>CM064428.1:59209574-59809574 GCA_032690845.1 Eleusine coracana subsp. coracana
AGACACAAGAGTTGTTACTACAACCCCGAAAAAAAAAACCTTGGTAATGGGCAATCGATTGTGACCTTGTAATACAGGACGAGTCGAAGACTTTTGATTGGATCAACTAGAGATAGAGACCTATGCTGAGATCGTGTAGTTTACACTTCTGTCTTGAGACTCGGTCCTGCATCTAGACATTGCAAAAAGGTTGTCTTTTCATGAATAAAGAGAAAAGAGCATAACTTGGTTAACAGCTCCCTTTCCATAACTAGATATGGTTCTAGAGAAAAATAAAGCTCACATTGGTTGAACATGAACTTCTTGCATTCTCTCACACTTTTTCCTAGAGGTATCCATTGAAGATTATTTTTTTCTTTTTTTGAGTTTGAGTTAATTACAAGTGGTAAAAAGTGAAATGCTTTCGATCAAAAGAACATAAAAGACAATGACGAAATTATAACATTTCTTTTGGTGACATATGTGTAGGTGCAAGAAGAGGATTTTGTCCCTTGCACGGGAACAATCTACCATTTCTCCAAGAAGTGTGCATCATTTTTCTTCATGCTCGTCAAATTAGCACCAATTTTCTAACCTCCTATCAATGTCTCCCAAATATTCGACCTTCTCCTCCCTATAAGATATTATAGACCAATTATTGAGACTAAGCTATACAAGAGTGGTCTACACCAGTACACGACCACATGTGACCTCCAACAGCATGCGTGCTAACATATTACTATTTCCGTTCTCCCTCTTTATCGGATTGGCTCTTTGGGAAGTACTAGTGGCAGTTTGACTCAGAAAGTAGCAACATAGTTGAATAATTCCCTTTTCTAAAGGGAACATGGTTGAATAAATTTTAACAGAGGAAAAATACTCTGTCCATAACAAAAATACTTCGTGTATAAAGAAAACAGAGGAAGTGAATTACACAACCAGGGCACAGTGCTTATTCAAGCCAATAGGAACTTTTCAACAGTCTATATCTTTGCAGATTTCGGACCTGTCAGAGGACCTCTGGATAATCTCCCCTCCAAAAGATATGAAAGCAAACACGCCATGTAGAAAGAGACGTGTAACTTACTGGAAATCGACATTTTTTGTGTTACTCATATTTCCTTTTGAGAACTGCTCCGGTGGAGCTTTTTCTAAAAACATGCACGCATCTCAAAGCATCCTGATTAATTAAGTATAATTGATTTTCTTAATGACCGGACCCAGCCCACGGTCCAGCCCAGCCCTGTCCAAGCCATGAAAATCTGATTTGGTGCTTCTTCCTCCTCCCTACACATTCCTCCCGCTGAGCCACCAAAATAGAAGGTGGACATCGGCGCACCGCTCACCATTATTTGGCTCCGGCACAACGCTGTTGGCTTGCTGCAACTCGATATCCTCCGTGCGAACAAGCACCGGCACCATCTCGTTATCGTCACACATACTATTGTGCCTCTATGTGTGCGGTGTGGCAAAAGGAACACCCCCGAAGGAGATTATCGGTGTTTATCTGCTATCTATCTCTAACAAAAATTTGATTATGACACAGAGTACCGAGAATTAGAGGGACGGAGAGGATATAGCTTGGGGTGTCTCCCAGAGTCGTAATAGAAGAACCTAATCAGTAAATAGTCATAGATATCAAAACTGATTTGCTCTGGAATGGCGCACGTTCAACAGCCGAACCGTAATGGCGCGGCGGCATGAGGTCGCCGTTTTGCATTGGAGGGGGGGGGGGGGGGGGGGGGGGGGAGAGATGTTTTTTTATTTACTTTCATTTTTCCGGTGCTAAGCTACGGGCGGAGACACTATTCTGATGAAAAGACTAAAACCTCCTTTTTTTTGTGGCGGTGTGTTGTTCCGCCGAGGAAGACGAAGCTCTTGTTCTCGATCCGATTTTCACGTTTGAGCCAGATCGGGCTGGAGGGCAGGGCTAGATCACGATTAAACAAAAAGAAATCATTTAATTAGCCAAGTACTTTGGGATTCATGCCTATTTTTAGAAAAGCTCCACCGGAGCATTTCTCTTTCCTTTTCCCCTGCTAAACACGGCTCCAGTGCAATTTACTTCTAAAACACTTATTACTGACACTGATATAGAGCTATCTGCTCAGGCTTCAGAGCTCAACGATTAGAAGGGGTTAACGACAATTTTCAAAATTATTTGTGGACAGACATTATAAGAAAAAATAAAGACACTGAACTCTATAACATTCATTCTTCACCATCGGTCCAATTATTACTTTGGTATAGTAACTAGTCTGACCTGTAACATGCTTATAACGTGATAAGGTGATAAGAGCATAGTGCTCCCTAGCTTATCTGTGAAGAGCAAAAATGGTGTTTTTTCTGTGACAAGTCTGCATCAATCTAGTGGACAACTAAGACTTCGCTTCTTCATCATGCGAATGATGGAAGGAGTCACATGACTTTGTTAATGTGTAAAGCTTTCCTTGATCCAAGGCGTTGCCCCATTAACCTAATAACCCTCATGATGCTAGAATACAATAAGAAGTAGACGATATGTGGACCAGAGTGCAATAATACCATAATATTCTTAGCATATGTTCTTAGCACGAATTACTGCTGATCTGTAAGATGCCCATGATAAGATAAGCTGATACGAACATAATCAAGTGGAAGTGGCAAGGCATATCTAATTATGCCCTTGGAATAGATTGTGTGCTTGATGTGAAAAGGGAAATAATGTTCTTCGTCTCTCTAGAACATCAACAAGATGTGCACCTTGCAACTAGTATATGCCGCCACATGTATGTCCCGTTTTTATTAGCAATGCGATGCACTAATTGTTTTTTTTTTCTGAAACAAAACGGCAGGAGATCTGTTGTTCTAAAGCAGGAGTAAACCATGAAAATAGAAATAATAGCGCCAAAGGCATATATACGGGATACCTGGAGGCACGGGCAGTAACATTTCCGCCATTTCATTCACTGCACCATAAAGAACAATGTGATGCAAAGATTTGAATTATGATAAAGCCTCTTTTATTGCTTACTTATACAATAGAAGGTGGTGGTGGTTGTTGTCAGTTTTTTAACAAGGGAACTTGATTTCTGTGATAGACTCTTTCGGAAAATTCCTACGGTATAGACTAGAGTTTAAATTTCAAGACATATATATGTAGAACAATTTAGTATCTTAAAAAAAATTATCCTTGACATGTATGCATGGCTCCTCCGGGTTCATATCGAGCAATGCAAGAAATATACCGCTACTTCAATGGAGTACAGTAAAAAAAAAAGTGTTGGTGGTCAAACCACACTCTTTCTCTTGCCACAATATTTTGAAATGTCTGCATATCTTATCACATGACTGTCAATTGTCATATCAAAGTGATAGCTTATCATGGCGTTAGTTGCAAAGTCAAATTACCTCTCTCTAGAACACCTATGGACAATAATGGACTTCTGTTTTGGGGGTTCCTTCTTGGAGGCACGATCAAAGAATGCTTTATTTATAATTTGATGGACATTGTTGGCTTGGACAGCAGTACCATAATTTTTTAACACATGGAAGTTGATCATTGCTAGACACGCACATTATGTAAGCAATTATACAAGATATACACTATATTATGCAAAAAAAAATATAGAAGGAACAGATGTATAAGCACTACCAGCTATATTTTTTTTATCTTGCATATATAAAGCCAATAATGGTGGTGATCGATCCGTCATACATATTAAAAACACAGAACAAAACAAACGTTTTTTGTACTGAACTTCAAATCATGATATTCCTTTCACTCCTCTTCTAACTGCTCAGCTCTTTCTACTGCAATAATCTTTATTTAACAACAACATATACCATTAAAGTTTATTTCTATAGAAACTAGGTCGCCGTCACCAGTTGCGTAGTCTCTCCACTCAAAACTTGGAAATTCTTGCCGTGATGCAACATCGACAGAAGAGGATATCCAAAAGCATCTCCGGTCGTCATGGGGACTTCCACTCGCCTTTGTTGAAAGAAATGCTCTTTTTTTTTTGCGAAACCTTTGTTGAAAGAAATGCTCATAATACAGAAATGCATTCGCTTGGTGTTGCTGGATCTGACTTGAGGAACACTCAAGCGGTCGCATCAGGGACACTTTAATTAACACAAATAATTGAAGGCGATGCCTTTGTATTCATAGGTGGTTGTATCCTATCAAGAGATAAGTTATACTCAAACGAGGCAAAAGATTGATTCCGATCTGGACAAAGCTGTTCCTATCAATGGAAATTGTGCCTGTTAGAGAGCTAGTGAGCAGTAGACGGGACCATTTCATGCAGGCCAAGGTTGACATTTTGACGGAATGCTGCACTAGCAAAAAAACAGCCTATAGCGGCGGGTGGCCCAATACGTCGCTACACTAACGTAGCTAAAAATAAAGTCAGTAACGACGATTGTCCAGAACACAAAATAATCCACCGTTATAGAAAGTTAGTTATCACCTGCCGCTACCCATAAATCCAAAAAAAAGCCCATCCGACCGCAAGAGCCCGCACCCGATCCGTTGTCTTGAGCCTGCCCGGTGAAGAGGCCGGCCAGATCCGCCGCAAGTGCTCGTGCTCGCTGTCGTCACGTGTCCCCAGGTCGGGAGGGGAGGATGGGAGGGGAGGCTGCGACACTTTCGTTGCTGCCGCGCGTCCCCGGGCTGGGCCGCCGTGCAGCACCATAAGCCAGATCTACGCGTGGGCTGTGGCGCTGGCTGAGGGGAGAGGGAGGAGAATGGGACGGGAGGCGATGGCGCTTCGGTTGCCGCCGTCGTCGCATGGCCCCGGGCCGGGCCGCCGCGCAGCGCCATTGGCCAGATTTGCTCGTGGGCTGCGACGCTAGTCAACGGGAGGAGGGAGGCCCATGTTGCCGACCCCATACGCCATGAATTCGTCTGGAGAGGAGGTCGTTACCCCTCCTCCCGGCCTAGCACACCGTGGATTCGACCAGAGGAGGCCGACCACTGAAGGCCGCCCCTCCACCCAGCCCCATGCCGCCGTGCTCCACCTCTCGCTGTGTTGCCCGCTCACTGCAAGGTTTCAGGACTAATACCATGACTAGGATCACAACAATGTCATTTTCGTTGTAATAAATATGGGTAATTGCCATAAAAGATGATTTTAGTTGCGATAGATTAGATATATCGTCACACATGCATGTGTGTTGTAATTAACGCTATAGATGGAGGAGGAGGTTGTCGCCCCTCTTCTCGGCCCTGTGTGTCATAGATCCGGCCGGAGTGGAGGCCGTCGACCCTCCTCCTGGCTCCGCGTGCAGAGGTGGTGGGGAGAGAGAGAGAAGTGTGTGTGTGTGTGGGGGGGGGGGGCTGTGTGGAGGGGAGTAGGATTGCTAGTTAGAGTTTCTATTTTTATAGATTAAATGGGTCGATTTTTAACTGAGCTCTTTTTGTAGTGGCGGTTCACATTGTGGGCTACAGCTAAAAATCAATTTTTAGAGATGGTCCATAATGTGGTCCGCTAAAAATGATCTTTATTTTTAACAGTGGTTCATAAAGTGACCCGTCCCTAAAAAATAATTTTTATAGGCAGATTACTTTATGAACTGCTGCTTAAATTATTTTACCATTATAGTGGCAGTTGTTTTTTTTAAAACACCGCTACGCTAATTTTTATTCCACCGCTAAAGGATTTTTTATGGTAGTGCTGAGAGCAGAAAAACGGCACAAGGAACATACTTCCTCCCTTCTTTTTAGTATGGAAATTAACAAGACGTGAAAAGATGTGGTGCATAAAAAATGAAAAAAAAAGAGATAAAGACATACACATATTATTAGAAGAGAGAAAGTTAATTTTTAAAAATGTGAAGATTATAGTGACCAATAACTTAGAACAGAGAGACTGAGGGAATATTATGTTTGGTCTCAAGATTTGTGCTTTAAAATAACTTTGTTTTGTTTGTGTGGATATGTGAAATAAATAATTGAGTCAAAATCTTTAAATCTTATCTATTTAATATGTGACTTGTAACTTGTTAGTTTTGAGCCATCGGATCTAGATCTAACAATTTACAATTATTATACAAATAATTTAAAAAAATTATTGCACAAAGTAATATACCATAAGTCGAATCTCAATGGACCATTTCATATCATTGTTTTTAATGATGCCACATCATATTTTCGGTCTTGGTTTAGTAAATGAAACAACCCTTTCTCAATGCACCAATTTCATCTTATATTTTCATAGGGTAAGGTAAAGTATTAAATTACTTGACTATGATTGGTCAAATCATATTTAGGATGAAGCTATGTGCTCTTAGTGGGTGTTTTAATGAAGTTTTATATGTTAGAAACAATGTCAACTAAGTTTCATCCTCATGAAACTCATCTATACTCTCTCCTTTTAATTTTTATGTAACATCATCATTTTTGCTGACTTGGCACCTTATTAAATATTGATGAAACTTCTACTAAGGCTAGTCTCAGTGCTACCTTTCATTTCACAGTACTAATGTTGCCACATCAGATTTTTTCTCTTTGAAAAAAGAATAAAATTGTCTCTCTTAATACTTACTTTCATTTTATAATTTCATATGTTTGATAGAACATTAATTGCTTCATAGGGTGATGATCAAATGTGTTATATAAAATGTGAGAGATGAAGAAAAGGAGTCTCAATTCACTTTCATTTGCCTTTCGTACTTTAGAAAAGAGTGTAAATAGTCTTTCATCTAGATGAAAAATATCTCCTCTCTCTCATTAAAATTTCTACCATGTCATATAAAAATCTGATGTGACAGCTAATTAATTGTCAATAAAAAACCCATTAAGACTAGCCTATGAATGAGCTAAAGTTTTCAATGGATTAAATGCTAGAAAATATATAATTTAATAAAGATTGAGTCCGTCCTAGACGAAACTGTTAGGATGCTAACCATTACGACGACAGACCTCAACAACGTATTGTCTATAAACATAACATCACTTTGGTTCTTGTTTGGTTCCATGAAAGTATAAAAATACATTGCATGCAGTTTGTTGAACTGCTAACTGCTAGAGAGCTTGGTAACAGAGCTTAGAGAGGATAGTGACAAACTGACAAGAGAAATAGGTCAAATGATAATATATATTTTCTAAGAACGTTTGCTGTGGTGTCCATGCGTCCAGAGTGGATGAAACACTGTTTTTTTCTTTTTTTTTTCTTTTGAGGGGATGTATGAAACACTGTTTTGCGACAAATGCTGTGTTCCGTTGTTTCAGAAGACATCTGTGCTCTCCTCTCATGAGATTGCTACATTTGTATTAATTGATTCATGTGGAAAATTCACTGCCAGTTTCGGACCCAATTCCAAATGTAAACAGCTCATGAACTGAAACTCTGTCTGATTGTTCTCAATTCCACATGCATCGTCAATTCTGCAATTATGCAGGGGCAAAACTGGAAAAGTCGTCAGTTTGAGGGGACCCTCAGGGTTTCCAATTCGGTGCTTTCTCCCTCGTGACGTCTCTATCACCGCCGCCACCCCTTTGTTTTGTCTCACCGGCGGCAGCCTCACCGCCGGCGAAGGCACCGGCCCTTTGCACATCCCGGCCACGTCTAGTCTCGAGGCAGCTCCAGCCATTCTCGTCTAGCCCGTCCTCCGCCGACATTGGACTGGCTTGGAGTGAGGAGATCCATCCTCCCAGTCCCCACCCGTCCGTACCTGGATCGATCTCCCCAATTTTGTTTTGTAAGAAAACGCAAGCTTTGTTTGTCCGGACATACCGCTCCAGGGCCCAAGAGATGCACAGGGACAACGGCTCCGGCGACGCGACGCCGGGCTCCCCGAGCCCGACGCATGGCGGCCGCCTCCGGCACCGGAAGCGCTCTAGCGAGGTGATCCTTCCGCCTTCACTGTATGGAAATGCCTCAGATTCTTGTTATAGGAGTGAGAAATCATGCTGCATATTGCCTTCGTTGTTATTGTTGCTGTTAGGTCCACCCTGATGTGAACAAAGCCAATGACGCAAACTTGCTCGCGTACGACCGGAATAAGTACAAGTCCATGCTCGTCCGGACCTACTCCTCGCTGTGGATGATGGGAGGGTTCGTGTTCTTGATATACATGGGGCATCTCTACATCTGGGCCATGGTTGTGGTCATCCAAATCTTCATGGCCAAGGAGCTCTTTAATTTGCTCAGGAAGGCCAATGAGGACCGGCAGCTTCCGGGGTTTAGGATGCTGAACTGGTAAGGTGATAGGGTCTTGCTGGTTGGTTGCTCTGAATCTGTTGCTATTGAAGCTTGCAAGTTTAACGATTTGCATAATTTTTTCTTTTCTTTTGTAGGCATTTTTTCTTCACTGCAATGCTGTTCACTTATGGTCGTTTCCTTAGCCGTCAGCTTGTCAATACTGTGACTTCAGATAAGTTGCTGTACAAGCTTGTGAGCATGCTCATCAAGTACCAGATGTTTATTTGCTACTTTCTCTACATAGCAGGTAACTGTGATTTCATAACAACCACAGCATAGGAGAAGTTTGCATTTTGGTACTTATTTGGATGCAAGCTAGAATTAGTAACTTCATACCATCAATGAGAATTGAGACGTCCCCATAGCTTGATTTGTGTAGGAATTTAGCACAAAGAGTTTGTATTATTGTCAAAATATCCAAGTGTGATAAAATTAAAGAATGTTTTACAATAACATATTTTACAAAGAAAAATAATAGATTTTCAGTTGTGCAGTTCTTGCACATTGGTGGAGTTCAAAGGATTTTTTTTCATGATGTTTACTTATGATCTTATGTTGCTTTATACACATTATATCCTCCCTAGTAAGTTGTATTTTCTTTTTGGTTTCGGAAATTAAGCAATGGTGGGTGGGAAGGTTATTTGCGATGTGACTGTATGCAATATATTTTCCCATCATTATTAAGTTTCAATTCAATGGTTAAGCCCATAGGCTATTATAGCACGTAAATCTATAGTTGTAAAGTTTGGTAGCATTTGCATACTCGTGAGCCCTCATTTTGACAGAGACAAATGCACTCCAATGGAGTTTTTAATATCTCTTGCATGTTTCGACTGCACTAATAGATTTATGATATAGGCTTTGTATGGTTTATTGTTACGCTGAAGAAAAAGACATACAAATACCAATTCAGTCAGTATGCATGGACTCACATGATCCTTCTGATGGTATTTGCACAGTCATCTTTCACCGTGGCAAACATATTTGATGGAATATTTTGGTAAAGTTTTTCAACTTGCAGCATGTTCTAATGCTTTGATTTAATGAAAGTACATAGATGCAAATGCTTTGGTTGAATGGCTAATATGTGCATATCCGTTGAGAAGCCTGAAATGTTCTATACTACTCTTTATGCTTGTGTCAGTAGCTTTTTTAATTGTAATATTTGTTGATGCCTTAGTGCACCTTGTAGATATTAACTGCAAAGTAACTGCTTTGAAGAGTGCTTATTCTTTCAGAAGTTCAAAGGGTGTTTAAACTTATTGTAGAATGGTTATGCTGTTCTTAATGTAGTATGAGTAAAGAACAATAGTGAAAGCAGTCTATTCTGTTTATGCGACCCTTAAACCTTCGTAGTTGTCAAGTGGTAACTGAATGTAACTAAACATAGCTTGCCTATAGAAAATGCAAACCATTGTATGCACTTTTCTACCTATTTGTTTTTTACTACCTTGTATCTATTGAATTATGTTCTGCTTTGTTTTATATTTATTTATTTATTTATTGTATAGCATTTGATGAATGTGTAGCTGCCAAACTTGAAAGAGTGGCATTGATGAAGTTCTGGCACCCACAGTGCATTTACATTAGGGTGGTTACTTGGGCAGACAATTTGTTTGAGATCTGATTTTAATTCTTGCTTTCAGTAGTACCCTTATTGATTGATGAATGTAACGCTGAAATGACGCTGATGCTTATGTAGGTTCCTCCTACCAGCTTCATTAATTGCTATTAATGATGTTGCTGCATATTTCTTTGGATTCTTCTTTGGAAAAACACCCTTGATTAAGCTCTCTCCAAAGAAAACATGGGAAGGCTTTATAGGTGCATCAGTGACCACTATGCTTTCTGCTTTTGTGGTTAGTAATAAATACATACTTTTCTTTGGAATGATTTGTGTTTGCTGTTGCTTAACTGAGGGCCGATGCAAGTGCAATATGTGGTCACATCTTTTAAAGTTGTTTCTAGTAGTATTGTTTTCTGCACATATTTTTGTATTTGCTCTTGGGCACATCTAATCATGAGCAGCAGAAACATTATGAAATGTAGAATTAACTCTCAATGTGCGCCTACTCTGATAAGATTTCTTAGATTAAGCTTTAAAACGGTTCGTGGTTGAATATGATGAGTATATTTATTTTTTCTGTTTTGGCAGCTTGCTAATTTCATGGGCCATTTTCAGTGGCTGACGTGTCCGAGAAAGGTATAGTTTTACTTTTCATAGAGGGCCACTTTCAAAAGTGTGCCAAATCTATTTCCTCAGATGTTTATCCAATTCATTAATTTGTCTACAGGATTTGTCAACTGGATGGCTTCATTGTGACCCAGGTCCCATGTTTATGCTAGAAAGTTATGACTTGACAGGATGGATACCACAATGGGTGAGCAATCAATTTGAGGATGAATCATTTGTTTCAATTGATATTAATTAACTTCTAATCTCTTCTAACCAGTGCTCAATTGTTTTTTTATATATTATACAGTTTCCCTGGCGAGAAATTGCAATTATGCCTGTTCAGTGGCATGCCTTGGCTCTGGGTTTATTTGCTTCGATAATAGCACCATTTGGGGGTTTTTTTGCTAGTGGCTTCAAAAGGGCATTCAAATTTAAGGTTCTTATTATGTTTGGGATTGTCTATTGGCAAAATACTTTATTCTTGGAAGATTATCATGATTTCTTTGCAAACTTTTTCAGGATTTTGGGGACAGCATACCTGGCCATGGTGGATTCACAGATAGGATGGACTGCCAAGTAAGTACTTCGGATTTGATTTACTCCAAAAACCGCACGCTTTTGATTTACTCTTCGTAGCTGCTACTGTTAGCGTGCTTCTTGTGTATTCTCTGTTCCATTTCTTCTGTGAACTGATGCTGATTCAGAGAATTCATGTCATATATGTCGCTTATTATCAAGAGAAATTAAGCTTCCATGTTTCCATTTGTGTGTGCTTGGCAATACAAAAGTCGATAGTCTATGATATTATATTGTGTGCTTCAAACTTAATCTGTGTTTACTGTCTGTCTATCCTTTGCAATGCTAGTTTACAACATTGGTACATTTTTTTTCGTTTCTCCATTGATGTTTCAGTCATATGCTGAGAAGATTCATTTATGATTTGCAGATGGTCATGGCTGTCTTTGCGTACATCTATTACCAATCATTTGTGATGGTACAAGACTTATCTGTTGAGACAATTCTAGAGCAGGTAATTTGGATTCACCATACATGTACAATAAAGTTTCTAAAAAGGAGTATGCTGTTAACACCACACACGTGTAATGCAGATATTAAGGAATCTCACTTACGATGAACAGCATGATCTGTATGAACAACTAGGCAAGTTACTGGCAGCAGGGACCTGATGCTAACAGAAAAGTAGTTGATGCACCAAATCCAAGAGGATGATGTGCAATGTTTTCTTGGCAAGTTACTGGCAACAGCGTGTTCAGTAATTATGTGAGTTAATCTGCATGTACAGCCCTAACACCCTAAGAAATAACAGAAGAATGACAATGCTGACAAGAATCGGCACCGCTGTATGACGTTTTGGAGTATACAGCTCTCGTGTTCAGTAATTATGTGTTGTTCCCTTTTTATTTTTGCTTTAGGTATTGCTACGTTTGTTGCTACCTCAAAACCAGCTAAAGCTGTTTTCTTATTGTTTCTTCCACTAGTTTGTTATTTTTTGAAGAATGCCTTGAGAAACTATGCGTTTCCGAAAGGATTTACTTATTACTTCAAACCCATATGATCTCGTGGAATCTTCTTGCCAACAGTACTTGTTCGAGTTGAAAATTCCGGCAGTTCGGGGGTAAAAGATTAATGCAAACCATCTTGTACACATTTTCAGAACAGTTCTTCAAAAAAGAAGAGCACCAGTAAACAAAACCAGCTTTTATTTGTTTCTTTTTATGCAAAATCGTAAACGCCCAGACAGACAAAACAAATAACCGCTGTACATCCCCAAGTGCGCAAACACTTAACGCAAGAGTTCCAAAAAAAAAAAAAAACCCACTTAACACAATTGAACACCGCCAAAACAAAAGACAATCGTCATCCAATATGCCTATTCAGAACAGACAGCTGCCCAGAGTCTCCATTAAACAGGTAAACCTCCAGCGGGGAATATGATGAGAATGGAGACAACGAGAACCTCGTTGAGGGTTGTAATATCCTGCTTCCTTTGGGGCATGGAATGGTTAGGAGGCGTGATCCAGTACGCATCTGCCAAATCTGACCACAGGCAAAAGAATCACATCACATCAACACTCGAAGCAAAACTTTGCGACACAAACTTGTGTATGACCCTCAGAAAAAACACACGCTATTAATCCCCAAATTCTTTTCTGATAAAAACCAATAGACTATAAAGTCAACACCAGAATGTAATTGCTGACCATTGGAAACTGTAACATGATTACTAAATAAGAGATCATCAAATGTATGAAGTATGAGAACTACCTCAATTATGCCTTTCCGTGGGGCATGGATTGCCAGACACAAGCAGTAGTCACTCCTTGTATATTCTATGTGCATAGAACTAGAAGCCTTGTCTTTATTCAGGAGCATCTCCACAAATAGGCATGAAGCCTCACGATAGCCCTAAGAAAGTTGTTACATTAGAATTTAATAAAGATAAAGACAAGGCTTTATGTAGCATCACAACCAATCAATACTTGATCCACAGTGGTTACATATTTCTCTCACTACATAATAACTCTCTCCAGTAGAAACCCCTTTAGGACAATCCAATTCACATAAACTTCATTGCCCGCAGTATGCACAAGATATATGAGCACTTGATTTGGAGTGGTATTGGGTTGTTACCATGCTACGTAGCGGTAAATGGTGGCATGATCAGAGGAATGCACCAGACTACCCTGAACTACTCTCACAATAGCCATGGTTCAACCCATTGCAGACTTATGCTCAATGGGGCGGCATGTGAGAAACAGTAAAGAATGTACTCTATGTGCATCCTTTTGATCCTGCCACGATTTACAACTACTGTAGGACAGTGCAAACCGAGAACCAAACAAAATGAATGCTACATGTCTAGAGCATGGAAAAAGAGTTCTATCTAGGGCTACAACCAACCAAACATTTCATCAAAATTGGCACATAAAATCCATGGTGACAACTGCTTTATGACATACCTATCTCTTGTATAAGCCCCTTAAGAGAAATCTAACTCACTTAAGGTTCGTTGCAGCATTAAAAACCTTACCAAGGAAAACAGACACTTCTTACAGGGGCAGGGAATGATACCATAGTGATAAATGGTGGCATTATCATAGGACTACCCAAGGGTGCACTGAACTGCTGCTCTCAATAGGGTGATATGTGAATGAAGCGGCAAAAACAAAATATTTTCTATGTGCATCCTCTTGATCCTACCATGATTTACAACTATTGTAGGATGGTGCAACAACCTGACAAGATTGATGCCAAGTCTCAAGCTTGTCAAACAAATCCTATGCACAGTAGCAACCAATTGCAATGTAATGCAAATTGGCATGCAAACACTATGTGGTGACACTTTAATAACTTAATTCTCTACATGACATACTTCTCTTATAGAATCCTCGAGGAAAATCTAAGTAAACTTAAGCTTGGTTGCAGAAGTAAAGACCTCATTAAGCATGTGACTTACAGTGGCATAGACCAGTAGCAATGCAGCATGCTACACAGTGGTAAATGGTGGCAGGATCTGAGGATTGCACATGGTTATCCTGAACTGCTACTGGTATATCCATTGTGGACTTGTGCTCAATACATGAGATGTGAGAGTAACGGTTGAACAGAATATTTTCATGTACATCCCACTGATCCTACCACAATTTAAAATTATCACACGACAGTGCAAACTAATAATATAAAATTGATGGCACCGCGTCTAAGCTACATCCACCACTTTAACTTGTCAAATATTTATTAAATGTTAGTGTTAAATCTATCTGGTCATACCGTGATAGACTTAATTCTCTTGTTGACACTCATCTCCCATAATTTCAAAAGACCACTAGAAGCAAGCTGGATATGGTTCTCGACCCTGGTAACACCACCACCACCACAACAAAGCCTTCGAAATAAATTTTCAACCCTCTTGCATATATTACTTCCCATGTTAAACTCTCAAGGACACTTCCAAATTTTTTGACAAACTATAAATTTCTGGTTCTGGTTTCTAAAATGTAGAGTTCAGATCTAGACTGTGCTATTGCTCACAAGGTTAAACTACATAGAGTGCAGGCAACAAAGGGAACCTTAAAACAATCTACAGACCTAACAAGTATGGCAAAACTACTTAATCTGAAAATATCACAAGAGGCTAATATGGCTTCAAAGGAAACCAAACCAACAACGATAAGGTGACAGTCTTGACTCTTTGCAAAATCTCTTCGAATTTGTTGAAGTTATATATTACTCAGCAGTTCACAGATTGTTGTAAATTATTTAGAAAGATAAGTCAAAACTCCCAAGTGATTTACCTTCCATAACCGTACAGCCACAAGGGCATGAGTGTCCAGCAGCAGAATCCGCCCAAGAGAATCAGTTATGGCAGCCAACGTACCACTTGGAGAGAGTGTAAGCCGTTCTCCCTTCCTTGGTGAATCTTTTAAGCAGGTGAGAGGTGATGCTGCAGCATATGCAACCATGAGGAACAAATCCAGTTTTCTTGAAAGATAATGATATTTAACTATGAACAATTACTTTTTGCAAAGGACTGAGGCTTCGGCCGTGACTTCTTAGGTGGCGATGGTTCGCTCCGCCACAGAATTTTTGACAAAGATGATATTGTCGAAAATGTTGCAGCAACACCTTTTGATAAAATTGCTCCAACAAGTGATCTGCTTCTATCTTCTGATAACCTGCAGAGCTACCTAGATGTTAAGAGAAGTAACAGTACTGCAACATTACTCGCAATTTTTATGTTAACAACTATGGCAGATGTCGTTATATGGAATTGATTGTAATTTATTTAAATATGAATGTCAACTACAAAAAATAGTTTCCAATAAGAATATAATTTGACTTTCAGTTCAAAAACATTCATACATGAAGAATCATTTCCATGCAGGCTCAATCAAGTCCGGGGTAAACCACATGATGCATGCATATTCAAGATCTGGTTGAGTAATCACCTTAATGCTCAAGCCAATGATAATGTAACTCACCTATATGCTGAAACAACAGCATCCTCTCCAACAGTGATGGAACAGTAGTGACGCTGACTTGACTGCCCAGCAATATAAAAGTAGCTGAATTCAATATGATCGTAGTTTCAGAAAATCTCCATAATAGGTGATTTTTTGGATGAAAAAGATAGGGAAACTAAAATAATCATAAGGCATAATGGTTTTATGTAATAGTGACATCTAATTAAAGTAAATGAGTGATGAACAATTTAGTCACCTGAAGTTCTAACAAGGGTGGTGGCATCAAACCAACAATTGCGGCATCAGCACATAAACCGAACTTGCTTATATTCCAAATCTGAAAGGGTATCTTTCCAAAGGAACCTTCATCATCAGCATCATCCTCTTCAAACTTATCTTTCCAAAGACGCGACTTTACATCTTGAAATGATTTTTGAAGCATGTTCTGCAAGAAACCATGAGATGAATCACAATTATTGAATATGCACCGAGCCTTATGAAAAAGCTGGATACTGAAAATGATTCTTAATGTATAGGGGAGGAGGGTTCGGGGGTTTTGTCGACCTACGTGAGAAGGTCTTCTTCTTATTGGTAATGCCACAGGGTCAGTCTAAACCCCCAGATCAAGTTTTTTTTTTTTTTAAATGAATATGTATTTAGTACTAGCAAGATAAAGGAGGACTTCACACAGACCTGAAGGTCAGCACCATCGAATCGTCCGATAATACCAGAGAAAACTACAGAAAGTTCGTCTGAACCTGAATCTTCCCAAGCATTCTCCTTCCTCTCACGAAAGTTGAGTTTCAGAATCTTTGCAGGATACATACTCTGAAATAAGCAAATGCAAGGACATCAAGTATGAGAAATATTAAAAGCTATCTGAATATCCTACTTTGGTTAGTAAGCAGCATGGTAAATGTAAGCAGAAGAAATCCAAGGGCTGCTGGAAAACATGATTGTGTAAGCACAGGAATAGAAAAATGCAGGAATTCAACGAGATTGAAACAAAGTAATATTTCCATGATGTCCAACACCATGTTACTTTTTCTTCAAAATTGTGATGGATTCATAACCTTGTTTTCCTGATCAGTAATGTGGTCTGCTCTTAATAAAATACTAAATATGGCCTTTAAAGACATCTGATTAAAATCCTATCAACATCAATGTGCATTCTAAGCTTTATTGTATCTAAATAAAGACAATTTCAAGCAAAAAAAATTCATATTTATAGTTTACACTACTATTAGACACATCCTATATTTTCAAAAGCTACCGCCGAAATTTCAAGGACTTAAACCGAATGATAAACTTATCTGATCCTAATATGAGTAACTCGGCCGTGTGAAGCAATTCCTATAAATATGGTCTTAAAAACAGAACTGATATTGATAATCCAAAATGTCTTAAAAAATCTTTAACAGAAAGGCGGATGGGTCATATCGCCGAGACCTGCTTGTGCAGTAGATCGCCGGCGAGCGAGTAGAACAGGAGCCACCCAGCATCAGTACCCATTGCCACAGCTACCCCCTCCTCCGCCTCGGCGCTGTCCTCCCCACCGAGGGGGACCCACTCCACGGCGGAGATTCGGCCCTCGTCGGGCCCCAGCGCGGGCTTCACCGTGACCCCTCCGCCTCCTCCGATCGGGACGATCACGAGCACCGACCGTGCCGCGCTGGCCACGGCGAGGGCGCGCGCGAGGGGACTGAGCGAGGCCAGCACAGCGGGGTCGTCCAGCCACCCTTCCCGCTCGCCGGCGCCCGCGGCGGCGAGGTCCGTCGAGGCGGACGCGAGGAGGGCCACCTCCGTCAGGTGGTGGCCCCGCGGCGCCATGGGAGGTGGCAGGAGATCTGAGTGAGATCCGCAGAAAGTCGCGGAGATGCGATTACTGAGGACGAGGACGACGAGACGGTCGTTGCGTCTGGTTTTGCGTACATTGCTTTGCCCGGTTTCCCTGATCGCGGTTAATGAAAGAGAATCGCATCATCCGAACTCTGAACGCGTGGCTTTTCCAGAAAGTATCTGATGCTTTTCCGCACCTATTGTAAAAAAAAATCTGATAGATAGAAATGCAATTCTCTATCATCATGTAAAATTTAATTTAAAATATAAGAAATGAAAAATAAAAATCATGCATTAAATAGTTAGTTACGAATTGTATTGTACTGCTGACTTTTTTATTACATTTTACATAAATTTTGGTTGCATATTAAAATTTGTATGAAAGATGGCAAGATCTATTCTATTTATATTTTTACTGTAATTTTTATATATGTATATTTTTATATGTTATATGAGACCACGGGAACAACTAACCCGTTGAGAGCACTGATATGTTCTCGTGGCTTTTAACATGACACCGTCGGATTGTAAAGTTTTGAATGAGCAATTATTTCTAACCTAACACGGATAGCTCTCTTAATATAATGGCTCATGTTTATAAGTTCTGAGCGAGCAACCTAATGGAACATGCCAAGCCATAAAAAAAGATGATAAGTATATAAAATAAATAATACAAATATATATATAAATATACAACTAGTCAACTACGTTAATGTCGTATTTCACTCATGCTCCAGAGCGGTCCTTTCCTACCTTTGCTCTACAACTCCACATAACCAAAAAGGGTATGCTTTTAAATTATCTATGAAAACAACTTATCTAACTTATAACAACTTTTCTACATAACATTCAAAATTATTTGACAAAATAACTTATCTAAAATCTCTACAATCTATTTATTTGACAAAATAACTTATTTAAAATCTCTACAATCTATTAATTGAGGTACGGTTGTCCATTTCGTGTCCACAAAGTTAGAGATTGAATCCAAATCGGTTTTATACCTTCTATATCAAGTACCGAATTGTAAAAATCATAACTTCCACATTCGGAGCTCAAATAAGGTAAACTCGAACTCTATCTTGTAGCTCTCAAAAAATTCTACAACTTTGGTATTTAATAGAAGTTCAGATCCCGCAGTTTTGATTTCCAAATATACGATGTAAAAATATTTATTCTGATTCGGACTCCTTTGCGCAGGTTTCTGTGCGGGGCCTATATCTCCTATCTCCGTAGTCTAAATAATATAATCCATATATGTTTCGAAAAGGTATCAACGAGATCTACAACTTTTATGTTTTAACTTTTTTCATTAGAGCAAGTATACAATTTCAAAATCACATTGCAATACAGTGCTATTTGTGGACTCCGTGAATTACTTTTTCCTTCCGGATAAAGCTTCTAAAATATGATAAATAATAGTAATAAAATTATTACTTTTAACATATAAAATGATATACTAAGAAACACCAACGGTAATATAAATATAATATTTTATATAAAAATGTTTATAATATTATATATATCTAATAATTATATTGTATAAATAATTTATATTTAAATTATAAAGAGTGTTTTATTTTTTAAAATCCGTAGCAACATACGGATACTTTGCTAGTAGATTATATAGATGGTGAAAATATACTCATAACATTTCCAAGCCAAACACAAACGTAGAGCATCACATTATCCATCATAACCACGTGTTGTCCTCTACTCATCATAAATAACAACACATGATAAGATCTATCTCAGTAGTAGTTTCATAAAAGTTTTATTCTTAATAAATGACATATCACATATATAAAGCAAATAATATGATATGAAATTTATGAGGAGAGTATAAATTTCATGATCATTGGAGTATGAAAACTATAAAATTATGAATATTTAGTGATTGAATGCAAAAAACGAAATGCGCATTAATGCCTACATCTAGTGTTATGAAAGTAGAACCAATCTTTAACTCAAACAAATAGACACGATGTAGGATCGAAGGACCCCGGCTAGAGGGGGGGGGGGGGAATAGCCGAATTAAAAATTTAAATGCTAACTATCCAACTAATTACGGAATTAAAAGATAATTAGATAAAAGTAAGAAATTGATAACTAAATCTAGGTTTGAGCTAAAGTAGGTTAACAATCCTAGGTGACATACATCATACAATTTCTAGTATGTAAACAACATATGTAACTATAAGTCAAGAGACAAAGGATATTTTTCCGTGGTCTCGGTGATTTGCCGATCACCCCTAATCCATGTTGAGGTGGATTCAAGCGTATGATGTGCTTCTCTCCTCAAGTATCCACTTCTCTACCACCAAGAAGGGCTCACAAAGAACAACTTGAGATAGAACACAATCAATACCTTGAACCTCTCCAAACCTCGATTCCACTAGGGTTGCTCTTCACCGCTCCGACGAGACGAGCACCGCACCTCTCATAAGAATCTGACCCTCCTTCAGAAGCTTCTTGAAGGGCTCACGGATTTGATTCCTCCAAGCCGTCTAGGAGGCGACAACCTCCAAGAGTAACAAGTTGATGACGCTTGCTTGAGAATCCCAAGTGCCACAATGCTCAAATCACTCAAGATTAGGGTACTCACACTTGCAATCTTTTCACTAGAGCTTTGTGTGAGAGGGGAATGAGCTCCAAAGGGTATACAATGCTTTTCAAATGGCCAAGAGCACCTCTATGCACAGGATAGAGGAGGTATATATAGCCCACCCTTTGAAAATTAGCCGTTACAGCTTTCTGCACACTGAACAGTCTGACATGACTCCCCACGGTTGGACTGTCATACAACCCAACGGTTAGTTTGACATTCAAACTCGCTCTGGCACGAGCCCGACGGTCAGACCGTCATTACCCACGGTTAGTTGTTGGGACACTTTCATCTTTCTCCCTTAGAGCAAAGCCTCTGATGACGCCGGACTTGCACCGGCGGTCAGACCGTGGTGCTCGATGGTCAGACTGTCGAGCCACCACCCGAGCCACCAGAGAGTCCGCTCCTCTGGTCGTCTCTAGAGAGCACCGATGGTTCGACCGCGGGTCCTGGCGGTCTGACCGCCAGGAGTGACCTGCCTGCCCTCCTTTCTTTTCTTCTTTGCTTTCTCTCAAAGATTGGGGCAATCTCAACTCACAAAGAACCACTCACAAAGATAGAAATTGAGCATTTGTGGCAACTATGGATACTCAAGGTTATTTCATCAACCCCTCTTGATAGTACGGCATTTAACCTATAATTTGGTCACTCATCTCTAATCTCCTTGTGACCGGTAAAATAGAAAAACCCTATCAAGATACCTTTGCCTTGAGCCATCCATATGTATATCACTTCATCCATCATTCCATCCCTTATTTTGACTACAACCATAATCATCTCAACAACGTAGTTAGTCAAAAATAAGGATCGTCATTAATTACCAAAACACTAAAAAGGGCCTAGATGCTTCAATCTCCCCCTTTTTGGTAATTGATGACAACATAAGAAGTGATATAAAGATTTTGAGCCGATAAAGATATTCAATAAAGATATAAGGCTCTAAGGTGAGTCACTAGATAAAGATCACGTGCTATAGAATTTTCAAGACATGAACATGTGAAAAAGTTAATGAACTCACCAAGTGGTAAAACTCCCCCTAAATTGGTGCATTGATCAAGATATATCAAAAACATGGCAATGCACATTTTCAAAAGAAAAATTTGGTAGAGTTTACCTTGTACCATTAGATGCGAGGAGGCAATATAGATCATTTCAAGTAAGAACATCCTCATCATCCACACATTTGAACCATTATATAGCAATATAGATCATTTCAAGTAAGAACATCCTCATCATCCACACATTTGAACCATTAAGATGAGATGAACATAGATAATAAAAGAACCAACATAATTCATCACATAGATAATAGAGCAAATGGTCCAAGGTGCATAAAGAAATTACAACCTAACATAGTGACATAGTTCAACAAACATAAATAAGTTCAAATGCGCATGAAAGTAAGATACATATGAGATGCACATGCAAATGCAAGATAGATAGATCAAGAATCATGGCTTGCATCTTTGTTTCCTTTTCTCCCCCTAATTCTAGCATCTCATTATAACATCACTTCACTTCATGTTCTCCCCTTTTGGCATCAATTGACCAAAACTGGTCAAGACTTTAATCATCTTGAGGAGGAGGTGGAGGTGCATACCAAGGTGGCTGGAAAAATTCTAGAGGTGGCACTGGTGCAGGAAAGTAGCCATAAATGTGAGAAGATAGTGCCTCATAGTTAGACTCTAAACTCTGCATCCTAGTGGTGAGTGCATCAATAGATGTCCTAGCTGCCTCATATGAAGATCTGGCTGCCTCATA
Source organism: Eleusine coracana subsp. coracana (assembly GCA_032690845.1). NCBI lineage: Eukaryota > Viridiplantae > Streptophyta > Magnoliopsida > Poales > Poaceae > Eleusine > Eleusine coracana. The sequence goes on from CM064428.1 coordinate 59,231,106, forward strand.
AGAATTACGAGCCTCAACATTTGAGGCTTGTATCTGATCAAACCTATGCATAACAGGCTGAAAATACTGATCAAGATAAGTGGTCATGCCTGCAAAGAATGCCAGAGGCAGAGGAGCATACTGTGACCAATCCATCTGTGGAGGTGGTGGCACTAGGGGAGCCTGTGGTGCCTGAGGAACCTCTGCCTGAACATGTGCCTCTTCTTCCTCATCTTCTGCAGCTGGTGCCTCTGGTGGTGCTATGAGTTCTTGCTTCACTGAGCTAAAGGGCTGATATCGAGGATGTCTCTTGAAAAGATACCGAGTTGGAAAATTGCTCTTCTTAAGAATCAGAGACATAATGTAAGGGGCATAGTAAAGACTAGTCCTCTCTGCCATGCTGTAGCTCTCTATCTTCTTCATAATAAGGAGTACCACATCAAACACCTTTCCTTGCATGATATAGTCAATAATGTTCTAATAGTAGTCCCGAATAGCCTCGGAATTTCCACCTCGAGGATAAAAAGTCATCCTCACTATCTTGTTGATGACCTTGGGCATATAGAGAAGACCACCGACATTGTCCAATTTCCTTATGTGAGGATCATCAACATAGTACTTGACCCACTCAGGCTCTTTAAGTAGCTCCTGCTCAAGCACATCAATTTTATCATGGGTGACATTATAGTCAATTTCATTTGCCTCAGCAAACTCTGCAAATGTGGCAGTGAACCTCCTTGAGTTAGTCATCCATGTCAGAGACTTGTTGGGGAAATCAATCTCAATGGTGGCATAAAATTGTTGGATCACAGTTTCATTCCAATCTTACTTATGTGCCATGAAAGCATGCAATCCCAAGTTTTGAAATTTCTCAATAAGAGGACTCACAGTTGGAAATTATGCAAGGTATGACCAGTCTGTGTACTTGTGAGTGAATACAGTCTTGTCCATCAACATACCATAGAATGCATCATGTTGCACTCGAGTGTAAAACTGAGGTGTGGGTGAATCTGGATCCTGAGAGTAAGCCACCTCCTTTCTAGCTCTGTAGTACTCATGTGATGCCCACTGCTTCTTCTCTCCAGTATATGCTGTGGGATCAAACAACAGATCATCTCCATGTGCCTCATCCATCTCAACTTCATTTGTGGGCTGACCAAATTCAGAAGCATCGTCAGTTGCACTTTGAGAAGGAGAATAATCATCATCTAAATGGGTTGCCCTTCTCTTCTTGCTTGTACCGGCTTTGAACACTGACGCCACCACTTTTCTTACAGTGCGATGATTACGGTCACTCATGGTGGAGATGTCCTCGATGAGACTGGATCCGCTCCCGGTTGGACCGTGGAGCCTAGGGATGGAGTCCTTCCAATGGAGGTCCTTGGAGGGCAGAGAAGAGCCCTTTGGAGGAGTAACTTTCGGGCTTGGGTGAGTTGGAGACGAAAGGAGGACGAAGGGGTATGAGACTATAAGTGACCCGCGCGGAACAGTTCTGTTTGGACTCGGTCGACGGCGGCAGTCTGACCGTGGGATGGACGGTCGGACCGCTGGGACAAGGAGCGAAAACTGATGACTTTTGGTGCTCTGGTGGCTGACCGGCGGTCTGATCGTGACTGCCGACGGTTTGACCGCTAGGATGAAAACTGAAAGCTGAAAGACTTCTCTGCTCTGGATGTGCTCGGGCGGTCAAACCGTTGACAGATGCACTTCTTTCAAATTGCTCATCCAAATCAATTCAAACCTTCTCCAAACATTCCAAACTTGCTAAAAAATGATAGCTTAATGAATTCCATCATATCCAAGATGATTCCAACTCTTCAAGAAATATATCCACGATTCTTGATCATCTATGACATGAATTATGCATGTATGAATGAAACATTGATATAAACATGCAAAATTGCTATAACTTGCACAAATGACCAAAATGATGGAATGATGATATTTTTGGGAATGTATTAGTCTCATAAGCATTTTGGAACCAATATATATGAAGATATATGATCCAATATGCTAAACTCACAAGATGCCATATTAGGTTAAAAAGGCGACCAAAAGAGGTTTTCACGACGAATTTCAAATCCAAATTTCTCTCAAACGATGGATCATATCAACAAGTTGTGAATACCAATTATGTTTATGATCACCATCTCTACAAGTTTTGTAAAAGGACTTTTCTCAAAAATTGATTTTTTTGACCAAAATGAGCAAAATCAAGACTAGTATGGCATCTTTGTTGATTTGTCCACATTGTGAGGGTAGCAAGACACATGAGTGGTATAGTGCTCCCCCTAAATGTGTGAACTAACTTTTAATGCAACAACATGGCATATATGGCATGACAAGATATACAAAATAGGTAAGCATGCATATATGAAGAGTAAGACATAAAGCAACTAAGCAAGGTTCTAGGAGATATGTGAGAGGTCAAGAATATTTAGCTCACTCCATAGCTTGCAAAACCGAGCTTCTTCAAGAGGCTTGGTGAAGATATCCGCCAATTGATCATCGGTCCTCACACTTTCCATGACAATATCACCTTTGCTCACATGATCCCTTATAAAATGATGCCGAATATCAATATGCTTGGTCCTCTTGTGTTGAACTGGATTAGTAGCAATCTTCACGGCACTTTCATTATCACACAAGAGAGGAATGCAATCAAAGTTAATCCCATAGTCCCTTAGAGTTTGCTTCATCCACAATAATTGAGCACAACAATTTCCCACGAAGACATATTCGGCCTCGGCGGTTGATAAAGCAACCGAATTTTGCTTCTTGGAGGACCATGAGACTAGAGAAGTTCCAAGCAATTGACAAGTACTGGAGGTACTCTTTCTATCAATTTTGCAACCGGCATAATCCAAATCCGAATATCCAATGAGTATAAATTGACCATCCTTTGGGAACCACAAACCCATATCTTGAGTTTGCTTCAAATATCTCAATATTCTCTTGACGGCAATCATGTGGCATTCTTTAGGAGCGGCTTGAAACCTTGCACACATGCAAACACTAAACATAATATCCGGCATAGATGCGGTGAGATATAGCAAGCTTCCAATCATAGACCGATATAGCTTTTGATCAGCCGGTTTACCTTCTTCATCAAGATCAAGATGTGCATTCTTTCCCATAGGAGTAGACATTGGTTTTGCACTTTTCATTCCAAATCTCTTGAGAAGATCATTCACATATTTGCTTTGATAGATAAATGTCCCATTATTGATTTGCTTCACCTGTAGACCAAGGAAGAAACTCAATTCACCAATCATGGACATTTCAAATTCCCGGGACATCATTTCACCAAATTCTTCACAAAATTCTTGATTGGTTGATCCAAAGATGATATCATCCACATAGATTTGGCATATAAAGAGATCATTGCCAATCTTCTTGGTGAATAAGGTGATGTCCACCTTTCCAATTTTGAAGCCCTTTGAGACAAGAAAATCCCTTAATCTCTCATACCAAGCACGAGGTGCTTGCTTGAGTCCATATAGAGCCTTGGACAACTTGTAAACATGATTTGGCTTCTTTGGGTCTTCAAAACCCGGTGGTTGCTCAACAAAGACAAGCTCACTAATTTTGCCATTCAAGAAGGCACTCTTCACATCCATTTGATATAGCTTGATCTTGTGATTAGTTGCATATGCAAGTAAAATTGTAATTGCCTCAAGTCTAGCCACGGGAGCAAATGTTTCATCAAAATCCAATCCCTTAACTTGAGTATAGCCTTGTGCAACCAATCTTGCTTTGTTTCTCACAACTACTCCATTCTCATCTTTCTTGTTCTTGTAAATCCACTTTGTGCCAATAACATTGTGATCTTGTGGCCTCTTGACTAACTCCCAAACTTCATTTCGGGCAAAGTTGTTCAATTCTTCATGCATAGCATTTACCCAATCCGGATCTCTCAAAGCCTCTTCTATCCGAGTTGGTTCACCACAAGACACAAAAGAGAAGTGTTCACAAAATGAAGCAAGTCTTGATCTAGTTTGAACACCTTTGCTTAAGTCACCAACAATTTGATCTACCGGATGATCTTTTGCAATGGCATGGTGAATTTTTGGATGACCACTAGCATTTTGTGATGGAGTGGAGGTTGAGCCATTTTCCGGTTGAAGATTTGACTCACCACCATCACTAGCTTGAGCTTGAGCACTAGAGGTTGATGAATCTTGATTCACTTGAAAGAGTGGTGAAGGGTTCACATTTGAGTCATCTTCATCCTTAGGCCTCACATCACCAATTGTCATGTTCTTCATAGCATTTCTCAATTCTTCATTTCCCACATCATCCAAATTTTCTTGCTCATCTTGAGATCCATTTGTTTCATCAAATTCCACATCATATACTTCCTCTACTAGCCCGAATTTTGATTGTACACTCTATAGGCCTTGCTATTAGAGGAGTACCCAAGGAGAAATCCTTCATCACACTTGCTTTGGAATTTTGATAGTCTTGCTCCTTTCTTCAAGATATAGCATTTGCATCCAAAGACACGAAAATAGGAGATGTTGGGCTTTCTTCCAATGAGCAACTCATAAGGTGTCTTCTTCAACAACCGGTGGCAATATAATCTATTTGATGCATGACAAGCGGTGTTGATTGCCTCGGCCCAAAAACTATTCGATACATTGTACTCAGAGAGCATTGATCTTGCCATTTCAATCAAAGTTCTATTCTTCCTCTCAACAACTCCATTTTGCTCCGGGGTGTACTTGGTTGAGAATTCATGTTTGATTCCCTTTTCATCACAATATTCTTCAATTCTTGTATTCTTGAATTCGGAGCCATTATCACTTCTAATCTTCTTGATATTGAATTCATACTCATTTTCGGCTCTTTTGGCAAACCCTTTGAAAATGGTGAATACAATTGATTTCTCACTAAGGAAGTACACCCATGTATATCTTGAAAAGTCATCAACAATGACAAGGCAATAACTATTTCCACCAATGCTTTGATATTTGGTAGGGCCAAATAAATCCATATGCAATAATTCCAAAGGCCTTGAAGTTGACATGACACTCTTGGTAGGATGAGTATTAGCCACTTGCTTCTCGGCTTGACAAGCACTACATAATTTATCCTTTTCAAACAAGACATCATCCTTCATACCAACAACCAAGTTGTGCTTCACTAATTTCTTGAGTTGGTTCATTCCAACATGGGCAAGCCTTCTATGCCATAACCAACCTTTGGATGACTTGGTGAATAGACATGTGCTCAAGCTTGCATCACTAGAAGAGAAATCCACAAGATAAAGATTGCCATGACAAAATCCCTTGAAGATAAGACTATCATCCTTCACACTTGTAATCACAACACCACTTGATGAGAATTTGCATATAAGATCAAGATCACACAATTGAGCCACGGATAGCAAGTTGTAGCTCAAAGATTCAACTAGCAATAAATTTGAGATTGAGAGGTCATTTGAGATAGCAATCTTTCCCATTCCTCTCACTTTTCCTTTGCTATTATCACCAAAAATGATCCTTTCACAATCCGAATTTCCTTCTTCAATTGAGGTGAACCTTTTCCCATTTCCGGTCATATGTTGAGTGCATCCACTATCAAGCACCCAATGCCTTCCTCCGGACTTGTAGTTCACCTACAAAACAAATTTAGTTGTTCTTAGGTACCCAAATTTACTTGGGTCCTTGGAGATTAGTCACCAACACCTTTGGCACCCAAATGGACCTTTTCTTCATTCCATTGCCAAATGTGCCATTCATGTTGGTCTTAGCATGAACATTATTTTTACCAACAATCTTAGCATGCACAACACCATTGGATGATTTAACAAGCATGTAAGAAGGATCCATAGCAACATTAGCAATCTTCTTACTGGTGCAATCTTTTGCAAGATGTCCGGTATTCTTGCACATATAGCAATACAAGCCACTTTCTTTAACAAAAGTGGACTTTTTAGCAACAAAGGCATTTTTGTTCTTCTTGGGGATATATCCAAGACCCTCATGCTTGAGAGTGAACCATTGACACTTCCACATTTCATTAAAACATTTTCACCCTTGTGACACTTAGCAAGAGCATCAACAAGGTGATCAACGGTATCCCTCAATTCATGATTTTCAACAATAAGCAAGGGATCACAAGCATTCACATCATTCATGCAAGCGTCAATCTTAGAAGAGCATGGTATAGCAAGTAAATCATCACATGAAGTAGATATACTAGAAGATGTAACATAAGCAATAGGCATATCATCAATCAAATTGCAGGACACACCAGCATCAATTTGGACCTTGTTGGTGTGTTGGGCTACATAAATCTTATGAGTTTCCTCAAGCTTCTCATGAGTTTCTTTTAGATCCTCTTGAGATGACTTTAGCTCATCATAAGCTTCTTGGAGAGAAGAGTGCTTTCTCTTCAAGTCCTTGTACTTGCTCTTTATGCCACCCAACACATCATCAAGTTCACTAAGCATTTCAACTAGTTCATCATAGGAAGGCTCATAGTCATCGTTGCATACCTTGGATTCACCTTTTGCCATGAAGCAATAATGTGAATCGAATAGAGATGGAGCTTCCTTGATAGAAATGCCGGCAAGACCCTTCTTGGAAGGCTTGTCATCTTCATCATCGGAATCGGAATCCGAACTAGCATCAGAATCCCATTCAACATAATAAGCCTTGCCATTTTTCTTCTTGGAGAACTTCTTGAGAAACTTCTTTTTTACAAATTTCTTGTTCTTTCTTGGCTCATCATCATCATTATCATCATCACTATGATTCTTCTTCTTGCAATTTGAAGAGATATGGCCAAATTCTCCACACTCATAGCATTTCTTGTTTGCAAATGGATTCTTCTTGGATGACTTGCCATTCTTGTTGAATCCACTATACTTGCCTTTCTTCATGAATTTCTTGAACTTCCTCACCATCAAGGCTACATTCTCATCATCATCATCGGAGTCACTCTCTTCATCATCATCATCATCATCATCATCACTGTGAGAGCCACTAGCCTTGAAAGCAACACTCTTCTTCTTCATATCAATTTGATCATCCCTGGAAGCCACGTGAGATTGCTTGAAGATATCATGAGTGAGAACTTCACCCAAGATTTCCGAAGGAGTTGTTTCTTCCAAATTTGATCTCACAAGCATAGTGACAATTGTTTCACACTTGGATGGCAAAGCTCTAAGAAACTTGTGAGATATATCAACATTGGGAACATCATGACCAAGATCCTTGAGATCATTCACAATGTTGTTCAATCTTGCAAAGGCGGCCTTCAACTCTTCATTGGGCAACAATGCAAATCCTTCAAATTTGCCCTTGCAAATAAACAACTTGGCACTCTTGACCATCTTGGTGCCCTCATGAGCTTCCAATAGAGTGTTCCACATCTCATGTGCGATCTTGAGCTTGCACACTCTATGATATTCCTCCTTGCATAGGGACCGAATAAGAATGTTCTTGGCTTGAGCATTGGCCTTGATATTTTCCTTGTCGGCGGGAGCGGGACGTGCCGGATCAAGAACCACATAACCTTCTTCCACAATATTCAACACGGTCTCACCTATGGCCTCAAGATGAATCAACATACATGTCTTCCAATAATCAAAGTCTTGACCATCAAAGAATGGCGCGTGGCCAACATTCACCGTGTTACTAGCCATATTCCTTCTCCTGGAAGATGAATTCCAATTAATTTAGGGAGAACCGGCTCTGATACCACTTGTAGGGTCGAAGGACCCCGGCTAGAGGGGGGGGGGGTGAATAGCCGAATTAAAATTTAAATGCTAACTATCCAACTAATTGCGGAATTTAAAGACAATTGGATAAAAGCAAGAAATTGACAACTAAACCTAGGTTTGAGCTAAAGTAGGTTGACAATCCTAGGTGACATACATCATGCAATTTCTAGTATGTAAACAACATATGTAACTACAAGTCAAGAGACAAAGGATATTTTCCCATGGTCTCGGTGATTTGCCGATCACCCCTAATCCATGTTGAGGTGGATTCAAGCATATGATGTGCTTCTCTCCTCAAGTATCCACTTCTCCACCACCAAGAAGGGCTCACAAGGAACAACTTGAGATAGAACACAATCAATACCTTGAACCTCTCCAAACCTTGATTCCACTAGTGTTGCTCTTCACCGCTTCGGCGACGCGAGCACCGCACCTCTCACAAGAATTCGGGCCTCCTTCACAACCTTCTTAAAAGGCTCACGGATTTGACTCCTCCAAGCCGTCTAGGAGGCGGCAACCTCCAAGAGTAACAAGTCGATGACGCTTGCTTGAGGATCCCAAGTGCCACAATGCTCAAATCACTCAAGATTAGGGCACTCACACTCACACACTTGCAATCTTTCCACTAGAGCTTTGTGTGAGAGGGGAATGAGCTCCAAAGGGTGTACAATGCTTTTCAAATGGCCAAGAGCACCTCTATGTATGGGATAGAGGAGGTATATATAGCCCACCCTTTGAAAACTAGCCGTTATAGCTTTCTATGTACCGGACGGTCTGACCATGACTCCCCACGGTTAGACCGTCGTACAACCCAATGGCTAGTTTGACATTCAAACTCACTCTAGCACGAGCCTGATGGTCAGACCGTCATTACCCATGATCAGACCGTTGGGACACTTTCATCTTTCTCCCTGAGAGCAAAGCCTCTGACGACGCCGGACTTGCACCGGCGGTCAGACCGTGGTGCCCGACGATCAGATCGTCGGGCCACCACCCGAGCCACCAGAGAGTCCGCTCCTCTGGACGTCTCTGGAGAGCACCGGTGGTCAGACTGCGGGTCCTGGCGGTCTGACCACCAGGAGCGACCTACCAGCCCTCCTTTCTTTTCTTCTTTGCTTTCTCTCAAAGATTGGGGCAATCTCAACTCACAAAGAACCACTCACAAAGATAGGAATTGAGCATTTGTGGCAACCATGGATACTCAAGGTCATTTCATCGACCCCTCTTGATAGTAGGACATTTAACCTATAATCCGGTCACTCATCTCTAATCTCCTTGTGACCAGCAAAATAGAAAAACCCTATCAAGATACCTTTGCCTTGAGCCATCCATATGTATATCACTTCATCCATCATTCCATCCCTTATTTTGACTACAACCATAATCATCTCAACAACATAGTTAGTCAAAAATAAGGGTCGTCATTATCCGTAGACGAAGTGGAGTATGTGGCAGCCGAAAGTTGTTGTGCACAACTACTTTGGATGCGTCAAACTCTAAAGGATTTTGGATACACTATGACCAAAGTTCCACTCCTATGTGACAATGAGAGTACCATCATGATTACATAAAACCCCATTGATCATAATAGAACTAAACATATAGATATCCGGCACCACTTCTTGAGAGATCATTCTATAAAGGGGGATATTGAGATTAGCTTTGTTAGAACCGACAAACAACTAGCCGATATATTTACCAAAGCCCTAGATGAGAAGCATTTTTGTGAACTTAGGAGTGAACTGAATATTCTCGACTCATCCAACTTGGAGTAGAATCTTGTACTTTGTTTGATGTATTGCTCCCATAAAAGAACTTGAAAACCAAATCTTTTTAAAACTTCATAATGTCTTTGTTTTTTCAAAACAAATGTTTTGATCAATACATCAAATTGTTGAAACTTGTGAATATAGTTTTACTTGGTTGATTGTTGCTATTCACAAGTTGAAACAAATCTTATACTCCTTATCCATCTGTCCAAAAGTTCAATCTTGTAGTAGTTTCTACATGTCAAACAGAGAATGACGGAACTTCCGTCACCCTCAAGTTAAAGGCCTTGATGCCCTTCTCTGGTTCCAATTCTTTTGGGCTAAAACCGAAAATGACAGAACTTCCGTGACCATTCATGGAACTTCCATCATCCATGAAAGTTCTGGGACAACTTCCGTGATTTCTTTTTCGTGTGCATCTCAACCCGAGACTGACGGAACTTCCGTCGCCCATCGACGGAACTTTCGTTACTCTCAGTTTAAGTGGCCCGATCCCCTCTTTCTTCCTCCTCCAACCGGATATTACTTCTTTTCTCTTTCTCTTTCTTCTCCTCAAACTCTAAGTGGCGATTTGCGGCGATTTGGAGGTTTAACCAGTGATTCCCTTGGATGTGGTGGAGATTCAACCCCTTCCCTATGGAAGTTCCGCGATCTCCATCAACTTTCTCCTCTCCATTGTCGTAGGTATGAGATTTGACCCCTAGATCTTAGTCTTTAGGTCAAATGTTCAAAATGCCCATATGTCTCACTTTGACTTGGATAGAGTAGTCACCCTATGATTAGTCTATCTTTTCTTAGCGGCATTTTGACCCTTGCAGTAGGATTTAAGAGTTAGGCCAAGATTTAGGGCAAACTATAAATGACGGAAGTTCCGTGGAAACTTCCGTCAAAACTTCTATCATGATGGAACTTCCGTGGTCTGTCATGGAAGTTCTGTAACCTACAGTTCAGTGCCCTGAGTCTTACCTACTTCTTCATTCTTGCTTGTGACTCATTCCTAACCTCTTTGTTCATTATTTCTTGCTCCTTAGGCGTGCAAAAATGGTCCGCACCAAGAGAAGAAAAGCTGTGGTTTCTAGAAGGCAGGGACAAGGGAGCAGCCAAGGTGCTCAAACTGTTACAGTTGATCAAGGAGGATCTCTTCCTCCTAGAAGAGCAGTTGATAAAGGGAAGAAGCCAACTAAAGAGAAGAACCTCAAACCTCGCAAGGGCAAATCAAAAAGCAATGAGCCTTTGAACATTGTGAGGGACCTTCGAATCCATGCTCCAGTCTATCTACCTCACCATGACTTCAAGGACTACAAGAGGGATGCAGAGGGACTAAGTGTAGCAAGGCGGCAAAATCATTATCTTGTGACCGACAAAGAAGCGAGTAACCCCCGGTTTCTCACTTGGTTTTAGCAGGACTACTACATGTCCATGCTCATTGACATGAACAGGAAGAACCAGTTGGCCACTCATCAGTGGATTGATTGGAAGTACATAGAGGAGAAGGATGAGACTACCTTCAATGAGATTGTGGGAGCTTGCAAGGCTAGACATGTATATGATCTCATAGGTTTCAGCTATGACTAGAATGAGGAGGTTATCTGTCAGTTCTACTCCACTCTTTACATTCATGGGAGAGGATATGTTCACTGGATGACACAGGGTGTGCAGTATGTAGTGTCCCCCTCTCGCCTGGCCACTTTCTTTTTCCAGAATGATGATGATAATGCTAGAGACCAGCTCACGAATGAGCCGATGTTGAAGGATTCAGAGTTGACCTTCATGTATGAAGATCTTCAACCAAAATATCTGTGAATCACCCATGGGATACACAACTTTTACTTCACCCTCAACAGGATGCTCAGAGTGATTATTGCTCCAAAGGGTGGGTTTGTCACTTCACTTGTTGAGCACTCCAGGAACATTCTTGCTAGGTTCAGAGATGGGGCTGCACCCTTTAGTGTGATGGACTTCATTGTCCAAGAGATTTACTCTGCATCTCTGGACACAAGGAAGGTGCTTCCTTTTGCCTCATATCTTATGAGGATGATCGAGTCTGAGTCAGGCTTGATTTTTGAGAAGGAGTGCAAGCATCAGCCTTTGCGACACCGTGTGCCAAGGCTTACTTGCCCTCATCATAAGACTATTCGGAGGGAGTTAGCAGCAGAAAAGGCAGCACGGGCAGAGGCAGCAGCACATCATGCCTCATCTTCTGCTCCTCCATCCGAAGCCCCACGCCGCCATCCTTCATCTCCCATTGCCTCTATGCTCAAGAGCATCTTGAACGCTTGTTGTTTCAATGCTAAGGAAAACTTGGAGAACAAGAGGTGCATTAAGAAGCAAGTGCGGTGCTACAAGAGAGAACAAAGAACTCAAGGCCATGAGGTGTCTCCGGATGGCTCTGAGTGTGAGCCCGATGGTGAGCCATCGGTCTTTGATTGCTCCTCAACCCGCTCCTCCTCCAGCCCAAGAAGAAGCCAATGAAGAAGAAGAAGAAGAAGAAGAAGAAGAAGAAGAAGAAGAAGAAGAAGAAGAAGAAGAAGAAGAAGAAGATGATGATGAGAGCACCAAAGAAGAAGACGAAGGCGATGAGTGATTCCTTTTCTTAGTTCCTCCTCCTTTCATTCTTTTTGGTGCTTTGATGCCAAAGGGGGAGAGATGAGATGAAAAGGATACTTGTTTTGGTGTCTTGGTTGTAATAGGATAGTGGTGAACCTATGGACAAGTTATCCTTTCTATTTGCTTTGTGTGAGAAAACTATTTGTGAAACTTTATTGTAATAACTCTATTGTTCTTATGTTGAGTTTGGTGCTTGTTTTTATTGTCTTTACAGATTTCTTGTGTCAAGTGTGTTGGTTGCTTTTTGCTTTATCACTTTGTTGCACACTTGTACACTTTGTTAGGCACCCCACTCATTGCAAAATATAGGGAGAGCTCCTTTACATGTCTTTGTGAATCATACATATTTTTAGGGGGAGCCTCACTATATTTTGTTGTTATTGTTTCTATTGAATATATCTCTATATCCTTTTTAATCTATTGTCATCAACAACCAAAAAGGGGGAGATTGAAGATGCATCTAGGATCCCCTAGTGGGTTTTGGTGTACGATGATGAAAGATTAAAATTGTGCTAACATGTTTATGAAGTAATTTTGTAGTTAATCAAAAGTTGTTGCCCAAACCCACATTTGCAAGTTAGTCTTTACCCCAAAAAGAAGGAAAGGAAAAATGGACTCAAAAGCACTTCAAAGAGTAGTTTTATTTTATTTGAGTCATAGGCATGCCGAACTATAAAGGGGGGGGGGGGGGGGTAAACCAATCTTGCTAATAAGGGAAATGTGTGTGCTCAAGCCTCCAAAAAGTTTTGTGAGAAGTCTAGCCAACAATGCCATAGAAATAGCTATTTTTTATGAGCCAAATAGAGAGTGACGGAACTTCCGCGAGTCTCCTCACGGAAGTTCCGTCAGCATAGGGCTCCAGCCTTCTGCCTTCCCGAGAGTGACGGAAGTTCCGCCACCAGAATTTCCGTGGCTCTCACGGAAGTTCTGTGAGCTCTTTTCCCTGTCAACCCGAGAGTGACGGAAGTTCCGTCACCCCCTGACGGAAGGTCCGTCACAGCATCTGGCCTCTCTCCTAGGCTCGCGCAACGGCTAAATTTGAAATGACGAAAGTTCCGTAGGTAACCATGAAAGTTCCATCAAACACAGCAAAACACTTTAATGGCTAATTTTTGGAGACCTATTTATAGCTCACCCCTTCCCCCGTGGGAGGGGTTGGATTCTTTGGCATTTCACTCTTTCTTTAGCCAGAGCTCTCCCCTCTCACTCCTAGACTTGTTCTTGAGATTCCAAACAAGGTGAGAGAGATCCAACCACAAAAAGATTGATTCCATCCAATCAAAAGCTTGAGCACATCTTTCCCTCCCCATCAAGATTTGATTTTCTTTTTCCTCTTGGAGACTTGGTCTCCTAGACGGCTAGGCGTCACCCTTGAGCTCCCAAACTTGTTGTGGTGAGACGGGGACGTTTGTGAAGGTGTGATTCACCACCGAAGGAAAAGAATCAAGTGGAGAAAGAAATCCAAGCACAATCTTTGTGATTGCTTGGCGGGGAAAAGGGTTGAGAGAGATCCGGCCACTTTGTGGGGCTCCTCAACGAGGATGTAGGAACTACTTAGTGTGGTTGACGAATCTCGGGTTAACTTGTTGTGTCTCTCTTTACTTTCCTGCATTTACTTTTGAGCTTGTGTATTTCTTTCATATCATTGTGCTCGATTCACTTCTTAATTGTGTTGATAGCTATTTGTTGAAGAACCTTAGGTGTGTATTGCTATAGCATCACTTTATAAAGTATTGTATTCCTCTCTCTTGGTTATCCGTATTTAAATTACTTTTAGAGGAAGGATTGGTGAAGTTCTGTCACTTGATAGAACTTCTGTGGTGACGGAAGTTCTGTCATTACTGACGGAAGTTTCATCGTCCCTGTCTATTTGATCAAGCTTAGTGCTTTTTCAGGTTTTATTTTTAGATTGCCTATTCACCCCCCCTCTCTAGGCAACTTTCCCTACTATTGCGAGAGGTGTTGTAAGAATGACCACACCATCAAGGATTTTCCTATAGTGAGAAGTTCCATTATTTTACCTAATGCTAACTTGTTCCATGAGAACACCCACTTCAAACTTTTTAGGGACAAGGGTGACAAGGTGAAAGCAAAGGCTTTGGGACCACCAAAGAAGAAGAGAAAGGTCAAGAGAATATGGGTGCCTAAGTGCATTATTGATCTTGAGAGGTCAACAAAGTGCAAGTGGATGCCCAAGAACAAGACCTAGATGAAGGTGGTGGTGGTGGACCGGGAGCTTACTTGAAGATCAAGTGAAGTTGTAAGGTTCATGACCATTGAGGTCACCCCAAGATATGATGTTTTGGTGATAAATGACGAACATGAAATATGACTAATGTCTACACGAGTGTTGTTCATATAGGAAACCTCTTCTATCTTATGATGATTGTCAACGACATCCTTGGCGATTGATGACGATGACCACAAGCATGGAGGCTTGTGAACTTGACGGAGTCCAAGGGTTGATGAAGATGGATCTAAGCGGAGAACAAGCTATGGTGCAAGTGTTTGGTACACTTGACTAGTTGTTAGGGCTTTGAGTCCATAGGAAAACCGGACTATCAAGGGGATCTAGGTCATTCTCTTAGGTCATGTCTAGTCGGTGATGTGCAAGGTAGCTCGTTAAAATCACAGGCACTAGGTAACAGTGGAGAAGCCAAGGAGCCGTTCGGAGAAGCCAAAAACGAAGTCAAGCGAGGACGACAAGTTTCAGCTTCTGGAAATAGAGAACAGACAGATGGGTCAGAGGTGACCGAACTGTACGATCACTATGGGGAGTTGTCTGGGACTTTCAGCGAGCAGCGAGGAATCTGTCTATGCCAGAGTCTATACAGATCGAACGGTCTGGTCTATTGACCAGACGGTCCAGTCAGTAGGACTTGCACAGGGCAGAGAGGAAGCAGTTGCGCGAAGGTTCCTAGACTGGAGAGAGAAATGGACCGGACGGTCCATTCAGCTGACTGTACGGTCTGGTCAGTACAGGATTTCAGTAGGGCAGAGCCGTTGGAGCTCGGGATTGCAGTGACCGGACTATCTGGTCAGGCAGTGACCGGACTGCCCGGTCCGTAGGCCCAGAAAGCTGATTTCATGGAGCAACGACTAGTTTGAGGTTGGGAGCCTATATAACTTTGTTGCTGGGGTCTTAGAGACCTCTCTTGGCTAGTGGAATACGTGAGAGCATTTGGTAAGGTCCAAGAGGAAGAGAGGAGAGCACTAGGAGGAGAGATTGCATATCTTGATAGTGCTAGACGGTGACGCACCATAGCTTATGACAACTTAATCTCCGCAGCTTACGGTGACGCCCACATACCTGGTGTAGAGATAATCCATCTCTCCTGGACCAATGCCCATATCTTACGGTGACCTCTGCTGCCTGACTCTTTCTCTGAGTAACTCCTCATAGCCTTCACCATATCCTATGGTGACCATGTTGTATCTTATGATGATATGTCCTGAAGCTAAAACTCTTTTGTCCTCTTGACTTCGTCTCCTAGCTTCCCAACCTTGATCAATTCTTCTTCATTTCCTCTTCTAGTGTCCTAGAGACTCAGTGAGCATCCCAACACTTTTAACACTAGGGATACCCTAGAGGATGACTCGTGCTCTCTTGATAGTCCATTTTTTTTCTTATGGACTTAAGCCTAGACACTAGCCAAGTGATCACAACATACTTGGACCTAGTTGTCCTTAGCTTTTGATCCATCTCCATTGACTTCTTATCAAGATCTCCATGGCAATCCACCGAGTACACTTCAATCACCAAGGTGACCAATCACTGAGTCCATATGTTGAGTTGATAGATAATTTTCTGCATGCATCACACTCATGTAGACATTAAGTGTATTTCATGATTGTCATCCAATCACCAAAATATGCATAGCTTTAGGAATGACAACATTTCAATGGACATGAAGCTTACAAGCTCCTGCTCTAGTCCTCCAACACGTCCAGAAAGACCACATCGAGATCAGTTGAGCTGCAATAACAAAGTCTTTGCTATCACTGCACTTGTCACAACTGAGTTTCAAGCAACATCATCTGACTAAGAATGCTCTAAATGAGTTTGTGTTATGGGCAGGCCTTTTGGGCTGCGTTACTATAGCGGCCCATCATACTGTAGCGGCGCAGAAACTGTAGCTCCACCCTTACTTAGCCCTCAAGTTAGGTTAATTAGAGATAAGTCTTGTTCGTTAGGGCCGGCTCCATATAAAGAGAGGCACTGCAGTAAATTCAATCAACCAATGAATCAATAAAGAAACAATTCTCTCAATCCCCCCCAATGTCTCTCAAGCTCTTGGCATAGCATAAGGCCTAATTATCCATACCCCATTATATCTGGTATCAGATTGCCAAGGATCCCTTCCCATGGCTTCTGTTGCCAATTTACCACCAAAATCATACTCTGATATGAGCCTTAGAGAATTGATCGATCTGCTTAAGGCACGACTAGAAGCAAAGGAGGAGGCTGCCAACCGTGCAGCAGTGCTGGCCCAACCTGTTATGGTTGTGCCCGCAGCAAAAGAGAAGAAGGTCGAATGTGCAGCGGTGCTGGTCCAAACTTCATCCTTGTTGTTCTTGGCTGCCCCATTTGTACCCGTACGAAGGAAGAAAACAAAGAAGAAGGTTACTGCTGCACCATTGCGATAATCTCCAAGTCGTCGACCAATGGCATGCCTCTGGTTTTGTGGAGCACGGCGAAAATGCACACACCATCCTTGCTCTCATCCTGCAGTCATCCAATGCAAAAGCAAGAGAGGCATGTGTACTGCTCCTTGCTGGTCCCCATTGAAATCAGCAAAGTCATCATCAATCAGCACAGCGGCTTCACTTCTTTCACCTTGGACTATTGCTGCAAGTAGCTTACTGATCTTTGTGCAGCAACACCGAAGGCAATTTATCCTATCATCATGGGGATATCAAGGTTTGCAGCCATGGCCTCCACCATAGCTCGAGGGCGAGCTGTCTTTGAAGGAGGGAGGAGATGTTATGGGCAGGCCTTTTAGGCTGCGTTACTGTAGCGGTCCATCATACTATAGCGGCGCGAAAACTGTAGCTCCGCCCTTACTTAGCCCTCAAGTTAGATTAATTAGAGATAAGTCTTGTTCGTTAGGACCGGCTCTATATAAAGAGAGACACTGCAGTCAATTCAATCAACAAATAAATCAATAAAGAAACAATTCTCTCAATCCCCCCCAATGTCTCTCAAGCTCTTGGTATAGCATAAGGCCTAATTATCCATACCCCATTACAGTTTGACACCGCATATTATTCACACTGCTGCTATCAGAGCCGAGGGATCATCAAAATTCCCCACTGACAATCCATGCTGCCAGCTCCAATCACATTGGCACCAAGTACATTGAAGTAAAGAAGTGGGGACTGAACTCAGCTACATAATTAATTCATGGACCCATATGTACGTTTTAAAAGGTTATGTACCTAGATAGGTATTCTTAAAAAGTTGAAGGACCCATGGTGTATTTCACTCTTATTAGATTATACTCCCTCCATATTAGAAAAATAATTTGTTTTGGCCTTATGGCTAGTTGTTCACAAATCAATTTGTTTTGGAAACTTTTCACACTTGTGGACTGATTTACCCTATGTTATTAACTCTCTGTGCAAAAAAAAAAAAAAAGCTTTTGTGGGTGTGGGAATTGAACTCAAGACCTCAAAATATTTTCAAGTAAAAGGTCTATATCCATATTCCTAAGGAAGGCTAAAAAACACCTTCCAATTCATATACATATATAAATATTGTGTCAGTGAATTACATCATGAAATATACAATAACATTATCTTGAAATACATACACAGATCATACAGAATAATTATGTGCCTATAAATAAAAGTGCAAAGCCAAAAAAAGGGGAAACGAAGCTTTGCATAGCTATGTGCCTCTTGATAATAACTTAAGAAACTAAAGCAAAGCATAATTATTGTTCTAAGCATGACCTTCTCATAAATTTAAAGCAGGTCCTGTGTACAGGTCCCTTCTAATGATAAAGCTGTCCTTAGGAAGGTATTGTTCCAGCCAAACAAATTCAGATCCCTTTGTCTGGTTCAGTAAAACGCCTGGAAAGCCACAGAAAATGGAAAGTAAGAATTATAATGCATCACAAGTACTAAACCGGGTGTGGTACGTTCATTCAAAGAAGATGTGTAATTTACCTGACGGGTCTGATTTTGGGCCCCACCTGAAGTAGGAGCAGTGTCTCCCATCTTCTGAAGAGTAAGGAGGTGTTAAGATGTCTAGGATGGCACAGGGTGTGATGGCTTTGAAGGCGTGTACGTTCCCGCCTTCGTCTGGATGAAGAACCATCGCGCCACAAGGTGCAGACATTTCACCATCTCTCACGACCTTAGCTGGTCTTACTGCAGTTAGGAAAAGAAGGATGTACTTAGTTGACCAAACTAGTCAACTAGAAGGAACTGCATTGCATGTACAGAAACAGGTACTTAAATTTGAGTTGCAGAGGACTTAAAAAAGTCTCACTTTTCGATAACTTAAGAGATTCAGATGCATCAATCCAGTCATACGACTTGACATGTACCGTGCCATATAAAAGTTTGCTAAGTACAGTCATGCCTGGATGGTTGTGGAGAGGAATGATGGATGATGCCGGTATGCAAAATATTCCAATCTGCGCAAACAATGTTAATAGTACACTTGACATCAGCATTAGAAGCATCGTGCATGTTTGAAAAATAAAAGACTTCTTGTTGTAGTAGTCCTGTGGGGAAAGAACGAAGGAGGACTGAGAGACACTTCATCAGTGGCATAAAGTGTGTAATTCACAAAACAAACATATGACTGAAGTTTTTTTATGGGGCTTACAGAGAAGCTCCGACACTCGTATATGTGACGATATCTGATCGCAGGGCTTGAATGGAACACTCTTTTCCTATTCAGGGCTCGTGGACTTCTCCAGAAACGTACAGCTTGAGCTTCACACTCAAGTCCGACGTCAGAAGGCATGATAATATCTGCAAGAAAATTGGAGTAATTTAAAATGTAATAATAGAGGTCAATTCATAATTGGAAAGAAAATGTACAATGGCCCCTCACATATTATCAAGGCTTAGTATCAGAACATTTAATGGATGCAGCAATTCATATATGATTCACATCAAGGGCCTCTAAGGTACTTCAAATGAAATAAAAAGCTGAATGCAGTTATGAGTAGAGCAATATATCAGAAAAAGGTGAAGCAGGTGTAACATCAGAGCATGCCGTCTGATCATACTGCTTTAAACTACTGGTCATGATTCTTCACAATAGCATAGTAATGCACGCACAACAACTGTGCATAATCTGATTAATTGTACTACCTTAGTGTGAAATCAGATTGCATACACGCCCATAAAAAAAATTAGCTTTGGTGCCTATGAGGTTCGATGTTCATAAGATCAAGCCACATCAATAAAGGATAGAAGTTCATACCTAATACAGCCTGGACATTATCAACAGCTTCAGCAGACAGTGGCCCTTTTTCAGAAAATGATACTCTACAGACTTCATAAAGCTTCTGGATTGCAGGCACAGTAGCTGAAGGCATTATAAATTATATACTGTTTCAATGAGGTTTAGTCCTTGGATACGAAAATTCACTGGCGGAAGAAATCCCCACGCCAGATGAAGTTCCCTTAGCCTGTCTAGAGAAAAGAAAGGAATGTTAGTCATGCAGACATGCAAAGTATGATATGCCAATATCAAATCAACAAAACCAAGTTTATTGGTTCTTCAAAGAAGGCAGCGGTAATATATATCGAGATGGTGATTAATCTTCTCCTACTAGTTTAATCACAGTCCACAAAAATAAGAACAACAGGGCAACGCCCAATTGTTTGTGGTATCAAGCTTCAGAGTAAAGGTGCCGAGATGTACCTAATCGTAATCTGATTATGCTTTGGAACCACAACATAAACAGGCAAAATGATCTTTACCTTTTCCACATTGCTAACATCGTTTCAGGGTTTTAAGCAACTTTTGTGTTATCTAATTGCGAAATTTGTGGCATCCTAAAGATGACCTCGCATAAGGCCATCGAAGTAAAAAGAAAAAGATCTCTTGGCACACTCCAGACCAAAAGGAACAGAGAGTTAAGCAGAGAAATCGACTAGACATCCAAGAGGCATCGATGTGAGTAGAAAAACCGCGCATCAAGTACCGATGAGAGGGCGAAACTGCGGGAGATTGAATTAGGAACAAAAGGAGGAGAGGAGATACCTCGGGTTCTTGGAAGGGAGTGGTGACAGAGGAGGAGGCGGAGGAGGGTCCCCTGCTCACAAGCTCCATCGGCGACCCCCCATCTTAGTACTTTGATGGTGCGCCGGTTCGGTGAGCGAAAGGAACGGCTCCAATGGCGACGTAGCTGTTGGAAACGTTTCCGCTTCCTTCTCCCCATGCATGGGCCAACATCACCGCCGGTTAGGTCCAGATCGACCTTTTCCTTTTTCCCGAACCTTCAAGCTCCCGTAAATACACGTAGGAGGTGTTACATAATCACTCATACATGGTGCCATTTTGCTAGTCACAGCCTATCTTCAGCTAATCCTTGCGGCCAGCGAGCTCCAGACCGAGAGCGCGTTCGTGGTCTGCTCCCCATAGAGTATTCTTTTAAAAAAAATGCATTACAGGTTCATGAACTTTTTCATCGGTGTCATCTAAGTCCACCAACTTTTATTTTGCATTTCTAGGTCACAAACTTCTCCATCTATATTATTTATTAGGTCGACAAACTTTTTCTTTGCTAATCTAGGTTTATAAACTTTTTAAATGATACACTAAAGACCTATAACCTTTTACGCCACCATGCACTTGACATATGGGTCCCTTATCTCTCTTTATGTACGTATAGAATATTCAATCGAGAGGTCAGCAACAACATTACCGAGAGCTCTCTATATGCCTTTTTTTTTTTACCATGCACAGTAACTAGAGCTGACGTTTGGTTGAGCGTTAAAATTGGATTGGATCATCCCATCCATATTTCATATTTTCTGAGACAGGACTATCCAATTCAGTGTTTGTTTGATTGGACAAGACAATTCAAATTTTTTGTTTGTTGAAGGGATTAGAGAAGTTGGATGAGAATAATTAACTTAATTATATATATCTTACTTGCAAATTATAACAATAAAATACATACTAATTAACCTAATTTAATATTTATAAATGATAATCTTGTTATGATAATGCTTATTTAATAATAAATATGCTAATTACCAACAATCACATTCTAATCCATGTATATTTTGTACATTAATTATTAACTATAATCCCATAATATAATATATTAATATTATAATAATATACGAATAATCTTTAATTATTCACTAACAATCACGCTTAAAGAAGTTGGATAGCGTTATCCGGCCAATTTTCCTGGACAGTCTTATCCAGCATCTATAAAGAATATTCTCTGTTCCTGTCCATCCTATCCAGCCTGTCGGTGAAACAAACACTGAATTGGATAAGTCTGTCCAAATCAATCCAAACCAATCCAGTGAAACAAACACATCCGCAAACTCGTTGGTGCTACAATAGTTTGTGCAAAAATGCATGGTTTCAGTCACCTGAAGGCTGACAAGCCTATCATCCCACTCCGGCGAATCCCAATGAGCCTAGGACTTCTTCTAATTCTTGCCATGGTATACAGTGCACCACTAAAAGGTTTATGGACTTATAAATATAGAGAAAAAGTTTATATAGGCTTAAATGACACATAATGCAAAACTAAAATTTATGAACCTAAATAGTACAGGCGGATAAGTTCATAGATCTCGGGTGCATTTACTCTTTTTTTTTCCCGTGTTTGCTTCACGTAGAAGGCAAAAAACCAAGAAAAAAATGTCACTCCTAACCAGGCTAGATAAGTTTTCACAAAATTTTGCTTAATTTACAAATTTTCATACCAGTGATATTATATAATCAAACATGGGCATTTCTTACTCTTTCCTAATAAAATGTTTCTAAAAAATACAGTATAATGATAAACTGGACAGTTTGTTTTCCGTGTGACAACTCACGGGCATGTCACTAGTGGAGCACGAACGGGCATAAATATCTGTGCGGCCGTTTCAGTTTGGTCAACAGACTCATAAAACTGCAAATCATGATCACCAAGCTCGCTTCTTCGTGTCAATACAATCATCATATTTTAATAATATGATGTACTACTATGTATTACTCTGACTCATCATGTAACATGAATCTTCGATCCTTTATATAACCATTTAACTTCAACAGACTCATAAAACTGCAAATCATGGCCATCAAGCTCGTTTCTTCGTGTCAATACAATCATCGTATTTTAATAATGAGATGCACTACTATGTATTACTCTGACTCATCATCTAACATGAATCTCCGATCCTTTATATAACTATTTAACTTTGTATTTATGCCTCCCTCGTTTCTATATTTTCAATAATGCTTTTCATCTATTTATCCTGTTTATTTTAACATATTTTCTAATCTTCAATTGACTCAAAGTTTCAGTCAATGGTTTGTTACTTTATGTTTTGATTTTTTTTATAAAATTATTTATATAATAATTATAAATTAATCAACCTACCCGCGCATTTACGTGACTAGTCTTGATATATTGTTGTGAAAATTATGTACTTTAAGTTTTATATTATGCTTTGTAAAAGCATTGCATTGGCAGTTCAATATGCCATAAAGGGATAGTGTTTTCCTCTATATTGGTCATTTATAATATTTTTACTATAATAGTCATTGTTATAGTTTATATGAGTTTAATTCTTCTCTTATTACTTTTGTATCGATCTCCTTTTATCGTGTCAAAGCAAAGGTGTCGTGCTGCAAACGCCTCCTTGCTCCAAGTGATGAGGACATCAACGACATACGAACAACGACGACGGAAGACAATGCGCCAAACCAAGTTGTCACGCCTCCACCTCTCGTCGTCGCGCCTTCTCAAGTTATGGACCCATTTTCCGACGAGACGACGACGTACAAGGGCCCAATCACTAGAGCTCGAGCCCAGGAATTGAAGATGGTTTTGATGCTAAGGAACGACGACCTAGGATGACGCCCGCGAAGGCCCAAGTAGCCCAAGTCGCGCGACTACCTCTCCACCGCACGCCTCTCTACTTCAGCTGG
The DNA here is from genome assembly GCA_032690845.1 of Eleusine coracana subsp. coracana. NCBI lineage: Eukaryota > Viridiplantae > Streptophyta > Magnoliopsida > Poales > Poaceae > Eleusine > Eleusine coracana. The sequence goes on from CM064428.1 coordinate 59,254,324, forward strand.
CCCTAGATGCCGTGCTCCCCCTATTTAGTCAAGGGTTGCACCCCTTGTAATCTTTGAGTTTTATTTTAAGATTAGCTTAGCTATTCATCCGTCTCTCGACGTGAATTCAGAACTCTACCTTCGTGCAATACATCAGATTGCTCGCCTCTAATTCTTGCTCGTTCTTCGATTGCGCGTAAGAATTGATGCTCGTGATCAGGTTGATCTTCTTTACCGCAAGGTTAATATCCTCCGGAAGTTGGTTCGATGATTGCATTGGCGCTTCGGGCTTGCTCGTCGTAGTCGGATCGTGAGGGTCGACATCCACCGAATCGAAGTTATCTACACTCGCCGAAAGATCGGGCACTTTACACCTATCAAGTGGTATCAGATTCCAGTGTTTCTCGGTGAGTTTATCCAAGTCCACATAATCCAAAAACTACAAAAATAATTTTACCCCAGTACGGTTTTGAGCCTCGCACTTTCGTTCAATAATTTGCGTTGTTGAGTTTTTGTGCTATCGCTTTTGATCGTTGCTGGTACAAGGTGTTTCATCGTTTTCTCCTCATCATTGTCATATCCTTCCACCACATCGTGTGTTTTAGCCACCACAATTTGCTTTCCGCCGCATCTGTTGTCTCCGCCTCGCTCTCCTACTTGGCCGCGCGTAACGAGTCTTGCTGAGTTGTGTTTGGTCAGCCGATCACTTGCCAAGTTTTGCCGCCGCACCGTGAGTCCGGGTCAATCACGTGACTCGTTGCATCCAACTCGGTTACGTGGTAAACCGCCCCGCCTCGCCTTGTGTTGTGTTCTGCTCAATCTCCGTTTATCCCTACTCTAGAGAGAGAGAGAGAGAGTATCTTTTAATTACCGTTTTACCCCTGCCTAAAAAAAGTGTGTATGCATTGTTTTTTTTCTTCACACTCCCCTGACATAGGTTAAACAAAAAAAGAGGGGCAGAAGTAAAAAAAGAGAGAGAGAGAGAGAAAAAAATAGCGCTTGAGCACCATAGGCGACACGTTATTGTTCTTTACCCTTCTTCGGATCCGTTTGTTTCGATTCTTCTTCTTTCCTCTTCCACTTGTGCCGGCAGCAATCTTTTCGCGTTTAGCACCTTTATTCAGCTTTGCAGTTATTGTTTGAATTGTGCTAACCCTTGATTGAGTGCAGCCTCCTAGCTCCACAAATTTTCTACTACGAGCAGGTTTTTGTTTCACCACGCAATCGCTCCTCCAATCTTTCACCGGTTTTACCTGTGGTTGCAGTTCACACTTGCGTGCTTGGTAAGGACGGGTAAGGATTTGATAACAGCTTTTTGATTGAGCTTTTCATCCACCACTCACCTCTCATCGTAGGATCTTTTTCTGTGTTGCTTGTGTTTCTGTGGCAGAAAACAACTCGAAGTCGGAGGAGCTCACCCTCCAAGAAGTCCAGGCGCAGGTTGAAGGTCTACAAAACGACATGAAGACGATGCACGAGAGACTTGACTCCACGATTACTTCGTCGAACGAGCGTTTTGATCAGCTCGACCTTGCTGATACGGCTGCCCACACCACGCTCGCGACGATCATGAGTCGTCTTGAGGCCATGTCAACGCAACTTGGGACCATGACGACGCAGCTCACGGAGTTGCAAACTGCACGCGACTACGGCACCGACACCGAGCAGGATGACGCCAATCGTCATGGTCATGCTCGTAGGGTACGTGTTCCTACTAATGATTCTTTTGGCAGAATTAAATTTCGTATTCCCACTTTTACTGGCAAATGTGATCCGGGTGCTTATCTTGATTGGGAATTAGAGGTTGAACAAAAATTTGCATGCCATGATATCCCTGCTAATTTACAAGTTAAGGCTGCTATTAGTGAATTTACTGAATTTGCTTTACTTTGGTGGCGTGAGTATAGACAAAAATATCCTAATAATGTTCCAGCCACTTGGACGGCATTAAAAGCTGCTATGCGTCGTCGTTTTGTGCCGTCATATTATGCTAGAGATTTGCTTAATCAAATGCAGCGCTTTCAACAAGGTTCACAATCTGTAGAGGATTATTATCAAGCTTTGCAAAAGGGTATGATTCGCTGTGCTTTAGTTGAACTAGAGGATGCTGCTATGGCTCGCTTTAGGGGTGGGTTAAATCGTGAAATTCAGAACATTCTTGATTATAAGAATTATGATGATATCACCACCTTGTTTGAATATGCTTGTAAAGCTGAACGTGAAGTGCAGGATCGACAATCTTCGTCAAGACCTAACACTTTTGCAGGGTCCAAGGCGCCTTCAGCTCCACGATCGGCGCCTCCTTCCACATCACGACCACACTGCGACCTCGTCCAAGTCGAGTGCTCCACCCATGGCCAAATCTGTCTCGATCGCGCCGTCCTCCTCGCCGTCTGGACGAGCTCGAGATACTCAGTGTTTCCGTTGCAAAGGATTTGGTCATGTGATACGCGATTGTCCAAACAAACAAACTATGTTGATTTGTGATGACGGTGAGTATTCTTCTGCTAGTGATTCTGAGGATACTCTACATACTATGCTTGCCACTAATCATGCAGATAATACGGAGCTTCATGTCGACTCTAGTGCCGCCGACAGGTATGCAACTCTTGTTGTGCAGCGTGTTCTTAGTACACAGGTCGTGCCAGACGAAAAGAATCAGCGCCACAACATTTTTCATATTAAAGGCGTTGTGCAAGAACGAGCGGTCCGTATAATCATCGATGGTGGCAGTTGTAACAATTTGGCTAGTACGACCTTGGTGGAGCAGTTATCATTGCCAACAAGGAAGCATCCACATCCTTATCACGTTCAATGGCTTAATGATGGCGGCAAAATAAAGATAACGCGCTCGGTACGTGTCCCTTTCTCTCTTGGTGCATATTCTGATTTTGTGGATTGTGATATTGTTCCAATGGAAGCATGCTCTTTGTTGGTTGGACGTCCTTGGCAATATGATGTTGATAGTGTTCATCATGGTCGCTCCAATTATTATTCCTTCATGTTTAAGGGTCAAAAAATTGTTATTCATCCTATGACACCTGAACAAGTTCTAAAAGATGATATTGCTAGAGCGGCAAAAGCTGCAAAATTGATTAAATCACCACCTGTTGCACCTGTTCAACCTGAGATCAAATTGCATAACCCTATATTGCTTGCTACATGTACTGATTTTGATGAGTTACATGATGCTAATCTGCCCTGCTATGCGCTAGTTTGCTCTCGTATGCTTGTTTCATTAGATGAGGCACCTATGTTGCATATTCCTCCTGCTATTACTAACCTTCTGCAGGACTATAAAGATGTTTTTCCCGTTGAATTGCCACCAGGTCTTCCTCCTATTCGTGGCATAGAACATCAGATTGATTTAATTTCAGGCGCACAGCTTCCTAATCGCGCCCCGTACCGTACAAATCCTGAGGAGACAAAAGAAATTCAGCGTCAAGTGCAAGCATTGCTGGATAAAGGTTACATTCATGAGTCTCTCAGTCCTTGTTCGGTTCCTGTTTTGCTTGTTCCTAAAAAAGATGGTTCTTGGCGTATGTGTGTAGATTGTCGTGCAATTAACAATATTACAATTCATTATCGATATCCTATACCACGCCTTGATGATATGCTTGATGAACTTAGTGGTGCCATAATTTTCTCTAAGGTTGATTTGCATAGTGGTTACCATCAGATAAGAATAAAATTAGGAGATGAATGGAAAACGGCTTTTAAAACTAAATTTGGCTTGTATGAATGGTTGGTTATGCCGTTTAGATTGTCTAATGCTCCTAGCACTTTTATGCGCTTAATGAATGAAGTTCTTCGGCCTTTCATTGAAATATTTGTTGTTGTCTATTTTGATGATATCCTTATATATAGCAAATCCATGAATGAGCATTTAGATCATTTGCATGCTGTTTTTGATGCTTTGCGTGCTGCTCGCTTATTTGGGAACATGGAAAAATGCACTTTTTGCACGCAACGTGTTTCGTTTCTTGGCTATGTTGTTACTCCACAGGGCATTGAGGTGGATAGCAGCAAGGTGGACGCCATTCAGAGTTGGCCACAACCGACGACGGTCACACAGGTTCGTAGTTTTCTTGGTCTTGCAGGCTTCTATCGTCGTTTTGTGCGGGATTTCAGTTCTATTGCTGCACCATTACATGAGCTGACCAAGAAGGGTGCGCCATCTGAGTGGGGTGCACCACAGGACGATGCATTCAACACTTTAAAGGAACGGTTAACTCACGCTCCTCTCTTACAATTGCCTAATTTTGATAAAGTGTTTGAATTGGAATGTGATGCTAGTGGAATTAGTTTGGATGCTGTTTTGTTACAAGATCATAAACCCATTGCTTATTTTAGTGAGAAGTTAAGTGGTGCTGCTCTTAAATATTCCACTTATGATAAAGAACTTTATACTTTAGTAAGAACTTTGCAAACATGGCAGCATTATTTATGGCCTCGCGAATTTATTATTCATTCTGATCATGAGGCTTTGAAACATATTAGAACCCAGACTAATCTGAACCGTCAGCATGCTAAATGGGTTGAATTTATTGAATCTTTTCCGTACATCATTAAACATAAAAATGGGAAGAAAAATGTGATTGCCGATACTTTGTCTCGTCGTTATACAATGCTGTCCCAATTAGACTTTAAAATCTTTGGTTTGCAAGCTTTGAAAGATCAGTATGTGAATGATGCTGATTTTCATGATATTATGATGCATTGTAAGGATGGCAAATCTTGGGGGAAATTTCATATGCAGGATGGGTTCCTGTTTCGTGCTAACAAGCTGTGTATTCCAGCTAGCTTGGTTCGTCTTTTGTTGTTACAGGAGGCGCATGGAGGTGGTCTTATGGGTCATTTTGGCATTTTCAAGACACATGAGGTGTTGGTCGATCACTTCTTTTGGCCACGGATGCGCCGTGATGTTGAGCGCCTTGTTGCCCGCTGTACTACATGTCAAAAAGCTAAATCCCGTTTGAGTAATCATGGTTTGTATATGCCCTTACCTGTTCCCTCTTCTCCTTGGCATGATATTTCGATGGATTTTGTTTTGGGATTGCCTCATACTACGAAGGGAAGGGACAATATTTTTGTAGTGGTTGATCGTTTCTCTAAAATGGCTCACTTTATACCTTGTCATAAAACTGATGATGCCTCCAATGTTGCTGAATTGTTCTTTAGAGAGATTGTTAGACTGCATGGAATTCCTAAAACAATTGTCTCTGATCATGATGCTAAGTTTCTTAGTCACTTTTGGCGTTCTCTTTGGAATAAATTAGGAAATAAGCTGTTGTTTAGTACTAATTGTCATCCTCAAACTGATGGGCAAACAGAGGTAGTAAATAGAACTTTGTCTGCTATGCTTAGAGCCGTTCTAGATAAAAATTTGAGACATTGGGAATATTGTTTACCTCATGTTGAATTTGCTTATAATCGTGCTACACATTCTGCCACTAAAATGTGTCCTTTTGAGGTTGTTTATGGCTATGTTCCTAGAGCGCCTATTGATTTATTTGCTATTGATGCTGAAGATGAACCAAATATTGATGTTATTGCTCATATTGATCACATGAAACAATTATATGAAGAAACACAACACAACATTGCCGTTGCTAATAAGAAGTATCAAGTTGCTGGTAGTAAAGGTAGAAAACATGTTTCTTTTAAACCTGGTGATTTGGTTTGGTTGCACTTGCGTAAAGATAGATTTCCTACTTTACGTCGTTCTAAATTGATGTCTCGTGCTGCTGGTCCTTTTAAAGTGCTAACCAAGATTAACGATAATGCTTATGTTCTTGACTTGCCTATGAAGTTTGGTGTTTCCACTAGTTTTAATGTTGCAGATTTGAGACCATATTTGGGTGAGGATGATGCGTTGCCGTCGAGGACGACTTCACTTCAAGAAGGGGAGGATGATGAGGACATCAACGACATACGAACAATGATGACGGAAGACGGCGCGCCAAACCAAGTTGTCACGCCTCCACCTCTCGTCGTCGCGCCTTCTCAAGTTATGGACCCATCTTCCGACGAGACGACGACGTACAAGGGCCCAATCACTAGAGCTCGAGCCCAGGAATTGAAGATGGTTTTGATGCTAAGGAACGACGGCCTAGGATGACGCCCGCGAAGGCCCAAGTAGCCCAAGTCGCACGACTACCTCTCCACCGCACGCCTCTCTACTTCAGCCGGTCCTAGATGCCGCGCTCCCCTTATTTAGTCAAGGGTTGCGCCCCTTGTAATCTTTGAGTTTTGTTTTAAGATTAGCTTAGCTATTCATCCGTCTCTCGACGTGAATTCAGAACTCCACCTTCATGCAATACATCAGATTGTTCGCCTCTAATTCTTGCTCGTTCTTCGATTGCGCGTAAGAATTGATGCTCGTGATCAGGTTGATCTTGTTTACCGCAAGGTTAATATCCTCCGGAAGTTGGTTCAACGATTGCATTGGCGCTTCGGGCTTGCTCGTCGTAGTCGGATCGTGAGGGTCGACATCCACCGAATCGAAGTTATCTACACTCGCCGAAAGATCGGGCACTCTACACCTATCACCAAGCACCTCCATGATCGTTGGCTGGCCTGTTGAGAGCCTAGTCAAGACTGAATCTAAAGGTTATCTGACAGAACCTAGAAGCAAGAAAAATGTCAAATACGATAACTCCAACTATGAATTTCAGCCATGTGTGAGGATTGAGGAGCTAATCAAGGGAGTTGGCGAGATGTGGAAAGAGAGAATTCGGCCAAGGATCAGTGCAAACATTGAAATTTAGACGCTAATGGACCATGACATGATGGCCAATTTCATAAATTGATCGTCTTGCCAATTTCGGATGGATGGTGGTGCTGCCTTGTGATGAATTGGCGCTCCGCATCCGAGAGTACAGGGGAGGTGCTTAGAAGCTAGTGCACAAAGCTGGAAGGAGGCAATGAGGGAGTTCACCTCTAGCCCTTTGTGCCCTTTTGCGAGATTGACAATGCTCCAAGCAACACTATTCATAGATCAAGACAATTACTATGTGCTGACTATGGAATACTTAATGTGGAAGGAAGCAGGAAACCGATGAGTGCTAGAAACATTAAATAAGAATAAAAATATAAAATTAGTACCGTCTAATTTTTTTCTAATAGTTGTGGTGGGTAATTTTAAAACCATATATAAGGTCATTTCAGTCTAATTTTTTATAATGACAGTAGTGGATAATTTTTTTTTTCTTTTCTCTGGTTTATGTGGTAATTTCTAAACTTAGAGAGCCAATGTGGTGGGTCATTTTTTTGATCAAATATATATAATAGATAGATTCTCTATTAAGCACTTCTAAAATGTGGCATGTGTAAACACACTCTACAACTTTATTGTAGCTATAGTGTAATGAAATTATTTTTGTGAATTCATAATAAAATACACTAAAACTTGATTTCTTTTTTTCAATTTTTATGAGAAAGTTATTAAAACTTAATGGGACATGTGTAGTGTAAAAAAAGGCAAAGAAAACATAGCACCTTCCATCAACACAACTCACTATTTTGTGAGCCTTGATTGTGAGCCTTGATGGCTGCCGCTGCTCACCAGGCGCAAACAAACTTCCTCCCCTGTTTCCCACGTTTGCCTTTTGCATGTCGCTTGCGGCCTTAGCACGCTTGAGTACGCGACATGCATGTCGCTTGCGCCAGCGTGTGCAAGCTGCTTGCCATCGCCTATCGCACGCACGCGCACGGTCTGAGTGGCTGCACTCATGTACGTATACGTAGAAGCACAACTTTTGGTAACATGAAATCCAAACACGACCATCGGCTTTATGATTAAGTCTATTTGTGATCTGTTTTTTCCTTCGTACATGCACGGTTAGACCTGGAGAGAGAGATAGAAAGTTAGAGCAACTCAAATCCTTCCCCTTTTCTATCACCTAAACACAAAAATCTGTCATATAGAGAATGGGGATAAAAAAAACTTCTTTATCATTTTTCCTTTCTCATCTCCTTGTATAGTTGATCACCTAAATCTAATCCACCATCCCCTCTATAAAGGGGGTCACTCATCCCTCACCTAAATGGTGGAACCTATCCTTTTAGGTGATGGAATAGGTGAACTGCTATAACACCATCACCTATAATTCAAAAAATGGGTTGAAGGGATCCCCTTTAACTTTTTTAATGACGAAATTAAAGGGGAAGGGCTGAAGTTGCTCTTATTTCCTTTATCAAGGGCATTTTTGTCTACTTTTTTCTAATGTCAGTGGTGAGTAATTTTTTTCTTCTTATTTTTTCTCCGATTAACATGAGAATTTATTGGTTTTAAGAGCGAATGTGATGACTTCTTTTATTGCTTAAATATATATATAATAATAAATAATTGATCTATATTTGATAGTTTAAAGTAGTGATTGAAAGTTACCAAAACTTTCAATCAGCTTAAAATTATCAAGTCTCTTATTTTAGAGAGGGTCATGGTGAGATGATCTTGTGCAGTAGGCCCCAAGTGCCAACGACAATCATGGAGAGTGACCGGATTTGATCAGAGAGAAGCAATGAGGACGGCGAAGTAGCTTCCATGTCTCCATCCCATCGCCTGGCCATAAAACACCCTCCAGTTTACAGCAAGTTTTATCAAGACTTGACTCTTCTTCTTTAGGTTTAGCTAAAGCTATTGCATATCATTGAGTTGTATAGATTAATCTCTCCGAGATGTAACACTTCCATTCTTTCATTAGGGCTATGGTAGAAACCAAGCAGTTTTAAAGCGATAGTGCCTTCTATAAACAGGCAGAACAGAGGATAGTTTTGTGATTCCAAAGAGCGATAATATCAACCATGTTCGTGATTCCATAGTGGGGGTGAGTCGAAAGGTTTCATAGCATGTTTTATTCCCGGCAATGAGGAGTGACCTCTACGGGTAATAATATAGACACAGGAGCAAGGGGGCGCAAATGTAAAAGAGAGAATGACATGCACATGCTAGACATCAGCATCGGAGCTGAGTCATACTTATACGCATGCTACAACACAAAATAAATAGCGAGGACAGTATTGACACGAAGAAGTGAGATTAATTAATTGCCACGATTTGCAGTTTTACGGTATGATGGCCAAACTGAAACGGTCAGACAAATATGATGGAAATTCATGCAATTAACTCTTGTTTACGTTGTGACCCTTTGTTACCATTTTTTTAACACTTTTGTGGCTTTAAAAGTTTACTAAAGTCTGTTCACTTGCTCCAGAGACATTTCTTTTCTTTCCTTTGGCTAGAAACTATTTTTGACGAAAAGGATAAAGAGATGCAGATGAAACGTTCCACCAACTTAATTTTTATTTTATCTTGGGCAAAGAAAAAACTCTAAGGAAGTAAAAGAAAAATATATTTCACTTAACTTTGGACATTATAATTTATTTTAAAGAAGATATGTATTATTGTAATTTTGTTTGTAGTATTGCACCGCTAGCTAGTCGTTGTCGTTTACCCTAAAGCATTTTTGCTTTTTATGTAGAATACATTTTTTTAGATAATAAAACGAACCAGTTCCAGTTTCTACATCCCCAGGGAATGCTTGGATTTGAATCCTTAAGATAGAATAGAACGATTTCATATGGACATTTTTTATAATGGGGATTTCTTATGGATTAGGAAAAAAAATGTCGTGTTCCAGACAAAAGACTAGAAGGTTCAAATTAGTTTTGCACTTTAATGTTGACAGAAAATCAGAAATGCCGTTCATGCACACAGTTTTTTTGCAACGATGGTAAAGTTCCGTGAGCTATAACCTATGACGCTTTCAAGTCTAAAAAAGAAACAATATATCACACGATGTGCTATATTGTATTTTTTTTTTCTCGGGTAAGAAGCAGATGGCGAATGAATCTTGTATTTTAGTGAAAGAAGTGGAGTAGCTGCGATGTAAAGCTTCTCACCTAATATATAAAATTATGCAGTTGTCTAAATGACTTGCTTGCAAAGAGCTTGTGACATTTGATCTTCTTAACTTGATCTTCACAGAGAGTGTTGTCTAAGAAATCACCCGTTTCCAAGAAAGTTGAGACGAAGCTATGCATGCACCATCACTACTGTCGTGTCTTTTCTATGGAATGAGTTACGCGTTCCAGATTATGCTGCGTGTTGTCTATTCAAATGTGTCCATATAAGCAAGGTATCTCTGAAGCTATATATATGGTTCATTAATCCTTTGTATCATGACTTAGTGTACCCTTCGCTTCCTACGGTGTTCTGCACCCTCATTTTAATATATACTATCTTGTACTATTCCTTAATTCTATGTAACCCCCTGAATTATAAAAAATATTTGTTTTATTCCCTTCAAGTTTATAATATGGTTCATATTAATCCATAGAACGGTTTTGAGGGTGGTTTTCACACTTGGGTCCACTTATCATGGCCAATCGTATTTCACTGTATACACGACGCTGCTGCCCCGCCACCATCGCCTAGTTCAGCCGTCCTCAAGTCCCCCCGCACCAACGGTATCGCGTTTACCCTGACATGTGGGCCTGAGTGCCAAAACCATTCTCAAAACCACCCTAGGGGTAAAATGAACCATGTTGCAAACTTTGAGAAGTACAATAGACGATTTCTATTCAAAGGGTTATATGAAATTTGGAGAAGATATAGGGGAGTAAAGGAGACTTTCTACTTTTAATATATACCCGCCATTTGCATCCCCTTATTTATGTCTATGTTCTTCATACTACACGAATTAATTACTCTCCTGACTGCCATATATAGCTAGGTGATCTCAACCACCTACTAAAATCTTTCTCAGTTCAAGACCGTTCTTCATCGGAAAACGAAAGAAGAGACACTTGCATTCTGTTGACCATGTTGACATTCAGTATCCCATTTATCTCCAACAGGTAGAATGCCATTTAGGCTTTGGAGGCAGAAGGAATATGACTATGTTCCAGTACGTAATTTTTAGTGCGACCTACAGGACTTTGCTGTGAGGACCAAGCCGCTGGTATTAGTTACAGTGTAAATTTTTTGCTGGGTATACTAGCTAGGAACTCAGAACCAGCAATACATAGTAGGGAAGAAAGGATTTGAAGCTACGATGAGCCTATATTTTTTTCTCACACAACAAATGGCGGCGTCACCGTCAATCAACACCCTGCTTCCTCGTACAAGCCTGCAACACCCTTTGTACACGTTTAGGTACAAAATGTTCTCCAAAATGTGATGAAGTCTAATATTCGTTTTGCTTCCTGAGTGTTTGCATTCAAATTTTACTATACATATTACCTACAGTAACTATTAGTGATAATGCAATAATTATTAGTAATAAAGCAGTAATTACTATTAACAGTAATTAGAAGCAGTAAAGGTTTTACTGGGGTATTATTGAAAATATAAAAATGATAAATTTATAATTTATTTTGTTAATTAGGTCTAAGTGTCTTTTTTTCTTTCTACTCTGATGAAGCTGAATTTTGGATCGGGGGCTGGGTTCAAGATTTTTAGAAATGACATCTTTACCTCTAATGGCAATACGGGTAAATAAATAAATATATGAGTAAATTATATTATTATCTCTAAGCATTACCACCAGTAATTATTGGTGGTAATTGTTAGAATTATATGAACTTGGCCCATTAATATTCATTATAATTCCTCAAAAATCTCAAAGGCCCATTTATAAGTGGTGGGAGTGCAAATATTTAGTCTCACATTACTAGTAGAGGTGGAGGGAGTCCAACTTATAAGGTTGGTTGCTCTAGCATCTCTTGCAAGTGTGTGGATATGAGAAAGGAAGAACACACGTGCGTGCTTGCTCGTCTCGGCTCGCTGGGCCGGGCCGGGCGGGGCGGGGCGTGGCATGGGCGATGGGCGCGGTCGCGCATCACCTGCGTGAATGGTCCGCTGAAATTTGGTCCTTTGCCTTACGGAGGCGTGGCTTCCTTTTGTATTTTCTTTTTGCTGCATTTTCTATATATTTGATTATGGAAATCGATGTATCAATATGAAAACCGACTCGGTTGTGGGACGCCCAACTCTAGCAGTTACGGGTACCGCCGCAAATCATATCACGCACTCGTCTAGGGTTTTGCCTCTCGCTACTGTTGTGCCGCCAAGACTTCTCCATCCCGATCGTCTGCGTGCACCGGCGAACAGGAGAGCAGGTCTTTGGAACCATCGTCCTTTACGATCCTACACCGGGAGAGGACGAATAAGGTTTTTAGGAAGCACTTTGCACGACTGCTCGATCGCTTCCTCGTCTTCGTCAAGCTCGTCGTCACGGCTCGTCTTCCTCGACATCGAGTCGGTCTCTCTCGCCGTTGCCAACAACATGATGGTGCTACATGTCGTCGTCGCCTCCTCTATCCAGTCCAGAAGGAAACGTACATATTCCCATCTCAAACCATGTATTCTATACTAGCTTTTGTGATTTGTTTATTTATGATAGATGTTACTAGTATGGTAGATGATATGCTTTTATCTGACCTTATAGACCTATCTAGTTCTTGCATAGACTTGTTTAGTTTATCATGCAATCTGTTAATTATACTTATGATTTATTTTTGAATTAATATAAAACTAAAAGTATTAATTTATCCAACAGTAATATACATAGTAAAACTGCTCTTACAATAAATGACGGCATCCAAAGCCTACAATTTGTTTCCGACAATTGCTAAAGTCATGAACGCAGATGCAGCTCATCATATATAGAGTGCAGTTTCAGTTACCGAAAATCACAATGTCGTTGCTCTATTCTCTTGAATAGGTTACATTTTTGCAGGCAATAACTCTGCTTGTTGGCCAGTTAGTGTTCTCAGTCACTGATCAATTACATATAACAATATTATCTAAAAAACGTATGAAACAATGGGCAACATATTCAGTTGCAGGCACAAGTGCAAAAAGTTGGCTTTTAAAGAAGAAAATCGCGGACCAGCCAGGCGACCACGGGTAGGATGTTTTTTTTTTTATGTTTCTAGGGGATGAATTAGTCTGCGTTAGATTTTTTTTATTTATAAAAGGAATATATTTCATCAGGCCTCCTTTCAGATGGCAAATACGCCTATCGTCCATAAGAAGCTCACTTAACTTCATTGGCTTTCGTAGCAAATTGTTTTGGCATGTGAGGCCCAAGGAAACACCACCTTTCTGTGTATGCCGGAATCGCTGCTGCAACATGTTGCCGAGTGACCACAAATTGTATAGGAAAACATTAAATGTGACGTCGGTCCAATTCCCCTCATATACTATGGGGGCTTGGGTCACAGTGGTGACACATCCAAGGTAACTGACACCCATTCTCCAATGATCGTCGGTCCATGCAGTAGCTCAAACCGACACCGGTGGCCGATTCCCTTCCATACTCCGGAATGGTATTGATGGCTGGCAGCAGAAACTGATGTTGTTTTTTTAGATAATGGAAGCAAGTTTTCGACTTTTTGCATTGTTCATGCATACAGCTCGATTCTTCAATTATTACAGGTCTTATGACCAACAAAATAAACTAAAAATTGATTTGATAAAGAGCCGGTCATCCGATTCTAACAAATATGTTTATGGCCACCACCTCAGCATGTTAACACGCTTTGGTAATGACATCCCTGGCCTCCTTTTGCAAGACTCTCCATTGCCTTAACCAATAAGAGTCTTTAAAGATAACCTGTAACAAATTCATCATAGACTTTTTTTTTAAAGACAATGTCATTATAAGCAAAATGGTCTAGAACATAGCCGCAATCCCAACAATGATTATTCTTTTTCTTTTTGTTTCCCTTCCCTCCCTCCCCCCCCCCCCCCCCCCTCCCCCAGGATCTAAGCCAACCCCCAACAATATGATCAGTACTATTGGGCGTTGGCAAACCTACCACAATTTTAGTTAGTGGACTCATATAGTGGAATGTAACCATCATTCGCGTCACGGTGCTACGATATGGGAGCTCCTTCATAACCAATAAAAAGTTTGCGAATGTTAGTTTGTGAATGCAACATGTCAGTCTTAGTTAGCAGTGTTTCTACTTCAGTATGATTCATAACTTATATCATTCAAAATGTTTCTAGAGTGAATTCTTTTTTTTTCCACTGAAAATTATTGATGTCCTTCTCTTGACACCAAAAAGTCTCGCTAAACAAGCACACCATTATGCGGATGGCAGAAATAGAACTCGCTGCTCAATCTATAAAAATCTGAACGCTCACCTAGGAGCATTTTCCATTCAACATTACTTCTTCGTACGGACTTCAAAATATGCATTCCCTATGTCTATTTCGATTGTCTTGATGAGGGCTTCATCTTCATATCTTTTCATACAATTCTTTGTTCTTTTAGTGAAACTTAAGCCAAATTACCTAGAAGATATGCTCATATCCTGCAAAACAGTCAAAATACCAAATATGTAAAATATTCAATGTTAGTATTGATTTAGACAATTTTTGCAATTATTTGTCCGTCAAAAGCGGAACTTACGGTTTTTGCATAGTGTCAATTTTGGTCGTGAACACCTTTGTTACCATGGGAAAAGATAGAGTTCCTTATTTGTCATTCAGTTTGTCATATAATAAAATCTTGACATATTCTTCATGAATGATGAAATTTCTATCAAATATGAGCATAGCAATCGAATCTTATCATAAGAAAATCAGTGAGCCCTCAACTAGGGCATGTAGCTGAATGTAGATTCAAGAAGTCATGGTAGCTCCACATAAATCTTGTGGGTGGCTGGTGTGAGGAAGAAGGGAGAGAATGAAGTGTGGGACCTAGGTTGATGATATAAAGCATTTTTAAGGTTTGTGTAGCAATATGTATTTGATGTATACCTGTTAAATAAGAAAACAAAAAAAATCAATGGCAAATAGCAAACTTCATTTTTTTCAATGGCAAGAAAGAAATAACTATATTTTCAATGGCAAATAATTTTTTTTGCATGTTCTTATCACAATGCATCTGAAATATGTTTTGTTCTAAGAGAGTGTAATTAATAGACTGATCAGTTTTAGTATAGAATATATATCAGAGGTGGAAAGGGAATAATTTCACATATAAATATACTACAGACTATTTACCGAATGATGTTTATAGATATACAATACTAGATTGATTGACGCGCTACGCCGCGTTTATTTAGCCTCAATATGATTTTATCCAACCTCTGTGTTATGATTTTATTTAGCTCCTCTATTGAGAATTTCATAGTTTTTTTTAGAAATGCTAAATTTATCTGAATACAATGTGTAAATATAATAAATTTTAGGGGCTGACAGTAAGGATGCAAAAGATGAAATAAGAGCATAAAAGCACAATACAAATAGGTCTAATTTGTAAAATAATCATATCCTTATCTTTTCCTTCCTGGCGTTCTTCTCCACCATTGTTTCCTTTCCTTCATTCTTCTCTCCAGCGCAGTTCTAGCATATCACAGCATGACCAGGCCGCCTCGCCCCATCTCTCACGCACCCTATGAAACGCATCCCCATCCGCGGCCACAACTGTGCTCCCCTTCCCTTAGCCCCTGTTTGGAAGTAGGCATTGAGAGCAAGAATTTGGCATTGGCATTAGCTGGACTCAAATGCAGGTGTTTGGATGTGCTAGTCATTGGCAGCCGGAATCGAAAACGAATGCCGCGGGGGCATTCAACGCCATAGCGCGAGCCCGCCTCCAATTCGGAGGCACCCCCCCCCCCCCCTCCGTTTTGCTCTGAATTAGACCTCCCCGCGTACCCCTTCGTCCACTCGACCAAAAAAAGAAGACCACGACTCCCTGGAGCGGGGGAGATCGAGGGCAGGAGAAGGACTGCCGAGCGAGGGCGGGAGAAGGACTGTCGCTGGCCGCTCCCTGCCGTCCCTGCCTTGGTCGCTCCATCTCCTGCACAGGTTGGCCTCCGCCGCCCCCGTTTGATGTGTTGATAGCCATTCTATCTTTAAGTACGGAGTTCATTAAACTTCCTGATCCTTGTATTCAACCACCTGATGACTACAAATAGAAGTGGTTTGGTAATGCACTTGGAGCATTAGATGAGTGTCATGTTGAGGTGTGTGTGCTTGCGGCTGATCAATGGAGGTATAGAAACGCAAAAAATCACCACTAACATGCTAGGTGTGGTTAATTGGAATATGAAACTCTTGTATGTATTACCTGGCTGGGAGGGTTCAACTTCCGACTCAAGGGTTCTACATGATGCAATGAGTCGCTAAGATGAATTTGTTGTTGTACCTAAGGGTATGACTCTTTGTCTTGGCATTTTATTTCATTTATTATTTTCTTCTCAACTAACTTGACTGCTTGATAATAGGCCGTAATTACTTAGTTGATGCTGGGTACACCAATGGACCTGGATTTCTAGCTCCATTCAAATCTACTCTGGTACCACTTGAAAGAGTGGACTTCAAGTCAGCAACAACCTAAAACATCAAAAAAGTTATATAACTTGCATCATTTTCGTGCTAGAAATATTATAGAGAGGTCTTTTGGTTTGTTAAAGAAAAAATGGGCTATTCTACGTGCTAAAAGTTTCTTTCGCATAAAAGATTAGGTAACAAGTATAGCTAGTGTTGAACATAATCTATTTGAATGATAAATCTAACTAGTAATATTATTGTAGATTGGAATTATTAATGATTGATGCGTGTTATACAACTTTGTAAGGGATAGACAACATCATATGGATGATCTATTATTGCAGGAAATAGATGCTGAACTAGCAGCTATGCCAAATCAACCTGTCAATGATGCTAACTTAATTACAAGTATTCAAGTCACTGCTGAATGGAACTCTTTTAGAGACCAGCTAGCTCATGACATATTTTCTGAATACTTTTTGAGGCATGCTGAACTAGACATCAGCTACACAACACTTTTGATGGAATGGGCCGTGTAGGATAGCTTTTGTGTGCTGCATTTTGTGTTGGGCAGCTAGTTGGTGGTGCATCATGTTAATATTATATAGTCTAACTTTTGTGGTCTTTTGCAAAATTTATGTGAATAGAACCATGGCTGCATCAAAGGAAAGTAAGAGGGTCTATCTCACTTGGACCGATGAGATGGATGTTGCCTTGTTGGCTGTGCTCGTGGAGCATCACAACAATGGTGATCATGCTCAAAATGGATGGAAGCCACATGTCTACAATGCTGCTATAAGACATGTATGTGAGAAGTGTGGCGTGGAGATCACAAAGGATAATATAGCATCAAGGTGCAAAACTTTTGACAAGCACTATAAGATTATTAGCAAGATTCTTTCTCAGAGTGGCTTTGGTTAGGATTGGAAAAATGACAAACTGTTAATTGACAGTGAGGATGTTTGGAATAGATTTGTGGAGGTATGTGTGTGTGTGTGTTTTCTATTTTTTTGCTTGCTATTTTCTTTTGTTTTTGTTAGCTGATACATGTATGTTTGTGTACTATGCAGCCATGCAGGCGAACAAGACGGCAGCTTGCTATAAAAATAAAGTAGTCAAGAATTGGGATGCAATAAGTACTATTTACTTAAAAGATCATACCAATGGTGAAGGTGCTCGGACAGGTGCTGAAAGTGTTAAGTTTCAATTGAAGAAGTTGAAGAACCATCACCAGACTTAGCCTAATGCAATTCCTTGGCCCCAATATCAACTTTCAAACGAAGCCTTAAAGATACCGCCGCACCATGACCTCACCGCGTATTGTGACTGTTCCTTTCTCATTGGACACCAAAACTTCGGCACGCTCCCACGTCCCTCGCGTCTGACTCTCCTGGTCCTCCTCCTCTCCCACATGTGTCTCTGCCATGCCGCTGCATCGCTGACACGCACATGCTGCAGCTCATCACCATGCCTGCCATAGAAGCTTGATGTGACCACGATCGCTCCATTTCCATGATGGTGAAGGAGGAAGAAGCAAAATGGTGCCCACACACAGGCCATCGTTGGTGTTTGCTGACCTCCGACTCATAGACCATGATGAGAACTAATCTTAGCTGATGACGTGCTCAACGGTGATGACATCCACGTCATATGAAAGAGTCGTGTTTGCTCAGAAGGGTGGCCACGTCGTTCAAAATGTTGTGGTAGGTGCTAGTCTTTTACAGTTATACTTACTACTACTATATACTATACACTATATGTGCTATTCCTTATATGAAGTCAGCCCCTGGCTGCTTGGAAACAGTGGAAAGAAGCCCTATTCTGCTCAGCTGCTACGTCTGCACCGCTTGCTGCCTTGCTGGTCACTTGCCAAGAGGATGCTGAGATCTGGAGCAGCCGCATGCCCCGTGCGGATGCTTATTTCTCTACTGCTTGGTGCTATTTGCTGACTTAAAAAATGTAGAAACATAGCTAGTTTGTTCTTTATTATTCTTTGTACTCTGTTGTAAGTACTTTTTGAGCCAATTTGGGATACCATTTCAATAAACATTCCAATAAAATTGAAAATCAAGTGGGATCTCCTCTCCCCGTTGACATTAAAAAAAACCCACAGTTTTCTCGCGAGAACATGTGAAAGATAACTTCATTTTATTAGAGTGAAACTGATCACATTGACAAAGATGTAGAGTGAAACAGATCACATTAACAATGTGGGGTACACAAGTCAACAGCGAATGCACAGGTTCGCTGCGACGAACAATCGTGAGGCAGGGGTACGGACATATGCGTACAGAACAATTAAAATGTGGAACAACATATACCATGCATAAACTTCCAGACGAATGCCATGCTAACAAGCTGTGTAACTCACGTGAACCTTGCAAGTTCACCCAAAAAGGCCTGGGCGTGCTCGTTCTTGACACAGACTGACGACACACTGGCCCCGTCCAACCCTTTCCACGGCAGACACACCACACAGCCAGGCACGATCAATGTCCTCGGTTTCGCGTTGTACATTACCCGTGACGGTTTCCCGCTTCCGAAATCAGGGTCCTCGAAGCCGATATTTCGCCAGGAAGTCAGAGCTAACATGCTGTATAGAACCTCGCTATTAAGCTGCTGCGGATCTACCTCTGGCTGCTGGTTGTTGCAATCAATTATTCCATCCCTCTTGAACTGATGCGCTATGTGGTCCTTGGCATCCTTGATCAAGTTGATTACGTTGGCGATGTCCCCGTTTGCCACTATGCCATTGGTAGCCGTGACCAGCGGCGCGATGGAACAGTTGCCGTAGTAGCCGTCCTTGGCACCCACATGCCTGCGTATATTTGCTGTGAACGAGAGCACAGCAGGAGCTTCTGGGTTGGACATGATTGCGCGAGTGCGACACTGCCATATCACGGCTGCGACCACCTCGAACGTGGTGCATGACTGGCCATTGCTGCTGGCACGATATTCAGCTCTGATGCGGTTGATCACGCTCGAGGGGATGGTGACGTCATGCTGAGCAAGGTCCAGTGCCTCGAAGCTGTTTAGTAGAAGTAGTTGTTGCCAGGCAACAGTGGATGCAGGGAGGCTTGGAAGGGAATCGTCCCATCGAATGGGAACAACCGATGGTTGTGACAGCCCACGAGCAAACTCGCCAACGGCCTGAAGGAATTGGGCGATACCAAACCCGTCGGCAATGGCATGATTCCACGTCACTGCGATGATGAACCCGCCGCAAGAGAACTCGGTTACCTGCATCGTCATCAAAGGGTTAGAGTAGGGGCCGCAGACCTCCACTGCTGGGGCGTAGAGGACCGGCTCGTCTACTAGTGCTTTTGCACCAGGGGACTGGTCTAACAACTTGACTTCTTTTAAGGTGGAGTTGCAAGATGCCGCAACGAACTGCACACCCTCTCCGGTGCATTTGATGTGGAGCTCGTCATCATCATCATTGCCTCCTGCAGCAAGGCGACCGGAGATTGGATAGTAATGGACCATGGCTTGGGATAACGCCATTTTTATGGTCTCGGCAGGCTCGTGGATTGGTTGCTCGAACACAAACAAGGCTGTCACCGGAGTTCTAGTTAGAGCCTTGTCAAAAGACGAGAGCTTAACGGTGTTGCTGGTGGTCACCGGCACATCAGATGGCCTCACTACAACGGGAGAGGACTTTTTCACTGTTACACTCATTGCCATCTCTCTCTCTCTCTCTCTCTCTCTCTCTCTCTCTCTCTGTGTGTGTGTGTGTGTGTCATTCAGGCTTTGTGATTTATATATATATTGATAGATTAATTTGTGCGATGAATCATGTGATTGTTTTTTCAAAGGCGTCTGTTTCTCGTTTTATATCATGTATCGAGGATATGAAACCTGCTGTTGTTGGCTTCTCAGCCGCCAACTACCCCTGATCATCAACTGTTGAAATTTTTAAGGAGTTCTGTTTGAAATTGCTTAATCAACTAGTAATGAGAAGAGACAAAAGAAACAGTCTAATCAATTATCAAACCAGAATTAATTATGAACTATATGTTCGTATTCAGAGCATGCAAATAGAGATGATATGATTGTCGAGAAGAACTCCAAATGTGTGAGTTATTTTTTTTTTTGAGAAAAATAGCAGGTCCTCTACCTTTTCATTATAGTAGAGTAACAAATGGTTCATTTACAGCGTGAAGTGGAGAAAAGCTAAAAAACTAAATATTTACAGATACTATGTCCTTTAGGCTACGCCACGTGTTGCATATGCTCCGCCTGCCATGTTTTGTATGTTTTGTGGGATATGGTCACTAGCTGTGCTGGTGCCATTGCTTTGTTATCGAAGACTGGCATGTATCTTTCTTTCCACAAGTTCCAGGCGATGTAGATCACTGCTTGTGTTTTTTACTTCTATGGAAACGGCTGGTTTGCCGAGCGCTGCTGCAGGCACTCAGCGAAGCCTCAAATGCACTTTGCCATGTGTAATATGGGTAACTAGGAAGGTGGCCCGCGCAAATTGCGCGGCTAGAATATATATTAAATATGAGCGTATAAAATATTTTGGCTTTTGACAAAGTGTTTTTGGTGTTTTCAATTTCCTTATAATTTAGTAATAGAGCTATTTTTTAAGGACTATTGGATCCTTATTTATGAATCAAAGTTTTAGAATTTGGTTGTCAGATATGTATGTATTATATATGATCTTTTTATGATTCTAAATTTATTACAACTTAGTATATCATATTTCTTTTTGTTTTGATCAGACCAGGCACATTTTATTTGATTTTAATCTGACCATGTCATATTTTAGATCATATATGTTTTCACTATATCTATCCCTCTAACACAGTTTTCTGGGATTATCATCATTTTATAATTGACTTTTAATCCTCCAATGTTCCTCTTTATTTTGGGTGCCATAAACTCTATGATATCGTGACATAATAGAGAGTTGTGCTCTTAGCCACCGGAGTTAAGTCCTCTGTATGGACGCTTACATATGGGTATCCTTGATCTCAATCTCAACTACACTCAGAGCACACACTTTGAACAACATGCTTTAATTTGCAGTGCTAACTTCTTATATTTGTATTAGGTTTAATTACACCAATGTTCTTTTTTATGTAGTAATTTAATATTAAAACACATTTAAACCTTCATAATAATGTATTTTAAAGATGCATAGTCATAATTTAATTTAGTATAATTTTAATTTCAAGCATGTCTAACTTCAAATATTATAGAACCTGTATATATATAAATATACATTCCACAAGATTTTTTTTATGAATATTTTCTTGTTAATAGGTAGTATGACCCATCCAGGCCTGACGATGCGTACAACCCTTATATGTCATCAATCCTCATAAGCACCTTAGTTTGATCAGCTAATATCAATATTAGTTTTTAAAATTAGACATGTCTATGTTGTGGCTGCTTTCTCCGTCATCCTGTCGACCTTACTAACTTAGTGACAGGCATGTAGTTCGTCTTTAATTTAAAATGTAATCAGCAACGATTATTTGTGGTAGGCGGGTTGTCCGCCACGAAGGTCACTTATGGCCTATTGCTGAAAATAACTTTTTTAGTAGTGCTTGTGCATCATATTTCAATTTTGCCAAGCTTCGCCCCTGTTGCCACTACATCCAATTACTACTTTGCTAAAAAGATAAAAATATTCAACCTTTTTACTGATTTTTAAAAATTAGATATGTCTATTTTATGCTAAGAATGGAAAGTAACACTCATATATATGTACAATCCATATGAGAAATATTCTTAGAGTTTAATATAATTGCCAATCATTTGGATTTTTTTCCACCACATGCTATTATGGCAATCTTTTCTTATATGAAAATTGGACTCACTTTCTTTTTTAAAATAAAAGATATGGTTATGTTTGTTATGACTTTTTTCTTAATTTGAATTGGCCACAAATAAAATTATGTCTCAAACAAAATAAACTAATTGGTAATAGGAAAGCCAACATGGGAGGAGGGAGATTAGAGTGGGTGGGTGTAGGGGGATTGGAGCATACAAAGTATTCTGGCTTTTAACTAAGTGTCTTTTCTTGTTTTTAATTTCCTTACAACTTAGTAATAGAACTATTTTTTAGACTATTGGATCCCTCGTTTACCAAAATTCTTATATTATATATAATTTCTTTATGATTCTAGATTTATTCCTGTTTTATATATAATTTTCAGACACATCTTGTTTGATTTTACTCTGACCATGTCATATTTTTTTAGATTATTTTTATTTGCACTATACTTACTCCTCTAACATAATTTTTACGGATTATCGTCACCTTAATTGCTTTTTGAATCCTACAACATTATTCCTCCTTTGTCTTGGATGCCATAAACCCAAGATGTCTTACCGCAAAAAAAAGTTACATTCTTGGCCACCGAAGTTAGTTTTTTATATGGACACTTGCATGTGGGCATCAATGATCTCAATCTTAACTACAGTCAGAGCCGGCACATAGAACAATATAATTTATTTTACAGAGCTACCTTCTTATATTGATATTAAGTATAACTATATCAATGTTTTATTTTCTATGTAGTAATTCATATTGAAACATCTATAAACCTTCACAACAATGTATTTTAAAGATACATAGTCATATTTTGATTTAGTATAGTTTTAATTTTAAACATGTCTAACTTTATGGATCGTAAACAAATTAACATTCCACATGATTGTTTTTTGAATGAATATTTTCCTGGTAATAGGTAGTACGACCTACCAAAGCCCAAAAGTGTGCACGATGCTTATATGTCATCAATACTCATATATTGTGTTGCACACCACTATAAAAAAAAGTAATTAGTACTAAGTACTGTTGTTTGATCAGATAACATTTATATTAATTTTTAAAATTAGACATGTCTATGTTACACATCACATTTCACTTTTATCAGCTTTGTCCTTGATTGCCACTACATTCAATGGCTCCTTTGCTGAAAAAGTTAAAAATGTCCAACTTCCATCCTTATACTAATTTAAAACAATTAGACATGTTTATTTTGTGCTTAGTATAGAAAGTGACACTCATGTATCTATACAATCCATATGAGAAATATTCTTAGAGTTAAATATAATTACCAATCTCTTGTAGTTTTCCACCATGTGCTATTACGACGATGTTTCCTTAATGAAAATCAAACTCACTTTCTTAAAATAACAGATAGGAGTTTTTACAATGGTCCTAAATAACTACAAACCGTTTATTTGAGACATCTCGATGATCTCTTATACCCTATGGTGTAATACATATATGATTATTATTATTAGTTGAAATTAAATAGAAAATGTTGGACAAAATTGATTGTTTCAATTGCGGATTGTAGGAAAAGTAGGAGATATAATTTCATTTATTATTCAAATTTTTCTATAAAAAGCAATGGCTAAGATTTACTTGTTATCATACACTGCTGTAAAATAGTCCTAAAAGATATGGCCATATGGGTTATTTTTTTTTTATTTTTAAAAATAATTTGGATTGTTCACAAATAAAATTGTGTATCAAACAAAAACAAAACTAAATTGATGATAAGAAAACCAACGTGGAGGAGGGTTGCTAAGAAAAAAAACGTGGGAGGAGGGAGATTTGGGTGGGTGAGGCGTGAGAGCATTGGATTCTTTTTTTATTTTTTTATTAATCTGAATTTATCAACTTATTAATAATTTTATCTCTTTGTCAATTGGAGTTGGATATGAACTCTTTTTTGACTTCATCTGGACCGTTAAATCTTCATAAAATCTAACGGATCTCTTCTTTTTTTTAGATTAACATGATAATTTTGTGGTCTTGAGAGTGAACGGGGTGGCTCTTTTTTCTCTTCAAATAAAAAAGATAATAGATGTATATACACTACTAGTATATGTGTGTAATATGTGTTTTTACCATGACTGAGTGAAAAAATAATATACTAGTATATATCAGGAGGCAATGCAAATCTCCACCCCTTAAAAGCGTGAGTGGAATTTTTTTTTACGTTTACCCCATTAGGTGCACCTAATTAACCTCTTAACACTACTAGAAAAACGCACTACAGTAGCAGGTGCTTTTCTTGGATCAGTAGCGAACACTTCAAAAGCCCGCAGTTGACTATAAAAAAGAAGCGATTCCGCTACTAGGATCACAAAAATAGTTGCAGGCACTTTATGCCAGCTTTTGAGTGCAAAGTGCCCGCTACTACGGTTCGTACTGTAGTAGCGAGCATTATATGGACTGCCGCTATGGCCTAAAGGCCCAATAGCGGCGGGCCTGTCAGAGGCGGCCCTCCACTGGGGCCCCTTTACTTATATAAAAGGGGAGGCGGTGCGGCCTCTGTGCGCTGCACCGCCTCCTCCCGCGCCGCATCGCTCTTAGCTTAGGGTTAGGGTTGCGTCGCATCGCTCGCGCCGCTTAGGGTTAGAGTTGCACCGCACCGCCGCGCACCCGACCGCCGCACCGCCTCGCCTCCAGCCACCGCCTCCCTCTCTCCTCCTCCCTCCTCTCTCATCGCCTCCCTTCCTCCCTCTCCTCCGGCTGCCACACTGCCATGGGGGGCAGGCACCACTGGGGCCACTCACGCCGCAGATGGTGCTCATGGGACCGGATGGCGGTTGTCCACGCCAACACCGGCCTCCGCCTCCCCTCTCCACCTCTAGGCCCGGTGGTCCTGAGCCCTTCGCGTAGTGCATCTGCGGCAGTGGCCACGAACGGCTCGGTGGAGAACGTCGTGAAGCTCCTGTCGGCCCCTCCTACGGCAGCGGCTCCGGTGGAGGTCCCGGCGCCCCCTCCTCCACCGTCGGCTCCAGTGGAGCTCGCGGTGGCTCCACCACCGGCTTCGGTCACTTAGCACCACGCGGGTGCAGACGCGAACAGCGGCGGGCAACGACGATTAGCGGAGGCGTGGCTAGGATAATTTAATATAAACCTAGCTAATTTTGTAATTAGTAGTTTAGATATGGCGTTGGCGGCAGTCTGTAGACCGCCACTTACGCCTTTTTTATTTAAATGTCATGTGTGTCTGTAGCGGATATTAGCCCGCTACTAAGTATGTAAGTAAGTAGTGACAGGGCCTCAGTGGCATTTTAGTATTCCGCCACTAAGGGCCCTTTTGGTTCGCCACTGTAGAGCATAATTCTAGTAGTGTAAGTTTGTGTCTAAACTTAATGCACCCCATTAATTGTACACAGGAGCCCTGAGATTACATATCTAATGGTCAGCAATTAACTTACAATCACTACTTTCAATCCAATGGCTCAGTATGTGAGGATCTCCCATCCTCCTCTCACCACCCACGACAAGGCAACCTCCACCACCCAAGCCACCCATCGATCGTCCCGGTCCTCTGTTCTTCTACGCTGGGAAAAAAAAACTTCTCCCCCGTTCAACCTTGTTGGCCATTGAACCGCTACTGCGTTGGATCCCCAATGAGCTGCAGCCGATGATTGAAAAGGCGTCACTTCCGAATCACACACTCGTTGCCGTTGCGAGCCCCAGCCATCGCTGCCATGGGCTGCCCTGGATCGGCGCTGAACGATAGCCCATTGTAGTCGTGGATCGGCTGGCAGTGGCACGTGTAAGCTTCATGATCATTAATGATTAGATCTCCAAGATATGAATATTTTGATGATACATGACAGTTATGAAATTATGGACTAATATATACACGAGTGTTGCTAATGCATATATCATCTCTAAACTCTGCTACAAATCTTATTGATGATGATAGTTGCCTTGGTGATGGATGATAATGACCACAAGCATAGAGGCTTGGTGAGCTTGATGAAGTCCAAGGGTTGATGGAGATGGATCAAGGCTAAGGACAAGCTATAGAGCAAGTGTTAGAAATACTTGTCTAGTTGTTAGGGTTTTGAGTCCATAAGAGAAACCGTATGATTAAGGGGGTCTAGGTCCTATCTCTTAGACCACGACTAGTCTCGGTGATGTGTATGATGCTCAGTGAAAGCACAGACACTAGGTGACAGTGGAGAAGCTAGAAAACAAAGTCAAATGAGGATGAGAAGTTTCAGTTTCTGGACGAAGTGACCGGACAGAGAGGTCAAAGAAGACCGGACTGTACGGTCACTAGGAGACTAGAGAGAAGTCTACGAAGGAATCTATTAGCGTGAAGACCTGTAGAGACCGGATGGTCCGGTTTGTATGGAGGTTGCTCGGGACATAGAAGTGTAGAAATGGATACTCTCTAGAATGGAGAGAGAAAGACTGATTGGACGGTCCGGTCAGTACTAGGATCAGCAGTGGGCACAGCCATTGGAGCTGGATTAGAAGTGGGCAGAGCCGTTGGAGCTGGATTTGCAGTGACCGAACGGTCCGGTCAGGCAGTGACCGAACAGTTCAGTTAGTACATCAAGAAAGCTGATTTCATGGAGCAATGACTAATTGGAGGATAAAAGCCTATATAACTTGTTGCTGAGATCTTGGAGACCTCTTTTGACCAGTGAAATTGCTTGGAGCATTTGGTGAGAGTCAAGAGGAAAAGAGAAGAGCACTAGGAGGAGATATTGCATATCTTGAAAGTGCTAGTGAGAGTAACAAGAGCATCTTGCACATCTAAGGCTAGGGTGTTCTTGAACGTGTGATCTAAATTATTACTCTTGATATATAGTGAGACCTAGACTAGTTAGGTGTCGGTGATCGAGCCTATCGTGATCGATTGTGAAGGCCGTCACATGTTTATACCCGGTTTGAGCCCATTGGTAAAAGGGGGATCGCTAGTGAGTGTCTGTGTCGGCTCGAGGAGTCCGACAAGTTCTTGAGGGAGGTGAGCTTGTATCTTGATGGTAGCGGTGACGCAACCATGTCTTTACTTCGGGAGTGATTGCGGGCTCGTGTACGAGAACTCCACATTGGTGGCGGGAGGGACTGGTACTCCATCGGGAGAGGTCCAACGAGGAGTAGGGGAAGGTGCCATCCTTCCGAGACCTCGGAAAAAAAAATCATGAGCATTCCTTGACTCCCCCCTCTTTACTATCCCGTAATTGTGTGCTCTAGTAATTAGGTTAAACTGTGGCTTGCATAGGCTAGTGTGTTCAGCTTCCGCACTTGCTCTCATTATAAACACTAGCATGTGTAGGGTCTTGGTCTCCTAAAATTGTTAGGTTGTAATAATTACTAGGTTCTAATAGTGTGAGTTAGTAGTATTCAGATTTGTGGTTGAATTACCGATTCACCCCCCCCCCCCCCCTCTCGATATGCCTTCAGTTCTTACAGCACGTCATTGTTGTCACGGTGTCGACGAGCGGCACGCCGTCCCTGACTTGGGCTAGCACGAATCACAGAGGACCGGAACGCCATCGCTGCCACGGGCTGCTGTGGATCACAGAGCAGGAGGAGCCCGTCACCGTCGTTGCTGCATCGTTGACAAGCGGCACGCTGTCCCTGCCTCGGGCTAGCGTGAATCAAAGAGGAGCTACACACCGTCGCTGCCACGGGCTGCACAGATCATAGAGGAGGAGTAGCCCGTCGCTGCCGTCAAACATCCTGGAGCAGAGGCCCTTTGCTGCTGCGGCTCCCTTTCATTTACGAGGAGGGTGTCTTGCGATTCAACATCCAAATTGGTATTGTCATGTTAGGATCCCTTTAGTTTTTTAGAAACTAGTATTTAGAAACAGGAGGGTTTTCAAATGAGTCAGTTATTGTGTGGTTTCGAAAAACTAGTTTCTCGATTTCTAAGCAACTAAGAATTTGGCTCAATCCACCTAATACCAAATTTTGCCTCAATTCAATTCATTAACTACCCAAAAGTTGATCTATAGATTTAAAAAACCAGAATCCAACAACCCCATCTAGTTTTTATTTAGAAACCAGTTTCTAAAAAACTAAAACTCATTCGAATTCATAAAGAGCTTACTTTTGTTCACTTGTGAAATGAAGACTTATTTGGGAGAGTAGCAGGTGCATCTGGTTGAGACAATTAAAGGTATGTTTTGAAGGTTATAACAAAAATAAGGTACCACTATATGCCATCATAATTCTGTAGATAGGGTTTAATTGGATTCATGCCATTGTAACTTTTCTGTTTCTGAGATATACCATTACAATTCACCTAATTGAAATTGTACCATCATAATTCTGCAATTGTTTGAAACATACCACTATATACGTCTAAAAGCTCTTTTGACCCATCTACAGGGGTTGTATTTTTGTATGTTCCTAAAATACCCCCGGCCTTCATCTTCCAACCTCTCCATGTTCTCTCCTCCCAACTATTTTCAGCTCTTATGGAAGCTAAAAAAGAGAAAGTGGTCCACCAAACAGATTAAGGAATCTACTGAGCCAAAATAGGGTGTAAGATTTTAATTTGCAAACCTACCAAATATTCACGGCCTACTAGGTACAACATTACTACTTGATGCTAATCATCATCTCCTAGAGCAAAGGCAAAGCGAGGCAATCCAGTAAAAAGCAGCGGCAACGAAGCAAGCCATCGAGCTAGTATGTCCAGGTCGCGGGAGCATACATGGATCTAGCTAGAACGATGCAAGCTTCCCTGGACTTGAGATATCAGGGACTTTGATACCTTGCTATGTTTCTGGCCGAGGAGAGAGGTAGCATCCATCAATGATAGTATGTCAAGCGGATGAGGAAGAATGTGAGATGGTGAAGAAGACAGAGACAAAATGGTTCATACGAAATTACAGTATGTGAAAATGGTACAATGTTGGCTTAAAGGTGTACTTAGTGACATGGTTCAAACAATTGTATAATTGTAATGGTATGATTCCAATTAGGTGAATTGTAATGGTATATCTCAAAAACAGAAAAATTACAATGGCATGAATCCAATTAACCCAAAAGATAGAGATCCTGTTTAGTCAATTAGACTGAAATACAACATGAATTTGATACTGAAAGTTAGCCCGTAAATAAAGGATAGGGCCTCAAATTTGATCTGTGGGCTACGAGTTAAGGTGTCCAAACAGATGGCCCAGCCCAACATGAAATTATTAGCGACATATATAGTTTTGGGCCGGCACGACACGCCGTTCTTAACAGGTCGTGACGTGGCGGCCCATGAGTCGACGCTTCAGCCCAACACAAAACTATTTAATCGTGCCAGGCTGGCCTATCAGGCACGATGGCCCATATAAGAGTACAACCCGTTAACGTTGAAAACAACCCAATAATATTGAAAAGATGAAAAATAAAGCAAAATGTTAAAAAAGAGAAGATTCAAACTTAAAACTTCAGGTTGAAAACATAGCATACTAACTACTAGATCAATGTGATATTTTATTTATAAATTTAAAACATATAATTTATTAAAAAAATATAATTAGGTTGTGTCCATGCTGTCCGCCGGACCGTGGTCTCAGCCCAAGCACGGCGCGACACTCGGGGCTATGCCGGCCTGAGCATGAAATAGTATGGGCCGTGCCGTGCTCGGGCCGGGCCAATTTTTCCGGGGCTTTAGGCCTCAGCGAGGCTGCGGAGGTCCTCAGCCCTCAGTCGTTCTGCTCGCCTCCGACTCCACCGCCGCTCCCGCCGTCTCGCCGGCACGCCGCCTCCACCTCGGCCCGTCCACCGCCGTCCCCCTGTCCTCAATCCTCGTACGCGCACGGAGCACGGCGTCCTCAATCCAAACTAGTCTGCTACTGCCGCGTGCCGCCTGGAACGAGGTCTAAGCCCTTGACCCAATCGCCGCAGTCCGCCAGTTTCAAGGTAAGCATCGACGTCCCCGATTGTAAATGTAGCAGATTACTTTGGACTTTGAACTTCTCCGCTATCAAATGCGATGCAAATCAAATTTGTGCTTGGTTCATTCCCACATCCCCAAGATGCGTTTGGATTGGAACCAGCCGCCTCTAGTTCAAATATGGTTCTTTAAATCCCTAGAATGCGTCTCTAAACCCCTTTCTGAAGGACCCTCCCTAACTCATCCGTTTCTCTCCTGTTGCTCACCATTTGCGCCCACCGCACTTTCCCCTTCAGCCTCTACCTAGATTATTTTTGTTAAACAAAAAGTTCGTCCGTTGATGTATGGATGCTTCAGCCGGTCTCACCATTGACGTTGGTTCTGTTTTTTCATCCTAATGAAAACTCACTCGTCTTATTTTTATTGTGTCAAAATGAGAGTAGCTGTATCAAACAATACAGTCTTCGTTGTCGATTTTCTTCAGTGTCTTCAATTCCATCTCTAGTGAAAATATAAATCCGATATCAAATTTATTAGGTTCACAAATAATAGTTTATGAATCAACATAAGTTTATGGCCAGCTATAATAGTCTAAGGCTTGTGACTTGAGATAATCTGTCTTATGGAATCATGTGTTTTATCATCCTATGGCGACCTGGTATGCCTTGTCACCTAGAATGCTCGTTAGAAACCTTGGTGTAGTGCAGTATATGCCGTCTTTTAAGTTATATTTAATTCAATGAATCTCTGCTGTGAATATTGTGTTGAGTCAACCTTTTGTAGATAGATAGTCTTTACAGGAAACGTTTTGAAATTATTGCGATGCCTTTCCAATGGAGAAGTTTGGAACCATTTTCTCATGATTTTTGTCTCCTCCTAAGGTTTCTTATCATCCATGGCACTTGTCCTCATGTGTGGACAGCCATGCAGTGGCAAGTCAGAGGCTGCTGCTTGCCTCACTGCTGCACTCCGTTCCTCGTCAGCAGATCTTACCGTTCGCATCATTGACGAGTCCTCACTACATCTGGAGCGCAATGATAGCTACAAAGGTATTGGAGTCGCCTATCATGGTTGTGCAATTTTCTTTGTGGTACATGCTTATTTTAACCAAACCATGTAATTAGCTTCTTTTTTCCCTTCTTAGATATGGTTGTGGAGAAAAACTTGAGAGGAGTTTTGAGGTCAGAAGTTGATCGGTCTGTGTCACGAGACAACATAATTATTGTTGATTCTTTGAATAACATTAAGGTGAGGGAAATGACATATCCTTCATTCTGTTTCTGAAAAATTGTAATGGGTTTTCAATTACTAATAGAAGTGGTCATGATCTATTTTGCTGTTATAGTTCAAGTTTGTATCAGTGCGATCTATCTACTACTCCCTCGGTCCAGAAAATAGCTAGTTTTGGGTTTGTCCTAAGTCAAAATTGAAAAAGAGTGATTTAAGATAAACCAAAAACTAGCTATAATCTGGCTGGGACAGAGGGAGTAAATCTCAATTTGACCCATGTAGAGAGGGAGTAGGCCTCAAGGAGTTTCATGAGTACATATACATGCAGCTATGTGTGATGTAAATTAGTAATGTGACAATCTAGTTGCGAGCATATTATTCTCTCTGACTTCTGTTATGTTGCTACCTCTGAGATGTGCTTTATAAATTCTCATGCAGCTTGTGTTTGCTTACAAAATGGATTATGCAATTTCTATTGCGCTTATTTATACATTGTCTTGACTTTAATTGCAGTTGGCTGTTGTGATATGTGTAATGCACTGACTTTCATGAGATTGCAGGGGTACCGGTATGAGTTATGGTGTCTGGCACGTGCATCCGGGATAAGATATTGTGTGGTAGCCACTTGCCCTCTTGTTCATTTAATGTCTGTATACTTCCTTATTGAATAGTTCTTTTAATATCATTGGCATAGCATAATACAACAAATTTAATGTAATGACATTAATGTGTTCTAAAATATTTAGTTAAAACACAAATCAGGTTTGATACCTATCTTGAAATAGCCAATAATTAAATGGGACATCTGATGACACTAAAATTGATACAGTGGCTATAATGAATGAAAACATTTATTTGGTAAAAAAAAAAGGACTAGTCAATCAGGTTATCTGTTGGTTAAAGAAGCTACTTGTACTGGCCTGGATTTTCCTCTAGTGACACAATAGGAATCTTGATGTGTTGAGCACGTTTTTCTGATGAAGACTAGAATAATCAGGATGTTTATCTTCAGTTTTGTTCACATCATCTCCTTGCCTGTTGGCTTATATTTGTTGTTCCTTTTGAATCTTGCCTTGAAGTTAAGCACAGCATTAGTGAAGCTAAATTACGTGAATAGTTTTTAAGTTCAGCAGCTAACTTCCCTAGACAATTTTGTTTTTCAAAAAAAGGGTATTTATATAAAATATTAGGAATTTAATACGCTTTCACACTATTTAATATAATGAACCATCTACTAGACGGTGATTTCCTTCATACTTCAACTTCTCTCCTTCAGCTCTTTTGTGATACAGAAGTGGACCACTGTAGGGAATGGAATAGCAAGTGTCAGGAGAAAGGAGAGCCCTCCTATGATAGCAATATGTAAGTCAGCTTCAATCATTCTGTACTGCATTTGACCTGTTTGCAAAATAAAAGTGGTTTGAGTTAGAACTTGACACTGCTCAACAACAACAAAAACAAGCCTTTTAGTCCCAAGCAAGTTAGGGTAGGCTAGAGATGAAACTCATGAAACCCAACAAAAAAAGACCGGCATAAATAAAGGGAGACTGAAATGAAAAGACAAAAAATAGGAGAGAAGAAAAACAATAGACCAAAAAGATAATAAACCAAAAAAAGGGCGAAGCCAAAATCAAAGGTTCTGGCACGTGTATTGCTACCCACACTCTCCTATTTCTGGATAATGGGCTAGCTCCTTAACGATATCCAATCCTTCATGTCTCTCTTCACAGATTCTTCCCATGTCAAGTTTAGTCGTCATGTGTCTTTCTTCGCATCATTGGGGCATCTTATTGCCTGCTAGTGCCACTTGAGGCATCTTATCTCAAACAACGTTGTATAGGCTTTTCCTCAACTAGTGCCACCCTAATCTCTCTCTTATGTCGTCCGTTCCAGACACGATCTCTTCTTCTGTGGCCAGAGATCCATCACAATATACACATTTCCTTTTTGGTGCGGTGAGTGTGGATTGAACATTTGGCACTGCTAATATATGATATTCTTGACACTTGCTTCAGATTTTTTACTGTAAAACCTTATGTTTCTTATGGGTTCTTGAGGAGAACAATTGCTCTACTTTGGATCATAGTCCACTGCTTGTTGTATGTACAGTACAGTCAGGTAGAATTGCTTCTGATACACTTTTCTATCGTGGCAGATTTGAAGATCTCGTAAGGAGGTTTGAGAAGCCAGATAGACGTAATCGTTGGGATTCCCCACTTTTTGAACTGTTTCCATCTAGAGGTAATAGAGCAGCCCTTGTTTCTTTCCCCATTTAGTTAACATTCATGTTATACTTTTTGAAATGTCGTACTAACTACTAATTACTTGTTTCTTTTAATAATTTGGGATTCAAGCAGTTAGACCTGTCTATTTTTTACTGATAGTCATGGAGATGAGTAAATAGATAGCCATGTGCTCATGCACTCACATAATCTCTCTATTGATTTTGTGCTCCCATCAAGGCAGTTGCATTAACTCATCCGGTGACTGGTTTCTTAGATTGATGTTTGCTTTTTTTTCATTTTTATTTACTGATTCACCTAGATGAATATTTTTTCATTTAATAACAATTCATGTCGAGGCACATGTAATTATTCAATTTCTATGGCAGAGAACTAGCCCTGGAGAGATTCTTTCAATTGATGTATAGATCCTGGCCAAGGCTTTCACTCTCTCTGCCTATCTTGTGTATTGCCTCTATGCTTTGCTAGGATACTTACATGTGCTTTGGGATGTCTAGTCCTTCATAACTGTACAGCCTTTGTTTGCTTTTGTTTTCTTTTTATATAGTAATATATTACCACAGTAGGCAATTCCCTTGCTGTATTTCCCTAAAAAAAACATTTCAGTAAAACTGTTCACATTTTACATTTCGCGTGCAGGGCAAGAATGTGACCCACGCAGTTTGGAAAGGTCTACAATAAAACCATTTTATGCAGCCTTGAATGTAGAGTCCTTAGAAGCAGTTCATTGTAGTACTCTATTTCATGGAAGACATATTTTGTATGTGCTGCCATATAATTTATTTTTCTTTGGTATCAAAGGATAAAGAAATTGTAATCCATACGAAAATGATCGAGTCTAGATATCCTTTTAAATTAGGCAATAAATGCCATTACCAAATGTCACAGAAATCGGTACCTCGAGGGACCTGAAACATTGGAACTATATGAGTGCCACTTGCAAAAATGTCTCTTTCCATTTGATGCTGTGGAGTACAATAATTTTGCACAACAGAACTGTTCTATAATTATTTATGTTTAGGTACAGATGGAGATAGTATTTTATTCCTAGCAACAGAATATGTAATAGTGCTATCTGAAAATATCAATATTAGAATGACACACAAAGGTATTAAACATTATCTGGATTGTAGAACAAAGCATTTGGCTTTTTCATAAGTGTTTTTGTATGGCAGCCTCGAAATAGGTGCATTATAGGATAACACAAGGACTGGTAAAAGGTCTAGCTCTGCCAAATTTTAAAATAATCATGAGTGCTCTTTTTTTTTACTTTTAGTTGTCTTATTATTCTATTTGGTTATTCCATTTTCTCTATTGTTTTTAATAGATGAAATAGTGGAATCATCTCCTGTTATAGCTGAGGCCGTGTCATATTTGACAAAGAAACTGGATTCAAAAACAAGAGATGTAAAAGTTCTACAACCTACAATAGCCACTCAGACTGTAAGTAATTTAGTGATTACTTTCTGATATTCCTTAATTCTGATAGAGAATCAATCAGACTGTAAGTAACTTAATTTTAAGTTAATCATACTGTTTTTTGGTTAGTTTATGTTTTTCCTTGAAAACATAGGAGATCATTTCATTTCATTAAGGAGAAAGAGGATACACTCTCCTGTGTGTTCAGAGAAAAAAGGAGAGAGAATACACTTTGTTATAAGTGCAGAACTATTCCATATGTGGTAGTTTTTCTAGTGTAAAATATTAACACATGACTTCACACTGTAGGTACGAACAACAGAGGTTAACTCCCTCTATGAGATGGACAAAGCAACACAGGTAATGGCAGTGGTCTTTGGATGGACTATGTTCTTCGGAAATATAGGATCATTTTAACAGACAAGCTTTGATATGAATGACACTTTTGCAGGAGGTGGTCAATGCAATTGTCGAAGCACAATCTTGTGGTCTTGGGCTAGCCATGAATAAGATTTCTCTTGGACCCAACATGCCAACTATATCCTTTACTGATTGATGAAACAATGTTGGCTCATTATATCTTAGGAAGTTGTGCATCCATAGATTCTTGTATATAACTTTGTGCTCTCCAGTCTTTGCATAATATCCATCTGCAGTTCCCTTTTGATGTTATGTCATGAGTATCCATATATATATATATATATATATATATATATATATATATATATATATATATATATATGAATTTGAAAGATCAACCTCTGCTGCCCTTTTTACATGAATACTGCTCACTGATCAGATGGTACTGTTGTAATTTGACATCCTTAACTGATTATTACATTAATCTTCAAAGACCAGTTGGGCTGCCTGAGCTTCGAAGCCTGCGACGCACTTTCATTAAGTTGGCAGGGCAGTACAGCTTGAGTGGACCACCACCTCCAACAGATGCTGATAGTGCAAAAAGGATGTTTGTGGACTATTTAAACCGTGAAGTTGGTGCATGATAGCTTTCTCACCTATGATGTATTAACCTTTGGTCATGTATAACATGGTATCAAATATATATGGGAAAGTTACTGGGAGACTCTTGGCACTGGCATGTGGTTCTTTTGGTGTGCTTTTTGGCTGGCGTAGGATATCAGTAATCCAAGTCTTTCATGACCACACCTGATTCATCTGGAAGCTATTGAGACATGCTGCCGTTGTACTGTGCAATTCTACTGCTAAACTGCTCCAGCTTGTAATCATGAATAGAAAACTTGTTATGAGAGCTTGTTTGTTTTAACTTATTTGTAGCCAGATTATTTAATCTAGATCAAATAATCTAGGAGGGTAAACAAACAGCTTATTTGATCAAATTAAATAATCTAGAGGCTGGATTATGATTATTATAATCCAATAAGCACCTTAAGAGGTGCTTTTTTCAGCTTATTTAGTAAAAGACCCAATACCGTTATCATTTTGAAGGAAATTACCCATCTATACTATCAGGTATTATTGTCTTCATAGCAACCAAGAGTATTATTATCTTCTTCCTGTCTATAACCAATAATCTAGACAACAATAAGCTAGACAAACAAACAACTCTTTTAGATTATTTAATCTAGATTAACCGCTTGGGAAACAAACAGCCCCTAAGTAAAATGACCAAGTTCTACCACGTTGTATCTGTTTGTACATGTACATAGGAGATGGACATTGAGTTCATTCATGAAAGTTCACCAGGGTTAGATAATCTATGCAAATTCTTTATTTTTCAAACATTGTCTGCTAATTGTAAATTTAGCTGAACAGATCTTGTAAATTTAGAATAACCTTTTCTATGAGAATCCCAATCCTATTTGAACCACGTAAACAAATGTGTCTCTTTAGACGTTTTGTTGCTTCCCCGGTAGCCTGAGATATTCTCCAGGTCTGAACTCGAGCTGTAGGGAATACCAGCGAGCAAAGCCAAGAGACATCAAGCCTCCCACTAGGGCCTACCTCCCACCGTCACTCGGGATGGGAAGTTTCACCTTTTCCTTTGTTTTTCTGATTGCCAAACCATTACCAACTATGCCCCACAAAGAAAACAAAAGGGAAATAAAGAGTGCTAGGACGCTTTTTTGTAGTTATTAATTCACCCCGTACGAATCAATGGAGCTTTTGACATAACTCAAAAGTCTTCTGAACTCTCTGTAATTGTCAGTGCGGGTACAAAACATTATCCATCATGCCGAAGTATGATTATTATCCGTCATGCCGAAGTATGATTATTCAAACAAAATCTCGTGACCTTCACTGTGCTCATCAAATCTGATCAGGGTCAGACGAAGAAAAACAAACTCTAAACCTTGGCATTTCAGTATCAATTTGGACCTCTACAATATCATCAAATCTCCAAAACGGTGGTACTGTCAAGAGAGGACTTTCTGGACCTCAGCAGTCACTTCCTTTGGTGGTTTCTCAGCATGAAGGTTCGCCACTAATCCCTTCTTGGCATAGTAGTCAATCACCTAGTGAAAGAAACTCAACGTCATTAAGTAAATAATGGCAGGGAGAATGGTTGTTGGCCTCAATTAACAGATAGAATGTTAAAAAAAAAAAGAGCAGAAATTTTGCCCATTGTAAGAAGGCATAGAACTTGGGGTCTAGCATAGACATAGTAACACTAATAAGAAAGAGTGAAATATGGACATGTTCAAGAATTCTGAAATTATAGAAAACTATAACATCCAGAAAGTGACATACTGGCTCAGTTTGTCTGTGGAAGGCCTCAAGTCTAGACTTCAAAACCTCAGCCGTGTCATCTTTCCTTTGAATCAATGGTTCTCCAGTGACCTGTTGAAAAAGCAAACATATAGGACCAATATTAATTAAATATACATAGTGGAATACACCATACCCGAAAAGAATTCTTTAACGAGCCACAATACTATTTACTTGAAAATTATGAATGTTCATACAAAAGGAAATATACATGACCATTAGAGTTGCATGAAACTCACAGAAATTATGTCATGCAAACATCAATTGTAATGAATTGTGGAATTGTTGGCATCATATGACAAAGTGAGAAAGGTGGATCAAATCAAACTAAATGCAGACAAAAACAAAATAAAACTTTGTTGTCGATTGTCGTAAACAGTTACATAACAATGACATGCGGGTTAGGTAGAACCATTAAACACTACATAGTTTTTGAATAAATGTCCAAAACAATAATATTAGTCATAAACAGAACTAGATATTAGAAAATGGGAACTAGACTAAGCAGCCAAAAGTCTACAGAAACATGTTCATAGATGAATTTAATAAACATACAATGTAGACCGTGTTCAACTTACATCATCTACTCCAGGAACCTTCGGGGGTGCAAATTTTGTGTGGTAACTCCTACCACTGGATGGATGGATCCAACGGCCAGTTATTCTTTCTTCCAAAATTGCATCATCAATAGCAAAGTTAAGAACCTTACCGATCTTGGTACCCTTATTTTCCAGCATCTCATCAAGCTGAAGAATAACATTTGATGAAACAACAAAAAGAATAAGCACAATCACATATAGGTATTCAAGTTTGGGAATGCAAGTCAATAGCAGAAATCCATATCATAAATTATTCAGAAATAGATTTTTCTCACCTTCTGTGCTTGAACAACAGTACGAGGGAATCCATCAAGAATGAAACCCTTTTGGCATGATGGCTTCTTCATGGCTTCGTCTATAATTCCCACGACTAAATCATCAGAAACAAGTTCTCCCTAAGAAATAGCAGAATAGAAAACCTTTCAGGTGGATATTCCTCCAACATCTGTTCCTTTTAGGTTTTTGTTAAATTTGAACAGCCTTTACCTTATCCATTGCTTCCTTTGCCTTAATTCCTAACGGAGTCTTAGCAGCAACAGCAGCTCTCAACATATCACCAGTTGCTAAGTGGCATAAGCAATATTCATCCTTGATAAGGGGAGACTGTGTTCCTTTTCCAGAGCCAGGTGGACCTAGAATGTAAGAAAACTAACAAATCAGAAAACTCTCCAACAAAGATCTCCTGAAAGAAAACCTACTCAGGATATCAAAACCATAAAGCTTAGTACACATGGGTATGATACACATACAAAGTTAAAAGAAGTTAAAGGTTATATTCATATGTAATAAGTTGATAACAAACATCAAAGTGAGCAATATAAAGATTGCCATAACACTACATGTTTTCCACAGGTTTTATATGTTATCTTAACACAATGTTTCAAGGTTTTCAAAATAAAGCTGACAAAGACAAAGAAGTGTAACAGCCAGTGGCTTAAAAAGCGGACTGGGTTCTACACTCCGCCTAGTGCCTAATCACCACCTAGCTGACCTAATTGAGAATTCGACCACATTGTTTGCAGTGCCTTTTGGACAAAATGTGGCAATATTGCACATTGCATATTCTGTTGGATAATTTTGTGCTTGCTTGATTGGCAAACTTGTTTAGATATTTATAATAGAAAATTGCTCAACAAGCCTGGGTATATGGGTAAAAGAAGTTCAACTCATCCAGCCTGGTAAATATATAAGGGAACAATTATGCTGAAGCACTTGCACAAAGGGTAAATTACTAATGGAAAGTGACCTTGAAAACTACATTGTCCTGAGAAATTCAAAACAAATCATTTTACTGAATCTCGAGATTTGTTTTCCATATGACATAATT
The DNA here is from genome assembly GCA_032690845.1 of Eleusine coracana subsp. coracana. NCBI lineage: Eukaryota > Viridiplantae > Streptophyta > Magnoliopsida > Poales > Poaceae > Eleusine > Eleusine coracana. The sequence goes on from CM064428.1 coordinate 59,293,791, forward strand.
ATGAGTTTACAGGAAAGCATTAAACAAGAGCTATTTATCTAAATCTGAAGTCTCCAGCCAAAGCTAAATGTTCCGATGTGCAAAAATACTAGATTGCTAAAATCCTTCAAAAGGAGACAAAGGGAATGCCGTCCAACCAAACGGACGAAATTCTCTTCCGAACTTCAAACATTGTCGGAACTCCCCAACAATTCAAGCAACCACATTGCATCAAGTTGAAAAGGAACAATTTTATATACTTTTATAATTTGCGTAGTTGTGTCCACTTAGACGCTGACCACGATTCCACATGATTGCTACTGCTTCTCCTACGAGGCCAGGACACTCCTCGCTTGACGCTTGGGCGTCCGCAGGGAACAAATTCAGAGAGCGAAACGTGTATAGAGGCAACGAAGCGAGATTCGAACCAAACGGCTACGCGGATATAGAGCCCAGACCAATCTCCGGACGCGAAAGGGGGGGATCTCCCGGTTTGCCACCGGATCTTGACCTGCGCACGCGCAAGGAACAGAAAAGCGGAGGAGAGGGGAGAGGCGGACGGACCGATGAGGATGAGGCGCTTGTCGGGCTTGGAGCTGCACTTCATGCGGCGGAGCAGCTCGTGCATCAGATCCAGGGACGGCACGTCCTCCAGGTTCGCCGCCGTCGGGGACGCCATCGTCGCCGCGAGCTCGCCGTTCCTCGGTGCTGCGACGGTTTTAGCTCTCTTGCCGTGTGTTTAGTTTGGGGTTGTGTGGGTTGGGTTGGGTTGGCTCCAATTTTGGGGTTGTGTGGGTTGGGTTGGCTCCGACCCTGATTTTGGGGATGGTTCCAACCTTTATATTTATATTGTTTGGTTATAGATTTGGGTTTGAGTTAGATTCATCTCAGTTTCTTGTTTGGTTTGAGAACCGTAAAAAGTTGAAGTTAATTTATCACTTGTTTGGATAGATGGATTGAAATAAAATTTAAATGTTATCACATTTGTAATCCGTTGGTGAGTTTACCACCCTAATTTTTATCCGCAATTTAACAGCCACTTTATAAACATATAGTAATATTTCATATCCTTACACGATGCATTAAGGAACAACATATATAATAATTTGAAAGCCACATAAAAATCTTGACTATATTAGAAATAAAAGTACCATATCCATAGTCACATTACACACATTTTTAATATTATGCTTACATGATGCGTCAAGTTCAAACCTCACATAATATATAGCAAATTCAATGCTTTCACATAGTAAGATACAAGTTTACTTAGACCACAAATATATAGTTGTATGTGGTATTAACAAAAGATTAATCTTATCATCATAACTTACTTTTACTGTCCAGGATAGTTTTTAGCTATGTACTTTACAACCCAGTTTAATTTATGGCCAAAAGATAAGCTGTTGAAAGCTCTACCTATATGAGATTGGAAGACCAAATAAGCATAATAGAAGGATAAGTGAGTCTCATTGTCATCAAGTTGTCAAATAAATCTGAGAGCATATCCTTGTCTAATTTGCCCACTTCCTTTATCGCCTTGGCTATCTTGATATTTCCTCTAATAAATATAACAAACAATAGATCAAAATCAGTCCTCAACCTCTTGTTAGTCTTCATAAGGAAAAAAAAGGATGCATCATCAAGAACTTTGAATCTTTTTTTTAGTGCTCCAAATGCTTGTTCTACTATGATTCTCAATGAATAGTGTCTATGGTTGAACAATTCCTTCTCATTTTGCACCGGATTCCTCCCCCCATTCATTCAAGTGGTAGCGGATAGCCCAAAAAGAGAGTAAAAATCCGGGTTTGGCTCCATATCCAACATCAACTAGGTAATATTTACCTAACATATGATGGATAGTTAAGTTAAAGCTCAATGAACTAATTTATGGACAAGACATAGGTTCAATTATTACCTTGTGGCACACAAAGACCATTCTTACGTGCTAAAGCATCACGTAAAACTAGTGCATCATGTGCTGTCCCCTCCCATCCGACCAAGACATAGGTGAACTTTTGGTTAAAATCTACGGTTGTCAGTACATTTTGAGTACAATGCTTATATCTACCACGAAAAGCATGTTGCATTTATTTTGAAATAGTGGCTCTTATATGTGTACCATCAAGTGTTCCTATACAATCCTAAGTGATGTTCAAAGAAGTCAAGATTAGGATAATTATAGCTTTGTCAAAAAATAAATTTAAAATGTGACATAAGGTTGAGCTACACATCTTAAAGTAAGGATACCACCTTGTGTCTTCTTCTATTTTAGCGGGAGTGTCCAATGAAGGGGGCCTAATATAATTCTCTCGTAGCTCACCAATAGCATGAAGTACTTTGTTAAAATAATGACTAACAGTTTCTCTGGATCTCCCAAAATTAGTTATAATTATTCTATTTCTAACATTATGTCCAACAGTATGTAGAAACATTGCCACTTACTGCTCAACATATATATGAACAATATCTTCGAGTAAAGCATGATCTCTAAACAACTGACAAAATCGAAAGAAACGTGCTTTGTTCATTCTTAGCATGTTTACACAAGTTGTGGCATTCCTCCAAATTTTTGTCATTCATGTACTTAATCCTCTTCCTATCCCTTTCACATATTGGGGCATAAGTAACCCCTTCCCTTCTTACAACTCGTTTTCTTTTTCTAGATCAAACAATAATTGTCATCACACACAAAAACCAATATACAGCAACAGCAAAAATAAATGCCTTGCGCCTCTTATCCATCTACATTTGACAAGATAATATTGTGACTACAAATGACCTAGCAAAAATACCATGTACGGTTTCATTTACTCACATAATATTTTTCAAATCAACCAGCAATCCAGCATCTACACACATGAAGGAAGGAGAGGGGGGATGAATTTACCTTGAACTACTGAGCAGATCTTGGCGGGTGGGAGTAGCAGCTCGCAGAGGGAGGCGGCCTGACGCAGCCGGCGACACACCTGGCAATGGGCGTGGCAAGGGCCTGCCGCAGGCAACTGGCGGCGCACGCTCCTAGACGCGCCATGCAGGCCTTGCAGCCGCGCGCCCCTGGAGCCACCCGAGGAGGAGGCCGTGCGGGCAGAGGTCGATATCCGGGCGGCAGCAAACGACGGAATGGGCGGCGGAGGAGGCGAACGGTGGCTGGCGACGGAAGAGGCGAACGACGGCGGGCGATGTTGGTGGAGCTGCGGTCGAGAGAAAGAGAAGGCAGGGGTGACGGGAAGACTCTGGATGCACTCGACCCGGATGGAGCCGCTCCGTCCGCCAGATTTTGGGAGTCGAACACAACCCGCATCTACACGGTATATTTCTGTGAGGTTGGCTCCAACCCTTCTCAACGCCCATGCAAACATCTCAAAAACAGGTCGAACCCAACCAGGTCGAACCCAGCACCCCAACCAAACACACGATTAGATTTCTCGGGGTTTTGCTGGACCCTTCGGTGCCTACAATGCTTGAACCATCCGGTCAGGAACCACCAAACCGCGCGATTTGCTAATGTTTCTAGAATGTCACACTTCCAACTCTTCTTTCTTGTTTCTATATATTTTTTCTATCATATATAATCACCATTATAAAATTGCTTGATCAGAACAATGATATTGTTTTGTCACAGAAAATAAGTCGTATATTATAAAACTAAATAGATGAATACTTTTGTGTTACTTCGAGAAGTGTAATTACTAGTACTTTGCACGCACATATTATCAAAATTTTAATAAAGATATATGTTATCCATTTCAAACACCTATGATAAAAAATACTGATGATTGAATTGTTCACTACATCACGGTAATTATTAAAAAAATATATGTTACTTTTTATATCAAAAGTATCAATGATTGATACACGTGATGTTATACATTTAGAGTTATCTTTCTCTGATTTCCATTCAGGTATTATATAAGTTTAGTAACCTCACTTTACAAGATTTGCTAGAAAAATTATAATATTATTATCAAAACTTATGATTTTCAATAATCAGCGCCATTTATATAATTTTAAATATTAATTATCCAAAAATTATCTTATGCACTTGATAACCTCATCTTCAAAAATGAATTTCAATCTAGTCGGATGACCATGGTATGCTGTTAGGGGTGTCTGCTCCATCATATTTACTTTTGTCCATGGCTTTATACGGACCACCTATACTCCATCATATTTACTTTTGTCCATGACTTTATGCGGACCACCTATATATGATACGCACACTAGGTCAAATTAGCTGTTTGCCGAGTGCCAGAAGCACTCGATAAAGGCTCTTAAATATTTGGCAAAGCCTTTACCGAGTGCAACACTCAGTAAAAAACATATGGCGAACAAACTGCTGACAAAGCCCTTTTTAACAAGTGTTTTTTGTTATGCAATCGTCAACCCCGTCCGTCTGCCATTTTTTCGCACCCAACAAGTCCCGATATTTTTTTATGCGCTACATGCTAAGTGCACCCTGTGGGATTCAAACCCGCGACTTCCCCTTCACACATGTAGTCCCCTACCACTGCACCACACTGTCACTTGATGAAGGCTCTCGATGAAGGCTCTTAAACATTCGGTAAAGCCTTTGCCGAGTACAACACATAGCAAAAAGCATATGGCAAACAAACTGCTGACAAAGCCCTTTTTAAGGGGTGTTTTTTGTTGTGCAATCGTCAACCCCGTCCGTCTGCCATTTTTTCGCACCCAACAAGTCCCGACATATTTTTACGCGCTACACGCTAAGTGCACCCTGTGGGATTCGAACCGGCGACTTCCCCTTCACACATGTAGTCTCCTACCACTGCAACACACTGTCACTGGAGTCTAAACTTTGTTTTTAATCTTTTTATATTATATCTCTTTGTCAAATGTTTTATGTTGGACACTCGGTAAAGTCCTTGTTTGCCGAGTGCAAAAAATAGATTCTTTGTCGAGTGCTAAATTAAACACTAGGCAAATAAATATTCCTATGTACTTCAAAAAAAATAAAATTATCAAACAAATTTCAAATAATAATCAAAATTTAAAATGATATAATTTATGTAATATATAATCTATACAAATGATTTGAATTCAAATTCAAATTTGACTATCAATATGACTACAAATCTTAACAACTTATTCTCAACTCTAAAATTATTCTTCGGGGATTTTCTATTTTGTAAGCAACATATGTGACAACTTGTGTGAAATCTTCTCTACTTTTTATCATAGCTTCCACTTGTAATACTATCATGTGAATCTCATAATTTTGAGACTTTATTTGATTTTTTTTCTAATGTACCATTATATTAAAAAAACATTTCTGCAAGCTAAGCCCCTTTTTTTTTCAAACAGTAAGCTCTCATAGTTGGCATGAATCCTTATAATTTTCAGAACCATGGTCTCAGTAACACACATGGATTTGGGAATACTCAAAATTATAAACTAACAATTGATAGTAAAGAGGATATCAGATCAACCTGGGATGAAAACTAAGACATAAAGTTTCTTTTCTAAAGAGACGGTGAATTATCATGGAGGGTTCTGATCCCCGGCAAACCTGGAGTGCTAGGAAATACATTTAGCAAGCATAATGTAGATTGACATTGTCTTTATCCGATGTACCATACCAAACCCAAGAAAATAACTAAAAGCATCTATGTTCACCACTTATCGGATAAATCATAAGACACCATTAATGCAGCAAAAACAACCTTTTGGATTATCAATTACTTCAATAGCTATACGTTCTTTTCTATGATTGCTAATCTATCATACTTTCTTTCATAATATTTTATTGAGTATAGAGAGCTAGAGACAATGCAGATGCAAACATAAAAAGACAAAAAAAAATTAAGCCCATGCATCAATGATGCATACCTGTAGAACTTCTTGCATTAATCTACAGTTTTATATGAACACACATGTACTATTCAAGTAATAAAAGCAGAAAAAAAAAGAGTCATGTAACCAGAGAGAACACACATTTCCATTTTATCCATCACCGGAAAACCCTCCATAGCAACCTATTGTAGAGCAGCAATTAATCTGCGTCTCTTTTAGCAGGAAACAATCAAATTAACAGAAAAATCAGTTGCAAGACAGAATTGTGCTGAATGGTGGGTTTGCTGCTTCCACCATCAGGTTCCTAAATGTACCGAGAAACTGGAGTGCTATCGGATGGTGGCGTTAATCTCATCGTTGCCACCACTTGACGGATGATCACATGGAAACGTGAAGAACTGAGGCTCTGAAAGTCTCACCTTCTTCAGACTAGAATCCAGTCCATCATCTGAAGCTGGATAGGCTTTTTCACGCCTTTTTCGCTTCTCCACCATAGCAAAGTACTCTTGTTCCTTGCTTTCCGTGGGATCGCACGTTTTGAGTAGCAAAACACGAGGCCTATTTGGGTGGTTCTTTGCTGCCAGTTCCCAGTCTTGTCTTGTTTGTCCAGCCACTTTGTCGTCAATTGTGATTTCTTTGAGATGTTTGAAGTTTCTGATGTTAATACTTGAAACACCAACCAGACCCCGGCAGAGCAGCTGGAGTGATACGAGGTTTGGCAAAGCTCCTTGCTCGATAGTTGGCAGGCCTGAATTGACGCTTTGCACAATAAAACAGAGATGTCGCAGGCTTGGGAATGATCCTTGTTTTATTCCGAAAGCCTCAAGCTGTTTGGCTGTCAGTTTGAAGTAAAGCAATCTGTTCAAAGTGCCCAGTGCCGATAGAGCATCCTGAGACAATGTATCTGATGAGATGGACAGCTCCGTAAGACCAGAAAGCAACGTAACAAATGCAAGGAATGGGGATAGTCGTTTTCCATGTAGTTTTAGCGACCTTAGATCATATCTGAAACCTTCGAGGCATGGATCAAAATTAAGTGAACTCAAGAAACTCTCCGAGCATTCACTGAAATCAATTGAGAGAGAACAGTCACTGGTCCTATCAACGGGAACCTTGGTAAAAAGCTGAATGGCCTGTGACACATCTCCAATATAAATGCTGCTAGAATACTTGCACCATATCTTAAGCTTCCTTAGCTTTTTCATATGACCTATCAGTTGCAGAAATCCTTTCTCACTGTCAGTGACAAATCCTGCTAAAACCTGTAAGTTGCTTTTATTTCCTGTTAAGAACTTTTCTACTTTACTCATCTTCTTCTTACTCTTTATGTCATCTTTGCCAAGCATCAACTTTCCAAATAGATTAGTTAAGTGGGGCAGCAGGATGGCTTCAGTGGGTAATAAGCTTATCTTTGTTCTCCTTAAATCAAGTGTCTCCAAGCAGTGCAGTCCTTCAATACACCTGGGAAGCTCACAGATACTGCCTCCCAAACTCAGATACTTCAGATGCCATAGTTTGCATATAAGTTTAAGATGACCGTCTTTCAAATCAGGGCATTCCTCTAGATCTAAGACTCGCAGTAGCCTACAGTTGCGAATATAAGAAGCAGCACCATTAGCATCCCTGAAGACCGTCAGAGATCGGACACGAGAAAAATCTTCATCAGGTGCCATACATTCTGTTGGTTTGCCAGAATGGACAGAAATGTGGCGCGCATTATTAGCACTGGCACTGGGTCTTGGGTAATCGTGAGATAATTTTGCGAGAAATCCCTGCATCATGGACTTGTGCTGCACAAACTCGTGCACGATCCCATGAGCTTTGCAGGTCTTCGCTTTTGAATTGTTTCTTGTATCAACTGGCTGAATGATGTTCCAGTCGATAAGCTTGTTGAAGTTCTCATCAGCGATGTCCTGTTCATCACGAAGAGAATCAGTTCGTGCATACCCTTCGGCTAACCACCGCCTTATTATAACTTTCCTCTTGAATGGATGATTGTTTGGGAAGATGCCAAGATACAACAGGCAAGTCAGAGCATGGCCGGAGAAACTGTCGTAGTTATCGATAAGGACTTCCCTGAGATCTGCGAAGTTGTCATGGCCATGCATCTCATTCAGATGGAAGCCCAAGTTGCGGCATAACGTTCCACAAAGCTCTCCTGTTGGTTCACTTGAGCTCTTCAGATAGTCGGAAACACAGACAAGAGCGAGTGGATGGCCATCACATTTTCGCAATAGTGCTGTTGAACCTTGCTTCAACTCAGGTGAGCAGAGCCACGGAAAGGCTATTTTCCTAGAGTCTTCTTCGCCGAGGCTGTTCATTTGGTACACATAACCATTGCCATGGCTGCACATGCTAGCCACTGACTGAATAGTTGTAGTAAGCAGTACTCTGCTGCTTCTACAATTGTTCTCAAAGGCTACCTTTATGGTGGTCCATTCATCCATCCGGATGTCATCAATGACAATTAAGTACCTAACAGTCGGAGTGAGATATAAGAGGTAAAGGTTATGTGATAAAATGAAAATCTTGCAGACATGGGTGTGAAATAATGTTCTTCGTCAAATAAGCATGATACGGAATTTAATATCTATATGCATTCTATATTACAGTGTCTATATTACAGTGTCTAAAATAAGGCGTGGTTACTTTTGGAAGGGCTCAAAAAACATATAAATCAAATTTTAATCAATTAGATGTTACCAATGATCAGAAATGAGACATACTGATATAAAACTGGAAAACATGGAACCTTGCACTTGTGCACACGTGCATTTGTGTTCTTTTCGCAGTTTCTATGCATTTGTGTTCTTTTTGCAGTTTCTATGCATGTTCCAAAATAACAATGTCTTCGGATGCATTTGTGTTCATTTAGATAATAATGGGGAAAAACACATCCAGTTACAGTAGAGTAAAAAATTCCTCTACTAGGAGAAAGGGTAAAAAATTACAGTAACATCACCTTGTAAAATTATCACAGTTTAATTTAAAATGAAATTTTATTAGTAGAGCCATTAATTCTAACGCTGTTTAATTAAAATTCAACATACGAGACCGCATATATATGTACTAGCAAAGTGTCCGTACGTTGCTACGGTCTTTAAAAAATAAAACACTCTTTATAATTTCAATATAAATTATTTACACAATATAATTATTAGATATATATAATATTATTGATATTTTTTACATGAAAGATTATATTTGTATTACTGTTGGTGTTTCTTAGTATATCATTTTATATGTCAAAAGTAACAATTTTATTATTATTTTTTACCATATTCTAGAAGCTTTATCTGGAAGGAAAAAAAATCAATTCACGGAGTCTAGAAATAGCACTGTATTGCAACGTAATTTTGAAATTTAATACTTGCTTTAATAGAAAAAGTTAAAACATGAAAGTTGTAGATCTCGTTGAGACCTTTTCGAAACATATATGGATCATATTATTTGGACTACGGAGTTAGAAGATATGAGCCTCGCACAGAGACCTGTGCAGAGGAGTTCGAATCAGAATAAATATTTTTGCATCGCATATTTAGAAATCAAAACTGCGGGATCTAGATTTCTATTGAATACCAAAGTTGTAGAAATTTTCGAGAGCTACGAGATAGAATCTGAGTTTACCTCATTTGAGCTCCGGACGTGGGAGTTATGATTTTTGAAATTCGATAATTGATATATAAGTTATGAAACTGATTTGGATTCAATCTCTAACTTTGTGGACACGAAGTGGACGATCATACTTCAATTAATAGATTATAGAGATAGAGTCAGAAGGAAAAAAAACAAAAAGAAAAGAGAGAACAGAGGGAATGTGAACGCACCTGATATCCTTGAGGTTTTGTTTGATCCAGGCCTCTAGATAGTGGCTGTCAACATTCATGGCATCTTTCGGACGAATTTGCTTAATTATATCACGAAGGATCCCTCTGTTCCCATCGCCGGTCTCCGGCGAGTCCCTGGCAGCCGCAACCCAAGCACGGCAGTCGAATTTTTCCCTGGCTTGAGGGCTGTCGTAGACCGCCCTCGCGAGGGTGGTCTTCCCCAATCCACCGAAGCCCACGATGGAGATGACCCTCGGCTGCTCAGGCTCGCCGTCCACCTCATCTAGCAGCGACAGCAGCTCTTCCAGAGGCTTCTCGATCCCCACCGGGTTACAAGTGACACGAGGCAGTGCTGATGACGATCCCTCGTTGGGTTGGGCACCGCCGCCGGAGCCGGTAGGAACGATGTCGATTACCCGCTGATGTGCTTCCCTGAGGCGGCTCTTGAGCTTCTGGATCTCATCGGCGATGCTCGAACGGCTCTGAACTTTCTTCAGCTCGTGAGCTACCCGACGCACCAAGGAGGACGCTGCGCCGCCGCCGCCGCCAGTGAGCTGCTTGCACCTGAGGCGATGCATGAAGCGGTCAACGCAGTCCTCGATGTCGTGTTGCAGATCGAGCATCTCCTCACTGTACAGCCTCGCCACGGCGGTGCGGTCGCTCCGGTGGCCCAAGGCGCGGAGCTGGTCGTCCATGGCGGCGGCGATCATGCGCAGATCCTGCTGGATCGACTGGGTCTCTTGCGCAAGGCTCTTGTGCTTGTTGTACTCTTTCTCCAGCACCAGGAAGAGCCTTCCCATCACGCTCTTCAAGAAGGCACTAGCACGGCAGACTCCATGATTATAGGTGTATGTATTGATTGCTAGTTTTCATGGATCAAGGAGAGGGCATGGTTGAGAAAAAGCTCTACCCTCCAGTGTGAGACAGGGGAAGACTACTGCTGAAGAGTCATAATCTTCTGGCTGTTCCTCGTCTCTTCCCCACTTACCACCCACCCAAAAAAAATCGTTTTCTTGAAATGGACAAACAAAAGAACCACGTCCTCATGAAAATTCAAGTACTGTTAAACTTGGTCACACATCCATACAAAATGGTCCTTAATTGACACAATAGATAGTAAATAAGAGCCAACCTTATCACTCAATCTATACATGCATTTCTTCATTTGGTCTCATTTTAATTTATCATCATGTAAGCTTAAAAGAAGTAATAGTAATGAAACCACCCTATATCAAGTAGCCCCCCCCCCCTACTACTTGATACTTGCTATCGGGACTTCAAATTAAGCTCAACAAATTCTAACGGGGTTGTTCAAACTAAAACCATACTCATAGGATTTATTTTGCCTACATTGACTAGACCTTCAATCATTTCCTACATGTAGTGTACAATACATGATGCATAAATATATGTGATGCAACATAAAACTTATAAACATGGGAGTGCACCAGGTTTGTCTTGGTTCAGGTGTTGTTAGCACTCTCAAGAGAATTAATTAGGCTCAACTTCGGGCTCATTCGGAACGATTTCTACCTCCATTTTCCCGTCGTTACATCCTATGGAAAAAATGCGACACAATTAAGGATAGGAGATGACATGACACTTTTTGAACAAATACTTGATATAACATTATGCATGTATTAAAATGCAGGGTATGTGGTAGGAAATGATATTGGTGATTTCTTATATTTTTTTCATTTAGTTTTCTATAATGCACAATGAGTTTCCTACCAATTACGATGCAATTGATGTAGCATTTTTAAACTAACTAAATAAGCAAATACATGGTGATCAGAGGCACTTTAAACAAAACCTAAACTAACAAAGAGCAAAGTGCACGTGGTGTCACTAATATTTACAAAAATGCCATTACTGTAGGTGAAATAAAGCTACCAAGATTAATTATGGTTTTCGAAGACATGGTAGTGGACAAAATATATGTTGCAGGGGCCATCATATGCGATTTATGCATCAAAGTTCATGGCAAGAACATGTACCAATGCTAATATCAGAAAATAAATACTTCAAATGCAAATATGCCACTCGGTGACACATATAAAAATAGTGAAATAAACGTACATGCAAAAGTTGGATTTATTTTATATGTTTTGCTTATTAAATACATACATAAATAATTATTAACATTGAGGTTGATTTGGCATATTTTACTAAAATACTGCACAACTAGATGAACCAAATAAAAGTTATTTTGTCTCTATACTTTAAGTATTTCATTAGTTATGAATTATGCAAGCAAATCCTAATTATTGATCATATTTAAAAGGGTTGGAAAGATAATAAAGGGTCAAACCCATAAAGTGCAGGGCGCAGGGTATCCAGGCTGGAGCTTGAAGCTCCCAGCCTTGGCCGCACGGAGCTGCCGGTGACTCGGTGAGTGGCGGCACCGTCAACAGATGAACGGCAATAGTTCGATGAAGGCACTAGGCACATCGCTGAAACGTGCTCGGCACGGTGAGTGCAATGGTGGGGATGGCGAGCTGGTGGCTCACCGTGGTGACCGGCAGCCAGCGGCGGAGCTTCGAAGTTGACTCATGGTTTTTGAATTAATGTGGCTTGCTCAGTGTTTCACAGGGCAGGACTTGCCCAAGGTGTATGAAGGGCTCGAGACGAAGAGTTTGAGTCGGCCGATCTATATCAGGGAGGTGCGAAGCGACCAGCACGCAAGCTCACTTTGGCGTAGTGGTGGATCTCGTAAGAAAATTTAGATAGGACAAAACGAGCAAAGCCAAGACATAATGTTTAATAAACGATAAAATGACACCCATGTACACATATATGAAAAACAAGTACAAGAATTAAGATAATACCTATTGTTCAAAAATTAAATATGAAGTAAACAATAATATTAGGATAAAAAAACCTGAATATACGCAGACATCTTGGATTGAAAACCTTAATAAGGTCAACATCTTGTGCTTCAACTTGCTGTTGTTGTTCCTGTTCTCCATCACCTGATCCAGAGACACTAGGATTCACGAAGAACGAAAGCTGGAGTCTGAAGAGAAGAACGGTTTTGTACTTCTGTTATGTCCTTAGCAGGCCGGCATGGCTAGTGAATATTAGCAAATTTGTGGCCTATTAAAAACAGAAGCAGGCCCATTAGCACATACCCTCTTTCATTTTTCCTATTCTTCTGAACAGAAAAACGACGCCCCCAATGGCTTGAATCCGAAGGCAGAGGAGGGGAAAGGGCGACTTTGCGCAGAAATTAGGTAGGACGGCCGCCCTACCTTGCCCTATTGGGAGATCCGCCTTTATCTTGGCGGCGTCAATAACAGCTTTGATGGGACGAGGCCGAAAGGGGAAAAGGGGAGACCAAAATGAGGTGTTGGCCCTCGATTTTAGAGCGGGTGGACCGAACAAGGAGTCTTCCTGCCATTGTACGGCTGCCAAGTGGCATGCCGGCACCGTAGCTCGAGTTGCAACGTGAGGAAGGCAAACCTGATAGGTGGGGCCCACATGACCTTTTTTCTTTTTTGTTTGTTTTCCGAATTGTCCTATGTTATTAATTTTATAACTTTATTTCTGGAGCTCATATGAGAAAACAAAAAATATGGGCGTGTTAAGCGTGATTGGCACTAAATTGAAAAAAAATGAGTTTGTTCAAAATCTTGCATTCAAATTTGAATAGGAATGTTTCCAATTGGTCATATTTTCTTAGCATTTAGACATTTATTTGGGGGCACTTCTGCTTGTGTAAAAAAATTGGGCTTTTTTCTCATAATTATTTTTTACTTATCCCTACAACATATATTATTGGTGGCCATGAGTTGTGTTGAAATAATTTGACTTGTAGTTCAAATGGTGCTCAAGTTTGATCAATTTTTACGTGATTTTGTTTCAATTCGATTTCAAACTTTTTGGGTGGGCTTTGTGGTGTTGCTTGTTGTGCCTAGGGTTCCATGGTTCTGAACTTGGACACCCAGGGCCGGCCCTGACTTTTTGGTGGCCCGGGCAGAATAAAAAATGGGGGTCTTTATAGTTGTTGACCAAGCATAGAGACAACATAATAATATATATTAAATTATATTATTTTTTAATATTAAAACTAGTTCCCTCTAGCAATAAGATAATAATAATTTTAAAATACAAAAAATACCCTCAGCTTGTTGATACACAACTATGGTCAACTCATCGGTGTTTCTTGAAGGGTCTGGTGTTTTAAAATACTTATCAATAACACATTTATGTGATTCAATCAACTCATCTTGATGGTTTTTTTTTCTTTTCTCATTGCTAGATAAATACTTTCTAATGGAAGACATGAGAATATGATTCAATCGAGTCTAAAATCTAAAAAGGAAAAATAAATAATTATCAAATTATTTTGTATATATCTAACTGAATATGCAAGAAGATCAATTAGGATCAAAGAAGATTTTGAACCTTGAGAGCTGGAGCACCGGAAGAGATCGATGGTGTTGAACTGCTTATGCTACTCACTACTCGGCGGACTCCAGCAACGACAAATTGTCAAACGGCTGATCGGTCTTGCCGAGTCATGCGTGGCTGCGTGCGTGTACGAGTATGTCTACTGTCTACGATAGTTGAGGTGGCGTCGAGGCGACGAGCAATCGTGGGTACGATATTTGGAGTGTTTATTTATCTCAGATTTGTGACGTGATCTACTTTTAGACATCAATCAGTTTTGTCATAATTTAATGATGGTAGAGGAACAACAACACGTCAAACAATGCATGAGAGGGTAATCTCAGATTTATCTCGATTAAAAGTGTAAAATAGTCTTATTTACTTAATAACGAGAGTAAAAGTAGATGATACTGTATCATGTTTAAGAAGCAGGCACATGTTAGAATTATTATTTGTATTTGTAATAATTCGTCCATCTTCGAAGGAAGGAAGGAGGTCTAAGATCCTCTCAATTGCTTCCAATAATGCAGAGGATATATACCTGACATTACGACACTGTGGTGACCGCTGGGTCAGAAATAAACAGATGAGATTGTCTCCTACTGCTGAATTTAGTGGCGCACAAAAATAATAGTCGGTGACTGAAATACTGCTGCTACAGTGCTACATAAAGTGCTACAGTACTACATAAAGTGAATTTAGTGGCGCACAAAAATAATATACGGTGACTGAAATACTGGTGCTACAGTGCTACAGCGAGACCCACTGCAGACAATACGCACCCGATGGAAAAACCCATACGTTCACTGTTAGATGTGGACCCAAATTAAAACAAACAACGAAGAAGGACATAACATCGATTTGGAGAGGAAATGAAGCAAGGGGGCGGAACAGGTATGCCGCTTGGAGAGGTTGCCCATTCTACTTCGATTTGATCTGATGCGGTGACGCCTTGAATTTTCGAAGGTGTGTTTATCGTGTACTACATCTGATTTCTATTCCGGCATGTCCCTGCACTTTTTTTTAAAAAAAATCTGGCGAATTATTGCAACATGCTTGAACTTAGGCCTCAGAGAAATCTGAACCAAGGAATCCGCAACAACCGGCATCTGAGGTTTGGGGAGCAGTATGCTGAAGCTTCCTGGGCGGCTCGACGAGCTGCTACAGCGGTACAGCCACATGCTTCCCAACGGCGCGGAGGATGAGATACCGCTCATCAAGGGTGATCTCGAAAAAATAATAGCCTTTCTCCAGAAATCTGAAGAGGACCATGCAGCTGCAATTGTAAAATGCTGGACGAAGGAGGTGCGCGAGCTCTCATACGACATCGAGGACTTTCTCGACCAGTATGAGCATGCTGCCGCTGGGGTTCCTGTTTCTGCAGGAGGGTGAAATTACCAGACGCAGAATTCCTCGTCATAGGATTATTCGGTGGCGCAGGAGCAAGACTCCTTACCTTCCGGAGAAGCTGAGGCAGCGCCTGTGGATGGCAAATAAGATCAGAGAGTTCAGCGAGCGTGTTCAGGAGGCACTTGAACGGCACAGCATGTATAATAATCTTCGGGCTTGTAGCACCGCCTCCTGTAGAAATCCTGATCCATGTTTTGGAGCTCGGCACCCCACACTGGCTGTTGATGTTGATGATGTACACAACCATGTCGGTATCGATGTTGCCATTAACAAGCTTGAAGAGTGGTTGATGGCAACGGATGGCACAATGGTTCACAATCTTAAGGTGGTATCCATTACTGGATTTGCAGGAGTGGGTAAGATCAACCTTGCCAATCAGCTTTACAACAGGCTTCGACACCGGTTCGAATGCCGGGCATTTGTGCGGGTATCCCAAAAGCCTGATATGAGGAGGATTTTCATTACCATACTCTCTCAGGTTTGCCCACACCAGTATCCTGACAATTGGAAGGTGCATACCCTAATTTCTATAATTAGGACACATCTCCAAGATAAGAGGTACTACTATATATTTCACAGCTTCTTCAACTAACTAACTACATATTTTATTCAAAGAAGTTACATATTTTCATTGCCATAAATTTAATGATCAATTCAGCTGTATTGGCCAAAGGTATACCTGGCCATCTGGGCCCGGTTAAACAGGCCGGCCCAAGACCCATCAATTTTAACCTGGCACTAAGACTATACGGGCTATGTCGACCCAAAGCTTGGCACGGGTCATGCTTGGGCTCAGGCACAAGCCCGTTGTGCTGGACTGAGCACAACCCGGTTAAGATGGCCCAGTTAGCCCGCATAGACCGTGGCCCGGTTGGCCCATTAATCCTTTTGTTTCTTATCTCTCCAGGTATAAAAGGCTCAGACCCTAATTTTTGAATTTGTTCTCTTCTTTCTGTCGCCACTGTCCTACTCTCCAGACTCCCGCACCTCCACTGCTCTGTCGACCCCCCCCCCCCCCCTCCTCTAAACCGCGCCTTTGCCCACCCCCTGCCTCATTCACATCATGCCATCGTCCCGTGCATCGCCTCGCCCTCCAGCGCCATGCCGCTGCCCCACAGCGCCTCGCCCTATGCCACACCTTGCCCTCCACGCCATGCCTTCACCCTCCGGCACCGTCCACCCCGCGCCTCGCCTTTGCCCTCCGGAGTCATGCTTCATGCTGGCTCAACATGAGCGGGCCCAACGGGCCAACGACAATGCTCGATCCGTGTAAAAGCCAGCGTGTCGTGCTTGGGCTTGGCTTCAGGCCCATTGTACTAACACGACATGGCCCATTAGCTAGCTTGGCCCATGCCGGCTTGTTAAGCAAATGACCCAGCCCGGCATGGCTCATTGGCCACCTATAGGCTATAGCCAAAGGCCAGTGTGTCCATTGTTGTTGCAAGTCTCTAATGGTTCAACCATATAGCAGCTCAGGTAACTGAATACCAGAATGAATTGTATATAGCACTGTTTTTAAGAATTTTTATCTATGGAGCCAAAATTCCTTTTGTGTTTTCTACTGTTATGAAATTATTTTTCATAGTTCAAAAATTGTTTTCCAGATACTTAATCATACTTGATGATCTAAGTGCAACATCAACATGGGAAATTATTAAATCTGCTCTACCAGATGGGAAAAGTCACAGCAGAATACTGACAACAACTGATATTGAGGATCTAGCGCTGCATTGCTGTGGTTATGAATCCAAGTATGTTTTTAACCTGAAACCGCTTGATGAGGATGACTCGATAGCATTATTTTTCAGTTCAATTTTTGGTCCACCACGTGAATGTCCTTTAGAACTCAGGGAAGTTTCACACGATATTACAAGGAAATGTTGTGGTTTGCCACTTGCTATTGTTACTATTGCCAGTATATTGACAGATTATCTGGGGAGAAAAGAACATTGAGATTATGTAAACAAATCCTTAGGTTGCAGTTTGATGAAAATTCCTAGAACGGAAAGGATAAAGCAAATCCTTAACCTTTGTTACGACAATCTTCCCCAGTGTTTGAAAGTATGCATGCTTTATACAAGTATATATGAAGTGGGAAACATAATTCAGAAGGATGATTTAGTGAATGAGTGGATAGCAGAAGGTTTTATCCATGCGACAGAAGGGCAAGACTGGAAAGAAATTTCAAGAGGTTATTTTGATGAGCTTGTACGTCGAAAAATGATCCAGCCTGTAGATATAAAAGACAGTGGTGAGATTATTTCTTGCATAGTTCACCACATTGTACTCAATCTAATGATGGACAAGTCTATAGAAGAGAACTTTGTAACAGCAGTACATCACTCTCAAGTAACAGCCATACTTGCGGACAAGGTTCGTCGATTGTCTCTTCACTTTGGCAATGCGGAAGATGTAATGCCACCAACAAATATGAGATTGTCACATGTTCGAACACTTGCCTTTTTTGGGGTCTACAAGTGCATGCCGTCAATTGTGGAGTTTCGTCTTCTTCAAGTCCTAATCCTTCATCTGTGGGGTGATAGTAACAACACCGTCCCTTTGGATTTTACCAGAATTTCAGAACTTTTCCGGCTAAGATATCTGAAGGTTGCATGTAACGTGAACATACAGCTGCATATCCAGATGCAACCCCTACAATCTTTGGAAACTCTTCTTGATGCCAGAGTAACTACACTTCTATCAGACAACACTCATTTACCAGACTTGCCACATCTTCATTGTCCAGCAGAAATAAGCCTGCCCAATTGGATTGGCCACATGACATCGCTTCGCACACTTGGATGCATTGATCTCACTACCGACTGAATGGAGAATTTGCAGAACCTTAGCATGCTGACCAATCTTCAAGATATTCGGCTAACCTGCCGTTCCACTGCACTTGAGACCAGCAGTAAGAACAAAATGCTAGACCATCTTCTTACGATTATGGGGACACTTGGCAATCTCAGGTCTCTAATAACTCTTGTATCTAAAGCATTTCCTCATGCAAGTTCCTCCGATAGTGCTGATTCTAAAAAACGTAGCTTTTCTAATCACGGATTCAGCAGAGTGCATATCCCTGCCCATATTCAGAGGCTTGAGTTCTCGCCGCACATTTGTATTTTCTCCTCCCTCTCTAACTTTATTGGACAGCTCCACAAACTTCGTTTTTTAAAGATTGGGATCAACAAAATAACCGCGGGCGATATTGATATTCTGAGAAGATTGTCTTCTTTGACTATTCTCTCTCTGTATGTACACACCAAACTTGCAGAAAGGATTGTCATTGGGAAGGATGGATTTTCGGTTCTGAAACACTTCAAGCTCAAGTCCTGTGATCCATGGCTGAAATTTGAGATGGATGCCATGAGTAATCTCCAAAAGCTGAAACTAGGATTCAATGCTCGCAGAGGAGACCAACGAACTATCATGCCTGTGGGTATGGAGCGCTTGTCAGGCCTCAAAGAAGTATCCGTGAAGATTGGAGGAGCCACAAGTCCTGAGGCATCCGACCGAAGAACTGCAGAATCAGCATTCAGAGATGCCATCAGGCTGCATGCGAGGTGTCCAAGAGTCACTATACTTTATGTAAACGAGATCATTGGTTCTATGGATGACGAAACCAGCATAAAACGAGAAGAAAATTACGCGAGGTTTTCACAGATGCTACCGACGAAGAGAGATACTTCAAAACTAACAGAGAAAAGCACAACCGAAAAAGACAAAATGATTCAAATTGTGCCTTGTGAAAGTTCTCGCGCTCCTGTCAGGTATGCACATTAGCTTTTTGCCAGATTGATTTTTGCCGACTTGCCTTCCTTTTATTGAGACTGAAAATCAAACACCCATATTGCGGCATAAGATTTACACACTATCACTTGCAGGAAACGAAAGGGAGTGAGCCAACGAAACAATTGGTTACTAGCAACCCCTACTCGGATGGATTCTCCTGGAGGAAGTACGGCTCTACAAAACACAGGTAGCAGCATATCAGCTTATCTGAACCGCACACTCTTAGGCCTTTTTTAGATCCTCTAGTTGTTAAAGTTTAGGAAATTTAGCTAACTAAACTTTGGATCCATGACTTAAGTTTTTTTCTTATAGAAAAGTTGACATGCATGTTTTTCTTATCCATGACTAACCCCTAAAAAGTAAATATGTGTATTGAGAGAAAAAAAAATAGCACAGGTGGAGAGGGTTGTTTCGACTTTGATTGTCTTTTTATTAAGTTTAGGAGTTTTTAGCAGAGTTGAGATGACTAGGAATCTAAAGTTTAAAAGATGGATTGACTAAAGTTTAGGAGAGTCTATAAGTTCATATTTATAGTAAAAGTGACTAGGAGATGGATCTAAATAAAACCTTACACCCGACATATATTGTTTCTGATGAAACTGAAACGGCCGCAGAAATTACTACCGGTGCTCGTCGCGCCCCTGCAATGCGAGAAAGACGGTGCAGCGCATTGACCGCGATCCGCCTGTCTTCGACGTGCGCTACAGCGGAGAACACAGCTGCCTCCAGCCGAAGAATTCCAACGATCAGAGATCGGGCGATGAGCAGCCCACGCCCACGCACTCCAACGACCAGGAATCGGGAGCCACGGCAGCAACAGAGGCCGCGGAGGAGGAATTCCCACTCCCATCGACGCCACCACGGTGTTGATTCCTCTGCGACGACACGGCGAGCAGCAGTCTCACGAACAACTTGCTGGGGGTTGTTCGTTTATTTGGTTCTAAATTTTAGTCAGGTCATATTAATTATTAAAATGCTATATATGATTATTAAATATATATTAAATATAAAACTAATTACAAAGTTGAATGCGCATCAGCGTGACAAATTTATTAAATTTAATTAAATCATCATTAAGAGATATTTACTATAGCATCATATTATCTAATTATGACCTAATTAATTTTAATAGATTTGTCTCGTCATTCAGAGGGAGGGTTATGAACTGGGTTTTGTCAGTAATCTATATTTAATACTTCTAATTAGTATCACAATATTCAATATGACAGATCTAAAAATAAGAGGGGTGAAAACGAACACACCCCAAGCAGAGCTACATTCACAAATAGAGGAGCTTACAGAGGGCCATAGGAACATGGCTGCTCTTGAGACTGCCTTCCAGGAAATACAGGTTGTTCCATTATATCTGAAAAAATAAGACTGCATGTGCTAGTCGGTGTTCTACTCCCGAAGAGGAGGAATACGATCTTGTTCTTGATATACTCTACGCCATTTTCATGTACTACTACTACTTCCCAACCCCTTCCAATCCTGTACAGACGCAATATTGTAGCCCGTTGGGGACTTAATGACGTCATTCTATCAATATTTTCCATGGTGGTCTACCGATTTGAAAAAAGACAATTAAAAGGTTGCGTAGCTTGTCGTCAATGTAAAAGAGAGAATTGGGGAATAAGGACACGAGATATATAGCCACAGAACGACAATAAAATTTACGATTCACACAGCACAAAAAAAAATTCAAAGTATTTAGAGATAAATGTGAGTCGGTGACACTGGTACTCTCAGTCAGGGTTTAAATAACCGTGGTTAACTGGCCAGTTTTTCCAGTTAACCGTATAACCGATCTGGTCCGGTCATCTCGGCCAGCCGGTTAATCGCTAATAACCGATTTTATTCCTGTAGTAAATCAGTTAACCAACCGATTATCCCGATTAACCGGTTGGTTTTCCACTAAACCAAACCGACCGGTTAATTCGTTTATTTGAACCCTGCTCTCAGTGCCCTCGCTTTAAAAGAACTGTGGCACAGATTTGCATTGAATATAGTATATTCATTTTCCTTCAAAGGAGATTGTTATTGACTTTGGATTTATTTTGTTGAGGACATTTACGTGCATATAGTGACACGAAGCGGCGAATCAAAGCCCTGTACTCCACCAGATCGCCGCCCTGCACCCTGACATGACATGTTGCACCGCCACCCATTTTGCTCTGTCATGCACGGAATCGTCGTTGCACCATTCCTTCCACACCTAAAATAGCCTTCTGTTCCTCCTTTGCATTGACGACAGTGGCGAAGGCAGAATGCAGCAGACCGCCAGACCGTGTTGCATTTTCTGTTGTAATTCCTGCAGATCCATTTGGGCCCTGGTGCCTGTGCAGTGTGCACCAGCTAATTCTACATGCAGAGATTTGGACGGACGGTGAACTACAACATCTGCACTCAAAATAGGAATCGATCTGCAGGAATTACAACAGAAAATGCAAAGATCACTATGTATATACAGTGACAAAGAGGACACTCTGCCTGTTCATATATTATTAGAGATGTATTTTTAGCAGACGCGTCTCAACAAAACGGCCTCCCATAACAGGACAGGTCATCACTCATCAGAGACGTGTCAGGTAGAGTGAAGTCTGCATTGCTGTAGCTCCCATTCGGTAATAAGAATGTCAACGAAATGTGAACATATGCTCAACCTAATAAATAATAAATATAGAGAGACAAAATGGCATTCCGATCACCAAGCTATTTAGGTTCCCACCAGAACTACCCATGCATATGTATCCCTTCTCTACATAGAGCTCTTGTGATTTGCCCTAAAAAAACGTGCTGCATGCATTTGGACTTGGCTGTATATGCACGGCGAGTGAAAACAAGAATAATTACAGGCTGAGGAAATGCGCAATCAAAGCTACTCATATTCAAATAATATGGACTTGGGTGGCTTCTGGAAATGGCGGACGTGTGCTTGACCAAAACTTCATCCCGAATTGTTTTATGCTTCTGGCCGCGATCTGCATGAGCTGACGCACTGGGATAGTTTGAGCATGCAGTTTGGGAAAGCCCGCGGAAACTAAAATCTCCATCGACATCATTTAACTCGTGTTTAAGCTCTGCTTGTTTTCCCTCTATATTCGGCTTTTAACATCTTCATTCTTTCTATGATTCTATCTACATTATATATTTTTCTTCACACTACAGCACCTTTTTGATCTTTTACATAACAAGTAGATACAGAGAAGAAAAAAAAGAAGATATGACTTTGTTTAAACAATGCGTGGCATCAGGCCCCTCGATGTTTAATTTGTAGAGTGATACAAATAGCTGCTATTTTATTAAAACCCATGCAAGGGAGAGCTAATAGTAGTAAGGACTCCAGACACACGACACACACACACAGCGGGCGGAACATATGACCAAGAAGGAAATTATTCGGAGATAAAATGCGGTAAATGCAGCTAGGACGCATCATCGGTTATGCATGAAGTATTAAGCGAGCGTCTTCTTGAAGCCCTGGAACCTGTCGGCCTTGTCGCCAAACTTGGTGCAATTGTAATAATTAAGGGTCTGTTTGGTAGCGATTCTGGAACCGATTCTTAAAGTGATTCTGCTCTTGCAGTCCAGAAGCCGGCCAAACAGGTTGATTTGGAAACGGATTCTGCTTCTGGCTGTAGAATCGATTCTGAAAAATGACTTGGGAGCCGAGAGCTGCGAAATGGTAGCTCCCGCATGAATCCTGGACATGCCACCACGCTAGTTTACGAAACTACCCCTAACCTTTGGGCGAAAATTACAAGGAAATACCATTTGGTTCCTCCTCCCGTGACTCGACTCGTCCCGTGACTCCGAAAGAAAGGTCGGGCGACTCGGGCGGCGGCGGCGCCGGCGCCGCTACTCCCTCGTGCTTCTCCTCCGCGCCCGTCCTCCCCCGACATCCCCGTCCACTAAAGCGGCGGCAGCCGAAGGAAGCTGTGCGGCGCTGCCCCCCGTCCCTACCTGTTGCTCTGTCCAATTGCGTCGCCGTGAAGGTGCAAGATCCGGCGAGGAGGAAGGCGCCCAGGAGACGGGGATGGCTGGATCCAGTCGTTCCTCCTCCGATCCAGCGGATGGAGGACCCGGCGGCGCATCTGGGCAGCTGCCACGTCGAATCGCCAGCGAAGGGGATTGGCCAAGCATCTTCGGTCCGGCTGGCGGTGGGGAAGGACACGACCCTGCTCCGGTCGATGGCGGCGATTGGCGTGGTTACAGCGCTGTCAGCGGTGGGGACTCCTGTAGCTCAGGCCCAGCTGGCGGTGGCGATCTGCGCAGCTCTAGGATGATGTCTTTTGGTGACTGGTGTGGCGGCGGTGGCGACACAGTCAGCTCCGGCATTTGCACCCACCCCCCCCCCCCCCCCCCGGCAGTGGCTCCGGCATGGCCAGCGCAGGTGCGTGGCCTGGCGCTCCAAGCGCAGCCCGCTCCGGCACCTGGCCTAGCGCCTCCAGTACAGCTACTGCAGGCATGTGGCCCGGCGGCTATGGCATGGCCACCGCGGGCATGTGGCCTGGCAGCTCCGGTAGGCCGCAGTGGCCGGCAGGTGGTTTTACATCGATGTTCTTCCCCTCCGACTCCGGCGCTCCTGTAGTTTTTCCGACATTGTTTACAACATCCAGCAGTGACACCAACACCGGCATTGCAGCTGCACAAGAACCTTCGACTCATCGTGGAGGTGGACCCCGTGGTGTCGCTGCCATGGTGGATGAGGGAACGGCTGCACAGCCAAGTACCCGTAAAAGAAAGCGGAGTTCTTCAAGGCCACCAGTTCCTACAGCCTCCTCCGACAACATCCTGGACCTAACCGTTGATGCAGTTGATGTACCTGATACAAGGTGATAATCTTTACTTGGTTATCTTTGATGTGCATGTTGACATTATAATTATAGTCAGTATGTGGCGTGAATGATGTGTGCTTGATTAGGTAATCTTTGGTAGCTTTATTTGTCTTGCCAAATGAATCAATATAACCTGACACTAGAAATGCGGCGCTTTTTTCCTTTGTGTGGTCTCACCATTGAAAATACTATAGACATCTGTTTTGAAATAGCGATTAGGTTCTGTTTAGCTTCTGCAGTCAGGCATTTTGTGTTCTTTTAACCCTGATATAGTTGATTTTCTTATCACCATTTCTTATTTCAGCATCCCTTACTATTAGTGGAGTAAACATAATTAAAATGCCTGTCATTGTCCTTTTTAGTGGAGAAGAAACATGCGCAGACAGTCTATACTTTCATTCACATCCTGATTGATATGCTATCAGAATTATTCATGTGGAGAGTCTGTAACTTTTTATCTAAGTCAATTAAATTCTCCTTTGTAGGACAGTGAAGATCTCAGAAATATTAATTGCATATTTCTTCAGACATTTACAATAATTGTGGCTTGATATAAACCCTTAAACATTGAATTACATGTTATTGTTCTATTGCTGCCTTGTTTATTATTATAATAAGTCCTCTGTATTGCTATAGTGTGGCAAATTAGTGCGAGAAGAATCTTAGAATATTCTGTAAAATATGTGCCGAAGAGGTAGGACTTGGTAATCGTTCAAACACTCATTTAAACAAGACTGGCTATAAAAATCTCATCAAGAAGTTTCAAGAGAGGGTCGGAGTTTCCTACAATAGGCTACAATTTAAAAATAAGTGGGACAAGCTGAAACTTGAGTATGGTGTTTGGAAGCAATTGCTAAGGCAATCTGGTTTAGGATGGAAGGAAGGAACACGCAACATTGATATGCCAGATCAGTGGTGGATAAGAAATGATAAGGTAAGTGTCATTGTTTATTTCATGTTAAAATATTATGAAATTCTGTTTTAGCAATTGACATGTAACATTTTTTGACACTGTATTGTACAGGAAATAAAAGGAGCAATGAAATTCAAGGAACAAGGTCTCCAAAACGAAGATAAACTTGCTAAAATGTTTGATGACCTTATGAACACTGGAGAAGACCATTGGAACCCTTCTAGTGGGGTAGCACCATCACATAGCAATGCTGGTGAGGAGTCAACAAATAATGGAGGTGATGAGGATGAAGTAGATAATAAAGAGGATGATGATAGTGAGCCTGAAGAGGTGACACCCGCTAGTGCAAAAGGAAAGAAGCATGCAGGAAAGGATACTAACAAAGGCAAGAAACCAAAAACCAATGGTGGCCAATGGTTCCAAGAGCAAATGGAGCAGATTGTGGCCTTGAACGAGCGAATTGTTGTATCATGTGAGTCAGTTGCTAGGAATGAAGACAAGTCTGGTTGTTCAATTAAGGATGTGATGGCACTAGTAAAGAATTGTGGTGCTACTCCTGGAACCAATGAGCATTTTATTGCTACTCTAATCTTCACCAAGAGGCCAGAGAGAGAGAGAGAGATGTTCATGACATTATAAACTCAAGAAGAAAGATTTGATTGGCTGAGGAAGAAGTATCAGTGGATGACTAGAAATGATGTAGCATAGAGAACATATTTGTATGCTCTAAACTTATTTATCAGTGGATGACTTGTGTTGTACCTAATAAATATATGCTTGTGGATATTCTTATGCTTGTGGATATTCTTATGTGTTCTTCTTGTGTTGTAAGATTCTTAATATTTTTTCTGCATTTTGTTCAAATGATCATTTTACATGTGTATATTTATCTGATGCTTTTGTGATCTACATTTGGGTAGGTCTTCTGATTCTGAGATGGAGGAGAGTGATGACAAGTGGAGACTAAAGACTTTGGCATTGATGTGTTCAGCGCAGAACAACCTTTTTACAACTGCCTTGGAGATTGGGAGGTATTTCATGACTTACTATGACAAGAATGATCCAATGATACCGGAGCAAAGCGGGCATGGCTAGATGATGGAGGTTCTCAAGAGTCCTCGTGGTTCGTATAAGATGTTCCGAATGAACAGAACTCTGTTCTATCGTTTGCACGAGATACTTGTCAGTAAGTATGATCTAACCTCCTCTATCCATATGAACTCAATGGAAGCACTTGCCATGTTTCTTGCCATTTGTGGTCACGGCTGGTCAAATAGTGCTGTGCAACATATCTTTAAGCATTCCAGTGAGACTATAAGCAGAAAATTTGATGAGGTCTAGGAGATAATAGTCAGAATGTGCAAAGACTACATCCGGCCTATTGATCCTAACTTCTCAACTACACACAATAGAATTATTGCTGATCGTAGGATGATGCCATATTTTAAAGATTGCATAGGAGCTATCGATGGCACTCACATTACGGCAGTTCCACACCCAAAGGACTTCATAAGGTACATTGGAAGGAGTGGTAAACCTACTCCGAATGTTATGGCAGTAGTTGATTTTGATTTGAGATTCACCTATGCTTCAATTGGTCAACCTGGCTCCATGCACGATACAAATGTGCTCTTTCATGCTATGAAGGACAAGGATTTCCCACATCCACCAGTTGGTATGTTGTCTATAACCATAGTAATTGTGTAGCATTTGTAGGATAAGCTTATTCTAATCTCTATGATTTATCACTAATGTGTATAGGCAAGTATTACCATGTTGATGCTGGGTATCCAAAT
The DNA here is from genome assembly GCA_032690845.1 of Eleusine coracana subsp. coracana. NCBI lineage: Eukaryota > Viridiplantae > Streptophyta > Magnoliopsida > Poales > Poaceae > Eleusine > Eleusine coracana. The sequence goes on from CM064428.1 coordinate 59,320,552, forward strand.
CGGCCAGGTTACTTGGCACCATATAAGGGCGAAAGATACCACGTTCCAGATTGGAGGAGGGGTGCGCCGCCAAGTGGTGAACAAGAGCATTTCAACCATTTACACTCAAGTATTCGGAATGCAGTAGAACGCACCTTTGGTGTGTACAAGATGAAGTGGCGGATTATTCTAAAGATGCCGAGCTATTCAATGGAAAAACAAATGATGATTGTTGCTGCAACGATGTGCTTACACAACTACATTCGTGAAAACAATGCAAAGGATAGACATTTTCGCAAGTGTGATCGAAATCCAGATTATGTGCCTACCATACCTCAGAGGTACGCAAAATATCTTCCTCCATCGAATGCTTCAGACAGGTCAACTACTCAATCAAATGATCGCAGCATGAATAAATTTCGAGATGACCTTGCTAGGGCAATATTCCTCTCTAGATCCTCCTGAACATGTGTAATTTCGAATTTATTACAAAGTGTTGTAATTTATCATCTGGAATTGTGGAATGGTGCTGGTTCATGTGTGATGGGAATGGCTCAATGTGTGACGTGAATGTGCTGGTGTATAATTTATCAATGTTGAGATGAGTGGTGGTGGTGCTGGATTGCAACTTGTCTTCATTGCAACTGGTGTTTGGTGTTTCATTACGTGAGTTGTGCAACTGGTGTTTGATTATGTGAGAGGTGCAACTGGTGTTTCATCTCTGGAGTAAAATACTGGTATGGGTATTATGGACATTGTTTCTCTTTAATTCTATTCCTAAATGTTGAGAATCAGTTTGAGAATCAGTTTTGCCAAACACTTCAAGAATCTGTTTTTGTGAAGAATCCATTTTTGTGAAGAAGCTGTTTTATGGAGAAGCTGTTTTTAAGAGAATCTGTTTCTTGAGAATCCCTACCAAACAGGCCCTAATGTAGTCTCCCCACCTGTATGGCCCAGGGTACTCGGGCGCTTCCCTCGCCGGCGCCACTATGGCATCCACGCTGGGATTGTAGAACGTGGCCATGGACAGCCGCCTTCCCTCGGTTCTGACGGCGACACGGTGCATGGCGCTCTTGTACACGCCGCCGCTGATGACCTCGATCTGGTCCCCGATGTCCACGAAGATCCTGTTGCCCCCGTGGGGTTTGACGACGACCCATTCTTCCCTGCTGCTGTCAGCCGGTTTGTTGAGGTCTTATTTGGATACTAGAGAATACACTTTAATTCATATAGATTGAGAAGGATTGAAGGGAAAATCAATTTATTTTCCACCCTAATCCACTCCAATTCATATGAATTGAGTGTACCCAAACAAGGCTGAGAAAGTCGAGACCGCCCACCGATTCATCCTGCAGCATGATGATGATGCCGTCGCCGTCCGTGTACGCGCGGAGGCCCCACACTAGGTCCGGGCGCGGGCAGGCCGGGTACATGGCGAACTTGGTCCCCACGACGGCTGCGCGAAGGTCTCCTTATGTAGCCAGCGGCCAGGCCAAGGTTGAGGCTCATGCACTCGGCCAGCTTCCGTCTGAGCAATGTACTTGTTCACCAACTCGCTGCACACGCATCATGCATCAGGCGTCAAGCGTTCACTAGCACGAGCTACCAATATAAGAAGAGAGCTACTCCATTATCAGCGTCATTATTCACATTTTGAGTTACATTTTATTATTCATTCATCTTATTCATTTTTTAAAAAAATATTGTATGTTTTATTATAATTTGTTCTATCACTAAAGTAGGAATATTTTATAGTTTTACATATTTAAACTAATATTTTGAATAAGATGAACAATTAAACATAACTTAAAAAGTTAATAGCAATCATAACTACAAAAGGGCTCTACAGTGGTGGATGCCTAAAATTTCTCAGCAGCGGGCATTAGAAAGGACCACAACTACGCATGATCTTACTGTGTAGCCCGCTAGTAATCGTAGAAAAGTAGTGGCGGGCCAAAAGAGGACCGCGACTATGTAGGCAACATCCGCCACTACCTCGCGTACGACAAAGGCGGGCATGGTCCACCACTAAAATTGAGTTATCTATTATTATTGAATTAGAAATAAATAATCCAGATATAATCTACCCATCTAACTCTATGCTATAAAAGTAACACTTAGCAATTTTTACCTTCCACACACACACACACCAGTCACTGCCACCTCCTCTCTCTCTCTCTCTCTCTCTCTCTCTCTCTCTCTCTCTCTCTCCCCGGTGCCCTTCCTGCTGCCCCCTCCCTGCCAGCATCAGCCCCCTCCGCACCCGCCCCCCATCGACCCCCTGTCGGTGGCTCCATCCTCGTCGGGCGGTGTCCTCCCTGCCGGCCCCTCCTCCTTGGTGCGGGCGGCGGATCCGGGGGCAGGTGGCAGCGGATCCAGGCACTAGCGACAGTGGTGGTGGATATTTTTCTCTTTTTTTTATTTTTTTGTCATAAATTAAGTGGCAGACATTAGTCCGTTACTATGTTTTCTCATTCATAGTGATAGTTGCTCAGTGGCAGAATTCTTTTCTACCACTAAGATTTTTTTTGACCTGCCGTTATAGAGTATTATTGTAGTAGTGAATAACAACTTAGAAACAAAGAGATGAATATATAGGTATCAACTGATGATGACTGACCAAGTTGGCTCCAAGATCTCCGGGAAGTCGGCGATGTTGCTTTTGGGGAGGTGCTGTATCGTGTAGGCGGCCTCCCAGTCCACCTGGTCGGCGGCGTGCTGCAGCAGGTTCTTGGCGAGGTCAGACGCGTAGAACTTGCTCTCCAGGTGCTCTTCGTAGTGGCCGTAAACGAAGCGCTTCACGCTCTCCATGACAGCCTCGTCAACGCCATGGTTCTCCACCTGCAAATTAGGATATTATAAGTGCCAAAAATTAAACCGTGAGTGTTCCCATTAACGTTTTTAGCTGGGTAATTGATTGATTACATCGTACGTACCCAGAAGAAGACCCAGTCCTTGCACGCCTCGTGGAGCTGTGCCATGATCTTCATCCTCTCCGACTCTTCGCCGGTGAGTCCCTTGAGATCAATCACTGGGATCTCCATGTCGATCTCCACGCCTTACTCTCTCTATCTCTCCACTCAGATGGAAAATGTTGAGATGCTATATACTGTATTAGCCCTGATGAGTCAATCTTTGATTCTTTGCAGTGAAGCCAAGCTATGTCACTCGGGTCCTGTTTATATTACCCATGCATATACCACCACCTATAGGCCACCTGTATAAGACCCTGCACCGCTGATTGCCACGCGTGCTATCCTTTTCACTCTTTTCTTTGCCTTAGTTCTTCCTGTTCGGCCAGCACCACGTACTCAAGCCGTTGAGATCAACTATCGCTAGATACGTCATCAATAATTCTATTATTAGCATTCATATGTATTATATCTCTATAATCTATTAATTGAGGTGTGATCGTCCATTTCATATCCACAAAGTTAGAGATTGAATCCAAATCGGTTTCATACCTTTCATATCAAGTACCAAATTTCAAAAATCATAACTCCCTCATCCGAAGCTCAAATTATGCAAACTCAGACTCTATATTGTAGCTCTCGAAAAGTTCTACAACTTTAGTATTCAATGAAAGTACAGATCCTGCCGTTTAGATTTGCAAATATACGATGCAAAAGTATTTGTTCTGATTCGGACTTCTCTGCGCAGGTCTCTGTGCAGGGCCTATATCTTCTAGCTCTGAAGTCCAAATAATATGATCCACATATGTTCGGAAAGGTATCAACGAGATTTACAACTTTCGTGTTTTAACGTTTTCCATTGGAGCAAGGTTTCAAGTTCAAAATCGCATTGCAATGCAATGCTATTTTATAGACTGTCATAAATTAATTTTTTCTTTCAGATAACACTTCTAGAATATGGTAAAAAAATGGTGAAAAATTGTTATTTTTAATATATAAAATGATATACTAAGAAGCATCAGTAATAATATAAATATGATCTTTCATGTAAAAAATATAAATAATATTATATATATCTAATAATTTTATTATGTAAATAATTTATATTTAAGTTATAAAAAATGTTTTGTTTTTTAAGTCCGTAGCAACGTACGGACACTTTGCTAGTATATTTTATATAGCGGCAACAGAACCAGCTGTTTCGCAGCTGGCCTGCCATATATACGTAAGCAGGGACGCACGAAGCATTTACTATTTCTCTAATCAGGAATGGTGATTCATGCCACAGCCCCTCCTCGCATTCTAGATGTGCACTCTTCAACTATCAATGATGGTGTCAAGCAATTTGATATGTAAAACGCATGATGCATTCATGCATTATTATGTCCCCGATCAGGAATAGTAGTTTTCAAACCACATCCCTCCTAACCTTCTATACACGTGCACTCTCCAATTACCAAAGATGGTGACCAAACAAACTTCTAAGAACTTTTGGTCTACAGGATATACTAGAACCAAATTGTGATCTTTGTCCACGGCACACTTTAGTGTTGCTTTGCAGTGAAGCATTAAGTTATATTGTTAGTAATTTGATTTTAAATGCATGATTGTTTATTGTTAGAGGATCATTAACTAGCTAGGTAATGCCTTGATTATATAGCACGCTTGAGCAGTAGCGTTTTCTTTCAAGGCCAGGATAAATATGTCATTTTAGCATCTTCCTGGGGCTACCTGAATGTTGGCACGAAAGGGATGTAATTTAAGAGACGATAGCATTGGCAGATATAAGTTTTTATATGGTAAATGAGGGATTAAAGATTTAGCCAATGACGTAGAAGAAATGTGCCCCAGAAGAAACTCCAGTCCTTGCACAACTCATAGAGCTGTGCCGCCGTGGTCTTCATCCTCTCTGACTCGTCACCGGTGGATGATGAGTCCCTTGAAATCAGTATGGGATCTCCATATGGATCGACACGTCTAACGAGCTCTGTCTCACCTGTCAGATGTGGAAAGTGTGTTGAGATGCTATTAGTCGTGAATATTAACCACCAGCTTGCTCGTGCTGCTTGTAGTGTGCAGCTAGCTATGCTATTCAGCTCCTATATATTTATAAAACGCGCATCCATGCATGTCATAGCTTGTAAGACCGATCGAGAAGAGCTGGCTATATATATACACTGAGGGTTGTCACGTTGACAAGTGCTTTTCATAAGGATGCCTTTGGTTACCACTCTCTTTTTTGTGTTAAGATACAAAACTTGGTTGGCAATGGGGCTTAGATTCAGATTTGGTCCGATCCATGGGTATCAAAAGGGGAAACCAGGAGGCTCAGTACACCTCGGGGCACATCACTACTTACCAGGGTGGAAGAGCTCATAGACCCAATCAATGTGGATGGGATGGGCAACTGATGCGCGACACATTGTGGCTAGAGATGCAGAAGCAATATTGAAGATCTCAATCAGGAGAGGGGGTTTTGAAAACTGTGTGTGACCCATGGATGCATGTAGTTGTGCATTATTATATCCACAAGATAGACTCCGCCCATAGATAAGCTGAACACACATGGAAGCAAAACCTTAATACTCATTGTGCAACTAATTAAAAAGACAATATCTATTACTAAATTGCCACCCAAACTTGGAAAATAATATTCATGACTGATGTTTCATGCATACGACAACTCCAATGAATTTGAGGTTGGTCCCCTCGTGTTGCAGCAGTGACTAATAACGAATCAAATACGCTCCTCTGAAAATCACCTGTATAGAAGTTACAACTGTGTGTTGTTAAAAATCAAGTTATTTCTACTTAACCAAATTGTCCACAACATAGTGCAAGTCCCAATCAGAATTTTACCTCAAGTTTCTTCTTCACCCACCGGGAGCTAATGTCCAAATATGTTTGCCATACTAGTGGGTGCGGGTAAATTGAAGGAAACTTGGATAACCGTCCAAATAAATTTAGTAAAATAATAATCAAAGAAAAGAGGGTCAATTATTACTTACATGTCATTGCAAATTTTAATAATCCTGAATTTGCCAATACAAAATGGGAGGGGGGGGGGGGGGGGGGGGGGGGGCTCTCGTACCACCGTGCCACGGGGAGGATCAAGCTCGCTGGCGTGGAGCTTGCTCGCCCACTGTGACTTGCGATGGCGGTAGGGACAGAGCTCCCTGCACGTCATCACACCATGGAAGCCGGGACAGACCCTGCACGCATGTTCACCTGGTTGCGGGGCTCGAGCTTGCCTCGCGTTTCATCATGGGTGTGTGCTTCCGCGCACGCACAGGTGGAGAGCATGCAGTCGGTGGCGGCGTGGCGCGGGGCATGCGAGTGGTTGTGTGGGGCGGCATGGCGCGCGGGCACAACATGGAGTGGCGTGATGCATGCGGCAGCCAGCAGGTGCTGTGCGGGGGCTGTTGTATGGCCTGCTATGGCTAGAGGAAGAAAAAGGTGAGGAGTATTTTAGTCTTTTTCCATATTTAATGGCATATTTGAGAAAGAAAATTACAATCTGATAGCATTTACATGAATAGCCATTTTACATATATTTGATATTGAAGCAGTTTGTGGCATATGTGGGATTATCTCAAGAAAAGATGTTGTATGTCCTCATCAAGACTATAGAAACAACACTTTAAACTTCCCTTAGTTTTTATTGTCTTTTCACTTACATCTTGGTCCAGAGTATTGATATAATGCTCATACCAACAAGCTATAACTTCTTTTCCTAAATCTCATCTCCAAAGAACTCTAAGATTGAGCTTGATTGGGCTAGAGTAATTTTGGTATGGATGACTGATCAGAAAATTCTTTCGTGATGTGCACGAGTGAAGATAAAAGTACACCAAAAAACTTTTGTTGGTCTATGAAAAAAGTCTACAGTCTTATAGAGGATGCACATGAGTGAAGATAAAGTGCGTAGAAAAAAGTTTTGTTATAGCCTATGAGAAAAATCTCGAGGTCCCATAGAACTATCAGATATAAGTGGGTCTGGCCTAAACAAATGTCAGCCCTGAGTCTCCATGGTGACGCGGTGCACGACGCCCTTGTATACCTTGCCACTGACGACCTTGATCTCCGATGTGGACGAATATCTTGTTGCCGCTATTAGGACCCATTCATTGTCGCCCCAGAGGAAGTCCAGTGGCTAATGTCGCAGCTCATTAATGTGCTTGTGCGAAAATGCCGATCAAGTTTTTTAGGAGTTACTCCCTCTGTCTCAAAATATAAGCATTCCAAGATATGAGAGAGAGTGTCTAGATTCATAGCATCTTTAATAAATTTGGACACAAAGTATATCCAGATTCATTAAAGATACTATAAATCTGGACTAAACCTTTAAATATTTATATTTTGGAATGGAGGAAATATACATGATTATCTCAAGACACACATGCTAATAAGAAATGTTAAAAATAATAGCACTGTTAGATCTAATAGTTATAAGCTGAAAGCAGAAGAATTTTGACTCCTCTTGTTAATTTCACTGATGTGGACAGTTTTTACAGCTGCCACGTCCATATTTTACTGTCGTCGATGGCATTAGAACCGAGCACGTCGCCGCTCCAAACTAATGGCCTCTCATCGCTGCCTCTGCCTATGGGCTGACAAACCAGACGTCCCGACGAGCTCGGCCCGTGTGTGGGCATCGCTTTGTTGTTTCCTCCTTCAAAATCATGGTCACGGCGACCTTGTGCAGCATGGGATAGCATGTTGACGTTGTGTAGGGGCGGTAGAGATGCGACGATGATGCGTGAGGGAGGAGGAGAGAGGAAGTAATGCATGACGCCGTGACGTTAGAGTAGCATGAGGAGGCACAACAATGGCCATGAACGATGGAATCACCGAAGATTGTTGGTGATGAGTATTGACGAGGAGAAAGAAATTAGGAGGATTGAATGGAGCCTGAGACTAAGCAGCCGTAGATCTGAGCTTTGGTGTAGCCTACCATACGATTTGAGTGGTTGATTTGGGTGATTCATGGAGGAGGAGGCAATGGATTTGGGGGAGGAACAGCCATGCGAGAGGATAAGATAGAGACTAGGAGCTGTCGGTCGGAGAAGAAGAGCTGTGCTACCCGTGAAAAAGAGATTTTTACAGAAAAGACCTCAGACTCTTTTGATTTTATGTTACGAAGACATTTGGCGTTTGACGTTCATTTTGACCCCTAAATTACTTCAAAATTTGTGAGCAGCGAAGCGCACCTGCTTTACTAGTTTTAACCATATCAATCATGTGAACAGATACGCCAGGATAAAAGACACCCATAATGGAACGTTCAACATTTTTTCTTAAAATCTGTTTGATATGTTTCATCAACTTTTCTGGAAATAGTTTTTACCAAGGAAGAGACTAAGTCCTAATCAAACCAGTTCTTGATCTTCTGACAAAGACACTCCATCTCAAAGATTGAAACTACATTCAAACAAACGGTGTACTAGAACTATTGAGTCCATTTATTTCTTTAGTTATTTCCTTTCCCTTTCCTGATGCCTCCCAAATCAAATTTAATTGTTTCAACTTGAAAATGAGATTCAGGTGACATCATAACAAGTGCTTGCATAGATGTCATTTACCCCTTCTGTGTTGTGTGGCGTCAATCTGTACAAAGAGATACAAGAGAAAACAAGCAACCATATAGTTCTTTCTTATGCGTTTTTTTAAACAAGATAGCCATCCAGTTGATTAATAAAGGCAAGCAAGTTCTCCTTAAGACGATGTCCAATAAATGCTCAAAATTGCATTCATCAATGAATAGATTGGGCTGTGTTTTAACAGCATTAAAAGAGGAGCAGTTTTATTGTCAAAAATTGTCAGTATTTTTTTTAAAAAAAAAATATTAGGCACTTTTTCAATCTAATGGCATGGTTTTGTTATCTTTTATCCACAGTATTTTACTAAATTGAGGATAATATCAAAAAGATAAAAAAGATTAATAATTAGTTTTTTATAAAATGACACTATAATAATCTAATTAATTAATCACTATTCATTAATATATGTTTTCTTTATTCCTACTGTTTAATAAATTTCTCAGCAAACGCCCTCTTTTTCCCACGGTTATGTGGCGCGGGCCTCAATGGGTGAAGGACGGAGCTAGGTGCCAGATGGCAGCGGCGGTCCTTCCATTCGGCCTCCTGCCGTGACGAAGAGCCCCTCCACACATCCAAGCATGACCGCTTCTTATTGTCCTGGAGTTCAAACAGCTTGATGCCCTTTGTGTACGTCTTCCCAAACATACACTAAGAACATCTTCATCAAAGGCTCCTAAATAAGTTTTTACTTTAAATTTTAAAAACTAAGCCAAAAAAACCTATTGTAATGAGACTCTTAAAATTCCTTTGATTTTACATGTCGTTCTAAATTTCTTCTCTATACCCTTGGTTTGAGAGTCTCCCATCCCGGCCCCATCCAAATATGGGTCACACCATATCCCTCTTTTTCAGCTTCTCCCCCTCTTGCCCTTTCCCTCACCCGCAGATATAGCAAGGTTGGCTCGGTCGAGGCGGGTGCGGCATTAGAGGTGGGCACGTCGGGTGCGAGCAAGCGTGGGAACCCTGGGCGCCGCGGCGCGGGCGCATGCACGGGTGGGGCGGCAGCCCCAGGAGCGGCAGTGCCAACACAGGCGCCGGCGGGTGGCGGCGTGCGAGGATTAGGAGCGGGCACTGGAACGGGCTAGGGGACGGGCGGCCACTGGTTCGTTCGTACCCCCAGCGACGGAAGAGGACGGGGACGAGATGAGGCTGGCGAGTCGCATCTCGGAGAAGGAGCTCATCGTGGAGGCCACCCTCAATGACGCCCCTTCGCCTCCCGTGATGAGGATGCGCTGGCCCAAGCCGCCCTGCCACCTCGAGCTTGTTGAGGAGCTTCTAGAGCTCCATCCATGGCACTGTGGGGTAGATCGGAGGAGCATCGAGAGGATAGGGCCGAGGGTGGGCTCGGACGGCGCCAGTGCCAAACGCGAGCCACTACGACGGGGACAAGATCGGGCGATGCCTGGGGCAGGTAGATGGGAGAGGGAGGCCGCGAGGAGGACGCCGGCGCGTTGGTGAAGGGGGTTGGGATTTTTTTTTTCCTTTGACAGAAAATAGAAGTCTAAAATGCATGTTCCACTAGAGTTTGGATGTAATTTTGATCTTTCAAATTTTGTTGGCTGGCTTGTAAAATTGAATATGTAAACCCAAATTTACATGCTCCACTACACATGCTCTAACCGTCTAGTTACTAGATGTTACAATTTCCTGTTCGAGGCCTTCCACGATGTGTTCTGAGAAACTAACCCAGTTTGATTGATTTCTTCATGATCACATTCTGATGCAGGCTTGAAGGTAATGATTGTGGTTAGAATCAGCATGCATGTTGCTAGTTAATCTAATTGGTGTAAGAGATAGATGTCAATTTAATCAAAGTTCCCTTTGTTGGCTTGATTCTGAATCCTAAATTCTGACTTATTTTCAGAGCATGAGTTCAACATGTCTGGTTTTGAGATCTATTTGATTATAAAGCCTTTACTGTACTTGTGACGTAGCTGTTTTTTTGTCAGAATATATTTCACAATCGTATACACTTTCCTCAACATCCAGACAAATCATGATCCTCTGCATTTTGCAGCTTCTGGTAGTTATCAATAAAGAGAATGCCTTTTTGGCATTAGCTCCCACGGCAGACACCGGTGCCATCAGCAGCTTAACTGGAAGAGAACTGTGGTATAAGTTAATCCTATCAATGCTTCATATTTAGTATGTGTCTTGCAATACTTATGTTTATGTTAAAAATAATTTATTATCAGGGATTAAATATTAATAGACCATATGACACACTTAAATGCCAGATATAGTGTTAAGTGATTTCGCCTCGCCCCACCTTCGTGGGTGAGGTTGAGTGCGTCCCACCTTGTCTAACTCCTACGAGCGGGGTCGAGCACGTCCCGCCTCACCCGACTCCCGTGAGCGGGGTTGAGTGCATTCGACCTCGTCCGACCCCTACGGATGTGATCGAGTGCATTCCACCTCGCCCGACCTTAGTGGATAGGGTTGAGCGTAACTATAATAAAGATATGAACACCCGTCCGGTGGCAATCATGATGAAACGTGCGTGCATGCACAGTGTTGCTAATGACAGGTGTTGTGCTGCCAACTCCTGCCAGTTGTTTGTCCTGCTACGATGGAAGCGAGACACTACAACACTGTCGTCCCTGGAAGTAACGGGAGGGAAAAGTCTGATGGGACAATGCTGATTGACTGGAACCAACTCTAACGACTACTTGCCAAATGCCAAAGGACGTGGCGCTAGACCCCTAGCAGGGGGTCGGATTCCGCTCGTCTCGCCTGACCGCAGGTCACAGGGACTGCACTAGGTGGAAAGTCAACAAATGACAGGCGACCACCTACCATGCGTCTTAAATGCCACAATGAGCGTGTGGCAATAGTGCCGATCGACCCTACTGTTGTACATGCCTGCCCCAATCATCATCGGCATCATTCAGGTCTAGTGTAGATGAGCATGGTGTCATGATGCCCACCATACTTCACAGGACTGACCAACAGGTGAAGCACGCAATGCCCCTGATGCTATCCACAGTGTCAATAGATCCAACCGATTGACGGGGACCGCTAACATTCATTGACCCAGCAACACGAAGGACATTCACATCAACAGATGCATGGGATATGGACTTGTGATGATCGAAGACCACACAATTGACCCCCCCCCCCCCCTCGCGCCCCTATCGACTCCTCTCTCTCTCTGTGTGTGTGTAAGTGTAACAGGGCCCAACCCCAGCATCGCAATATTTGTTTTTTTTTTCACAGAAACACAAATGACTTGCAGTTATATTGCTTTGTATTTATTTTTCAAGTGGAAAAAAGTTTCGTTTCATCTCTGTTGTAAATATTCTGACCCTGAATAACTAAAGCTCTTTCGTGAGGGTGTTCGGAGTTATTAATTCTGTCGGAGCCCTGTGTTGGTCCTGAATTGTTCACTGTGTTACAGCATCACTTCCATGCTCGTCATTGAACAAGGTTCTAATCATGTCACTTATAATAAACTCTATTTTATAAGAAAAGAAGGGTGCTTCTGTTTTTTCATTTCCATCCGTGTGTGTGTGTCTGTGTGTGTGTGTGTTTTGCGATGAATCCGTGTGTTAACAAGTGCCTTCTGGAATTGCAATTTGAAGTCTGGAGTGCGAAGTCAGAGCACCTGCCCTTTTTTTTTATAAAAAAAAACGGTACTGTTAGTTTGCCGTGTCCTCTTTGTCTAACTCACTTCCGTGTGTCACTATTGACTTAGGGCTCTCTCTATCCTACCTGGGCCGGAAGAAGCATAGAAGGTGCATCTTTCCTTTTCGGGCAAATTTGCTTATGGACATTTTTTAATGTTAGTATTTGCTAAGACACTATTTAATCTTATATTTGCTAGAATATATTATTAAATAATAATAATTGGCTAATAGACATTTAAACCATTAGAATATTGATTATCTTATATGAAAAAGAGAAAGAACTTTTTAAATGACCATTTTTCCCTTGTAATCAATTTGAACACATCTCATAATAAAATCATATTCTTAAATATGTAATTAACTATGATCAGGTAAAATATATTTTAAAAAATATTTATATAATGCTATAGTAAATATCTCTTAATAATGATTTAATTAAGCTTAATAAATTTGTCACACTGATACGCATTCAACTCTATAATTAGTTTTATATTTAATATATATTTAATAATCATATATAGTATTTTAATAATTGATATGACCTCACTAAAATTTAGACCCCAACTCTGTACTTAGTAGTGACCCCACTAAAATAATCATATACTACCTCCGTTCTAAAATATAAGTATTTGTTGACTTTTAAAACCACGTTTGACCATTTGTCTTATTTGAAAAAATTATAAAAAATTATTTATTTTTATTACAACATGTTTTATTAGTACAAATACTTTACATATAACTAATTTATTTTTATATTTTTATAAAATAAATTGAATAAGACAAGTGGTCAAATACAATGTTCATAGTCAACAAATGCTTACATTTTAGAACGGAGATAGTATCATGTAATTTTATTGAGACTTTTTTGTTGAAAAATTTTCACCAAGTACTAGTCCTAGTAGTACTTGTTCGACTGGTAACATCACCGTCCGTTGTAAGAGTAGAAAAAAAGATGGCATCCCGGCAGTCTGCTGACGCCTCCATTTTTTTCGAAAAATGCTGACGCCTCCATTTTTTTCGAAAAATGCCGAGCGACAAAAGGACATTCGTCGCGTCATCCACCAGCCAGAATTACTGCGCGTGCACGCGCACCGAGGCGTCTACCACTCTTTGAATCCTTCCTGCATGTCCACCAATCCGATGGCATTTCCGTCAGAGAATAAATTGCAACGGCCAATTCCGACGGCGCGTTTCAGATCGCGCCCCCTGCAGCGGAACAACCAGCCAGTCTCAAGCGCAGCACGCACGCAAGAGGGAGAAAGTGATTAGGCTATCTTTCTCATCCAGCCCCACATGTCAGTCACACGTTTTATCAGACTTACCTGAAGAGAGAAACCACTGTTCATCTGGAGAGGGGGAGAGCATCTGGGCAGAGCACAGTTGCGCGCCCACTCATCTCTCCCACTCGAGCTGCGCCTTTTTATGGCTGCCTCTTTTGATCCTTTTCTCCCTTTACCCTGCTTTTCTCCCCTTTGACGCATCACTAAAGCGCACCGGCAGCACTGCCCCCTCCTCCCCCCCCTTTGCCTGTTCGCTTCCTCGCTTTGCAGCGGCTGCTCCTCGTCGTCGTCCCAGCCGCCGAATTCCGCAGGCAGAGCTCCGCTGCAGCCGCTGGCACAATTGTCCCCCGTGTTTCCCAAGACTCGTTGCTGGGTTGGCCATTTACATGCCGCATTGGCAGCTCTGTTGCTCCTGGTCTTCCTCTCTTGCTCCTCGCAGCTCGGCGTAAAGGTGGGATGGTGCTCACTCCTCAGCAGTCTCGACTCGATTGTTCTTCTGCTCATGCCTGTTGGTGAATCGCATAATTTGGAGTGCTTGATCACTGATTTTTCTTCGTTTTATTTTCAGATCGCTAGAGGGCGTTAGGTTTCACTTCTTCAAACATTTGCGGTATCCTTGCTCCACGGGACTTTTGGGCTTCGGCTGAACAAAGTTTGTCTTAGTATTCACCCCTGTCAATCATCTTTGAGAGAGAGATAGAGGGAGGAGAAAGCGAGAGAAAAAAAGGGAGAGAGAGGAGAATTCGTTGAAAATGGCTGAAGTGAAACCTGAGGAGATGGTCCATCATCCACCCATGGACCAGCTCCAGGGGTTTGAGTACTGCATCGACTCGAACCCGTCCTGGGGTATGTGTCACACTGTACTGAAGCATATATGTAATTCGCCTTTGGATCAATTTATGAATTAAAGTTGCTAAATTCTGAATTTGTATGAGTGTTGTGGCAGGAGAAGCAATTGCTCTGGCTTTTCAGCATTACATACTGTCGTTGGGCACTGCTGTTATGATCCCCACAATGTTGGTTCCTCTTATGGGTGGAAATGATGTGAGCATCCTGTCCTTGTTTATTTACGTATCTGCTTGTTCATGTCGATACAACTTAAAGCTTCAACGTTTAAAGCTTGTGTACAATTATTTGTATGAAATAAAGATATGTGACATTGGTTGTTTGAAGGCGTTTGATCACTGGACACTGGCTTGTAGTTTGATTCAACTGTATGAATTTTATAATGTAAAATCATAACTACGGACCAATATTTTATCAGTTTGAGAGCAATATCAGAAAAATATTATTTTGAATAAAGTTAAATTAATAATGTGATAAATAGCTGACGTTTTATAATTTTTAAGATGAGCTGTTTTATCATGAAAATAAACATTAATTAATTTATTAATAATGCAATTATAAAATTATCCTTAAACTATTGGCTAGTGCTAGTACTTTGAACAGTAAAACTTCTTCCGTTCTGACTAACAAAATGTTTTTCTGTTTGATCTTTTATCGAAGCATGACAAGGCCAGAGTGGTTCAGACACTACTATTCGTGACTGGGATAAAGACCCTGCTCCAGACACTATTTGGCACTAGACTTCCTACTATCATGGGTGGCTCTTACGCATATGTTGTCCCAATCCTCTCCATAATTCGTGACCCCTCGCTCAACCAGATAACCGATGGCCACAATGTAAGTATGCAATGATTTTCTGCCTTATCATGTATCTTTTATTAAAAAAAAGGTTAGTGGAAACTCAATAGGATGATGTCTGTAGGTCACTGCACTAGTGATTCTTTTTTTGTGTCATGTACGTAAAGTTTATCTTTTTGGTCTATTTACAGAGATTCCTTCAGACAATGAGAGCCATACAAGGAGCTTTGATAGTATCCTCAAGCATTCAAATAATTCTTGGCTATAGTCAGTTGTGGGCAATATGTTCTAGGTACATGAAACAATCCCTTTCTTACGTTAAATGAATGATGTTATTAATTATTCATGCCCATAGCTGGTGCATAAATTATTTCCTTAACATATATGAGAATCTGAGATCTAAATAGTACTTTATAAAGATCAGTGTATGGCAGGTGAAGGTTTTCTTAGGAATATTTGTTTAACTTTAGCATGACATATTTTGATCACATGGTCACTATTTTTGGATCGTTAATCTTTGGATCACATGGTCAATATTTGGATCGTTATCTTTTGGTTTATTACAAACTAGTCTGGGCCTTTGGCTATCCATTCACTTTATGTGCCTATCAGTTTGAATTGAGGGCATCACTTTAGACAAAGTACAATCTGCTATTATGTTAATCATAGGGAGGACAAAGAAAAACCAAAAGTATTCTGCATGTCTGGTACCTTCAGATCAACGGCAGGAATAAGAACATAACATTTTGGTCTGCATGTTGCAGGTTCTTCAGCCCACTTGGGATGGTTCCAGTGGTTGCACTGGTGGGGCTTGGCCTTTTTGAGAGAGGATTCCCTGTGGTAAATCTAATAGTCTTAATTTTGTTACCTACACAATAGTTGAGCCATTTTGATTCTTTGTAGTTGTACTAAATCATGTTCTTCTGAATTAACCTTATTCTCCGTGTTAAAGTTTCCTAAGCTCTTTTTCCTACCAGATCATTTATTGTCATTTCCTAATCGTGATATAGACGTTTAGCAACAATAAGAAACATTTGCTAATTGTTACTCATATCATGCTCTAGAAAAAAAATGTTTTCTGATTTAGGTCATTAAAATTATTCTTAGAGTTTGTTTAATGCCACTGAAGAATATTCTCTTCATAACATTTTATATTAAAATAGGAAAATATGTTAATTATTTATCTGTAATCATCAGGAACTTCCTTCTTTGTGAGAGAACTGGTATTCTAGTCTGTTTCTTTACAGAATCGTTCTCAGCTAACTGAAGACATCATTTCTCAGGTTGGGAAATGCGTAGAGATTGGTCTTCCAATGCTTATTCTATTTGTCGCGTTTTCCCAGTATCTGAAACATGTGCATGTCCGGAATGCTCCTGTTTTGGAGAGATTCTCCCTGTTGTTATGCATCGCTCTTGTCTGGGTATATGCCCACATCCTCACAGCAAGTGGTGCATACAAGCATACAGCACTAGTTACTCAGATCAATTGCCGGACTGACCGTGCCAATCTCATCTCTTCTGCACTATGGTTCGGAGTCTGCCTTACATATCACTGATTCATTTTAACCTGTATGCCCTATATTTCTCAATCAGCATTTTCACATTCTTCAGGATAAGCATTCCATTCCCATTACAATGGGGCGCACCAACATTCAGTGCAGACCATGCATTTGGTATGATGGCCGCCGTGCTGGTTTCTTTAATAGAGGTATAACGACATATTTGTCATTGCATTTTTCTCAAAATATTTTCTAGATATTTATTGGTATGTCAAAAATGTCCAAAATGGCGATATATAAATGTTTCCTAGACATTTATCATTGCACTTTTTCTCCCACGCAATTTGATGTATAATATTTGAGATTGTAGACAACAGGAGCGTTTAAGGCTGCTGCTCGTTTGGCTAGTGCAACGCCCCCACCAGCATATGTCCTCAGCAGAGGCATTGGATGGCAGGTCAGTGGTATTATCCTAACCTTCAAAAGAATTATAGTTCTTTGTCAAATTCAAGGGTGTTCACTAGGAAAAAAAAGTCACATCCGTAACATTTTTTCTATAACCAATAGTTTTGTATGTTGAAGAGTGAGAATATGTTAAATATGAACTCTGTATCAATGAATTATGCTTAATCCCTGTTACATTAAAAATGATATTCAGGGAATTGGGACCCTACTGGATGGGCTATTTGGCACCGGGACTGGTTCTACCGTTTCTATGTGAGTGCATCTCTGTAGTAATACACGACTCTTCATTTTTAACATTTTTCTTTAGCTTAAAGTCTGATGTTACCTGGAATATTTGCCGGAAATGCAGAGAGAATGTTGGTCTTCTTGGATCAACAAGGGTTGGTAGCAGAAGAGTGATACAGATTTCTGCTGGTTTCATGATCTTCTTCTCTATGCTAGGTAAGATTTGTCCATAGCTAGCAACACGAAATTCCATTTTATTCCTGGGATTCTGAATATATCATGAATTCATGATTGCAGGAAAATTTGGAGCACTTTTTGCTTCCATTCCTTTCACAATATTTGCTGCCGTGTACTGCGTTATGTTTGGAATTGTGGGTAAGTGTTATAATAGAAAACATCAAAAATCTTTTAGTAGCAATTTATTACTGATCAATATAACCAAGCCTGCTCCTCTGTCATCTCCTCAGCTGCTGTCGGGCTCTCCTTTATGCAGTTCACTAACATGAACTCGATGCGCAACCTCTTCATCATTGGTGTCTCACTCTTCCTGGGTTTATCTATACCAGAGTACTTCTCTCGATATTCAACGAGTTCTCAACAAGGCCCAGCGCATACAAAGGCTGGATGGGTTCGTAATTTTCGACACTAACTTAAAATTAGCTCCCAGCGAAACAATAACTAAATCTTGCACAAAAAAGTGACACAAAACTAGCGTTTAATATACTTCATTTTGTTGCAGTTCAATGACTACATCAACACAGTCTTTTCGTCCCCGCCAACTGTTGCTCTGTTCGTGGCAGTAATCCTCGACAACACACTCGATGTCAGAGATGCGGCTAGGGACCGAGGAATGCCCTGGTGGTCGCGTTTCAGGACGTTTCGGGGAGACAGCAGGAATGAAGAGTTCTATACCCTGCCGTTCAACCTCAATAGGTTCTTTCCACCATCATGAGCCAAACTGCCAAGTCACGATACCTTCCAAACTGAGGACGAAGCATATCTGCTTTGCTTTCGATAGAGTAGAAGAACAATAGAAAGCTGACTAAAGCAGGAACTAATTATTTCTCTGTTTTCAAACTGAACCTAATTCTTTCTCTTTATTCAATGTCCATCGATTGTACATAAACCGATTCATTTATGTTGGCCAGCAATGAGGAACCATAATGTTGGATCCGAATTTTAAACAAGCTTTTTTTTAATTCCTTCCATGTATCTTGGTACGTTGGATCAACATTTCTCTTTTCGACATAAATTCATTAGGAAGCTAAAGATTTTTCTTAAGATTAAGATTTTTTTTTGTACCTCCAAAGTGGGGGAGGGGGGGGGGGGGGTCGTTTTAACAAAAGACACTCTAACAAGGAAGAATTGGAAATAGAATAAGAAGTGTACATTCTATAATAAAACAATTCACCACTTTCTCTTTGACTGGCACCATAACACTTTCTCTTTGACTGATATCATACAAAAAGACAAATAGAGAATAGTTTATTTAGCTACAGGTCCTACTCCACCAAGGTCATTAGTGTCGCACATGTTAGGGACTTGCATGTCTCAACTAGATGAGAATGAGAAGCACATTATTTTGGTAGGGGTGATGCTTTACGCTGGGCTATTTGGAGATGTTATAACGATATTATGTTTAATAAAATCAATTACTACTCAGGTTCTTTTTAGGAGAATCTACTGACTATGTTTCTAGGTGCACCTGTAGCATAAAAATGGTATAAAGGAGATGTTCACCAAGGTGAACTCATCCTTAGAGCATGTCCATCGTGTATGAAACACAATAATAAATTGATCTAGATATGTTTTTTCTTTATTGGGTTTTCATGTTTGATAAGTATTTAGTGAAGGTTTTGTAAACTATGACCTGGGTCGAGTTTTAGATCTGTGCTTTGGTGTGGTGATAAGTGAGAGGATTTTTTTTTTAATCGAACCCATAAATTTGCTCCCACCGGGAGTCGAACCCGGGATCTTGGAGGTGCTACTAAGCCATCTTAACCACTAGAGTAAAGGATCGTTCACGGCACAGTGATCACCTTACACAAGACTCTTGGACTGATAACCAGTTTCCATCTACAGATTGAAGTCACAAGCCAATATTGTTAATTGATCCAAAGATGAAAAACGTAATATTTATAGACCAACAACTAATATTTCCTTTTCCCATGGGATCTGTCCTCGGTGTAACTTTGCTTCATTGCTCCACATGCTCACATACAAGTCACAAATTCAATGCCATGAAACTTTTTCGACTCACCAATGCAACCATAGTGGTTTTCTGGCATTGGACACCTTCGAGGGGCATGTCGGGGGGTATCCTACTTGGGGTAAACCTTTCGAACTTTGTGATTGATAGCATTGAGACAAGAGACTTTTTTTTATCAAGTTTTACTTAACTAATAAATTAGATGGCTTTAAATGGGCTCTAATGATCGTCTATGGGGCAGCACAGGATGAGTTCAAAGATGAATTCCTTTCAGAGCTTGTTAGAGCGTGTGAGGATGAAATTCTACCATTATTAGTTGGAGGTGATTTTAATATCATCTGCAATGCTTCTGAGAAAAATAACCATAGGTTTCAAAGCCACTGGCCCAACCTCTTCAATGCGATCATAGATTCTCTTAACTTAAAGAATTAGAACTCATGGGAAGGCAATTTACTTGGGCCAACTATGCAGAGGTTCCAACTTACGAGAAGCTAGACCGTATCTTAGTGAGCACGGAGTGGGAAATTAAATTTCCTCTAGCTTCGGTCCAGGCTCTAACCAGAGAGATTTCGAATCATACCCCATTATTGTTGGATTCAGGCCAACAGACCCATAGAGGTAATTCGAGAATCTTTAGATTTGAGCATGGTTGGTTTCTTACAGAGGGCTTCTATGAGCGTGTCGCTAAGGTGTGGCGCTCAGAGAATAGAGGTTACTCAGCTTTAGTTAAATGGCAAAATAAAATTAGAAGAGTTAGGCGCTATCTTAGAGGATGGGCGAAGCACCGTGTGTCTCAGAATAGATCTTGCAAATGTGAATTGTTACGTCAATTAGATGAACTAGATAAAAAGGCAGAAACTTGTGTACTATCCACACTAAAAAATGATCTAAGGGCCAATCTCAAGTTCCAACTTTCCAGATTATTGCGGGAAGAGGAAATTTATTGGCTCCAACGATCCAAAGCAACTAAGTTGTTGCTAGGAGATGATAATACAAAATATTTCTAATTGGTAGCAAATAGGAGACGTAGAAAAACACAAAATTTTCAACTGGAACAAGAGGAAGACACTATACTAGGTATTGAAAACCTTAAGAACTTTATAACCAACTATTACAAAAATCTCTTTGGTCCTCATAACGCAAAATGTGTTTTCGTTACACGAGAACCTACAAGAAGACATCCCACAAGTGACACAACAGGAGAATGAGTTTCTCACTACTGAGTTCACTGAGAAGGAAATTAAAGATGCAGTGTTTCGAATGGAACGCAATAAATCTTCTGGCCCAGATGGATTCCCAATAGAATTCTATCAATTTTTTTAGGATATAGTTAAAGACGATCTGGTTAGTCTTTTTAATGCCTTCCACAAGGGTCAGTTGTCCATCCATAGTCTAAATTTTGGTATAATCACACTGCTCCCTAAGAAAAGTGATGCTATGTGCATCCAACAATTTCGTCCTATTTGTTTATTAAATGTGAGTTTCAAGATTTTTACCAATGTATTAAATAACAGGCTAAACAAAGTGATAGATAGGCTGTTGTGCCCTTCTCAGTCAGCATTTATACCGGGGAGGTTTATTTTAGATGGGGCTGTCACTCTACATGAAACCTTACATGAACTTCATAGGAAGAAGTCTAGTGCGGTTGTTCTTAAACTCGACTTTGAAAAAGCGTACGGTAGGGTGAATTGGCCTTTCATTCAACAAGCTCTAAGAATCAAGGGGTTCTCACCTAGGTGGTGTGACTGGATTCATAGGGTAATGTCTAAGGGCAGTGTGGCAGTTAAGGTTAATGATGATCTAGGCCATTACTTCCAAACTAGAAAAGGGGTAAGGCAAGGAGACCCCCTCTCCCCGTTGTTGTTTTATTTAGCGGTAGATGTTCTTCCTATCTTAATTAATTGGGCCAAATCTTTTGGTCAGATTAATGGAGTCATCCCTCACCTCGTGGAGGATGGTTTGTCCATTCTCTAATATGCAGATGATACCATCCTTTTGCTAGATCATAATCTAGAGGAGGCCAGGAATTTAAAACTTTTGTTAAGTGCATTTGAACAAATATCTAGTCTCAAAATAAATTTTCATAAGAGTGAGTTGTTGTGTTATGGTGATGCATTGGAAGATCAACTTGTGTATTCACAGATATTTGGATGTGAGCTTGGTGCTCTTCCTTTTAGATATTTAGGCATTCCTATGCATCATAGGAGACTGGCAAACTCGGATTGGAAACATATTGAGGAGAGATTTGAGAAACACCTTAGTTGTTGGAAGAGCAAATTGTTGTCTATTGGAGGACGCCTCACTCTTATCAACTCGATACTTAGTAGCCTTCCAATGTTTATGTTCTTATTTTTCGAGGTCCCAAAAGGGGTGCTAGAAAAACTAGACTACTTTAGGTCTAGGTTTTTTTGGTAATACGAGGGACACAAAAAGAAATATCGCCTAACCAAGTGGGGGGTTTTGTGCACTCCGAAGGATCAGGGTGGATTAGGAATTCTAAATCTAGAAATTCAAAATAGGTGTTTGTTAAGCAAATGGCTTTTCAAACTACTAAATTCCGAGGAAGTTTGGAAAATGATCCTTCATCGTAAATACCTGAGAAATAAAACTTTGTCTCAAGTTAAGCAAGTCCCTAGTGACTCCCACTTCTGGCAGTGTTTGATGGGAGTCAAGAAAGATTTCTTTAGGTTTGGCTTACTTAAGTTAGGGAATGGTGCAAACATCCGATTTTGGGAAGATATTTGGATAGGTGGGGAAAGATTCACGGATAAGTTCCCTAGGCTATATAATATAGTGAGAAGAAAGAATGCTACTGTAGCAGCAGTCATGACATCAAACCCACTCAATGTCTCTTTTAGGCGTTCTTTAGAGGGAACCAATCTTGTTCAGTGGCATTAATTAGTTGCAGCAGTGGTACATATTAATTTGTCTAACCTTAGGGACACCTTTTCTTGGAGCTTGTGTCAAGATGGAAGTTTCTCTGTGAAATCTATGTACCAAGCTCTTTTGACGATACATGTCTTACCTTTCACTTTGAATATTTGGAAAATCAAAGTACCACTTAAAATAAAAGTTTGTATGTGGTATTTATTTAAAGGGATCACTCTAACAAAGGATAACTTGGCTAGAAGGAATTGGCATGCTAGTACCAAATGTTGTTTTTATAATCTAAGTGAGAATATTCAATATTTGTTTTTTGACTGTCCTCTAGCTAAATTTGTTTGGCGTGTTTTTCACATTTCTTTTAACATTGCTCCCCCGCGAGACTTTCAGCATATGTTCGCTGATTGGTTAGGAGACACTGAGTTTAAAAGAAAGAAACTAATCTGGTGTGGCTTAGCGAGTCTTTATTGGGCAATTTGGCTGTGTCGTAACGATGTTGTGTTTGACAAATCATGTATACCATCATACTTACAGATTATATTCAAGGGAACATATTGGACACGTTTTTTGTCCCTACTACAGAAGGTGGATGATCGCCAATTGCTGAAAATGGCTTGCACATCTCTTGAAGTTGCAACTATGGAGATCTTCGCTAATAATGGATGGCGGTTCAGTAACAGGATCACCTTTTAGTCTTTTTTATCTGAACTTTTTAGATGGATCCAAACTTTATCTTTATAATTTTTTGAATTTTCCTATGTGCCATTCAAATATAATTTCCATGCCCTCTATGCCACTAGTGCCGGCGTTTAACATTTTCCTCTATTTAGTAGCTAAAAAAAAATACTTTCTTTACTCCAAAACTTATGAAAATTTGTAAATTTATAAAGTAAGACATGGAGAATATTTTTCATTATTAGGAAAAATATTTTGATTCTATAATATTTTTGAATTTGACATACGTGAATGTGACAAGGTGTTAAGATTCAAAACTTCAAAAATTTAACTTCTGAACCTTAACGCTTTGCAAGGTTCGCCAATTTCAAATTAAAAAAATGTTATAGAACCATAATATTTTCCAATAATAAAAAAATTTCTTAAATTTTATAGTAAAGAAAATATTTTCTTTTAGCTAGCGAATAAAGGAAAACGTGAATGGCACAGAGGGAAGTTCAAAAATTTTCATGGCACAGAAGGAACAATGAAATTTTCTAGTGGCGTAGAGGAAATGGGATGCTGTTTGCAGGTGACGCAGGATGTACGAATAGAAGTGCTTCCAGTATTGGGGAAAATGAATGCTTCCACTATGGATATGTATACTGTAAATCTAAATGACTTGCACAAGCCGACCTTAGCTCAGTTGGTAGAGCGGAGGACTGTAGTTTGGTTGCAGATTAATCCTTAGGTCGCTGGTTCGAATCCGGCAGGTCGGATGATATTTTTTATTTTTATGTTTTTCTCTTTCTCTTGACTTCAGTCGAATCAATTTTATATTCTTGGCAAATTGACAGTTATGCTGACGAATGTAACACGGATATTTCCATTTGGTCCCTGAACTCATCTTGTCATTGGCAGTAAGAGCAAATAAAAGTCTCTACGTGTGAAGGAGACCTTACTTGAATGAAAGAACTACACAGAAACCACTAAACTTATTATGTCATTCTAAAATCTGTAAATTCTGACTCTGCTCTATTATGACAACAGTGTTTATAGCCTCATCCCTCAGATGCCTTTATTCTGCTTTCTGCATGTTTAGTAGCTGGATCAGAATGTCACACTGGTCATTGCCAGAAATGTTCATGTTAGCTGCATGGAGTTTTGTTTTATATACTACAATTGTCCAGTGTTCTTTACAAAGTTGTCAATGATCAGGAACAGAACGCTAAAAAATGCATGAACAATTCAGCTGAGATTCTCCACATTAGTTCAAGGACCAAAATTATGATAATTTTGAACTTCTGATTCTATACAACAGTTTCTATGGACAAAAGTTCCATGGAAGCCATATGGTACTCTTTGTGGGAGTGTTATTCTAGCAACCGGGGCTTCTTCAAAATTTTGGGCATCAATAATGTATACCTAAGCAGATAAAAAACCAAAATTAGCTTGCTGTATCATTCTTATGGAATGTCTGTATGTGTGCAGGCTGCATATAACATGGTGCAGTTAAACCTTGCCTGTGATATATTAGTTTTCTCGTTATGTACAAAGGAAACTATCCACCCGTCATCTTCACTTGAGCCACCAACTCTTGGTACAAATGCAGCTCCAGAGCAGAACATATTTTTATCAAGCCAATGGTGCTGTAGCTTAATGGGATCTGACCCTGATATCTGTTTTATAGCATTGTTAAATACATGAACCCCGTCATTGTTTTAGAAAGCCAACGATACTGCTTCTTCAAAAGTTGTGGAACTAACACACCAGTCGATCATTCATACCTCGATGTTATTGCTCTTTTCAAGACATAGTTTTGCAAAACCTCCATATTTTGGGTTTACTACAAGATAAGACAAAAAATCAGTTGAGCTTGATATAGGGCCACAAGGAAAAAAAGTTCCAACCTTAAATTCGTTGTTTTGATCTTTGTAGTTTTTTAAGCAGTTACTATCTCCTCTTTTTCCCCTAGACACTGTGTCGTTGAATTGCATTTGAACTTCTGTTTCTTTTTTAGCAATACCTTTCTCACAGTTGCCAGAAGTGCTTGTCAATGAATCAACCACTTGTGCATATGCATAACTATGTTGCATGCCTGTGTATTGGTTATTGATCATTGGGAACTCCAAGGAAAAATCTGTTCCAGTTAAATACTCCCCTGAGACAGCTTTTGTTTTCAAGTTTAGTCTCCATTGGTATAAGCGAGAGAAAAACTCCCTACTAATTCCTTGCTTTGTCAACTTCTCATCTTCTGTAAGCTCAGAGCCTTTAGAGTCACTGTTGTTCGGTGCAAGAATAGGACCTGGTATTATTGAGTCTGCTGAACGAAGACCCCTTACCACAACCTAAGTCACCAAGGAAGAAAAAAAGGAATAGTGCAGATTATTGCAGTAATATAAGATGAGGAAATGAATAAGTGTTTGATCAGCTAACCAATTGTTGAATTGTTATACCTCATCACCCTCTTCAAAACAGTTGATAAGATGGAACATGCAAAATGGTTCAACATTAAACCAGATGACTGACTCTGCATCACCAAAGCGGGGCATAACCCCTATTCTTGCATAACTTTCCTTCTCAAACTCAATCAATCTGTGCCAGGGGAGTTTGTTATTATGGTTTGCACATTAAGCCTATAAATTCTTTAATTTAATAGGAAATGTGTCAGTATGACTTACTGACCGCCTCTAATGAGCCTTTTGATATCAATAGTAAGCGGTAAATCTATGATAATGTTGTACCTGCATAATAAAACAGACTAAAATTGATCATAACATTGCTTGTATACTATTCGATTCTAGTATCTAAAATCAATAAACATGAATTTTACAGGTGTTGTGCACTGTGTCTTGTAATCAATACAAATTATGGGGAGGAAGTGGTGTTGGGTAAATGGTCGTACTTTAGAGTAACTCCTATATCATGACAAAGTGAACATCTGTCCAGCTTGAGGTCAACTGTGTGCTTTAGTTTGGTGCCATCAGCTGCAGTAAAATAAAGTTTGAATTGGACTCACGATTTGGACTCAACCTTGACATACAGAATTGAAAAGGATGGAAAATGTAATACCTGAGACAACTCCAATCACTAAGAATGGCCTCTTCGCATCTGTACCAAAGATGACAAGCTCCCCTGATCCAGGAGCTACCTAAATTCATTTAATCACGAAAAATCAAATCGATCAGTACCCTGCCCATGTATATATGTGAAAACATTCATTTTGGAACTGGTACATCATTAAGATGACACAATCCAATATGCATGTATATTGAAAAATAAAGCAGAGTAGGAGGTGTTCATGGAATGATTGAGGTGCAATTTATTTATACAATTATGTCACATTAGCAGATGTACAAATACACTACACGCACGTAAAACTGTGGCCTCAATTTGTTTTGTTTAGTTATATTCTTATACTAAGTAGTTCTTTGCAGTTAGCAACCACGTATGCAAGGGTGAAAATTATTGAGAACATTCACGTGGCTGCTGCTCCGTATGATGTGTGAAGTAGGACGTTAAATTAACAACGTGTCCAGAAATAAAAAATGTTACATGCCCAGGATTTGGCTCTTTGTTTATCATACTTGACTTGATAAATTTCTTCCATACAAACAATCTTGACTCTTTTTTTTGTGGATAGGCTTGGAGCCATTTTTTTTTCGTGAAACTTTGCAAGATAAGTCACTGTCTTATTCTTTGTTTAGATTAATGAGGAGACCAACATGCTGCACAGAATAAGATGGGTTGGGTCCAGGAATCTGCATGACATTAATTCTTGAATATTGCTTTGGGACAGATGAGTCGCTATCTTGAATAAATTGTAGTATTCTCTCTAGTTTTGTTTTCTTGACGTCAACACAAAGATATTAGTTCTCTTTTTTTTTCTTACGAAAGTTTAGTTCATTTTTGAACCGGAGGTAGTAATATATGAATCACTTAGTACAAAGGCTTGAGTTTAGCTCTTGCTGGTAAAGAGAGCAGTTGCATACTACCTTTGGGTGTGCTGTGAAGGGCCGGTCCCATTCCCCACCAATGTCCCAGGCATCGCCGGTGCTGAGATTCTCTATGCAGATCTCCTGGGGAAGATGGTTCTCAGCGACTGCAAACACCCTGCCGGCATGCTCAAAGACGTTTGTGTTGCCGATATCCTTGTTAACTTTGCCAAATCTCAACTGCAAACTTATGTATATTCAGAATTTTAGATATATAGCACATCGTTTGGATCTGCAAATTAAGTGTTGCTTACATAGTTGAAAACGTAGGCAGAGATGATGGCTGCAGAATCTCCCTCGATGGCAGGGATAAAGCTTGGTTTCTGTCGAGCTCTCTCAAGTTTGAACGTCTCGGATTCCACGTAGCGATTAGCGTAGGAGATTGACCAGCTACTATCCAAAATGTTCTTGGTGAAGTAGAGGGCATGGAGCATGCCCTCGCCTTCGACCCAGGTCTCGCTGGATTGTCCGAAGATCGAGACTGTGGAATGAAGGGCACCGAAGAGTGGATTGGAACCTGTACCAGAATTATTCATTCCCATTAAGCACACGGTTTGCAAGGAATTCCCTGCTTATGGATAGTAATAAGACGACTGATGACATCACCATTTCTGATGTATATCCCCTCCGGAAAATCTTCAGGTATCACTCCTTCGATCTGGTGTAAGTCTATGCCTTCACTGATCTCGTCAACAACTGGTGCAAAATTGCTCTGCAAAATATGCCGGAGCATGATATTTCTGAGTTATTGTTGGTGGGAAGACTTCCCTGAAATGTTGTGAATTACCTCAGACGGACGCAGGGCTTTGTCAGTAAATTTGAAGGTTGAGTCAACCAGCGCATCCAGAAATCTCTGCGGTGCATTCTTTATGGCCTCTGAGGCTTCCTCCACTTTTGAAGACAGATTACTCAGGAGCTCTCCGAACGAAGGTTTCTGGAGCAAAATATGCATTAGTTCGCTGAACGCTGAGCATATCCAGTGTAAAAGCAAGTATCTTACATAGCTGCATAATTCACTCATAAAAAGGGAGGGAGAGATATTGCTGAGAAAAAAACCTTGGCCCCGGATCTTATGGACGTTGCAGACGGAATTCTTGCAAAAGCAGAGATGGAAGTTCTAGCGTTGTAGGCGCGAGAAGATAACGAGGGACGAAACGAAGCTGGCGCCTTCAACAACATTATGTTAACTACTCAACCTGATTCTACTGAGCATTTGGTGAGTTGACGCTAATTTATAGCGAATACGCCGGAGGAAGGGACAATTAATTAGACAGCATTAGCCAATGTGTCTTGTTGGAATATACTGAGCTCGATTTCACCTTGTTGCATCGACCAAACAGTTTGGCCGTAGTCCTCCAATGAAAAAAAAAATGGCCGTGCTAGTAGTTAGCTAATGGGCCAACAGCTAAGACCGTGACAGCTGAATGATAACAACTATGTGACCTGTCCTCCTGGTCACATTGCGAACAAAGAAAATGGGTCGAAAATTCGGCGCCAGCTTATTGCGTGGATGGTTCCTTCCCAAATCCCAATCATGACGTTTGTTCTTGGATCCACATTCCGGTTCCATTTCGTGTAAACTTTCCTATATATATTTTCCACATGACAAACACCAGGAAGGAGCCTCCCCTGCTACTGGATAACTGGATTGGAAGGGGAGAGCTTAGAAGGTAACGTTTTGAACAGCCAGACTGACCTGCATATAATGCTATTTAATTAGTTGGTCCTAAACAGCATTTTTCTCAGATAAACTATATAAACAACACCATTTCGACGAATACAGGGTGAATCTTCTCTGAACAGGGAAAAAAAATTCTTCCTTGTTTCGCGGCTCATCAGTCGCTTGTTTTTCACAATGTTTCTTGCAATTTTTGTAGACCTGCAAATATAGCCAGTTGGGTCGACGATGTCCGGTGAACGTTGAACACACAGAATAGATCGCAGAGTCTTATTGGTCGAAAGGCATTGTAACACAGAGAATAATCTAGAGAAAGCTAACTGATTTTTGCCAAAAAAAAAAAGCTTGATTTTGACTAGAGACTCGTGCGCGTATCTTTGTTACATTACGTTGTCAGTCAGAGCTCTGCGGCAATGGCATCTCGTTGGTTTAGATTCTCTTCACGGACATGCACGGCACGTTTGTTCGCACTTGGGGAACCGTGCAACCGTAAACAAGCACCACCTCAATTGTCATACGTTTCTGAGTCTCAGTGAGAGTTTTATTATTATTAAATAAGGTGTGACTTAAGCAAAAGAGATAATGTGACGTAGCAATTAATATGAAATTGGGTAAATGGTTTTCATACGGATAAAACTCATTTGGCACTATTTCATAGGTATGAAACTCCATTAAAACTCCCATTGAGAACATAAGGTTTCATCCGAACATATTTTGACCAATCTCAATATAACAAATATATATTAATTTAATATTATAATTTATATATGAAATTATGAGATGAAACAATATATTGAGAGAGACTATTACATACATCAAACTAAATCTTCAAATCTGATATGGCACTCTTAAAAACTGCAAAATAAAACTATATATTGAGACTGACCTGATGGGACCCATTTCTTATTGTCTCGAGTGGCTTCTCACGCTGGACAAGGGCAAGGGCAGCAACCACACGTCGGGGTTCATTTGGGACACGGACTTAAGATGTTCCGTCTACGCAAATGTTGGCAGTCCACACCCTTAAGGGCATACACGTGGGAAAAAAGGTTATATAGTCTCTTAAAGAGAGAAAAAATAGTACACTATTACGTAATTTTTCTTAATAGTCTTAATCAACCTATAACGGAAAGACTTGATGAATGTAAAAAAAAAAAAACTGATCAGCGGTACTCCAACATGGGATCCGTCCGCTATTGAAGTTTTCCAATTAGAAAGCTGAAACATGTGCTCCATTATCTAAAAAAAATTAAAGTTGCAAGTCTGTGTAAAATTAAAACACTGATAAATTTATTCTCAAAAAGCTCTCATGCAGCCTGCTAGTTTCTCTCTTGTTTACCTTGTTTTGCTTCTCGAGCTAGATAGATACCAACAATGCTGGATGTTGAATCTTTGCTATATGGCCCCTATCAAGGATATCTCGACTGTCATGACCATTGGTGCACTCATCTCCATTGAATTAACAGTTAACTTCACATCTCACATGATCCTTATAAGGGATAATTTTTTTTTTGGGAATCCCTATAAGGGATAATAAGCCACCCCAAAAGTCATTTTGAATTTGAGATTCTCACCCATAATTTTTTTTGTTGCAAATCTCCATCCCCTATTATATTTTGTTGCAAAATAAAATCACACCACCCCAGTTGACATATGTTTAATTGATTTCATATTAAGCATGTGCAAATTAAGGTGATTTTTACAACAAAACTTAGTAGGTGGATGGTGATTTGTAACATGACTTATGGGTTGGAATCTC
Source organism: Eleusine coracana subsp. coracana (assembly GCA_032690845.1). Classification (NCBI taxonomy): domain Eukaryota; kingdom Viridiplantae; phylum Streptophyta; class Magnoliopsida; order Poales; family Poaceae; genus Eleusine; species Eleusine coracana. The sequence continues at coordinate 59,350,960 of CM064428.1, forward strand.
AAAAGATAAAGTTAAGCCGTATGAGCCATAAAATTATACGTTCCTTGTCAATTTGACTTAGACATTGAGCTGGAAATGAAAGATGAAGAGTGAAAATGATCCACCTACCACCGAGTCATGTAAGGTGTGATAGGGGTATAGAAAATTCACAAGGGAACCAAATAACTATATGTCCACCTATCAATTAGACAGATATAGGATACATGAACTCAAACCTGGTTGCTTGTGTTTCATATATGAATTTTTTTGTTCAGAGTACACCTTTCAAAGCACTTTTAGAGCATCTCCAAAAGCTCTCTAAAAAATTAAACTCAAAAGAGTGTTTTTAGTAGCAGTCCAAAAAATTATTAGGGGAAGTTTTCTTGTCTCTTTCAACAGCTTCCTAAAAATATATCATGAAAACTTTTGATTGAGCCTCAGTATTTGGGACCACAACAATATTAATTCTATTGTAAATACCATCTCCAAGATAGTCCTATAAAGTCTCCCTACACTAAATTAATGGAGTTTAATCTAAAAAACTATATTCAACAGCTCCACAAAATAACTCACAGATTTATTCTCTTCCTAAATTCTTCTTATTTGTAGTTAGAAAAGAGGGAAAAAAATAAAAGCCCCAATCCTTGTATTTATAAGGGAATTAATATTGTTATGGTCCCAGATGCTCACATGACTCAATCAAAAAATTTTATAATCTATTTTTAGAAAGAACTATTGGAGAAGATAAGAAAAAAATTTCCTAATAATTTTTGGGATGCTAGTAAAAACACTCTTGGGATCAATTTTTTAGGGTACATTTAAGTCGTACCTGCTTTCCATCTCCTCCTTTCTTGTCTTCTCATTTCCTCCATTCCCCATTTAGCCCTCATCATGCGTCACTTTTAGACAGGGTAAAATAAATTGTCTCAATGCATGGTCTATTAAAGGTTAGAAAGATCACACATATTACATCAGATTAATGGCAAAAACTATGTATGTATGCATATAGTGGTTTAGACAACAGGGTGTGCTGTTTTTTGTTGGATGACATGAGCCATCAAGTAGTAATTTCTAGACAGTATTATTCTCTATCATATCTCTCTCTGAGACGAGCCTTGTTAGCCTTTGGGTGATTGTGGACGTTAGTCGCGGTAGCACCGATCGGGTTCGGTTCTTAGTTCTCACTCTAAAAAAAGTCCCCAGCTCGAGATTTTCTAAGGGTGAGAAAATCTTTCTCTTCCTTTTAATGTGAAACTGTTGGGGGTCTTCTCCCTGCATATAGAGTTTTTTTTTGAGTAAAATACATGAGTAGCCATTGTACTTATCACGTCATTTCAATTTAGCCATTATACTCATGAAATTACAAATTACTGTCACTAAGAGCATCTCCAATAATTTCCTAAATCTATTCACAAAACCAAATTTTAGGGAACAAAGGCTAGATATGGTCCTCCAACCGTTATATAAACCTCCTACCCAAACTTTCACACTCTCAAAACTGGCAGCATTGGTTGCCAAATATACCTACCTCTTACGCACTCCCAATCCTGATTTTTGCTCTTCACGCATCGATTTAATTCCGATCGCTCTGTTCCCCGCCTCCTCTCCATTTTTTCTCACTTCGTTGTTCGAGACGACTTGTGGCACATAGGCCTCTTGACCCCGTAGCCGACGTCGAGGACACGATGGCCGGGGTGCGATGTGCCTTGCTGGAGGCCGTGTACCCGCTGCGCTACATTGCCGACCACTTTGTCGCCGCTTTGTTGATTGAGTCCAGTGCTTTGATCGCCTCCGATCGTTGAGCCCAGTGCTGCAGTGTGCCGCCTCATTCGTCTGATCCTCGGTAGATTGATTAGAAGCACGGAGTTTTTTTACAGTTTATCTCTTTCAGTCTTTGTTTTCATGAATCTGATGGTGAGTAGCGTACAAGAGGAAGCCGACGAACTCAATCGATCAAATGTTGTTTCTCAAACTTTTCTGGACAAGGAGGCGGCGATAGTAACAACTACCGAATGTGCAAGGGCCTACAAAGTTGATGACGTGGCAGTGATATAATTATTTGGAGAATCAGTTTTTTAAGAACGGTTGGAGAAGAAGCTTTTTTTTTACTCCCAATAGTGTTTAGAAACTCCCCAAACTAGTTTTTTGGGAGTAATTTTTTTTGGAACCATTGAAGATGCTCTAAGCTAGCTTCTCTACATCAATACAGCCACCATCTTCCTAATCCAACGCCCTCCAACATAGATTTCCTTCATTGACCCGTGTTATTTGTGATTGCATGTATTGCTTATACATGATATGATGGTGTAAAATTCAAGATAAAAAATAATAAACCTTCATAAAATTGATAAGACTGCACATGGCTATATTTTTTCGTAACTTAGGTTCAGCAAATAAATTTCTTGAATATTAAAACTATCATGTTTAGTCTATGTAACAATTCAAATTCAAAATTGACTAAAGTCATGCATAAATGCTATTTCTGACATCCCACTTCTAACAAATAGAAATTAGGAAAACAAATAGTAGATGGAAAGTATAATTAAAAAATATAGAATAAATAAGTGGCATCAATTAAAGAAAAAGGAAACTGTAATCATATTGGTTGCAAATTGTGATCTCCTTGACACGTTAAATCCATGTTGGAGGGTGTGTCATCGTTGTACACGTGCCATGTCATCAAAATACGTTAGATTGGGAAGATGGTGGCCGTATTGACCGTAATTTGTAATTTCATGAGTACAATGGCCAAATTGAAATGACGCGGCAAGTATAATAGCTACTCATGCATTTTACTCTTTTTTTTTTCTTCTCCTCCACATTATTGGAAATCTTAGGTGAAACATCTGCTAGACAGCTCATGTTACCCTACTGTATGCTATTGCTATGTCAAGTAAAGATTCATGTCACGGCTGACGGAATAACAAAAAATAACACAAACATAAGTGGATGAAAAAAAAGCTCATGGAACGAAGAATTTTGACCTGCATGCGGGGTGAAAATAGATAGATTGCGTCTTTAAGGTTTATTTATATTATTATTTATTTTTGTGGAAGCTATTAATAAGGCTTTATTATGTACAAGTATATTATTGCATTATTTAAAAAACAGAAAAAGGCCAACCGCACTAAATTGTTAGGGTTAGGCGGTTAGCGAACCACGAATCGACCGACGATGGAGAATGAAGCGAGTCTACAAGAGAAAAAGGCGGCGGCGGTGACAGTGACACGGGCGGCTCCGGCGCACGACGTCCCCGTGCACGTGCTCCGGCGCATCTTCCTGCTGCTGGACACCCACATCGCCGTGATCCGCGCGGCGGCCGTGTGCAAGCGGTGGCGCGCCGTCGCGTCCACCCGCGGCACCTTCGTCCCCGGCCACCGCAACGAATTCTTCGATCCCCACCCTGGCCCACACGTCCTCGGCCACTACCACGTCGCCGACCCGTCCTACTCACCAGCAGCGAGAAGGCCGCCGCGACCAGTAGTAGTCTTCGTCCCCGCCTCGCCGTCGATCAACGCCCGGCACTTCTCCCTCGACTTCTTGCCCCGTGGGCGCGGCGGCCGGCCGTGGAAGCTCGTCGACGGCCGCGGCACCCTCCTCCTCCTCGCCAACCAGCGGCGGGACTTCTTCCCGGACCTCGTCGTCTGCGAGCCCATCACGCGGCGCCACGTCGTCATCGGCCCCATGGAGGGCATGAAGTACCACACCTGCCTCAGGCGTCTACCTCACCGACCACGTCAGCATGTCCGAGTTCGAGGTCACGTGCGTGGTCTACGAGCCCTCCGACGACGTCGGCCGCGCCAAGGCCTGCACCTACACCCACCGCTTGCCGCGGTCGAGGCGGGTGCCGAACGGGTGGGCCATGTCGTGGGCCGCGAGCTCGGATTGGATCTTCCAGGGCGTCGGGTCGCTGCGGTGCGTGGGCCGGGCCGCGGGCAAGATGTTCTGGACCTGGAAAAACGATGACGACGACGACACCGCTGGTGATGGCGTGCTCGCGGACGTAATTTAATTTGGAGAAGATAGGACTAGCATGGATAGTATCTTTATTTTGGTCAGGCACTAAATTTTGATTTACACTTTTCACCAACTGAAATACTACGATCAGTGTCGTTGACCCCAGTCCCCAGGCCATGGCTTTAAAAAGAGAAGGACATGGTAATTGGCACCCAAGTTACATGGTAACATCAAAGAACACGGACTCCCTCTTTCTCCTGACGTAGTGTGTGCATAACAGGGCTGGGAGGCTTTGGGAGTTTATCGAATAGCAACAGGGAAAAATCTGGAGCTGCGTTCTTCGATTGTACCTGATGGGACTCTGCAGTTATACATGGGACTACAGTAAAAGTCCCCATGTAGATATATTGCTGTTGTAGAAAGAGCTGCTGGAGTATCTACATCTCCTAAAATGATAGCCTTTTCCTTTTTCAGACAACCTAAAATAATAGCTTGTGTGGTAGGACGGGTTACTTACGTCTCTGTCGACACCATGGCCGATGCTCACATATTTTGCCAGCCATTTCACACTACAACAAAAAAGAACTATAGCGGCATGTAAAAAAAACATAGCGGTAATTTTATTATGGATCATTGCTACAAATGGAAATATACTTTTAACGGTGGTCAAAGGAGCTAGCTGTCACTAAAAAATATTTTTTAAAGGCAATTGATTTTTAGAGGTGGACAATAAGATAAACCGTCTCTAAAATGACATGCCACGTCATTGATCGATGACTTACTCCCTCAACAAATCAGAGAGAGTTGCACACGGATTGTGTGCTTTCTACCTCTACTATTACTTTCTCACCCTCCCATGCAACATCTCTCTCTCTCCCTCTCTCTCTCTCTCTCTCTCCCATGCAACATGTTTCTTACTCTCTCCCTCTCTCGTGGCCGGTGACAGGTGGTCCAAGGCGCATCGGCGAGGATGCAAGCAGTTGCCAGTGGGCGGCGGGTCGAAGCATGACAACATGGGAGCGGGCTGGCAAGGGCGGTGGATGCCGGAGGGGGAGGGGGGGGGGGGGGGTAGGCGGCCTTTAGGCCAGCAAATGGGTGGGGGAAGGTGAAGGCCGGCAAGGGCGGTGGAGGCTGACAGGCAGGTGGGCGGCCTTTTGGCCGACGATGGGGAGCCGAGGGTATGAGCGGTTGGCGAGGGTGGTCATGGCCGGCAACGGGCGATGGACGACATGGGCGGTCGACAACGGGCGAGCTGACGAGGGTGTGGGCGGTCGACCTCACGAGTGGCCACCAACGACCTCTCCCCTCCTCTCTTGTTGCCTTCCCTACGAGTGGCCTTGTGGGTGGCTAGGGCGGCGATGCAGGCACGTCCAGCAGGCTAGGCGTGGATGGGCAGCATGATTTTTTTTGGCAAGTTGGTAGCTGCCGGTAACACATTACCACCGGGGGTTTGGATACTCATTGAGTTACCCACACCGATTAATAATAAAATAAAAATAAGTCATCAACAAAACATAACTTGTAAAATAATGGTTAAAATGAGTTTATAATAAAATGTTTAAGACACCACATAATAATCCAAAGTATAGAAAAAAATAGTGAAAATTTCACTCTTAATAAAGGCGGCATACAATAATCATGACTAACATCCTTTGTAGTAAAAGCTCTTTTGTACGATACAACTTTTGCAAAAAAGATGATATAACCCATGGGTATAAAGGAATGCCCTCATATCCACTATACCCACCGGGGGATGAAAAAGTCCATTAAGAGACCCATGAAAAGAGAAATTGGTACAGACCCACAACCTAATAGAGTAGAAACTGATCGGAGGTATCGGGTCATGTGTACCCATTGCCATCCCTACCTATAAGAGGGGCCATAGTAGCCCTTGCAACAAGATTTGGATATGTAACTGAGGCCACTTACTACGACATTTATTGGAGACAGGAGTAGCATGCATAGTATTCGGATATTAATTGGGCACTAAATTTTGATATATACGACTTTCACCAACTGGAATACGTTCAGTCGACCCAGGCCTTGCCTTTAAAAAGGAGCAAAACATGGTAATTGGCACTCAAGACATAGTATGAAATCAAAGAACACGAACTCCCTCATTCTATTGACGCAGAGTGTGTATGATAGGGTTGGGAAGCTTTGGGAGTTTATCAAATTTGTCATGCGTGGGATGACCTCCGACTCCGAGACGCCATCCTTGTACTTGCGCTTATATTGTCTCATGTTTTCAGATGAGACAGTTTTGTCATGTAGCTTCAACAGTAAGCCGCTAAGGCAATGACATTGTGACGCGGGATAATGCAGCGCATGTTGCCGATAGCATGGTCATGGCTAGTCACTCTCGGGAATCGACTCCCGAGGCATGTGATGTTCCAACGGCGGATCATGTGTGCGGTCGATCGTGCGCTGGGTCTCCATCGGCGGGCTGCTGGACAAATGGCATGTACCGTCATTGTAGTTGCCACTGCTTAGAACTTGACCATTAAAACTGTTACGTATTTTTTTCAACAAGAACCATTCGTATAGGCCCATATAAAATTGCTCGCACAAAATTCTGGCGCCATCCAACAAGAATTGGGGTTACGGAATCTCTAGCTAAGAGCATCTCCAAAAGCTTCCCAAAGACTCTCCCTAAATTAAATTAATGGGGTTTAGTCTAAAAAATTATCTCCAACAACTCCCTAAAATAACTCATAGATTTATTCTCTTTCTAAATTTTTCCTATTTGAAACTAGAAACGGAGAGGAAATTGGGAGCCCCAATCCTTGTATTTAGAAGGGAATTAATATTATTGTGGTCCCAGATGCTGACGTGAACCAATCAAAAGTTTTCCTGATATATTTTTAGGGAGAACTGTTGGAGAAGATAAGAAAACTTCTCACTAATAATTTTTGGGCTACTTGCAAAAACACTTTTTTGAGATTAATTTTTTAGGAAGTTTTTGAAGATGCTCTAACCACCCAATGGAAAAGGAGAGAAGGCGGCAGCAGCGCAAGAAAGAGGGGCCAGCGAGGAAGCCACCGACCACTGTGAACGATGTACCTGACAGCCTGCTGAAGCTCATCATCGACCTCCTGAAGTCCCACGTCTGCTTCATCCGCGCGGCGGCCGTGTGCACGCGGTGGCGCCGGATCGCCTCGACACGCAGCATCACCTTGCGTGATTGGTACCGCCATGATTTTAATTCCTGCATCGGCCACTACCACGTCGTCGACCCGACCTTCTCATCGCCACCAGGATCGCAACCGGATCGGGCGCTGCGGCGGCGAGTGGTCTTCGTCCCTGCATCGCCGTCCATCAATGCTCGCCACTTTTCCCTCGATTTCCTCCCCAAAGGTGCGGGCGGCCGGCCATGGGATCTCGTTGATGGCTGTGGAAGCCTCCTGCTCCTCGCCAACACGCGGCGCGGCGGATACTTCCCGGAACTAGTCGTCTGCGAGCCCATCACGCAGCGCTACATCCAGATCGCGCCCATCACTGACATGAAATACTTCCGCTGCCTCGGCGTCTCCCTGTATTACAAATACAATGTCATCACCATGTCAAATTTTACGGTGTCCTGCGTGCTCTACGATCAATCTCCAGGAATCGCAGACGGAGTCAGTAGCGTGACGGCCCGCCTTTACAGCTACAAGCCAGTAACGTATGACGCAGCCCGGAGAAACGGCTGGGAATCGTCGCGCGCGCGTACCGGGAGCCGGGTCATCCACCTTGGGAACGTGGAGTCCTCGCGGTATGCCGGCCGTTCTGCAGGATATATGTTCTGGTGCGTCGACGATGACGGCACCGTGTTCGGTTGCGAGGGCCGATGGTGCTCGTTCTTGCAGTTCCGTGTCCCGGAACATGTCCGGGGCTTGTCATGCCACCAATCAATAATGTTCCGGTCTGTAGATGACGGCCAGTACTGCTCTAGACGTGTGCTGGTCGCGAGCCTGCTCAACGGTGAGCTCAGGGTCTTTGAGCAGCATAAGGACAACGAAGGCAGAAGCAACTGGGTACTAAAGAAGAGCCTTGATCTGCAAGAGGCTACCCGTGGGTTCCCTGGGCGCAAGGACTGCTACTTCAACCACACGGCGAAGATCGTCACCGCCGGCAATGGGTACATCGTGCTGACGCCTGCAGAGGAGACCTGGCTCTTCTCTGTCGAGCTCCGGACAATGCGGGTGGAGCGCGAGCATAGTCGGAACAGGCTCCCTGGCCAGACCTACCCATACGTGTTGGGTACGAAACCAGTGGTGCGTGTCTGTTTGGTCTCTTGTAAGAATAAGCGTTCGGGATCGTGCCGTGTTATTTGCAGGTGCAGGTAGGTAGTTCTTGTTGCTCTGATTGTCATGCTCAATAATCCTATCCATAGTAGAATATCTAATCTATGTCTAGGCATTAATTTGTGAACGTGGATGGGCTGTTTCCGTCCAACTGGTTATAATAATACGCACTACTGTTTTCTCATGTTCTCTTAATTTCGAAAACAATATATTTTTTGATATTTTGAGAATTCAGACGAGCGAGTAGTAATGGGTCAGAACTCAGAAGTAATTAATACGGATTTTTGTCTATCAGACACCCAAAAAATGTGTATTTGTGTGGCAGACATAAGAATCGGCTCTTTGGTCCGAGGGACACCGCGAAAAACAGGTTTTGTCTCATAGACATCGCACCTGATTAAATAATTATTTTTCACCAAATAGGAGAGATGATAATTCTGTAATACAAATGTTGCCCCTGCCTTATCCCTTTTCATCCTCCACCGGCATGGTCAAACACATGAGCCCGTAACCCTATCCTTTTCTTCTTTCTCCAAATCTTGCGCCGCCATCACCCATTGGAGGCCCAACTACATCGGCGGAGGCTAGGGGGGGGGGGGGCATGCTGCAGTGAGGTGGTGACACGATGGCGTCCAAGGAGACCCCTAAACAAACTGCAGGGTGACTACGGAGCATTGATTCACCGAAGTCACCATTGAACCTGTCATGGGTTCCCACCGGGTGAACCATTTCTGAGCTTGATTCATGGGTTGTTTCTCTAGATCTTTCAGTTCATCAGATTGGTTAGAATCCCATGAGTCCTAGGTTGTACTCTTCATCCACCACTTGCATATGTAGATGCACTAACATTGTATTCATTTCCTCTGTAGGATGGATCCTAACTCTGCTTGTCGAGTAGCCATTCGCATCGCACGTTATGAGGAGTTTGTTGACAGTAATAGGGCAGTGTCGCATTGTAGCAGGGATGTTAGTTGGGTGGTAGACAGGGATACAATGTCCTGGATCGATTTGTATGCTGACCTAGAAGATGAGATCAAGCATGCTCCTACGTAGAAATTGGTAGTCACCTACTGGGATAAAATTGCGGGGCAGTATAAGTATATTGATTCTGATTCCACATTGCTAGCTGTGTTTCACATGTACTAGGAGATAAGGAGGCCCACATTGTTTGTTGCGGTGACTAACCGATCCATTAGCAAGTGAGTTTGTAGTACACTATCAAGTGTTCATGACAACGTGGTGACAATGTGCGACAAGGCAGATGAATCTCAATCTCAACAACTCCCGGCTTTGTATACACAACAGAGCACATGTGCTGCTATTGCCAATCCCTCAAAACCAACTAGTATCATTACTGCAGCCAATCCAACCCCTAATCTTGAAACAGCTAGTAGCAATCCACAACTTATCAACCGAGCTCCTAATGCTAATCAAAGTGCTGAGCCAGATCCTTTTTTTGATAAGGAACACACCGGGAGCTCCTATCACCTCGCCGAACTTACCAAACCAAGATAGAAAGCTAGACAATGGCGTGAAGTTCTTCAAGCCAAATATATAATAATATCAAGGACCTAATTTAATTATGATCTAGATGCTGCAGTTGTTGGTTTGCAAAACAGAACTGCAGCAGACCCGCTAATAAATTCTTTGGGTAATGGGCATCAACGCACATCTACTATTTGTGCAATGCATTAGGGCGCATGTTAAGTTTTGTCTCTGTAGTTACATTTTGTTCAGGATATAGTCCATATACATTGCCACGATGCCCTATGGGTGAGGTCCGGACCTATGTACAATAGTGCACTTAGTTTCATGAGGGCGGTGGGAAAAATGTGCTCATACAAACATGCTGAATGCTGTGCATACGTGAGAGAAGAGAAAACACAAAGTTCATCTTTTCTATGTGGTAATTATGAGTATTGTACCCACTTATCTTTAACTCTTCCATGTTTACAAGATTCTTAATATTCGATGAGAAACCCGTTGATGTTTTAATCCCACTGAGGCACTTATAGAATGTTGTTTTCTCCTCAATCGTAAGTATGTAGGCTGCCGGGGGGGGGGGGACAAAGTACTTTCCATTAGCTCTTTCCTACGGATGGAGCTCTGATCTTATTCTCATCACTACAAGATCTCTACGTGCGCTGAGTCCATCCTTTGTCTTACCCGGTTGGTCGAGTATAAGTCCGCTACTACTATCAAATACACCCTTCCTAATATGCATCCAGTCGAAGGCATGATTCACTTCTAATTCTTTCCAATAATTGAAACAAATGAAGAAAATAGATTTCTTTTTAAACGGCATGAGACCTTTTGCCTTTTTGACTCCCTTTACCGTCTTTCCAAAAATAACACCGATGTTTTTAACAAGGTCAAACACGACCCTTCTAGTACAACGGTGAGGTTCTATGTCGTTCTCAACTTTGCCATCAAAGTGTTTAGCCATCGCACGATACCTGTGTTTTGCTGGTAAGAATTGGCGGCTTCGCATATACACTAGCTTTTGGGATGCTGGAAGGTACACATTGGATTTATCATCAACACATACGAAACATGCCGCCTTTCCTTTGACCTGCCCCAATAGCGCCCTTAGTACTGGAGAATCACTTACCATGCAAAAAATAATTGCTCTTAGCGTGAAGTACTCTCTTAGATACTCATCCCATATACGGACCCCTCCAACCATAGTTTCTGCAGGTCTTCGAACAATGGTACTAAGAACACATCTATGTCATTACCAGGTTCTTTATGCCCAGATATAAGAGTGGTTAGCAGTAGGTACTTACGCTTATGGCATAACCATGGTGAAATATTGTACATTGCTAGTATCACTTGCCAAGTGCTATGCGGATTCCTCATTTGACCGAATGGGTTCATCCCGTCTGTACTCAATGCAAACCGTAGGTTCCTTTTCTCATTAGAGAAGTCTCGATGATCCTTATCAAACTTTGTCCACTGTGTTCCATCTGCGGGATGTCTGAGCTTACCGTCTCCCTCGCGTGCATGCCATGTCATCATTGCCACATCCCTAGGGTTGGCGAATAAGCGTCTGATATGATCGATCATGGATAAGTACCACATGACTAAGGCAGGAACCTTACTGTAATCACTGTCATTGATGATAGAACTTCTTTTCTTCTTTCTCTCCTTAGTTGTATTCTTCACGCCTCCATCGGCGTTACAATCATTGTTTCTCTTGTAACGATTGTGTTTGCACCTTGGGCATCTCACAGCGTCCTGATGGTCCTTTCAATATAATATGCAATGATTTGGACACGCGTCAATTTTTTGAACGCCCAACAAAAGTAGGGAAATCAGTTTCTTAGCAAGGTATGTTGTCCTTCGCAACAAGTTGGGCTTCGACAGCGCATCGAAAATAAGTTCCAACAAATCCGTGAAACTAGCGTTTGACCAGCCATGCATGGCCTTCAGCTTCATCAGTTCAAGTATAGTACGCAACACGGTGAACTCTTTACCACATCTCTTAGATTCATCATATAATGGATCATTTGATGCCTTCTCTATTCTATAAAAATTATCAAATCCTTTAGTTGTACCGGCATTGATCAACACCCGCGGCTCAATATGACACAACAACTCCTCAACACCAAAATCAGCTTCACCAGGCGATGATGTCGGTCTACTATTCTTATTCTAGTAGGAGTCTACTTTGCTTTCCTTATCTATGAGGTACCCCGATGGTATGTATCATCGACAAGCTCCAGAGAGTCTTGCAAGCTGGATGATAATCTTCAGTAGCTTCCCGACTGGTTTGTGCCATATATAATGCTTCAGCATTATATCAGCGAGCTTGTAAGAATCTCAAAGATCTGAAAATGTCCTCGAGAAATCAACTGGTGTACCGAGTAGGTGCACCTAATTAGTTGTAGCCCCCGACTCTTATATCATTTGGAAACTACAAATAATGCAAGAGTCCAAAACAAGAATAGTCGTGTTGGCTCTCTTTAATGAAAAATCGCTCAAATCATTAAATCCGAGTGATAAATAATTCAGTAGGATGACATCAATTATTACCGAGTGATAAATGACTTAGTCGAGTGACTTCAATCACCGCCGAGTGGTAGATGACTCAAACCAATGACTTCAATCATTGTCGAGTGCTATATGATATACTCGAGCGACATCAATCACATCCGAGTGAATGTAAGCTTATGACATCAATCATAGCCAAATGACATAGTTTTTGGCCGAGTGGCCTATGAGTGATTTATGAATCAAACGGGTGACTTCAATCACAACCGAATGATTATGTTCTAAATGGGTGACTTCAATCACAACTGAATGAACGAGGCTTTATGACATCAATCATAGCCAAGTACTAAGTTACCATGACTTCAATCATGATTAAGTAACCTTTTCTTAAGAATTGTAATCACGCATATCTTTGAGCTTTATTTTCACTATTATAGACTGACTTTAATCAGCCGAGTGATGCTCAATATTTTGCATATATGACCATCAAGTCATAGTGACATGATCATTAAATCATGCTTTAAATGATTATGTCATCAACCACTTATGATAATGCACTTCTCATCAAAGAAGCACATTTGATAGAGTGACCATCAAGCCACGGTTATATGATCATCAAATCATATATTTATATATTATGGCATCAACCATAAAGTGCCTCTCTTCAAAGAAGCCCTCGAGACAATCACCATTATGAGTGTCGGTCACGCTCAACTCAGAATATCATGTCTGAGTGGCAGTGGTACTTAACTCATGACGATAAGGTTGAGTGAAGAAGACAGTCAAGGTTGTTGTAGCTGCCGACCGCTGATGAAGTAGGAATCACTCAAAGTCGTGATGACTAAGTAAAGCCGACAATCTGACATGTGGCCGACCGATGGTGGCAGTCGGAGCTGGTGTAGCCGACCGATGAAAGCGGTCAGAGCTACAAACCGACCGATGAAGGCGATCGGAGCTGGTGTGGCCGACCGATGAGAGCGGTCGGAGTTGTAGGCCGACTGATGGAGGCAGTCAGGACTGACACGATCGACTGATGAGAGCGGTCGGAGTTGTAGGCCGACCGATGGAGGCAGTCGGAACTGGCACGATCGATCGACGAAGGTGGTCAGAGCTATAAGTCGACCGATGAAGGCGAGGAAATCACTCTATACCGAGTGGTGTATCCGCCTATCCATCAAAATGTTCCTAACAATAAAGAAAATTAGGATAATTAGTTATAATTAATATTGTTTGCTTGAAAACTTACTTTTATAAGCCAAACAAATCTGTCGACTGAAAAGTCAAGTATGTATCTATTTTTCTCCTTTAAGTAGACCGACTGGCGCATAGCAGCGTATTTACGCGTTAGCAACCAGGCTGCTCCATTGTAGGATACTTAGAACAAAATATAAAGAGCTCAGAGCTCGGTCTACCGCAACAATATCGGTCATAATTTACTCTTGTGTAGCAATCAGAACCAATCGACACATGACCTCTTACAACTTTGGCTCTGGGTTTAGTGTAGTAGTAGTCTATCGCGTAGCACAAAAGTTTTATGACTTAGTCGCTAGTCGGCGTAAGACCAAATTGCGAATAAAATGCAATATATCGGTCGAGGCAGAAGCCAAAAAAGGTGAAACTAGAACAGACAACATGGGTCATATGGTGTAAGGGCTGAAGCACTACTGAAAGGTCACCGACCGATATGTGTACTGCTAGATTCACAAAAAGTGGGAGAACACGTGTATAGATACACAAATAGCCCCCTGTCTCGATTGTTTAATGCGAAGGATTAAAGAACCGAGACAATAAAAAGATGAATAAAGTTACAAATAAGAGCACTAATTTAAAAGCCCAACTTTACTCATAAAAAAAATCTATAACCTTCTGCTTAGAAAACAGAAATAAGCGGTTGTGGGAAAAAATATGAAGGACATTAGTTCAAAACCTTAAAAATAAATCGAGAAAGTACAAAGATACTTAGCTTTGTTATTCGGCAAGTTGAAAAGGAGCCCCCGAGCATGTCGATGTGGTTGGCGAGTGGTCGAATGTTAAAGTCAAGCCATCATGTCGCCAGAATATCGAAATTTGGAGTGGTTGACCGAGACACCGAATTGTTGAAGGTGTGACCGAGTGGTCGAGTGACCGAAGTGCCATGTCATTGCAGGCGTCGTCGAGTAGTCGAGTGGATGAAAACCCAAAACGTCAAGTAATTGGCGGCGTTGCTGAGTAGCTGAGTAGCCGTCGAGTCATAGTGTTGCAGCAATGTCGCCGAGTGACCGAGTCGAGGATATGTCGCTGAATGACTGAGTCGAGGCAATGCCACCGAGTGACCGAGTTGCGGTAATTGCCGATACGCTGAGTCATCAAAGACATCATCGAGCGGCCAAGTCGCGGTGATTGCCGATGCGCTGAGTTGTCAAATATGTCGTCGAGCGGCCGAGTAGCTGAGTGGCCAGGTGAAGACGGAGTAGCCCCCGGGTATATACATGTGACCGTGAGCGGTCGAACCGTCGAGTCGCGGCGATGTTGCTGAGTCATCGGAATCTGCCGAAGTATCAAGTTGTCAGAAGCATCGTCGTAATGGATGATGTCACCGAATAGCGGTCGTCCTTGTTGAAGGTGTCGTCGTCAGTTTGTTGGGTGCCGTCTTGATGAAGACGTGATGATTTGTGTGATGACATGATGCTTCGACATCAGTCTGCTCGCGATTAGATCTTGAAGAAGAAATCTTTCAAAAACGTGGCGACTCATGCGCTTCAACGCCGGTCTGCTCACGATAAAATCTTGAAGTAGTAGATTAAAACCACAGATCTCGACGAGCCGATCGCCGTGCTGGTCCCTACCTGGCGCGCCAACTGTCGAGACATAAACTCGACAATAGACATAGGGTAGTTCTTCTATATGGATTTATATGTAGGACGGGGGTATGCGCGAGATCGAGAGACGATGGTAACATAAGACGCCGATGTAGATAGGTTCAAGCCTCTCAAAGAATAATAACCATATGTTCTGTGTTCTGTGGGTATTTGTATTGATATGTCTAGATCTAAAGATCTAGACGAGAAGGGTAGACCTAGACGATGATGTCTAGTTGTGTCTAATCTATGTCCCGTGTGGGATCTATCTAATTCAGCTTATCTATTGCTTGTCCCTTGAGGAGGACCCTTGCCCCTCCTTATATATTCGGGGGGACAGGGTTACATGACGGTGTCCTAGTCGGTCTACTGTTCTTATCCTAGTAGGAGTCTACTTTGCTTTCCTTATCTATGAGGTACCCTGATTGTATGTATCATCGACACATCATATAATGGATTATTTGATGGCTTCTCTATTCTATGAAAATTATCAAGTCCTTTAGTTGTACCGGCATTGATCAACACTTGCGGCTCAATATGACACAACAACTCCTCAACACCAAAATCAGCTTCACCAGGCGAATCCATCACATCTGCACCAGGCGAATTGACAGCCTCGACTTTAACTTCAATATGCTAATCAAATTCCATATCGACCACACTGTTCTCACAATGTTTTATCTATCTCGTGTACCCCTCAACAAAACCCCTCCACACCAAGTATGACTTTATTACTTCTATATCATTCCACAGCTTCTGATTCTTGCAATTAAAACATGGACAATATATATCAGTCGTCCGTTCACGTCGAGCATATTGTGTGGCCGCTTCGATGAATTTAGAAACTTCTCGTAAAAATATTGGACCCGGTCTTAGTGCCTCGTACATTCAAGATCTATCCATCGCGAACGACCTTGAACGGAAACTCAAAAATTAATTAATAACACAAAATTTAAATATTCACTAAATATATAAACATTGAAATATATTATACATGAAGTGAAAAATATTATGCAAGTTAAAATCAAACAAGTATCAAATTATTTTATATATTATCTAACTTTTATCACAATCTATCTAAAAAATATTAGAAATTAATTAATTATGTATAACAAAAAAAATTAAATATTCACTAAATATATAAACATTAAAATATAATATACATTAAGTAAGAAATATTATGCAAGGTAAAATAAAATAAATATCAAATTATTTTATATATTATTGAATTTTTATCAAGAAATAATAATAAAATTAACATCCTTCTTGCCCTAATAGTACATTCTCTCTCTTCTAAGAACAAAACTAGATCTAGATTCCCATTGACATAAATAAATCTAAATATAATAATTTTTTTTATGTAGTGATGAAAAGAGATGATGTATGCCTTCATTAACTTCAACTATAGCCAAATAGAACCATCCAAATCAAACGAATTTAGCTAAAATTTGATGAAAACCTAAGAAACTTAAAACCCAAAATTCTACTTGATTTCAAAATGAGAACACAAAAAAAAAACCCAATGGGATGAGTTCCCCTTACCTTAAAGATCAAATTTCTGCAAAAAAAAAAAAACTCAAAACCTTCCCCCCTTGATTTTCGTGATTTGCCCAAAATTTTGGGCCGCCACTGTTCGAGTGAACAGGAGAGCCGTTGAAGTGCGATATTTATAGGCTGGACACTTTATAGCGGCGGTTAGAATAACAAACCGCAGCTAATACGCACTAAATAGCGGTAGTTGATAATATCAACCGCCGCTATAGGGGGCTCTGTAGCGGCGGCCCAAACCGTGGCAGGCACCCTAGGCTCCGTAGTGGCGGCTCACTTTGGGTTGCATTGCTGCGGTCTTTAGGCTGCCGCCGCTACATGCCTGTTTTGTAGTAGTGTTAAGTTATCTACTTTTACTTGCATCAATTAAATTATAACCTTTAATTAAAAATATAATATGCAAAATTATATTTAATTTTTAATCTAAATTATACTCTTCAATTAAAAATGTAATACGCAAATTTATATTTAATTTTCAATCTAGTTTTTTGCATCTGGTGCCCAAAGAGAAAGTGAAACAACACCATCATCAGCTCTACCAGTGAGCCCATTTTGCTAATCTCAATCGCATGGCCATAACAAAGAAAATAATCAAACATGTCAATTAGTATTTTTAACATACGCTTGCTAGATTCTTTTGCTGGGTGATTTTCTACCTAAATGATACTACAATGTGGAAGTTTACCCAAGTTTTAGAGCCTTCAAGCAACAAAGTTTATCTCTACTTTCCGTGAATTTGACCTGGTGGGTTTTGTTTACTAAACGTTAGCACAAGCAGCAAGATTTTGCTTTTCCACGTGAATTCGGTCCAGCGAGTTCTGTTTTCTAAACATTAGTATTTTTAATTATTTGGTAATATTCAATAAGGGCAATGATGGGTAATAAAAAAGTAATTATAAGGGTATTTTAGTCCAGTTTTATCATAATGGCAGTAGTGGGTATTTTTTTCTTTTTTTTTTATCTCGGATTAACGTGGAAATTTTTAGCCTCTGAGAGCGAATGTGATGGCTCCTTTTCTTTCTCAAATATATATAATAGATAATACGTGGCAATCTTTGTTGATGGCCTAATATGCCCTAAACAATGCAAGCTAAGGGAGATACATCCATATGTTTTCTCAACATATATTGTGAGGTGGCCATGGGGTCTGGGCTCACCCATTAGCGACTGTACAATAGTGGGCACTGGGCAGTACGGCAGGAACCTGCTTGGGCACATAACATAATGAAGCAATGATTGCTAGAAAGGACTAGATATTTCCAACAATATATAAACGGCATTTTTTTAATGCCATAAACGGCATTTTTCTCGTCAACTATAACAGCTGTAGTTGGAAGGGAGCTTGTGCTATATGTAATGCTATGAAAGGTAGGCTTGGGTGAATACTCTGTTGAATCACACAGACCTTTTTTGTTATATAATAACAGATAGCGTTGGCACACAACCATATCATGAGACATGCCACAATAATAAAGGAGCCGCGTAACAAGAGAGCTACAAAGTACTCTCCATGGGCTTTGGAAGCATCAGGGATCTTTCAATTACATGTGATGCCGTTCGTGCATATTCTAAGGCCAACCAGCATCTTATGCTTGCTTAGTCAGAGAGGCGTCAATTTTTAGAGATGTTCTAGCGAGCATACAGGCGTGGAGATCCTGCTCGTGCGCTTGGAGGGGGATGGGCTCACAGCTGCCGTCAGTACCCCAATTGGCACCGCCGTGCTATTTTAAAAAAATTAATAAAATGAATGGTCAAATTTAATTAAAAAATTAATGACAACAACAATTTAAAAACTGAGGGAGTAGTGTTTTCTGTTCTTTTGGTGGTGACAACAAGTCTTGTACAGTCTAGTACAGAGAGAGAGAGAGAGTATACAAAACAGAGCACCGAAAGATCATGTTTGTTTCGTGACCGTAACTCTACAATGGTGAAATAGAGCTATCCAGATTTTTAATTCCGTATTAACAATGCAATCACGCTTGTATTTATTACCTCAGAAAAACTAAGCCTCGCTAATGCCTGGTTTAGCATTACAAAATCACATATGGAGATCTTGGTTAAGAGTTTGACAAAAGGAGAACGATCAGTATACAAATCACCGATACTTGTGACATTGACCAACGCTACTAAAACCAAATGCCAAGATCGAGTTCTTTTCTATCTAATTTTAAGTGTTCGGTGCACTACCAGTATCAGAGACCTGCAAAATAATTACTCCTAAATGGTACTATCGGATATGTTGAGCTTCAAATAATTAGATTATGTTCCTTATTAACTGTGTTAGACTGTTGATGTTTCGTAACAAAGGAATTCTGACGGCATTCAGGACAAACGTTTTTTTTTTTCATCCATGCCGACCATATTTTGACTAAAATGTGAACTAGCAGTGCAGAGTGAAGCGCTAACATGATGACCATTACTAAAAATAGCATGTTTTGGGGCACATGCTGTGAGCGAAACCGGTAGAAAAGAATGCACCTTGTCCTTGTGCCACCGTTGGACTGATATAGGTGTCGTACTCCATACTGTAAGTAGAGTACGTACAGACTGAAAACTTTCCTTTTCACCACTTTCAAAAAGGTTTCGTTGTTTTTTAATTAAGCTAAACATGAACCCAGAACAAAATTTTAATATCCCATCTAACCAATGGACTTGGCCTGTGCATCATGTTTTTCAATGTCTTCTAATTTCGCTAGACTTGAAGGAATACTGACATGTGAGATACGAACAAAATGTTATCCCATCTCAACCAAAAGTGGTAGCAAAAAAAATATCATTAAATAAAGTTTCAATTTTTACCTCAAAGATTATTGGTGCTATAATAGGTATTACTTAACCGCAGCGTAGAATAAGTCTAATAAAAGTAGTATAGTTGTTATACACGAAAACGAAGCGCGGAGTCTACATATTGTTAGCAAGCAGTAGCCTAGATAATGAAACTGAAAGATGGGCGGCACTTAAGTAATACATTCGTTCCTAATGCATGACATATTGATTACTACCTGATGGGTCACTAATCTATATGACTAAGTAAGTTGCCTGCATGTGAGAAATATAAAAACAACAAAGCTTAAGCAAACACTACATATTGTACAATACTCTTTAACTGTGTCAAACAACGACCAATGTGACCAAGATGATAAAAAAAGAGCACCTTTAATAAAACAAACAATTAACCCACTGCAACTGCAATCCATATAAATCGAGTCTACACAACTGTTAAAGTAGCTCAACATCAGAAGGAAATAAATCAACTGTGTACGAAAAAGATTTAGGGGAGAAAAAAAGTGACACCGAGGATTATACCCTGCTCTGTTGTAAACTTATGCCTCAACTCTTGCGAAATGATGCCATGAATCTATATCCTTCATATTAGACTTGTGTAGCACCTCCTCACGCTAGCACCACGAAGCCTCATGTAGGCAGCTAATCTCACATGGCGTCGGAACCAAAAGCAGCACTACGGGAAAGCTATGGTTTGCCGTATGTCAATCTTTTTTTATACAGGGCAAAGATTTTGCCATGTGTTTTAATTTAACATACGGCAAACACTATCTTTAACGTGTGTCCGAAATAAAACACACAGTAAAGATGGGGTACACGGTAAAGATTAATTTTTCCCGTAGCATTAGATGCAAAATCTATGGGATGAACCTGGCTGCCATAATCACTAGAGATTATGCTCCAACTTGTTCCACATCACCTTGCTCAGGAAAGGAGAAAAGGAAAGAACTCAAACCATTGGAAATGGGAAAGAGGAATAAAAATTTCTTTTACTGTAAAAACAACACAATACCTTGGATTATGGCGGTGGTGGCGGAGCTCCGAAATCAGCAATCGGTGCCGGCGACGGAGCTCGGGAACCGGCAAACACCCATGCTAATTTCCCGTAGTCCCGTGGCAGTTGAATCTGCCATGGCTCATGTCTAGAAGGTGTATTAGGAGAGGTGGAGACTGGAGAGTGAGGTTGCGGATGAAGCCATCACGAGCAGACAAATCTTTTCCTCCTACTGGGACCACATCAGGTATACCGTATGCGCTACGAGCACAAAGTTATTCCGGCCAAAAACGATTCATATTGCAACTGTGGGCCTCGGTGCACGAATCTCAACGTGTTACATCTAAGGGCTGCATGTTACATGGCCCGTGCCCTGCAGGGCTAATTTTACTTTCCGCACAGCTGCCGGCAGTACCCCAATTGGCACCGCCGTGGACCCGTCATTATTATCGTCACGTTCGCAGCAGCGCAGGAATGTCTTTGTCCTTCTCGCCGTTCATCAATGCACGCAATGGGCCTGGCCTGTGCGTGAAAAGGAAGTTTTCTCTTTGTTAACCACCACGTACACGGATTAGTATTGTAATCAGCATCTCCGCCAAATAAACACCGTCCGATCCTATGACCGAACGCATTGCAACAAGGCCCTAGGGTTAGCTAGCTAATAATCCAATATGGAGAAGGGGACGGCGAGGCGGCGGCGCACCAAAGATACACCACCGGTGATGACGAGGCCACGAACCACCGTGCATGACATTCCCGATCAGCTGCTCCACAACATCGTCCACCGCCTCCATTGACACATCTCCATCATCCGAGCGGCGGCCGTGTGCAAGCGATGGCGCCGCATCGCCTCTACCCGCGACATGGATCCCTTCCCGGATTGGAACCGCCATTAATTTTTCAACTGCATCGGCCACTACCACGTCGCGGAACCGTCATTGATCTCGTCAGGGTCACAGCGACGCCGGCATGTCTTCGTCCCCATCTCGCCGTCCATCAAGGCGCGCCACTTCTCCCTGGACTTCGTCCCCAGCGCCCCCGGCGGCCGCCCCTGCTGGGACATCATCGACGTCAATGGCACCCTCGTGCTCCTGGCCAGCCAGCGGCGTGCCTTCTTCCCGGGCCTCGTCGTGTGTGAGCCCATCACGCAGCGCTACGTCAGGATCCACCCGATCACGGAGAGATGAAGTATTTCCGCTGCCTCGGCGTGTTCCTTGGCTGCAGGTACAACGTCATCAGCATGTGCGGCTTCAAAGTGACCTGCGTGCTCTCCGACCAAGCCGCAGGGATGGAAGACGGCGTGAACATTGTCACGACCCGCGTCTACTACCACCACGCGCCTCCGTACCCGACGTCACGAGTGAAAAACGGCTGGGGCGTGTCACGAGAGGCGATCAAGAAGAGCATCATCCACCTCCGGGGCGCCGAGTCCGCGCACTTTGCCGGGCGTACCAGGGGGATCACATTCTGGGGCATTGAGGAGGATGGCACCGTGCTCTCCATTGAAGAGAACACGGGTAAGTTCTAGCATTTCCATCTCCCCGATCACGTTCGAGGAGAATCCCGTGACAAGTCCACGTTCCGGTTTGTTGATGAAGTATACGTGTACACCGATCCTGTCAAAATGCAGGTCGTAAGCCTTATTGGTGATGAACTCAGGGTGTTTGCTAAGCGGAAGCACGGTGATGGAACCACCGAGTGGCTGCATGAAAACAGCGTGTGCCTGCCTGAGGCCACCCATGGGCTGCCGGGGCATAAACAGTGCTACTTCAGCAGCACCGCAAAGATCGTGGCGGCGGGCAAGGGCTATGTGGTGCTGACGCCTGCGGAGGAGACGTGGCTGTTCTCCGTTGAGGTCCGGACAATGAAGGTAGAGCGCGAGCTCAAGCAAGTCCTGGACAGGCTTGCCGGGGAGGTTTACCCGTACGAGCTGCGTACACGGCCGAAGGTCAACACTTGTACGGCTGACTGTAAGAGGGGGCGTCGTGTGTTATGCCGAGACTTTTGCAAGTGCAAATAAGTTGTTTCCTGCTATCATACATTTGTTTGTAGGATGGTCTCCTTAGAAATGTTGTATTTTTTTTTCTTCAAACCTTATCTGTCTTGATGCATTCTTTTGCCACAGAAGTTGGTAGTGAGTCGGTGAGTAACTATGACTATATAACTTCATGCCCGGAGTGTGACTACATGCACCTTGGCTTTACAAGGTGCATGGCAGTAGAGAAGTAGAGTATTGAGAAATTGGAGAAGTGTCAGAACATGAGCTCATTCAGTTTGTTGGTGCATGGTGTGTATTCTAGACCTGGGAGGCATCAGGAATTTAGTAGCGTGGTCTCGCCTAACAAGATGCAGCCAGATGTCCATGTTTATGTGGCCAGCAGTAAGAAATAGCTATATGCTACCAGCTTTCTGTCTCTAGTCATGATAAGCTCGTCATAGTGCGGGTCGTTAGCCTTATTGGCATTGAGCTCAGGGTGTTTGCTAAGCGGAAGCACGATGATATAACCATGGAGTCCGTGCTTGAGCAGAGCATGTGACTGCTTGAGGCCACCCGTGTGGCTTCATGTCATAACTGTGGAGGAAACAGCATTGAGAGAATTAATGTGGCTGTTCTGTGTTGAGGTCCGGGCCATGAAATAGCTATATGCTTGGACCAGCTCTGTGCTTGAAGTTCGATATTACGCTTGGCCATCATAATATCACCTCACTGAACTTACCAAACCAAGATAGAAAACTCAGTGTAAGTTTAGGGCATTTAGGGCGCATGTTAAATTTTGTCTCCGTAGTTACACTTTGTTCGGGGTTGAGTCCGTATATATATTGCCACGATGCTCTATGGGTGTGGTCCGGAGCTATGTACAATAGTGCACTTAGTTTCAAGAGGGCGGTGGGGAAAATGTGCTCACACAGACGTGTTGAATACTGCATACATGAGAGAGGAGAAAACACAAAGTTCATCTTTTCTTTTACAAATAAGTGTTTATGATAAGCATGAGAGGCATTTTATATTTAGTAGTAACATATAACCCCTGGACAAAAGATGTTCCGGATTGCTGCTTTGAACTGAGTTTCTGAATGTTGCCTGTCAGTTCATAGCAAAGGAAAAGGGAACTTACTAATTTTTAGGTGATTGAAAGTTTGAGCAACTTTCAATCACTGCTTTGAGTCAACAAATCTATAATTATTATATAGGCTGGCTCATCTCAGCGGGCGATGCGGCACAAGAAGAGGCGCCTGTGTCATCGAGGCTGCCGACCACAGTACAGGACGTCCCCCCACCACCTCCCAAGCTCGTCATTCACCGCCGCCTAGACACGCACATCTCCCTCCTCCAAGCAGCCGTCGCGTGCAAGCGTTGGCACAGCGCATTCGCTGATGATATATTGAAATGTCCTCAAGCGCGTCTTGGATTGGATACATACAGTGGCGGAGGACAGAAAATTTTTGAGGTCTGGTAGAGCAGTTGTAATGACTATTTTTTTTTAGCAACCATACTAATGAACTCTGAGTAGTAGCTGGTTAACACAAATCAAAAAGAAAAAAATAGAATAAGTTTTTTGAGCTATGTGTAGTACACACAAGTAGGAGAAAACAGACCGCCGTTTGATCCGGCTAATAGTATCATCTGGGATCAGCATATTGCATCGATCATTGTTTTGATTTGTTTCCTCTAATAAAGGTCATTAGGAATGACCAGCTCCCCAATAGACCACGGCCTACAACTGCAATAGGGGTTCAAGGAAGCCTATCTTCTTCCTCTCCTTGCTAATTTGATTTGCTAGAAGCTCAATCATGGCAAGTGGAGATGGATGGCTGCTGAAGAGTAGAGAGTTGTGAAAAAATCATGGTATGGTAAGGCCCCTACCTTGCCATACTGAGTCTAACCTCACTAGATCTAGATATAGTACTCAAAAGAATCACCATAACACACCCGGACAATTAAAATTAAGAAAATTTTATTGTTATTGCCGCAAGTATACGACTCATAATAAAATAAAGAAATAGGACATACAAGGCTTGGGCTGCTTCTTACCCCTGCCACTGGGACCCAATGTCCTCGGCTACCACGCTTTTGGTCCGTGCTACGAGCATTCAGTGGGGATGGCTGACGAGAGCGCCGTCCCCACTGAACGTAGTAGCTGGTGATTAGTCAAGTCATTATATCCTCATAATAGCTGACGATCGACCATGGATCACAAGAAGTCACAAGCCGAAACGCCGACATAACAATCTTTAGCTGGTGTAAAACATTGTTGTGTTGTCCCACAAAAAAAAAACATTGTTGTGTTGGAAGGAAGGACCATATGTTGCTGACAATATATAGGCCACGTTTTCTCATCGGCCATATATAGCAGCTGTGTGGTTGCTAGCTAGGGAGTTGTGAACTATGTAGTGTCCAGCGAGCTCGGTGCAAACTTTATTATACAGGTTGACCTTTGTTATAAAAGAGACGCACTGAGCAATATCCACAACAATATTGTGAGACCGTGCCACATAAACGAAGAACTAATGTTTACCCAAGACAGCTACAAAGTACTCCCCGTAGGCATTGGAAGCATCAGGGACCTTTGCATTACTGGCTACTGTTAGTGTTGATCTCCACCAGTTGGTCCAACGGCCATCTGGGCCCTATCTCGTGTTCTGATTGGGGATACCCAGCCCAATGAAAGGCTAGTGGGCCCCTATTGCACAGTACATATATAGAGGAGGTGGTGGCCAGTGGCAGCTAAGGTTACGAGGTACACCGCCATCATTGTTTGCCCCACTGCGTATGCCTAGTCTGATCGAGAGGCGCACTGCCAGCGACGGGATGCCTCACCATGCCGGATGCCGCTACCACCAGTTGGCGTCATCACCGCCTACATCGTCGCTGCCATCCAGAGCCGATGGCCACCGTGGTCGGCAACAATGTTGGGGGATCACCTTGCGGGCCATCCTTCAGGGCCCATCAAAATTGGGTTGTGCATCGGATCGAGGCTAACCATCGAGCCTTTTTTTGTTAATTCTATCTTCGAAGTGCAGATACCCAATGGAGGTCCCATGAGGATCGAGCCCCTCACCCAAGAGAAGGAAGGTGATCCCACTCATAGGCAAGGAGTCCCTTCGAAGGTCACCAGTGCACTTTCGAAGGTTAGAGCAGCGTCCAAACCAAGCCTCAGTGCAATATGCATCGGGTGTCACGTGGCATGAGGGCTCATGGTGTCATGCGGGGTAAGGAAGGGTATAGGAAAGACTCAAATTACCTGTTTACCCTTTATAATGGGTTTGTATAGAATATTTGTAGAATATAATAGGTAATCAGAGGTAAAATGATCATTTACATATGACCTAAGTACGGATCTATAAATAGATCACCCTCACTTACTTGTAAAGGGATGACTGTTGAGGGAATATACAAAACAGACTCATCGTTTGCTTTGCTCCTTTCCGTGACACCTTGCTTTTTTTCTTTTTTCTGTTCGTGACCTCGAAGCTCGTGCTTCGTGACACCAACAAACAGCACCAGGGAGGCAAAGGTACGCCATCCAAAGATTCATACCCGCTCGATCTACTCATAGTCGTCCTATAGAAAATCAACAGCGCTGCAGGTATACTACTTGTGCTAGAGATACCTGTGGCCTATGCTTGCTTGCTCGGAGGACCATTACTGATCACTTGTGTTGCGAAGTTATTGGTTCTAGTCTTCTAGAGATCGGTTAGCTTAGCTGACACCATCGGTCCATAGCTGAAGATTTCTAAATGTTTTTGGTACCAAGATAAACATAAGAGTTACCATTTGCAGGTGAACTTTTTTGCTTCTAATAAATGACAAGTTGAAAATCACTAAAATGGATACAATTATCAGGGGTAGTATACAGGAACAAATGTTCTTCGAGCACGGTACAGATTACTATTCTCTACCTGCGCCCTGACCTAAATAAACCCAACTCTATCAAAACCCCGTTACGCAATGCAGCACAAGAAAACGTGGCGGTGCAGCATAGAGACGCCGGTTACGAAGCGCCCGACCACCGAGTAAAAGATTCCCGACGATGAGATATGCTCCACAGCATCATCCACCACCTCCATTGCCATGTCTCCTTCTCGTCCGGGCTGTGTGCAAACGATAGCGCCGCATCACCTCCACCCACGTCACCGATCCCTACCCAGATTGGCACTGTCATGATTTTTTCACCTGCATCAGCCACTACCACATCGAAGACCCAAATTCCTCGACACGCTTACAGCTGCGCCACCATGTCTTCTTACCTGCATCTCGATGTCCATCAATGCACGCCACTTCTCGCTGGACTTCTTTCCCGCCGTGCATGGCGGCCGCCCCTGGGACCTCGTTGACGGCTGCAGCAGCATTCTTCTCCTTGCCAGCCAGCGCCGCGATTTCTTCCTGGACCTCGTCGTGTGGAGCCCACCTCTTTTCAGGATCCACCCGATCCCGGAGATGAAGTATTCTGTATTCCTGCTGCCTTGGCGCATTCCTTGTTAGCTACAAGCATAACTATACGACGTCATCACCTTGTCAGAATTCAAAGTGACCTGCTTTGCTCTACGACAATGTCGGGGGATGGAAGATGGCGCGTGAGTTAGCACATGTTAAACTTAATATTTATTCTTTCATCCATGACTCGATTAATTTATATTAAGAGTACGCGGAAATCTTTGTTGGCGGCCTAATATGTCCTAAACAAGCTAAGGGAGATGCATCCATATATTTTCTCAACATATATTATGAGGTGGGGTTTGGGCTCACACATTACCGACTGTGTTCAATAGCGGTGTGATATTCTGGCTCAGGACTTAATATGATTGATAGAATACTTATACCAATAAGTTGTAACTTTTTTTCTGGAGGCTTATTTCTAAAGAATTCTGAGGTTAAGCGTGTTTGGCCTGGAGCGATGAGAACAAAGTGCACAAAAAAGATTTGTGTTGATCTAGGAGAAAAAGTCTTAAGATTCTAGAGAGCTGCCTGGTGTAAGCGGGTCTAGCCTCGGAGGAGCGGGATATTACAAGCGGCAGGGTACATGCTTCGGCACAGAAAATAATGAACAATGATGGTTAGAAAGGACTAGATATTTCCATTCCTCTGATTTTTAGATCTATCTCTTCGAATATTGTCATATCACATAGTAAGTGAAAAAGAAACAAAGTTGTTGACTCACCGAGCAGGCGGAGAAGGTCTGCCCCCCTCTGGTCTCCGACCAGCACCCGCCGTTGTTGAGAGCGCACCTGCCCGGCCCGACGGCTTTGCAGTCGGTGTAGCCGTCGCCCTCGTAGCGGACGCCGTTCATCACGGGGCACTCGCACACCCGGCCCCGGTACGTGTCCTGTTGTCCATGCCGGGAAACGCGTCAGCCACCGTCGTCGGCGATACAGCTCAGTCTCGGCGAAGAAAGATAACTATGTAGACATACCCGACAGGGCGTCACGTTGGTGGACGCGTCTCGCCAGCACCCGCCGTTCCTGCGCAGGCACTCGTTCGTCTGGATGTCTGCGGTTGAAAGAGCAAAATCAAAATGTATCGAAGGGGGAACGAACTGCCATTTTTCAGAGTCCCTGCTTACTGAACACTTTGAGTAATACAGTACTATGAGGTCTACCAGAGCTGAGGCACACGGCCTTCAGCACCGCCGTCCGCTCCAGTTTCCCTGCACACAGAACATAGCACAACCGGTGTCAATTCTCTGCGACACCTATGTACTGAACATTGTTGATGACGAGAGTAGGGAGGATGGTCACATCGCCTCGCGACCCTGTACCAATCTGATCTTCCTGCTCCTTGGACAAGACGGCGTTCTCGGTGTCGGCCTCGGGATCGCCCATGCACTCCAGCACCTTGTCCAGAGACCACCCTGCTTCCATTCCACAACGTAATTAATGAAGATCAATAAAGAAGAGAAACACAGCATGCAGTGGCTTTCCGTATAGTGGAAGAGATCGAAGAGAAACACCAACTAACTCACCTAGCGCGGTGACAATGTCCTCTGCGCACGCCTTGCTGTACTTCTTCTCCTTCATGGAGCACCGTATCTTGTAATCCATCACAAAATACCACCACGTCCACGGGTGCCCACTCTCATTGGCCACGCGGTGCACGCACAGCTGCCTCAGGTTCTCCAGTCTCCACCACCACGTCTTTCCCCTCGTACCCGGCCCCGAAATCCTGCTCGGGATCCGGCGCGCCTATGAATCACCAATACGCGCAGGAGGCCGCCATACCCGTATCTGATATGGCCCGATACGATATAGCGATACGGGATACTCCGATACTCTCTCTATAAATCCACTGTTTTGGTTTAAAACTCACGTATCGCTGTATTGTATCGCCGTACCGGTATCCCCGTATCAGTGATTCTTAGCGGCGCGCAGTACCTTCCAGGGTTGATGCACTGCGCCGACATCCTGAACGGCTCCGGGCAGTACCATGTGATGTAGTGCGGCGTGAACCGCGCTCCAGCAGCTGCGCGAGCCCCCGGAACCCCCCGCGCACGAAGGCGGCCTGCTCGTCGCACCGGGCGCCGCACTCGTCGTTGCTGTTGGTCCACAGCTCGTACTCCACGCGCTCCTCAGGGTGCGGCATCGACTCGCGCCAGTCCAGCTTCACCACCACCTCCTCCTCTGGTGACGATGATGAGGTTACCTTGTCGAACATCTTCTTCAGCGACTCGCCGAACGCGCGGTTCACCAGCGCGGAGGGGATGTTGATCTTGTCGATGTAGTCCGTGTCGGACGACGCCTCCGGGCTGCCCATCGTCAGAAGCTGCTCGTCCACGTTGTCCGCGATCAGCAGCGCCGCCGCGCCTGCGCGCTGCGCGTTCCACGCCTTGAGCGCGAAGAAACAGTCTGCACATTCAGGTGACATGGCTCCCGTCAGACGTAGCCCATTACCCAGGCAGGCAGGGGAGGTCGGGGAATGAAGATCACCTATTGATGCTACTACCACAGGCGTCGGAAAATTCAGCCAAAATTCACAGCCACGAGGAATGGATCGAATAGGGCTCGTATCGAAAATATCACAGCCTGGAACGATCTCTAGATCGAGAAACAGAAAAGAAAAAAAAAAAAAAATAGGCCCCCGATTGACGCTACCACAGGTGCAGAAAAATTCTGCGAAAATTCATGACGATTAGTAACGGATTAAATCGGATTGTCATCAAATTTCAGACCCTGGGACAAATCCTACAGCGAGAATCAAAAAAGAGAAATTCTGGCTGGTGTGGTCGGGAAACCAAATTCCGACCTGGCGGTCGGTAAATGAAACAACGACCACCCCACGCTCTCCGATTGAGGCTACCACAGGCGCAGAAAAATTCCGCAAAAAATCATGGAGACTAGGAACGGATTGAATCGGGTTCGTATCAAAGTTCATAGCCTGAAACGATCTGTAGAGCGAGAAACCAAAATGAGATAAATTCTGCCGACCACCCCAGGTTCCCGATTCACGCTACCAAAGCCGTAGAAAAATTCCACGAAAATTTATGGCGACGAGGAACGGTCTAAATCGGATTTGTATCAAATTTCATAGTCTGGGACGATCGCTACAGCGAGAATCAAAAAAGAGAAATTCTGGCGGGGGTGGTTCGGGAACGAAGTACCGACCGGGTGGTCGGTAAATCAAACAACGACCACCCCCACGCTCTCCAATAAACAGTGCTACACGCCCGACAAAAATATGGTAAATATTCGTGCGGATCAGGACTGTTTCGAATCATACTTCTGCAAAACTCACATCCTAGGACAGTCTGTGTATTGAGAATTTAAAAGGCGAAATCTGGGCTGAACAGCTTATTCAGTTTGACCTGAAGATGTGCAGACAGAGCTTCGCTTCCTCCTAGTATAACAGAAAGCGAAATCTCATTCTTTACCGATTAAACTCACGACAAAGGGTGATTTGAGCACGCTATGACCTCAAGTGAAGCAATTTTACTATCTTGAGTGGAGTTAGCAATTCTGACGAAGGAAGTGTGCTACGACAGCACTTCCCAATAGGATATCTCTGACGAACGCTTTGCTTCGAAAACAAGATGGAAACGGATTGGTCTGGGAAGATGTTGGCTTTTGCTTCAAGGGATCCCAAGACACTGACACCAACTGGTTGGTGCATAGGTGGTGGAAGATCTCCGATCAAGTGACTTGAGATCAAATGAGACTAGAGCTTCAGAAAACGTATACACTATGACATTTTTCTCCTCAACTATAGCAACAGTAGTTGGAAGGGAGCTGTGCAATGCAATGCCATAATGTCATGAAAGGTTGTAGGGTTGGGTGAATACTCTATTGAACCACACACACCATTTGTTATATAATAACAGATAGCATTGCCACACAACCATATCATGAGACATGCCACACCCTTTGCCACACAACCAATAAAGGTGCCGTGTAACAAGAGAGCTACAAAGTACTCTCCATGGGCTTTGGAAGCATTAGGGATCTTTCAATATCATGTGATGATGTTCGTTCCTATTCAAGGCCAACCAGCAGCTTATGCTTGCTTACTCAGAGAGGTATCAATTTATAGAGATGTTCTAGCGAACATACAGGCTGCGGGCAGTACCCCGAATGGCACCGCCGTGGACCCGTCATTATTAACGTCACGTTTGCAGCAGCGCAGAAATGTCTTTGTCCTCGTCGCAGTTCATCAGTGCACGCAATGGACCTGGCGGCCTAGGCCTGGGCCTCGTTTCATCCGCCGCGGCTTGGGGACGGCAGGCCCTGGAAACTCATCGACGGCTCCGGCAGCATTGTGCTCCTCGCTAGCCAGGCAGACAGCGTCATGTCTGAGCCCATCTCGCAGTGCTATGTTTGGATTCACCTGATCGTGAGGATGAGGTATTGTCGCTACCTTGGCGTAATCCTTGGTTAAGGATAGGTACAATATTACACGTAAATAGTTTTATAGATCATCTCATGTATTTTCACGTAGAAACTTTAATAATATGGAGGAGAGAGATGATGATGAGAGAAAGAGATAGTTGTTTGGTGAAGCAATCACCCATGCGCTAAAATTTAGAACTATAAGACGTTTTTATACCATTGTAGGAATTCTAGTGATTTTTTAACCTATAAATAAAAATATTTTACCTAAGAACTAATTGTTTCAGCATCATATTTTTATTGTTCCAGTGATATATTTTTATTTTTATTGTTCCAGCCGCTTGGACTCGCACGTCTCCCTCCGCGTGGCAGCGGTCTTCAAGCGTTGGCGTCGCATTGCCGTTGGCAGCGGCGTCTTGGATTGGGTACATGGCCCCCCGTGTCCTAGGCCACTACCACGCCTTCGACTCGAGCCACTCGCCTGCGTCAGTCGTCCTCCGTGAAAGCGCGCCACTTCTCCCACACGATTTCCTCCGCGCGGGCAGCGGTCGTGGGAGCCCGGCCCGTCGACAGCTGCGGCAGCCTCCTCCTCGGAGCAGAAGATGGCAGGTGAGTAACAAGGAGAGAGGTACCACACCCACCACCACCGAGGCGCCAAGTCGGTGTACTGTGTAGGACCTGTGCTGCACGGTCAACGTTCTGGGTCGTTGATGACCACGGCACAGTTTTGGCCGCCGACGATAACGGCAGGCCGGCTTGCGAGGCATTTCGAATTCATAGAGGTACTACACCAGCTTAGAACTGATATTATCTAGATACAGTTTGTGTTAAATCTACTCCCTCTGTTTTAAAATTATTGTCGCTATTGATTTTTTTTATAAACTTTGACCATTCATCTTATTTAAAAAATTATCTCAAATACATAAAATTATTAATTATATTATAATTTTATCTAGTAATAAAATTAATCATGAAAAAATATATGATAATTTTTAAAATATTTTAAATAAGATGAATAGTCAAAGGTAATAAAAAAAGTCAATAGCGACAATAACTTTGGAATTGAGGGAGTATTTTCTAAAGTTTAACAAAAAGAAAACGATTCATTTTGAATGCTATGAGAGCAATCATTATCGTCCAGCTAGTTCTTGACCTTTATTTTTATTGTCATATTAACAGATGTATAGTGAGAAATGCATTACTGATAGTTCTTGACCTTTATTTTTATTGTCATATTATTTGTTATTTTATCATTCATTAATGAATGTAAGGAGAGTTAACGGTCAGTCTAGTTATTGGCAGCCTACTATGTCATCAACAAAGGGAGATGAAGCCCAACTTTTGCTTGCTACATTGTCAGGTGGGAGAGACATAATCATAGACCATAATAAAACAGTGATTCTTGGAAGCGAGGACTAGATCAAGGAAAAAAATTTCGGTGAAATTTCACCGAAATATCTGAAATATGTCTGATATATTTTTTATCATTGAAATTTTATCATTGACTATGAAAATTATTTTTATTATATATATAATTATGATAGTTTGTAGATTTAAGACTATTTTATCTCAAATCATGCAAAAGTTTTTGAAAAATAATTTATTTTATTCACCAAAATTACCGATATTTCTAAAATATCGTGTTTATTGGTGACCACTGATATTTTTTTTTATACCGAAATTTTTTTCCTAGGACTAGATATTGCCGACTATATATAAGCCTCTCGTTATTCTCTCAACCATAGCGGTTGTGATTCGTAGGGAGCTGTGCGAGGACAGGCGAGTGAAAACTTCACTGAACCGCATATATAGGCCTCTATTATAAAAACAATCGGCCTGATGAGCATACAGCCATATCATGAGACACGTCACATGAACGGTGCCATGATTTTATATAACACAGCTATAATATACTCTCAATAGGCATTGGAAGCATCAGGGATCTTTCCACTACGTGCTGTAACTGTGTAGCCTGTAGAAGGCCCACCATCTGCTTATGCTTGCTTATTCAGATGACCATCAAATGATAATGTTGTACTGGTGAGCTTGTATATGTTGGGCTGGGAGATCGACCCCGTGCTGTTGGATGCGTTTATGTTACCAGCAGATGGCAACGAACTTTGAGCTTTCCTGACTATATAACTTCATGTCAGGACTCAGGAGTATGACTACAAGCACCTTGGTTTTAAAAGTTGCGTATGCCAGTAGAAGTAGAAGATTGAGAAATTGGACCAGTGTCAGAACATGAGCTCGCTCAGTTTATTGATGCGTACCGTGTATCGTAGACCTGCGAGGCATAAGGAATTTAGCAGTGTGGTCTCGCCTAACAAGATGCAGCTAGATGTCCACGTGTATGTGGTCAGCAGTAAGAAATAGCTTTATAATACCAGCAGCTCTCTAGTCATGATGAAATGCTAGAACGAAGTGGCTTCGTGTCATCAGTGTGTGGAAACAGAATCGAGAGAATAAATGTATCTGCTGGGGAAGATGTGGATGTTCTCTGTTGACCTCCAGGCCATGAAACCAAGATGGAAAGCTTGACAGTGTCGTGAAATTCTTTAAGCCAACTTTTCTTTTAGAATAATATCAACAACCTAACTTCAATACGGTCTAGATGCCGCAGTTTGGTTTGCAAAATTAAAAGAACTGCAACGGATCGGCTAATAAATTCTTTGGGTAATGGCTATCATTGCATCTACTATTTGCGCAACACATTTATCACGTACGTAAAGTATTGCGTCTGTACATCCACTTTGTTCCGGGTAGAGTCCAAATATATGAGAAAATTCTCTCTATGCCACTGGAAAATTTAATTGTTCTTTTTGTGTCATGAAAATTTTTGAATTTCCCTATATATCATTCAAATAAATTTTTTATTCCTTCTATGCCACTAGTGCCAATGCTTAACATTTTCCTCTATTCAGTAGCTTAAAAAAAATACTTTCTTTACTCCAAAATTTATAAAAATTTGTAAATTTATAAAGTAAGACGTGGAGAATATTTTTTATTATTAGAAAATATTTTGATTCTATAATATTTTTAAACTTGACATACTGTGACAAGGCGTTAAAGTTCGAAACTTCAAAATTTAACTTCTGAACCTTAATACTTTGCAAGATTCGCCAATTTCAAATTAAAAAATGTTATAGAACCACAATATTTTCTAATAATAAAAATGTTCCTCATGTATTATTCTATAGATTTACAATTTTTTAATATATTATATAGTAAAAAAATATTTTCTTTTAGCTAGCAAATAAAGGAAAACGTGAATGGCACATAGGGAAGTTCAAAAATTTTCATGTCACAAAGGGAACAATCAAATTTTCTAGTGGTATAGAGGGAATTGTCTCCAAATATATTGCCACGATGCCCTATATCCGGAGCTACGTATAATAGTGCACTTAGATTCAAGAGGGCCGTGAGAAAAATGTGCTCACACAAACGTGTTGAGTACTAACAAAGGAAGCTAAAAGATGTGCTCACATATACATGAGAGGAGAAAACACAAAGTTCATCTTTTCTATTATAAATAAGTATTTATGATAAGCATGCGAGGCATTTAAAATAAATTAGGAGTAAGAAATTAACCCCGGACAAAAATTGTTTGTCCGGATTGCCGCATTGAACTGAGTATCCGGTACTTTTCCAGAGAGTTCGTCAGCAAAAGAAAATGATAGTGTGCCATCCACTTAGGATATCCGTCTCATCATTATCACGGCAATGTTTTTTGCACCAGGATCTTCTGCAAGCATGCTCATCTATCTCATTATATTGTAATGATAATAACATCAGGATCGCCTTGAGCAGCTGATCTTGAATGCAGAACGCTGGAAGTATATTTAAGGGGTGTTTGGGAGGGCTCTGCTCCTCACGGTAGCAACTCCTCTTCCAAACTCTGCTCCAGAGTTGCTCTATTAAGGAGCTGGAGTTGTCTGTAGATGTGTTTGGCTACTTTGTTGCTTCAACTCCAGAAAAGAGAGTTTTGAGGATGAATTGTCATTGTTGCCCTTGGTTAGTTTTCTTTCTTGTTACGGAGAAGAATAACAGTAACATACTATTATTGACCATATATTTGTAGATGAACTAGAATTTTAATAGTAAAAATTAAGTTTTTACAACTTAATAATAATAATAAAGTGCTATCATTACATATCCCATACAAAATAAGCATGTGACATCAAATATACTACAAGCAATTTCACTACTCACTCCATCCAAGGGACAAGGATGTTGTCACGCTATCACAAAAAGCGTCCATTGTGATGAAACTTGACTTGGAGGTTGAATCATCTAAGGCATGTGCTAACATGACATACTTGTTGTATCTATCTGGAATAGTTGGCACAAAGTTAGAATCACGATCACAATTCTCAAAGTCTACATCAACACTTGAATGCTCACGAATGAAATTATGGAGAACCACGATGGCAGCAACAATCTTGTATTGTGTCAGCATTGTATACTTTGATGGCATCCTGTAAAGAATCCGTCATTTGTTCTTACAGCTCTAGCTTACTTCCACCATTCGTCATCTATAACGATGGTGCCCTTTATGGAACACCAACCTGTTCCGATTTGCCTCATCATCAATTTTTTCCATGCCTTGAAATCTTCCTTCAACTTGTCCTATTTATTTTTTATTTGCTGCTTGGATGCCACCTTACCAATCCTATCTTTCAAACTTTTCTCAACCTCACCATAACCAATCAAATTAAAATACGTGTTTGGACGATTCCCCTTTTTAATTTGTTTAGCAAATAATTGGTAAAGTATTTGAGTGGACTCGGTATCCTAGTCAAACAATTCAGGCATCTAATAAACAACTTCAACTTCTCAGCATTTTGACATTTCAAGTATACCTCTAATTCTATCCTCAGAAAATAATCTACTTCAAATTATATTCACAGAAGCAAGAAAATAATCTACCACAAATTCTATTGACAGAAGCAAGGGAAAATAGTATCACCTTTCACTGGACTACCTAGGCTGGGCTGAAGCTAACGGGCAGCGGATCTCGGGTCGGGTCTGTAGCTCCTGGTGCCGGCTATGGGCTTCGAAGAGGCACAGGGTCTGCAGCTCCTGGCACCGGCTGCTGGCTTCAAAGAGGCGCAGCACAAGGAGCTTCATGGACGGGGAGGCGCAACACGGGGAGGCACATGACAGGCATGCGGATCTCGGCTGAGTCTCGAACTGACGGGGAGGCGGATCTGCGGCCTCTAGCTGACGGGGAGGCAACCTGCAACTACAACCCGAGGGAGAAGCTGATGGCGCAATAGAGAACGGAGTCGGGGAGGCAGAGCCACGGCCAGGCGACGCCAGGGTGGCAGCTAGGGTTGGCCGCCCTGGAGAAAGGTGCGGGGCAGGAGACAGGCTAGAGAAGAAAGGCACGGGCGGGGGAGGGAATAGGCACGAACCATTTTCTTGTGTAATGGCATTTGCGGGTAATTCTTCCAGGACTCCGTGTCTAGATTGGTCTAGATTGGTTTCCTTCGGTTTGGGAGCAGGGGAGGAGGTACTCCGGGAATTTGTACTAGAACTCCTCTGGCTCCGAGGAGCTCGCCTACACCGGAGTTGCCCCTGGTTGACGTGTTTGGCCAGCTTTTTGTGACTCTCTAGTGGAGTTGGCTCTAGGAGCCCTCCCAAACACCCCCTTAATACTAAAAAGGAGATTCATCAGGGAGATCCCATCTCTCCCTATCTCTTTCTCTTGTGTGCAGAGGGGCTCTCATCTCTCCTAAAGTCGATCGGTCTAGTGTATTTATCTAGAGGTATTTGCATGGGTATCCATGCTCCCTGCATCTCAAACCTTCTCTTTGCAGATGATTGCATAATCTTTACTGAAGCATCACAGAGAGGGGCAGAACGGCTCCAGGATATTCTTGATATTTATAGTTGGGGCTCGGGCCAATTGGTAAATAGAGATAATCTGCAGTATTTTTCAGCAAGAACTCCTCTGATGACATGAAGGAAGAAGTCAGAACTACCTTGCACATTGACAAGGAAGCACTAGCTGAGAAATACTTGGGCCTTCCTACAGCCATTGGTAGAGCTACTACAGAAGCCTTTGAATCGATGCCCAAAGGTTTGATTGGTACATGGAGTGGAAAAGAAGCAAGCAGTGCAGGGCACAAAATTTTGTTGAAGTCTGCAGCACAAGTGGTGCCAACGTACTCCATGAGTTGTTTTCTGCTGCCTAAAACCATCTGCAAGAAAATGCGAAGTGTGATAGCCAGCTACTGGTGGGGCGGGTCATCAGAGAACAAGTGCATCCATTGGATGGTTGGGATCGGCTTACACAACCAAAACCGGTAGCCGGGTTGGGCTTCAGAGATCTACGTAATTTCAATTTGGCTATGCTGGGAAAACAAGGGTGGCACTTGCTAATGCGACCAGAGTGCTTATGAACTAGAGTGTTGAAAGGAAAATACTACAACGACTCAGATTTCCCAGGGAGTTCGAGACGAAAACATGCTAGCCATACTTGGCGGGCCATTCTAGCTGGTAGAGAAGTACTGAAAAAGGGACTAATCAAGAGGGTTGGGGATGGCACGACCAGAAACATTTGGCGAGATCGCTGGATATCACAGCATTTTAATGCTCGACCAATTACACCAGAGGAGGGGCAGGAGGTCACACTTGTCATCCGGCAATGGAATGAAGAGGTGATACGCAACACCTTTATTCCAGTGGACACGGACGCAATCATGTGTGTCCCGCTACATTTAAGTAGTGCTGATATATGGGCCTGGGAGCCGGAGAAGCATGGTGTATACTCGCTTAAGCCTGCATACAAATTGATGGACGCAAGCCGAACACCACGGAGTGAAGATGAAGCGAGTAATTTAGGTGACATTGCATGGAGGAAAATCTGGAAACTAGAATTTCCACCAAAAGTATGTGTGTTTTGGTGGCGGGTCCCTGCATGAGTTCCTGCCAGCTAGGAAGATCCTTAAGAGGTAACATATTGAACCGCTGGCAAACTGTGAAGTGTGCGGTGCAGAGGAGGAATCAATTCAGCATGTCTTCCTTGAATGCATAGTAAGTAAACAGTTCTGGCACTATATGAAAGAACTAACAGGGATTAAGGTGCCCCCTTTGCATCCACTTACGTGGGCAAGGGATATTCTCCTATCAGATTTGTGACCAACAAGGGATAGAGCCCTGCTCATTATTGGTATATACTCCCTATGGACAATCAGAAACAAAAAGAAACATGGCGAGCAACACATGCCCGTGAGGGTGGCAGTTCAGTGGGCTGAGGACACAGCTTTTGACTTGTGGCAACTGAGGCAAAAATGCCCACTGACACCAGAAAATCCTTTACCCCCAACATGGACAAGATCACCGCCAGGTTGGATCATATGTAATGTTGATGGGGCTTTCTATCCGGAAGACAGACGAGGTGCTACGGGTGCAGTACTTCGGGATCAATATGGAAGAGTGTCAGGGGCTGCCTCAAGATGGTATCCACAAGGCCTTGATGCTCTAGCCATGGAAGCTTACGCTTGTCGAGATGGAATTATCCTAGTGCGTGATGCGGGTTGTCAGAAGTGCTACATGGAGATAGACTGTCAAGAACTGGTCAAGCTCTGGGACGCGGGGGACAAACAAAGATCAAGTGTTCTTAATTTGCTATAGGAAATTAGAGAGCTAGCAGCACTGTTTCATGAATTTTCTCTAGTTCATGTAAGACGCACATGTAACAAAGTAGCAGATGAATTTGTGAAGCAAGCCTCATGCGAAACAATGGTAGGGAGTAGCAAGAAATCCCCGCCAATGTCATACGCTTGTTGGCTGAAGATTGTAACTTTGTTCATTTATAAGAAATGATCTCCCGTCAAAAAAAAAAGAAGACCTTCAGTTATCTTCGTGGTCACCTTGTCCACCATCTTCGCCTCCTCCAACAGCAGCATCTTCCATTTCTACAATAGTGATAGCCCAGAAAATATTGCATCAGTTGGGTTCACAACTTTCTTCTGTATCGCCATCTTGTTTCTATTTTCCACATCGCTCATGTTTAAACCTGCAAAGACAAAAAATCCTCATCTTTGGTGAGAGTTTAAGTTTCTCGGGGATCTATTTTTCTCATAAATCTACAACTGATATAGGGATAGTGCTCCATGTGAAAGTATATTCTTGATAATGCACCATGCATAATTTGATAGAACACATTCAAAAATAATATGATTGGTCATTTCCTTATGCCCGCATGGCACACATAAACCATTACCTTCCCAACCTTAATTTTTTGTACAAGCACCAGATTGTAAGCAGTTATGGCACATTTGTCAAATGAAAATTTTGATCTTTAAAGGAAGTTTTGCTTGCGATATATTGTTAGTATAACGATTGCTAGTACCTCTAAAGGTTAGAAACTTATCAAGCAATCTAGTGGTGAAACTCTTGCTTGTATCAAGTGCGTATATCACCTCATCCTTCAAATGATCTAGTTGCACTACATGTGCCAAGGATAAGGAGGAGTTCCACTCTTCCACTTCCACTGTCCCAAAGTTCCTTCTATATTCTAGCTGCCATTGTCCCTCCACGAAGCATTCTGCTATGTTGACATTTGGATCAGCGCAGATCTTGAACAGGTTTGGTGTAGTTACTTTTAGAGGTACATTTTCTAACTAGATGTTCTTCCAAAATTTGATCAATTTCTCCATTATGAGCTTTTATCATTGCTCCCTAGTGGAAGAGGTGTTTTACCTTTTGAAGCCATTTCCAGAATTGGGAAGAGCATCTAATTCCTGAATTGAAAAAAAAAATCTCCATCAGGCATATATTTAGCTTTGAACAATCGACACCATGTCTCATTGTTATCAGCACATAGTTTCCATATCCACTTCACTAGCAAGCATTCATTCATTATCCTGGTGTTAATTATCCTTAGACCCCCCCCCCCTCCCCATAGTCCTTAGGTCTAGTTACAACCTTCCATCTCAGCATGTGATATTTAGTTTTAAGCTACTATGCACCTACCAGTTCAAAAACTTAAGCTGATGGGGAAGTATGGATAGTTCACTTATGATTCAAAACTCCCACTCGTATGCAGCTCTCTCGGGGCAAAAACATGGAAATAGAACCGGCGTAGTGGAAAATGTGATCACCAGAACTTGAACTCAAGACCTTTGGCTTGATATCATATTAAGGCACTATGCACCTATTAGTTACACCCAAAAGTCTAAGCTGATAGGAAATAATGGGCAATTCACTTCTGGTTCAACATTTAACCTTACGTTGGTCGTACGTACGTACCCACTTATATATCGCAAGAGGACGATGTATAATTATAACTTATTTTCTCTCAGAGTATTCCAAGATTTAATCGAATCCACATAAAGCAAATGGGACTTTCACTATTATTTTATTTTACTAACTTAAAGTATGAAAAAGGTATTTATAAAAAGCTAGAAACAAAAGGACTAGAGAGAGTTTAACATGATTATAAAAGTATTCTCTCCTATGGTTCAGGTAACTAGCATGCAACTCACACTGTTGATTCATTTGATATATCTAGTGCTCTATAAGACACGATGATTCCGCTCACTCTGGCCCTATCATGATAGGAGCTAATCGTTCCCACTGTGCACTATGTGATCATCATAACGCAGCTAAACATCTAGCAATGCTAATAAGTTCATATATGGGATCATGCACAATCACATATGGAATAAGCATATCACATAGACTAGACATATTGATTTAATACACAAGTGTACATGACTAGGTTTTCTTCTTCATAGGGGAGAATCCGATGACTACTCACTCATCCTACTAAGATCCATGGACATTTCAGTTGGATGAGAGAATACAACATGTAAAGCACATGTGTCGATCCGGGTGCTGTGTCGGTTGGCACACTCCTCCTTTTTGGTGGTGATGGCTAGTGTTCGCCGCTGCAACCCTTAAAAACCCTTGGTCAAGAGTTTCTTGATCGATCCCCTTCTGATTCAGTTCCCTCCTCCTTATATTCTCCCGTTCTGGGCTAAGTTGCACCGACACCAACTCTGATTAAGGAATTGGGCTTCGCCACCACTGAATGAAAAATCTGAGTCAGTTGAAACATACTAAAAAAGTCTGTATCTGTTTTTGTTGGAGTGAGTCAACTGATTTCTATTCTCTATCGTGAAAGCTAAATATTTCCTTCTTTTCTCCTCTGAATGAAACGCAGACTACAGCCTAATCTGACCCCAAATATACTTGTGACTGGATTGGTAAAAATGTTCAACGTGTAACAAAATAGGAATGTTTGAACAACGACAGTCCCATTTGTTGAAAGGACCAACACCAACACTAGTTGAACACAAGTTATTTGTTTTATAGTTGTGAATCTTGTCCTACTTTGTTCCAAGGATATGTCATTGTCGTGACATTGGAATATAGGCTGTTCACGATGAACTAAGGTTCCATGTCTGATCTTGCTGACCACGTCGTCGGTCGTCCACTTTGCCGGAGACCGGAGCAGAGTATGGACTAGGTTCAACGTTTCGACAAGGTCACTGCAAGCGGCTCCAGGTTTCATCGGATCATTGTAATGATATTCGTACCAGGGACTTGTTCCGCTTGGAGCAGAACGGAGTACATTTAAAACTAAAAAAAAACTGATATTTAAAAATCTATTAATTTTTACCAAGGAATTAAGCCTCGATGTGTAAATTTAGTTGCCTTGTAAACAGACAAAACTAACTGAGGACGGATTTGAGGTAATTTACAGAGCAAATTTGATCGACTCGTATTCAGTAGCGTTTTACCCCTCCCAAAACTGACACGTAGAGTACCGGTCAAAAGGATATTGCCAGCTTAATCGGATCAGGGTAAAGTACGCCGGCCCATTAAGGTTAACTCATCGCTATGGGCAAGCATGCGAGGCGGCGCAAGAAACAGACTACGGCGGCGGCGAAGCTGCCGACCACCGTACACGACGTCCCCGACCACCTTCTGCAGCTCGTCATCCGCCGCCTGGACACGCACGTCTCCCTCCTCCGCGCGGCCGCCGTGTGCAAGCGTTGGCGCCGCATAGCCGCTGGCCGCGGCGTCTTGGATTGGAATTGGATATCGATACAAGGCTCCGGCAACTTCTTGTCCCGCCACCCGGGACCCCATGTCCTCGGCCACTACCACGCCTTCGACCCGAGCCACTCGCCCGTGCTCGGGGCTCACAGCTTTACCTTCGTCCCCACCGAGTCGTCCTCCGAGAACGCGCGCCACTTCGCCCTCGATTTCCTTCCCCGCGGGCGGCGGTCGTGGGAGCTTGTCGATAGCTGCGGCGGCCTCCTCCTCTTGACCAACAAGAGACACGGCTTCTTCCCGGAACTCATCGTCTGCGACCCAATCTCCCGGCGCTACATCAGAATCGACCCGATCAAGGACATGAAGCACCAGCTCTGCCTCGGCGTCTCCCTCCACAAGAACAGCCGAGTAGCAAGCCTGTCAAATTTCAAGGTGGTCTGCGTGCTATACGAGCGGTCCGAGGGGATGGCAGGAGACATGGGTACCGTCACGTCCATTACCTTCCACGCTCCTCCAAGCAAAGGACGACGGGGGAACAACGGCTGGCAGACGAAGAGCATGGAGACGTACGACGTCCACCACCGAGGCGCCGAGTCAGTGCACTTTGTAGGACGTGCTGCACGGTCAATGTTCTGGGTCGTTGATGACAATGGCACCGTTCTCACCGTCAATGATTACGGAAGGCTCAGGTGCTACCTCCTACCCGACCACATCCGTGGCCCGTACCAGTTGTCGACGTTCCGCTTCGTCGACAACGGCGTTAAGGAGGTTGAGTCGTCATACCACATTGTGAGGCTTGTCAGCCTGATCGGCGACGAGCTCAGCGTGTTTGTGGAACCGGAGCGTGGTAGCGTCGAGTGGGACCTCAAGAGGACATTGCGCCTGTCTGAGGTGACCCGCGGGCTACCCGGCCACAAGGAGGCCTTCTTCAGTACCACCACCACCGCAAAAATCATCACGGCATGACAGGGGTTCGTTGTGCTAACTTCCTCGGATCAGGAGACTTGGCTCTTCTCCTTGGACCTCAAAACCATGCAGGTGGAGCGCTTCGACAACCACCAGAATAATAGGTTCATGTAGTGCAGGTTAAAGCAATAATGGCAGGCTCACAACCTACATTAATTCTCCCAGGCCACATCCGTGGCCCGTACCAACTAAGGACATGTCGTGGCCTATAACCTATATGAACTATTCCCCTCTCCCCACATATTAGCGGTAATTACGATCTGTAGTGAACGAAGAGTTCAAACAGGATTGTGAAGGCCCGAATTATAAGGAAGATTTAGAGGAAAGATATTGCAGGCGAGCTCTAATAATATCCTTGACCATACTGTGTCCTTATATTTTTGATGGGTAAACGGGAGAGGAGGCAAGTACAAAGTTGAGTTCCTGGGAGCAACCAAAGATCGACAAACGAACCGGAGCAACCAAATGTTGGAGGTGCTTGCAAATTAAAATTATGTTAATCCATAGAGTGATGTAACATATGATTTAATTGGTAAATAAAAGGCTACAAATAATCATCATATTTAGTCAAATATGTAATTAAGTGCCCAAAATAATATTGGTATATGTCATCCTATAGTTTCTCTTTATATTTGAAGTGACACCATATTTTTTGAGGGAAAGAAAGAATTCCATAATCTATAGTCATCAGTCGTCACTTATTATCTCTTGTACACGCATAGCTTCTCATAACGATTAATGCGCTACTTGTACTTTGAGTTATCCATTGTTTTGGATAACAAATATTGTCTATATAAAATTTGCTTTTCTTATGTATCTTGCACTTGATTTGTTATTTTTGTATGAGACACACATCATCTTAATTTTGATTAGCTTAATCTAAAAAA
This sequence comes from Eleusine coracana subsp. coracana, assembly GCA_032690845.1. Taxonomy (NCBI): domain Eukaryota; kingdom Viridiplantae; phylum Streptophyta; class Magnoliopsida; order Poales; family Poaceae; genus Eleusine; species Eleusine coracana. Next base: position 59,395,022 of record CM064428.1, read on the forward strand.
AACTTCTATTAATGTCAAGTATATCCATGTAATAAAGGAAGCTAAAAGAAACAAGACACACGAGGAATGATAAAAAGATGAACTCTCTTTTTTCTGATTTGTAGTTTCTGCAGTAGGCTTGCGAGGCACTTGGAATTCAGCAGTGAGGTACTATCCCTGGCTTAGAATAGAACTGATGACGTCTCTGCAAAGCTGCCTTGAATATAGTTTGAGGTACATCTATTATTTTCTGAAGTTCAGCAAAAGAGAAAACAGAGGAAGTAGTTTGTAGTTGCGCTGGTAAATTGTCATGACATTGGAATAAGCTGGTCATGATGATGAACTGAGAAGTGCCTTGAATAAGCTTGTTGGAATAAGCTGTTTTGAGGTCCAAGTGACATTGGAACATGGAACCGCAAACATCGTCACGGCATGGCAGGGTTCATCGTGCTAACTCCCACGGAGGAGACTTGGTTGTTCTCCTTGGACCTCAAAACATGCAGGTGGAGCGCTTCGACAACCAGAATAATAATAGGTTTCTCACTACGGTTTACCGGTACAAGCTGGAGACGTCGCCGGTACTGGTTAAAGCTTGTGTACATGATCCAGCGTGAGAGAGAGGGTCACAGCCATGCCGGTGGGATCATGAGCAGTGCTCACCTATTTGCACCTGCAGCAAACTCACCATTGTCATAAACTTGTATTCGTGGATATACGACAGTTAAAAGAGATGAATCGAGGAATCATCAAGCTCCAATGATGGGCATGTTCCATTGGTGCCTTAGGGCAAGTACAATGGTGTCATCTCATAGGTCGTCTTATGCATGACATGTAATCTTAAGACGAGTTATAAGACAATTTATATAATGGGTGATCTGCTCAGCTGTCTCATATTCATTATATGACTCCTTAATTTGTGGATATAAAAAGGAATATTTTTACGCTAAAAGACCACTAGAATTTATACAATGGTGTAAGAGCCGTCTTATACTCCTAAATTTTAGCGCAAGAGGTGGTTGCTTCATGAAACAACCACCTCTTTCTCTCACCAACTCATGTCTCTTCCACATCATCAAAAATTCTATGTGACAATGCATGAGACAGTCTATGAGGCTACCTATATGTAGCACTGTACTACGCTACTTTGCAGTAATATCATATTATGGAGTAATTAAGGGCTGCAAGAAGTCACAAGTAGAAGATACGACACAATTAATAGTCTTCTGCTGGAGTGGGATTTACTCTAATTGGATAATGTGCCAAATCCTCTATTACTTGTAGTTTCTCTCCTGCTAGTGACGATGTCCTTCTGATTGAACTTTGACAGCAACCTCTGCATTTAGTTCTTGAGGCTGCACTGTCCACACATCAAAGCATGGAGCTAGATGTGTTCAGAATATAAAACGACTATTGTGGGTAGTGCAACCTCTCGTTTCCAACTTGAGGTCTTACTTCAAGAACGTATGGGTCTTACTTCTTGAGGCTGCAATGTTATTACTAGAACGTACTGAGTAAATCACCCATTGAATACAATGAGTAGGAGTTAGCAATGAGCAGAGTTGACCGTACAACAATAGGTCTTCTCGAGGCTGCAATGTTATTACTAGATCGTTTGAGTTAGCAATGAGCAGAGTTGACTGTATACAGCGATAGGTCATGAGAGGACGACGCAGGTGGGCGAAAACTTTTATTGAAGTGCCAGACACCACCTCTCTTGTTATAAATCAGACGGCCCTTGCATACTACAACCATATAATCTCACGAGTCATGCAACAACAATGGAGCCGTGTCTATACAAAGAGAAGATATATCTACAAAGTACTCTCCATAGGAATTGGAAGCATCAGGGATCTTTCCATGACATGACATAGCTGCACAACTTGCTAAGCACCAGCCGGCAGCTTATGGTTGCATACTCACGAGGGCCATCACTTGATCGGCATGTGCTAGCGAGCATGAAAATGTTGGACCAGGTTAGCTCTCTTGCGCCGTTGGATAAGGTTATGTTATGGGCGTGGGACAAGGGACACTATCACTCAGGCATGTACGATACACGGCAGCAACATATGTTAGGCACGTTAGTATTTGGTAAAACTGTCATTTATTTTTTGTGAGATAGGGAACCACCGTGTCAGGCCCATCATTAGCTATGGTGACAGCTAACCAATCTATAGAACCGAGACAACGCTAGCATGTTAATTTGTCTTTACGAGTGTACTACTACTAATAATAGAGACGACAAATAAATGAGTAGTACTAACTGATTAATATACAGAACACCTGGCAATTTTTATTATTGGCCCTTTTCAAATGTGATACTGACTGTAACAAGTGCGATTTAATTTGATCTTACATACCCAGCTGTAGATGTTAGGAACATCAAAGGGACAGAGTAGTTAGCCTTCAAATCTTCAGCTTGCCGATCGAATAGAGTTATATCTTTGGATAGGTTCCGTGTAGAAGGATGAAGGAAGAGCTAAGAACTCTGACCTCTCAGATTTTAGTAGGGATGCAGCAGGTGGGTAACCAATTGGTAGTTATGGGTCAACTCTTTAGTTCATTTGTTCTATTAGCTTCATAAGGTGGGAGAAAAATCTAGTTCATTTTATAGAATTTTGGGCCGACCCACTGACCCACAAAACTGAAAACCTGAAACCCAAGATTTTAGAGTGATTAGCGTGCTCTACGAGTGTTCCGTAGGAATGGCGTACAACACGGATACTGTCACGTCCATCACCTTCCACCAATCTCCACCGGGCAGAGGATGGAAGATAGCTGCGCGTGCGTGTAGGAGGATGAGCGCGCATGGCTACCACCATGTGGTGGGGCTTGCCTGGCTGATGGATGATGGAGCCTGAGCGTGGAGTGGGACCCCGAGAATACACTACGCCCTGAGGTGACCCGCAGGCTCCCGGGAAGCTGGAATACAATAGGCTGGACTTCTTGCATAGCACCGTGTAGATTGTAACAGCATGGGAGGGGGTACGTCGTGTCACTCAAGCATAGGAGACGTGGCTGCTGTTCTCCTTGGACATCAGCACCATGCAGTTGGAGCGCTTCGACAACTGAAATAGATTTGTCACTGCGGTTTACTCGTAGGAGCTGGAGACGTCGCCGGTGGTCGAAGCTTGTACATGTGACTTTGTATGAGGACGGGTATATAGTGGCCAGTATGCACATATTTGCATCCACAGCTTATAACTCGCCGTTTTTATGATAACTGATTATACAATAGTTAAAGGATAGGAACCGATGCATCTTTGATCTCAAAAGATTAGGTAAGTTTGATTACTTCATTGAGCTACTTTGCAACAATCTCATAATCGGCTTGGAGATGCATCCCAACTTTTGCTCATTGCATCAGGTGTGGGCAAGGCAGCACATGGCCATAATAAAGTGATGATTATTACAAAGATGGACAAGGCAGCACAGGTGGGCAAGGTATTGGTGACACTACACAAACCATGTTTTCTCCTCAACCATATATAGCAGCTGTGGTTGGTAGGGAGCTATATGTTCTAAATATATGCAATGTTGCCTGAGGACGTAGGTGGGTGAATGAAATTTTTTATTGAACTGCCACAGACCTCTCTTGTTATAAAACAAACAGACGGGCCAATGGGCCATGCAAACAACAATACCACTAGACATACAACATGAACGAAGCTATGTCTATACAAAGAGAAAATAGCTATGACGTACCCTCCATAGGCGTTGGAAGCATCAGGGATCTTTCCATTACAGGCAATAGGTGTAGGGCTGGTCAAGACCAGTCGACAGCTTATGCTTGCCTACTTAGAGAGCCAGAGGCGAGACTTGTTCCCCGATCTCGTCGTCTGTGTGAGCCCATATCACCTGCCTTGGTGTGTTCCTCACCAATAATGCAGGATTCACCGAGTATTCGGACGGGATGGACGAGGACGTAGGCAAGGCCATTTCAATCTCTTACAGCTGCGCGCCTCGGAACGCATGCAGGATCTGATGGAACACGCAGAATATCGAGAGTTCATTTGTCATCCTTCACGGCGCTGCGCCATGTCGGCCACACCACGGGGTTTGTATTCTGGGTCATCAAAGACATTGACGATGGCACTGTGCTTGCCGCTAGTCCTTTAGGCTGGTTCACCTTGCCCTCGCATCACCCGGACCAGCTTTGGGGATCACACTTTTTTAGTATAAACATGGCAGGTGTTCTGCCTTTTCATTGCAGAAGAAGAGAGTTTGTGCCTGTCGATTGCCAGGCGGTATTTATACAGGACTACAAAGGTTTGTACAGTTTATGTATTCTCAATCAAGTACTTCATCCACTACCGTGCTCAGATAACGGTTTGTCGGAAAAAGGCGCCGACGAGGCGAATCCACACGTGGTGCGGCTTGTAAGCCACATTCGGCGACAAGCTCTGTGTCTTTGAGCAGGTGATAGATACCACGACAGCTTGTGGTACCTAGAGAGGAATTCAGGACTATCTAAGGTGACCCACAGGACATTGCACCTGTCTGATGTGACGCGCGGTCTCCCCGGTCACAAAGGCTTCTTTGATACCACCACCGCGAAGATCGTCACGGCATGGGTGGGATTTAATTTGTTGTGCTAACTCCGGAAGAGGAGACTTGGCTGTTCTCCTTGGACCTCAAAACCATGCAGGTGGAGCGCTTCGACAACCAGAATAATAATAGGTTTTCCACCGCGGTTACCCGTACAAGCTGGAGACGTCGCCGGTGGTCAAAGCTTGTGTACATGATCCAGCGTGAGAGAGAGAGAGGGGGTCACGGCCATACCGGCGGGGTCATGGCTATAGTGCCCATACATTTGTATCTGCAGCTAACTCACTTTTGTCATGATCCCGGTTTATAATTAAAGAGTACTTTTACAGTAGACCAAAATAAATGCATGTCATCCATTTAATCTATCCGATGGTCCAGACCATCACAATGATAATCTTTTAATCTATTTGTATCATAAGTATCGTATACATGTATTATAGTATCACATGGGTAATTTTGGAACATAAAGATGGTGGCAGACTTAATTTTTTAGTGTGAGAAAGCAAAATTCCAATACCAATCATTTGGATAATCAAGTTCTTTAGTTTCTTTATGTTGTTTCGTTAGGGTTCGTGTGGTGGCGGCGGCATTAGCAGCAGGAATGAAGATGTTTGGAAGATCAAGAAGGTCAGTGGTGGTGGTGATCACGATCTCCCGCGGGGATGGGCTCCTCAAGCTCCTATGGCTGCTCGGTAGCCCATGGTGGCGATGCAGAAGCCAAGCCTCGCGCGACGTGTCTACAATCCGATGTATTTACATACGGATTCGCCATGGGCAGCATCGGGGAGATGTGAGCGGATGATCCAGCTCTGCTACACCAGGCTCGTGGAGCACAGGTGTTGATCCGGGCATTTTACAACGAGGGGGCCTAGCACGTCCTGCTGGAAGACAAACGGGGGATCATCCCCACACTCATTACAGCAAGACAGCCAAGAAACAAAGCATTGACTTAACAAATTGTTCATCATCACTAGCGATGATAAGAACTGAAAAACTGTCGTTCTGTCAATCGAAGAGCAATCGTGCCTCACTAGAAGATAAACTGATTGTTGTAGAAGTTGATTCGTAATTTTATCTTGTGCCTCAAAAGTACCAAACTGCTTTGCCTATTATCTGGATGCATAATCCATAACCCACACAACGATCTGCTGCCTGCCGGGACAACGCAGAATACAGCAAGGATTCCGTCGCGGCGGCCGACTCCGGCAAGGATCCTGTTCTGGCAGCAGCGGGCAAAACTCATGCTGCTATGCATCTGCGTTAGGCCGAGCCCTCCTCACAATCGATACCATAGATGAATTAACTCGTAAGTTATACAGTAATCTATTTAATAATAAAAGGAAATAAACTATTGATCAAGTGCCTAGAAAAAAAAGAGAAATAGTTTAGAAATTCCCACAAAAAAGCAAAACATCTAGCCCTTAATCTTCTCCTTGAGTGATCTCAGAATTACATCCAACCCTTGATCTTTCTTTGTCACCACCCGATTCCCCACCACTTCCCCTCTCTTCACATATCAGATCTGCTACAAGACGAGAACCTGGTGTCCCCTTCCAATTCATTAGTCTTTGATTGATATGGAGATGCATCGACAAAGAATATCTCTTTTGATGTCCATCCCCGATGCCCATGATTCTCACCCTTGGGAAACGATGTTGTTCAGCCCCATGAAGCCATGAGATCGTTCATAGCTGTCGGGCGACATGCACAAAACACAACTTGGCACGGTTCTCTCTCTCTCTGTCTCCCTGCGATCGTGATACCCTCACAATTCCTTGCGATCGTGATACCACTCTAATGGCAAACGTCAAGGCTTCTAACGCAAAGGCATCACGGTGGCAGGTTTGCACAGGACGACAGACATTACTGTACAAGGCTAAGGGCAACGCGGTGGCCGGTGGCCGATGAGCTCGATTTCAGTATGTTCAAAATCTTCAGGTGAGTCAGTTGTGCACACTGATGGCTCGCTGGATTATTCTAGGATTGCATCCTTATTTTTAATCTTTATTGCCACAAACACATAGATCCAACAGCGCATCTGTTTATTTTCAGTTCATCTCAAACGAGATAGAATAGAAGAGGATGACCAGCAAATATCTTTTTTGTGATTGTTTTACGATCTACAGAGTGAAACACAAGATGCAACACATTTACCCGGTGCAGGATTTGCTTACTCCGAGCCATGGAGCATGCGCACAAGGCATACATAGGCAAAGAAGACTATCAAGGTGTATCGGGAATGTGGGAATGTTTAAGATGGAATCATCAGGAAGCAAGGAGAAGGATTTATTGGAGCAAAGAGCAATCCATATCAGGAAAAGATCATGCAGAGCCAAAGATAGTTAAAAGATCCCATATTCCACAGAATGTCCGTCAGCACAGGGGAGACAATGATAGCAGAGAGTGGTAGAGGAAGAAGCTTATGTTTATGGCGACCATCAATGAGACCCTGTTGGTGGCCATCACCATCTCGGTGTGAATTGCACGAGTAGGTGCTGAAAGAAACGGAGACAGGCAACATTGAGCTGACTGATGACCACAATAGTGCAGTTTGGTGGTGATTGGCGGACTAGGCAAAACAGGATGCTAGGAACCTTAGGTCTTTCTTCATTGGCGTATGTTTCATCAATTGGCACATGGGATCGATTACTTGATGTCTAATATGGCCTGAGAAGAGTTGCAGAGCACTGGATAAAAAGGGGTGGATAATGTGGCCAGAGCAGCAATTATCATGGCATCACTGGCTTTTCGATGGCCCGGATAAGGAGAATGTTTTGGCTGCCAGAAGCTGCACCTGCGGCAGATGTTGACTTGAAAAGGGGCGCACATCACAGAGAAGTAACATGCCATTGCGTTTCATGTTTGTGCATGCATTACTAGACAATGTCATGCGATTACGATTGAGATGCTAATGAATCCTCACTAATGTTTAGATTGAATCATTGTGACAAAGGCGACGTTCCTGCTAAAAATCACAATAAAGACAAAGGTCAGCACGGTGCAAAAAAAAAAAACAGCCACATCCAAGGCATGTGAGATCTTTTATAGTGCTTGCAAATAATATTTACAATGCATTGGTTCAAATCTAACGCTCTAAAATTAAAGGTCCAAATTAAAAGGTATTAAAATATTGATGAAGGTACTTAAGTATTGAGGGTAAGACTGTACTTTCATCTATTCTAAATCTGGAAAGAAGTAAATCTAATAGGAAATAGATTTGTATGTCATATATTTTTATTTACATTGTCTTCTTAAGATTTACTTGGTTAACATTCACATACAATTAATACTCCTGTGCTTAATTTAAATAGCATGTTTCTGGCTTCATATAGTTATCCTTATACCAACATGTTTCAACCAAAGCGTGCCACGTGCGGAGAGTGCGGTGCTGGAGCGTGCGGCGCGCGGCACAAGGGCACTGTGGCGTGTTGCTTCTAGGGTTAGGAGTCACGGCTGAAATATATATCTGTCAAATATTAACACATTTACCCTCGACACAGTAACAGGCAATTGCATACGGGTTTGGATGAAACAGTAATTTCATACTAAAAATTTTGGGAGCTCCTGCGTTCGGACCAGCCTTGTCCTTTGTTTCCTGGCACCTAGGCCAAATGTTACCCGCCTCACGGCAAAAGTTGGCGCCCTGATTGATCTAAGGATTTTCTTCATTGAATATAAATTACAAAATTAATTTGATAAAAATAGGATGTCAATCATTTCCTACCCACTAATTTTTATATTCATCCCATCGAATATCTCTACAATCTATTAATTGAGGTACGATCGTCCACTTCGTGTCCATAAAGTTAGAGATTGAATCCAAATCGGTTTCGTACCTTTCATATCAAGTACCAAATTTCAAAAATTATAACTCCCTCATCCCAAGCTCAAATTAAGCAAACTCGGACTCTATATTGTAGCTCTCAAAAAGTTCTACAACTTTGGTATTCAATGGAAGTACAGATCCTGCCATTTAGATTTTCAAATATGTGATGCAAAAGTACTTATTCTGATTCAGACTTCTCTATGCAGATCTCTATGTGAGACCCATTGCTCTGAAGTCCAAATAATATGATCCACATATGTTTTAAAAAGGTATCGACAAGATTTACAATTTTCATGTTTTAACGTTTTCCACTGGAGCAAAGTTTCAAGTTCAAAATCGTATTGTAATACAGTACTATTTTATAGACTGCGTAAATTGATTTTTCCTTTCAGATAACACTTCTAGAATATGGTAAAAAAATGGTGAAAAAAATATTATTTTTGATATATAAAATGGTATACTAAGAAGCATCAACAATAATATAAATATGATCTTTCATGTAAAAAATGTAAATAATATTATATATATCTAATAATTCTATTATGTGATTAATTTATATTTAAGTTATAAAGAGTGTTTTATTTTTTAAGTCCGTAGCAACACACGGACACTTTGCTAGTTGAGATATTAATTAAGCTTAATTGATTTCTTTCGCAAATTAGCACCTTTTGTAACTTTAATTTTTCTATATAGAGGACAACAGTTTCGGAGTGTAACATTGTCATTTTTTTCATAAACACATTCTAAAGTTATGAGGTTTATAATATTTAACAATACATGAAAAACTTGATGATGAAAAAATATTAAGTTATGACAAATTATAGTTGTCATTAATTGTGACGCTACTATTTGCTTCATAAACTGATTAAGTTAGATATTTATGAAAACATATTTTGTCACAATAGGGTAATAAAGGAATTTGGGACGATTTCTAACAGTTTTTTATGACGCGTAAAGAATGAATTGTCATAAACTGAATAAGTTAGAGACGTTTTGCTCTATTGTCATTGTCAAATCGTCACATATCATAAGGTTTCTTGTAGTGCTAGCCTGCGCAATTGCACGGGCCATACAATCTAGTTACAATAAAGGTACTTCAAGGAGAGGAAGCAAAGCATTTTTTATCTCCAAAGATTAAGCAAAGAGTTCGATTGTTTCGTGGTGGTACTTTGCAACAATTCTCATAGTACGTATCTGGGAGATATGCAGCCCAACTTATACTCCAATACATTGTACGGTGGGCAAGATATATAGCACAGAGCATAATAAAGCATTGATTGTTAGAAGTAAAGACTAGGCACTTCCGTATTTGTGACAATGTTCAAGTCGTGTTAATTTTCTCCACAACCATAGCAGCCGAGGTCAGTTTGGGACCTATGTTCTATATTTATGTGTGTAAGCCGTGAGAGGACGCAGGTGGGCGAAAACTTTTTATTGAAGTGCCAGACACCTCTCATGTTATATATCAGACGGCCTTGTCTCACGAGTCATGCAACAACAGTGGAGCCATGTCTATACAAAGAGAAGATATCTACAAAGTACTCTCCATAGGAATTGGACGTGTCAGGGATCTTTCCATGACATGACACAGCTGCCCCATTTGCTAAGCACCAGCTGGCATTCTTGGACGACTTGGGTGGCAATCCGGTGCCGCGGTCGGTCAATAGCAGTTTTCGTCCATGCACGCACGCACGCCATATTCTCGATCCAACACTCGTGTGACCTTCACCTCATCTGTTTTGCCCCTTGGACGACTCTGGTGCCTGGTGGCATTCCTGCGCCGTCGCCCATAGGCCCCCTTTCCAGCAGTCTCCATCTTCATACGCTGTCGCTGGAGCCCGATCAAAACCTGGCACAACCCGGCTGATGGCACAGCGGTGCGTGCTGTAATGCAGGCACAGCGGCCGAAGAGGTGTTGTTTCGTAACCTAAAGAAGATCCGAATCGGACATGAAGTTCGAGACAAATATCTTTTCTAAACCGGCTCTCTTTAATCTGGACGTAACCGATTCGTTCTTGTACTGGCGTCCAAACCGGTTCTTTGTTGTATTTGGTCGCTGTTACAAAAAGGAAGAGAGCTACTGTGGGCAGCGGCCATGGATTTGAACAGCATGTCCGTCGACATCCTCGAGTACGTCATACTGTGCCTCGACTGCCCAATCAGCCTAGTCCGAGCGTCATCTGCATGCAAGCTATGGCGTCACATCATAGCCGGCACCGTCTTCGTCCAACGCTTCCGAGCTCTCCACGAACCACCTGCCGTTGGCTCTTACTACAACACCAATGGGCACCTGTCCACATTTCCACGCTTCGAACCCGCGCTACTGCCGCCTACTTCCATTGACAGCAGACACGTCTCGCTTGACTTCCTCTCCGCGATAAACACCCCACCATGGACTTTAGAAATCAAGGATAGCCACCGAAGCCTGCTCCTCGTAGAATCCGTTAGCTTTAGTTCTTGTTCGGTTTGGCCAGAACAGGTCAGAATGAGCCCCGTTCCGGCTGGATTGATTTGACCCCATTTTGATTCCGGTCCGCTGCAAAATTGCTGTTTGTTTAAAAACTGGCAGGGAATGAAATCCGGTCCGTTTTATTAATTTTATAGACTTTATGAACCGGATTGAATCTTTGTCTCATGAGATCTGGAATGAAAACAGCCGGATCACTATTCCCGGCCCAGAACAATTCTTAGGCCTATTTCAATCCCATAGAACCGAACAAAGCCTTAAAGATTTCAGGCGTCATTAGTGCATGTACGTGTGTGAGCCCATGACCCGACGATTCCAGGAGGTTGCAAAATTGGTGACTAGGCCCTCTCGCGCACGTGAATTCCAAGCCTTCCTCCTAGAAGGCGCTGAGCCAGGTGACATAGGTATGTCAAATTTCAGGGTCGTTTGCCTGTCTAAGCGCGGCGGCGATGAGGCCGGCATATTGACATCGGGTGGCCCAGTCCGCAAAGTCAGTATCAGCAACCAAGGGGCAAAAATGATATGCATGGGGTCTGCCGCGGGTTGCATGTACTGGTACATCAGGGGTGAGAGTGGGATAGTGTTCTTCGCCTTGGACCAGAGCACCACCGAGTTCTCATCTTTCTTGTTGCCCGGCACCGAGGACTTTGCTCAAGCAACGATCCCCTCCATGTTTGCTGTCACCACCGGCCGCGACGGTAAGGCACGCATTGTGTTTCTCAGCGGCGGCAAGGCGTTCGCGATCGGCCGCTGGGTGCAGGAGAAAGGCGTAGGGCGGTTGACGGCAACAAAGCTTGGGCTGCCTTCGAATCAGAAATTCTCTCTCGCCCGCTCCGTGCCTTTCTCTGTTGATGAAACGATGGGCACGGTGCGGATCGTCGTAACCTCCCAAGGGGATATAGTTCCCGCGTTGCGTGTACAAATTAGACATCGAGAAGATGCGGATGAGGCTCACCGAGAATAATGAGAAGCCGTATCTGGTCAAGCTGCATTGATATAAAAGAGGTGACCATCGTTGGTCGTCCGTCTTTTCAAATTCGTACGTCGTCGTTTTTGTACGCACGTTCATCCACGCTCCTATCCGATTAAACCTGCCAAACCTACGATCTCTGTGACATACCGACTCGGTTTTAGTCTTGGAGGACTTTAACTCATCTCCGCTGTGTATACCCAGTATCTCGGTTTTAGTCTCAATGTTCTTTTCTGCATTACGATGACATCGGCAGCGCTGTAGCGCTGAGACCTGGCATTCTTTTCTTCGGTGGCGCTGCCTCGCCTCCTGGAGAATCGAGAGCTGTGATATTTCATCAGGTTTGAGTCCCTTTCGTCTTTCTCAATAGGACACCCACGTAGAAGATGAAGCTGTCAAATCTGTTTTTCTCTCCTATCGATGCTAGCTTCTTCCTCTCCCTACTTGCTTCAATTCTGATGCAATCTTCCATTAGCCGATAGAACCTAGCCACGAGTGCTCTGCCTCGGCAGTGTGGATCAGCTGTAGCTAGGTTCATCTCCAATCTTGGACAGTTTTTAATTAAATTAGTTTCAGTAAAATGCATCAGAAGCACGTCAGCCTTACACAATGAATCATTTTCTATCAATCCCGTATATCAGCAAAGGTTTATAGCAAACCCACTATAACTTGTAAGCCTTTTTAGTTCACAAATAGTTGAGTATTCACATACATGAATTGGCCAACTGTCGCTTGCTTGTTCCCTAGAAAAAAGTTGTTCTTTGCATGTGCTTTATCATATTATTAAAGCGTAGGTTTTCTGTGTGTAGTCTAATAATACTCCTCCATTCTTAACATCTTGACATTTCATATAGACAATTTGAACTAAAAAAACAACTAAGGAGTGCTGTCGTAACGACAACATTTTTCAAAAGAAGGGAGTAGCTAATCAATATATTTACTGGATATATCATGGATAATTTTCATTGAAAGAGTATTGTTTGCCACATACTGGTCCACTCACATGATACACAATTGTCCATCTGTTGGTAGAAAAATCATTCTCTTGTAAATTGTTCAACTATTTTTTGCATGTGCTTTACCATATTATTAAATAATGGGTTTGCATGTAGTCCAGTAGCTAATCTTTCATATATTGGACGGATATCTCATGTATTTATATCAGTAATTGAAGTGATTAAACTGCTTATTTATAGTCTACTTTATTATCTTTCTTATTATTTTTCTAACTTGGTCTTATTGTTTAATAATATGTTCAGTCCATCATAGATGGATCTTTTGGAAAAGTTATCTAGTCTTTCTTTGTATGTGAAGCTTAAATATTTATGTAACTGATCGGCTACAGAATGTAGTAGACCATCACAGAGTGATGTACATTTTTTTTATAATGTGTTGCTTTTTTTTTCCTTTTTTTCTCTATCATGTCTGGACATGTTTCATATTTAGAAGAAGAGAAAGAATACATGGTTTTTAAGTTACACAACCATGAATACAGATACAACCAAGACAATACACGACCAAAATTGAGAGCATGATTATCACAAAACTGCAGTCTAAATATATAGGACATGATTAAAAGTCTGTTTGGTTTGGCTTTTAGATGTTGTGGCTGTGGGCAAAAGCCAAAAACCAAACCAACCAGTTCACTTGTGGCCTCCAACTTTGTGAAAATTTGACGTAGAAGGAATTTGACAGCAGGTCCGGAGGAGCTTTCTACGGCTCTGGGTGACAACTTCGCAAAATTTACCCATATTTGCCACTGGTAAGTGGCTACCGGTTCTATTCCTGGCCTGATGAAAAAACAAGACACGCTAGCGAGCGAGCTCCCACCGCCCCCGTCACGAGCTCCGTCCTCTGTCACCATTGGCAAGCTCCCGCCATCATCACGGGCGAGCTCTCACTACCGTGGGCGAAGCAGGCTCCCACGCTCCACCGCTCTGGGCGGGATCTCCGCTGACGTGAGCTTGACCTTCTGCCGTCGTGGGCTCACCCCTTTGCCCTTGTCGTGAGATCTGCCCTCCGCCCCCATCGTGAGCTCAGCCCTCTGCCACCGCGATCAAGCTCCATTGCCCTAGGCAAGATCTCCCGCTGTCCCGCGCTCCATCGCTCTAGCGGGAGGCTCGGTGCCGCGGGCAAGCTCCACCGGTCCGGGTGGGAGCTCCATCGCCACGGGCTCCTCGGCCTTCCCAATGCTGCCTCGGGCGAGCTCCACCTTCGACAGGTAGCTGTCTGATCCACCACCTTGGAGGAGAAGAAATATTGATAAGATTGACATCTAGGACCCACTGACATATAGGACCTGCTGACATGTGGGACCTATTGATAGCTTCTTTTCTAAAAAGTCACAATCGTTCAACTAAACGACTTTCGACTTTTCTTACAGCTGATACCTCACAATAGCTCATTTCACAGCCACAACTCATAATAGTTTTTTTCTCACAGCCACATCACAACCAAACACACCCTAAACCTAACTAACTTGGTGGCGAGACCTCCATGGTTCTTAGCCATCAAATGCGCATTCCGATGAGGCTCCAATATAGCTTCCTTCCAGACCTTCCGCATTTGACTTGGTAGAATGAGGTAGAATAAGACCTTCATGCCATGCACCAACCAAGAAGTTTTGATAGAACAATCTGAGCTTGAGAAACTCTTGGGAGTGACTATTCTTTGGGCAGCAGCAACAAAATTTCCTATTGTGCATGGTCTTTACGAGCCGAGAGGATCCATGTGGCCATGCAACATGCCCTATCATGTGCAATACCGACATAGGTTGTAGAATTAGACGACGACACCATTAGTTTGCTGTTGGGACCAAGGTTTCCCCCTTCTTCTCGACGACCCCTCAAGATTGAAGATCGAGGGTAACCACGATTGGAGGAGCTGCTGCCACCACCAACAACCATGACCTAGACCTGCCACCACCACCACCAATGACCATGCCCGGAAGCCACCGCTGCCACTTACGATCATGACTGGGAGCTGCTTCCACCACAAATGACCACAACCGAGAGATATTTGTTTCTTTTTGGACAATTTTTTTTTGCAAATTTTTTCTTTTGGATGATGATCTAGATAATACATGATTGAAACGTCATCCTTCCAGAATTTTACCCCCAACTCATATATGTCTGTAGATACTGCAAATCACAACTTAAAATAATGATACTGCAAATCTAGAGCCGACCTTGCAACTTTACATTTATTATGGCATTAGTTTTGAAGTTTCTTTGTGTAGCACTAGAGTTTGTGCCACACTTCCATTTTTTGTGGGTCCCTTTCATCTATGTTTTGTTCAGGTAATGAATTAGGGCCTCCACAACTGTATAATACAGCTAGCGCTTGTAGTATTTGGACCGTTGAGAAGAAGGAAGAGAACATGCTTATAATACAGCTATCTTTGCTGCAGCGCCTATCTACAACCAAAGTGTTCTTGAAGAGAGTAGAGCTCACCCATGTCGAATGGCTGAATCGAGTCTAGAAAGGGTGAACAACGAATACAGTAACCTAACCTATTGGTCATGAGTAGTCATAGGGCACTATGTTAAAGTTGAATTATTTGAAAGTTGTCTTTAGCTTGTCTACAGTTTGTGGCATTGCAGCAACATCAACTGATGCGCTGCCAGGAGTCAGTTAGGTGAAAACATTTAATTAGCCGTGCAGTAATCGGCTTTAAAAACAGCAGCATCTGGTAGTTTTCTAATTGCTACCCAAGACATGAGAAATGTAAGAACATGGAATCCCAAATTTTCTTGATAGGCACAACATGGATTACAGGATTGTGAGGCTTTGGGAGTTTAGCAAATAGCAACATAAAAGGATTTTGATCTTTTTTCTTATTCCACCAAAAGGTACTCCTATGATTTTTGTTGCCACACTTTCACTTCCAGGTAATAAATCCCAGTATAGTTAAAATGGATTTCAATGTAAATGGATCAGAAATGTCAATCTTCTACCACCTTGTTCCTTGGAACAGAGGAAAGATTACCGGCTGAAACACCCAAAACATCGAGCGTTCCAGTGTCCTCTTCAAAGGTGTGGACTTTGTGCGCCATGTCGATTGCGCCACCAGGTTTATATTTTGTGTCAACAAAGATGTTTATGTTGGAACAGTGCTTACCGCTAGCAATCAGGGCTGCTGATTCAGGTCCTGCCGTCTTCCGAAGTGGCCTGGCGCCCATAATAATGATAAAATGCCTTGTAAAGGGTTCACGCACTCTGCATTGGAGGACAAAACTCAGAGGTTATACTACAGCTGGCATTAAGTCCATTTCTGACCATCCGATCAGATATCAATTGTTTAGATACACCGTTGGAGTGCACATGAATAGTGAAAAATCTCTCTACAATACATGGAGTGCTGTTGCTATAGAGTTTTCCACTGTTCACCTATTATTCTGTTGTGGTCATTGCTATGATTATATGAATATGTAACCATTGTTGTTGGTCATTGTTCTTCAGCATAAGCCAATAAAGACCCATAACATTTGTAGCCCAAGAGGCTAAGACAATCGAGAACCTATGTATCTTCAATTAATTTATGTCTATCTTCATCGATGGTGTGACAGTCCGGCCCCAAACAAGAATGGAAATCCAAGCTAGGAAAGTTGTTGGACTAATAACAAGGGAAAGAATAGTCCCATATTGACAACTAAGATGGAGCAAGACCATGTTAAAACCCAGTCATAGAATATATAACTTGGGTTAATTTTTTTATGCAAAGCGTGGCCAAAAGAGTGAGAGTTAGGATGTGTTTAGAAGAGCTTATGCAGCTATTTATTGGAAGTGCTTATACTCAATAAGCAGTTTAGACTGCCAAATAGCAAAAGTGTTTATGGAGTATATATAAGCACTTATAAGCACTTTGCTAGTTTATACTATCATAAACACTTTAGATAAAGCAGTAAAACGTAGCTTTTAATGCTTATACTATAATAAGTATTATAAATAATTTTGACAGAATAAACACTTTTAGCACTATAAGTAGTCTAAGTATAAGCTCTATCAAACACACAATTATTCTATAATCCTCACATTTTAATGGGAGGGGGGAGGACGTGACAGTCCAGCCCAAAAACAATGACAGCCCAAGCTAAGCAAAGTTGCTGGCGTACCAAGGGAAAAATAGTCCTATATTGGTAAGCAAGACGAAGTTATAAAGTTGGTCATAGACTGACCTAATGACTTAGGTTAACCCTTTATCCTTAAAGCAAGGATGAAATCATAAGAGTTATTCTGTAAGCAGGTGAGATCTGCATAATGTGCGAGTTGACTCTGATGCCTCCACACATTATCTTCCTGTAAATATACCTCTAACTCAACACATGTCTATGGATACTGCAAATCAGCAACACAAATCTATAGTAGACACTGCAACTTAGGCACATTTTAAGCAATGGACCTTATGTACATTTTATGCAACGGACAAAGAACAAGATTGTGGGACAATGTTTGGCTAGGTAGCTGTCCACTGAAAGTTAAATACAACATCTTTCAAATCTGTAACGAACAGACATGGAAGATAGCGAGAGTCATAGAGGGTGGAAATATAATGGGGAATTTGTCTCATATACACTAAGAAATTATGGTTTTGTCCCCAACACACTCACAATTATGTTTTCATCTGAGACACACTATAATTTTGGGACTCTCGTCTTTGAAAAATTATTACTGTTTAATAATTATTTATAACCATTTGTCTCAACGCACAAAACACATTGAAATTTGAATCTTTATACAAACATACATAGTTGCATTCTCTATCATTGAAAAATAAAGCAAGATTTTTTTGATTGTTTCCAAGATTTGTTTATGGATGAAACCACTATTTCTTAGTTCCCCAAATTTAAACATAACCTTTAGGAGAAGTTTTGGAACAAGAGAGATGGAGAAAATGGAAGAATTAGAGAGAGAGAGAGTGCTACACTAACGGTGAGATGGGAGCTTACAAGTAATGGAAAATTTACCACATCATCACTTTACAGGTATTGCACTTTTTCTAGGATTACTAACCTGCGTATGGAAGAATGTGGCAACCTAAACTACCTCTAAAAGTCAGAAACTTCATGTGGTCAGTATACAGGAACAGAATCCAGACAACATACAATTTAGGAAGTAAGCAATGTATGTTCTGTGAAGAAAACAAAAATGTAGATCACCTACTCTTTCAATGTCCGATAGCTGTCTATCTGTGGAAAGTGATCAAAGACAACTTAGGTTGGTTACATACACCAAAGAGTGAGAAATTTTACCTAGGATTTCTTAACAGAGAGTGGGAGAAAAAAGAACAAAATACAAATAATCATGTTCGGAATCATACGTTGGATCTTATGGCTTAACTGCAATGATTTGGTGTTTAATGATAAAGTCATCTCATTACCATGTGATGTAATTTATAGATTAATATCTTTCATGCAGTGGTGAAAAATTCTCAGTACAAGACCGAACAAGGACGAGTTTGAGTGAATCATCCATCGGATCAAAATCCAAGTGAAGATGGAGATCAAGCCAACCGAAATTGGTTAATGTGTTATTGTAATCCTATAGACTTTGGATGGAACTAGTAGTGAGAGTTGATAAGAGGGGCATGAGAGAAGGTTTTACATGAAAACTGATGTGATGTGACCTTGTAAGCTGACAACCTCAGTAATTACTTGTGCTTTCTTAAATAAAGCAGGGCAAAAGTCTTTATCATTTCTCGTAATCATGTACGAGGATGTCGTATCACTAGCCTAGCGACCCCAATCCTGTTCAGCCCACATGGATTGAGTGCGTGCCCAAACAACAAGCCCTCAGTTGTAGCGACGTATAAATTGTCTTTAAAAAGTTATGGAGCTATGTATTATTGAGCTGACATGTAGAAAGGAAGCAAAAATCGAGTGAAAGCAAGTGGCCCAGTTTCGCACGGACACGCCCAGGGCGCACGCTCATCGTGTGAACTCGAGTTCACAAAAAACAAAACAGCTATCCGTTATGTACAACTTGCTTGGGTTTGTCCAGAAAATTAAAACCGGTAGAAGCACCCAAACTCAGGCGCAGCTGGCTCCACAAATAAAGTTTCTCTGTCCTAGATTATCTGTTGAACTAAACAAATTATGGTGGGTGCGGTATGTTTATATCACGGCCGCTGACTCTGAGCTGTCTAGTACTTCTACTCTATACTGGATAGATATAAGCACCGGTTTCGGGGGGCCATGCCAGGCGCCAGGCGAGACGCGATCAACCAACGAACGGAGTAACCACCAGCCCACATCTGCAGCTCACTGATGCCCAAAGCCTTCGTCGGCAGACGACCCGGCCGGGGTGGTTGCAGTTGCACACCTAGCTCGGCAACGCCCATAAAACCCATTCCTCCCAACGGCCTCCCTCTCCCCACTCCTCCCCCTGATTCCTCTGCTCCTTCCCCAACCAGATCAGCTCGGCAGATTAGATTAGCTCCGGCGGCTGTCGACCAGTTTTTCCATTGTTTATTCGCGGGGCGCACTTGCCGCGGAGTAGAATACTGCACGCAGCACGCATTCCTGCGCCAGCCTGCCTGCAAGCCAGTCCAAGAACAGGGAGAGGTACCCCCATTTTTTCTGCGGCCATCGCTCTCTCTGTTTGAACAATCTTTCTCCCTTGTCAGTTTCCTTGACTCCACGGTGTTGACTTGTGTGCTATATCATCCGTCTCTCTCCTGCCGTCGTTGCCTTCCTCCCCTGTTCCTTTCAGGAAAGTGAGGCCGAGCTGAAGACGGAGGTGAGTGCGAAGAGGCAGAGGAATTCCTGGGCGTGAAGGGGAGGAGAGCAGTGGGGAGAAGATCCAGTCGGAAAGGGAGAGATGGCCGGAGGATTCGCCGGCGGCACGGCCGGCGCCGGCCGGGCCGAGTTCTACGAGGGCAAGATCACCGGCTACTTCATCCTCGCCTGCATCGTCGGCTCCTTCGGCGGCTCCCTCTTCGGCTACGACCTCGGAGTCTCCAGTGAGTATCTCGTATTCCATCCATGGCTACTCATCTTCTTGTCGTGACTGACTGCTCTGCTCTGTTCTGCCATTTTTCGAATTCGTTCACTTGATTCAATCCAATTTTCTCGCCCTGGAACGGTATGAGCCAAGTTAGAATTCTGTGAGCACGTTGCATTTCTGGTTTGCAAAAAGGTTGTTTGATTGATGGGTGTGTATGATTTTTGAACAACTACTAGTAGAAAAAATAGAGGAATATTCCGATTCGAATTTCATGGACGGTCTCAGTGGTGCGTGGATTAGTGCTTTGCATGGAAAAGGAATTGCTTCATTATTTAGAGCTAAAGACGAAAACATAACAAAGCGGCCATTATGATGTCTAGCGCTGCTGTCATCCGTATAAGAAAACAAAACTACCTTTTCTACTCTGCTCTCGTCGGCAATGAATGATGTCTCGTGGTGGTTGCTGCGCTGTCTGGGCGAAATCAGGAAGTATCCTACGTTCTAGCCCTCTTGACAGCCAAATCCAGTGTGGTAATGAACATGTCACTCATTTATTATTCG
Organism: Eleusine coracana subsp. coracana; assembly: GCA_032690845.1. Taxonomy (NCBI): domain Eukaryota; kingdom Viridiplantae; phylum Streptophyta; class Magnoliopsida; order Poales; family Poaceae; genus Eleusine; species Eleusine coracana. Next base: position 59,415,314 of record CM064428.1, read on the forward strand.
AGTCTTCCTATAATCAGGAAGTATCCTACCGTTTTGTTAGTGCAAATATCCTCTGTTTCATAGACTACAGGTCATCCAATCCAAATTACACTCCTCAATCACATCACAAAAAATTGCATTGTTGTTAATTAGATTTTTGTTTTATGACGTAACTGAAACATTTCTGAAGAGCTTGTGAACAACAAGTAGATGCCATGTGAATTGTGAACGTGATGAAGGATTATTACTGATGATTTGTTCCGTCGAAAACCGCATGATGACAGGCGGCGTGACGTCGATGGACGACTTCCTGAAGAAGTTCTTCCCGGACGTGTACGCGCGTAAGCACGCGCACCTTCACGAGACGGACTACTGCAAGTACGACAACCAGCTGCTGACGCTCTTCACCTCCTCTCTCTACTTCGCGGGCCTCGTCTCCACCTTCGGCGCGTCGTACGTGACGAAGCGCCGCGGCCGGCGCGCCAGCATCATGGTCGGCGCCGCCAGCTTCTTCCTGGGCGGCGCCGTGAACGCGGCGGCCATGAACGTGGCCATGCTCATCGTGGGGCGCGTGCTCCTCGGCGCCGGCATCGGGTTCGGCAACCAGGCCGTCCCGCTCTACCTCTCCGAGATCGCGCCCTACCGCATCCGCGGCGCCGTCAACCAGCTCTTCCAGCTCACCACCTGCCTGGGCATCCTCGTCGCCGACATTATCAACTACTTCACCGACCGGCTCCACCCGTGGGGATGGCGCCTCTCGCTCGGCCTCGCAATGGGACCCGCCACGGCCATCTTCGTCGGGGCACTCTTCCTGCCCGAGACGCCCAACAGCCTCGTCGAGCGCGGGATGCTCGACGAGGCGCGACGCGTGTTGGAGAAGGTGAGAGGGACGAGCAAGGTGGACGCTGAGTTTGAGGATCTCAAGGAGGCGAGCGAGGCGGCCCGGGCCGTGAAGGGCACGTTCCGGAACCTGCTCGCCACGAGGAACCGGCCGCAGCTGGTCATCGGCGCGCTCGGCATCCCGGCGTTCCAGCAGCTGTCCGGGATGAACTCCATCCTCTTCTACTCGCCGGTCATCTTCCAGAGTCTCGGGTTCGGGAACTCGGCCGCGCTCTACTCGTCCATCATCACCGGGTCCATGCTCGTCGTCGGCGCGCTCATCTCCATGGTCACCGTCGACCGGCTCGGACGCCGGTTCCTCTTCATCGAGGCCGGCATCCAGATGATTGCATCCATGGTCAGTTGATGACTTAGCAGCATTATTTATTTATTTATTACCATCAACACATGCATGTTTTTTTTATCTTCTTCATGCCACATACGACATTGATTCTTGTTGTTATCCAAAAACAACAACAACAACAGGTGGTTGTGGCCGTGATCCTGGCGCTCAAGTTCGGCCACGGGCAGGAGCTGACCAAGGGCGTCAGCACGGTGCTGGTGGTGGCCATCTGCCTCTTCGTGGTGGCCTACGGCTGGTCGTGGGGCCCGCTGGGGTGGCTGGTCCCCAGCGAGCTGTTCCCGCTCGAGATGAGGTCGGCGGGGCAGAGCGTGGTGGTGTGCGTCAACCTCTTCTGGACCGCCGCCGTCGCGCAGTGCTTCCTCGCCGCCTTGTGCCACCTCCGCTGGGGCGTCTTCGTGCTCTTCGCCGCGCTCATCGTCGTCATGTCCATCTTCGTCATCCTCCTGCTGCCGGAGACCAAGCAGGTGCCCATCGAGGAGATTTGGATGCTCTTCGACAGGCACTGGTACTGGAAGCGCATCGTCCGGAAAGACCCCAAGTACCAGGGGAACCTCCACCTACAGCACCAGGACATGCCGCCTGCCAATGCTGCTGGCGTCAAGCCCAGCTCAGATGTCTAATTTGTTACAACTTGTTATTGCGTTGCTGTGCTGGGTGTTTATTCTGATGAAGTCAGAGGATGGTGTCTTAATAATTAATTAATTATGGTCCAAATGGGGTTGTTATTGTGAGGTGGAATGGAACTACTAGTCAATTAGATGCAAATGTGTGGTTCATATCTTGATGCAAGGAAGAGTTTGGGATACGTTCATTGTTGATGGGTTACATTGTTCATAGCTTCCTGTGCATTAGAGGTCTATTTTATCGCTCAGTCACTTCGTTCAAGCTTGCTGCTCAATTTCTCTCTGAAAAATCTATGATTGTGTATTGAATTTTTTTTAACAGCTGCAAGTACTTGCTTTTCTTCCCAAAAATATTTTGGTATTCGTCTGAAAGCAACAGTTGTATTTGTCAATCCTTTTTATGGCGTTCCATAATCTCTATCTGACGTACTGCGGATACTCAGTTCAGCTGAGTTTGATGATATGCATTATCCGATCATCTGAACACTATTATAAAAAGAGTTTGCTGTCCCTTTCACTGGTCAAACTATATACCTTCAAATACCAATCATCCTTGATATTTCCAAGTCAAACACTCACATGGATGTCTCACTCTGTAGTCAGCATGTACTTCAGTCAAAGTGCCTTATCTCCGTGTCCATCCATTTTTCAGATATTTATTGCTTGTCACGATGCTTCCCTATCCCCATTTTATTTTGCACTATAATAAGGTGTTAACGTCAAACTTGTGACGCTGTCATCGTTTACCTGAAGCGAAGATTAAGGAAATAATATGCAGTCATTCCACTAATGATGTTTCAATTTCATTTGGTGTTATGCTTGTTATGTATAATATCATTTTTATCACTTCAGCTAGCCATTGATGTCACTGTTTTGACCCTGTACAACATCCTTAAATTGCTGGGTCATTTTACAATAAACAGCACATCATGATCCATGCATAAAAAGCTGGAGAGATGTTCATCTGAATATGTGAAAATATGAAATACGGCACATCATGATCCATGCATCAATTGATGCATCGTATGGTCAACTTCACCCCAAAATTATGTATCCCTCCATGGTAATGGTATCCATGATTGATAGAGTTATCTAGATAGTAAGGACTAAGGAAACCCCAAATCGACACAAGTTGTCAATACATTAACTCAATGCAAGACTAAACAGAGCAGAACAGTACTAGATATTGAATAAATTATTAATCACTGCAATTTGATTTTTCGAGCATATACTGATTTGGAATTGCAGCAAAGACACGCACAATCAACTATACATGGATGTTGCGATAACGTGTAGACATTGAATAACTAGGGTTCTTCATATTCTGCCCCTTTTCTTTTTCTAATTGCCCTTACCTCGAGTAAATATATTGCTACCTCGAGACCAAGAGATGCTATGCTAAAGTTCCAATGCAGACCCATATGACTAATTCAAATTGTGATGAAACCTGAACAGCATAAGGCAGCTATGAACAATCACCACTCCTCAAGCTCTGTAGAAGATTTAGGTAGCCATGAGAATCTGGGTTTATGTACCTGCAGGCAAGGTCACAATGTCAGCATCTAAGAAGTCCTTTTTCCTGAAATTGCAGAGTTCCGAAATCCGAAACAAATGGATGCAATATATACATATAGTACCCATGACGGACAAGGAAGTCAATTATCACAAGGTTGCAATTTGGCTTGAAAAATTCTGTCCTCCGGATAATGTTCGCAGCATGTGGCACAGGGATTAGTCTGAAGCTATCAACCTCTCCATCTGCATTTGAAAAGGAACGGCACATCCAGCATTTGTCACGTTTATACAGATTTAAGTATTTGAAGTTTAGAGCTCAAGTATTAGAATGTACCTTCATTATTAGGAACAAAATCTGCAGGAAGTTTGAGGTCATAGCAGAATAGAACATCCCTTTTGTATCTAAAACCTTCAATATCCATGTAAGAAACCGCTCCAACAGAAGTGGCACTGGTAAAATATGATATAATCCGTTAAATTTTCATATATCCATATAATAAAAAATCACAAATGGAAAAAGGAAATTCCAAAACAACAGTTTGCTATATTACTTGGTTGATATGGATCTTGGGATACCAGCTTCCTCTTCACATTCCTTGATGATATTCTCTTTGCAGGAGATTCCATGTGGCTAACAATTTCCAAGTGGAGTTAAAAGTTAACATTAGCAAGTGAATACTAGATTCAACATGAAACGAGCAAACAAGAAAAGAAAAAGGAACAGTAAGCTGCACAGTTAAGCCAGCTTACAGCCTAATTTATTGAGGATATGTTATAACCCATATTCCACCTTGCCATGTGGCATTGTGGACTAAGTTTAAGAGATGACACTTAACCCACAAGCTAGCTAACCTTCTAATCAAAATAAGGGGATTATCCGCAATACTGGAAACTTACCTAAACCACAACCTTTTGATGTTCATAAAAATGGTCTTTCTAAACAGACTAATAATGTGAATAGTTTAAATGCATGTAGGAAAAAGCAAAACCCAGTGAGATTCATTGTCTTCTTTCCTCCAGAAATTCATATTTTTAATTGCATATAGAAATTCATGGAAGATTAACATGCCCAAAGAGACAAAAAAAAAGTTGCTAAAACAAATGATAATTGTGAACCATTAGAAAGGTAACAAAGTGTTAATTTTACCACACGCATCATGCGTACGTACATCCACACACGTGGAGCATTTTCCATTATCTAAAGTAAAGTTTTGTGTGTGTCCATACACATTACCTAAGTAAACATCCAGTGGAGTGACTGGATTATTTAGACATCTAGGAAATGTGAAATAAAGAGTAAAGTGTATGTCCAGTCCTTAAACTTGTCCGGTTGTGCCACTTAGCTCCTCGTACTCTCAAATTGCACTTCTGACTCCCTAAACTTAGCTTCGGGTGTCATTTAGGTCCCTATACTCTTAAAATGCAAATCTAACTCTCTAAACTTAGCTTCTGGTACCATCTAGGTCCTATACTCTTAAAATATAATGTATCCCAATCAATTTGATTACATTGGAATAAGGAATGCAAATCTGATCACCCTAATGCACGCTATATATCATTCGTCAATAAAGACAAACGTTAGTACTCTCAAATTGCACTTCTGACTCCCTAAACTTAGCTTCGGGTGTCATTTAGGTCCCTATACTCTTAAAATGCAAATCTAACTCTCTAAACTTAGCTTCTGGTACCATCTAGGTCCTATACTCTTAAAATATAATGTATCCCAATCAATTTGATTACATTGGAATAAGGAATGCAAATCTGATCACCCTAATGCACGCTATATATCATTCGTCAATAACGACAAACGTTATCATAAAAAGAAAAGTAATGAAGAGCATAAAAAAAATTCTTGCAATATCTAGATATTAGCTAATGAACAAAATATAGTTTTGTAGTTTAGCATCATGGTGTGACCTAAATGACCACCACTTCATTTAGCACCCTCCACCACTGCTTTCAAGAATAAAACACGACTTTCATCCACATCTATCAATATTCTAGATAGACATTTGAGCTAAAATTCATGTTTATTTAACTACTCCCTCGGTCCATTTATATAGTGTGTATTTGTCAGAATGTTTTTTCCACAAATATGGTGCATATTTCTGTTGAATCCTCGTTCTATGTGCATGATGATTAATCCACTCGTAGATTATTTGTGCATCTTTGTTTTGTCTCAGTAACTAATACAAATGCTAGCCATTGGATGTTTTTGTGTCCTGTTTATTGTGCATCCATAAATTATTGACAATAATGACTATGATTTGGTCTTTGTGCCACTTCTAAATATACATTATATGAATGAACGGAGGAAGTATAATTAAGTTATATCTATAACAAATATGTTTTAATCAATTTAATTAAGATGGAACTATACTTTGAGAGCATGAGACCTAGATGACACCAAAGCCAAGTTTACGGACCTAGATGACACCCGAAGCTAAGTTTACAGAGTTATATTTGCATTTTGAGAGTATATGGACCTAAATGACACCCGAGCTTAAGTTTAGGGAGTCAAAAGTGAAATTTGAGAGTATGAGGACCTAAGTGACACAACCAGACAAGTTAAGGACCGGTCATGCACTTTACTCTAAAATAAAATGTGTGCATATATTAATATCTCACTGAGCATTCTCAAATAGGAGTTTCAAGATGTAATCATCTCATGTATAGCAGTTTAACTATTTCAGAACAGAATTAGCATCAGAGGTCATTATTGAAAGCAATACAAAATTTGTGTCACCCATCTTAAGCAGAAAGTTTTTTTTTTTGTTGCTAAGGAAAAAATAACATAATGAAGAGAGGACTAGGAATGCACACCAGGCCACCAGCAACAAGATGATCCAGCATCCCAGGAAATGTCTGCTTCACATCACTTCTCTTACCAATCCAAAGAAATTTCTGACCATCCTTCTCCACATACCCGTTCATATGAACTCCGTAAGCCTGTCACAATGATTTTGTTGACAAATGACTTGAACAGGACAGTTACAGATATGGGCAACATGGCAAATGGGTATTAAATGTTAGAAAATAAAGTGAATATTAGGGATACAGAGGACAAGATTAGCTGTGTGGGATAGCACCAGTGGAGGTGTACAATACTTGACAAAACATACCTTTATACCAAAGTAGGGAGCAGCAGCACGCTCCAGGGAGAAGTATACAGGCATGCCGTAAGACGCTGTTACTGGGTAGAGCTGTTAAATTGCAAAATATTATCAGAACAATAAAATAAAGACAAAATATGGAACTAGAGTTGAACTATCAAGTATAAATTGGGTATCAGTAAAAGGGACTCTGAAAGTGATAGCACCATTAATAAAGCTATAGGGCTATAACACATGAACCAAAAAAAACAGCTTTTTCATGAAGGAATTTAACGAGACATTGCTTTGCTGAAAAAAAAATCAAGAAGAAATAGGACATAGAAACATATAGATCGTTCTGGTAAATTAGTGTTATCTGCAAAGATGTGATGTAAGTTCTAGCAGAGGAAGTATAAATGAACCAGTCAGATATGTTTGTTCCTACAAGGCAGACTAACTCATAGCTAACCGTTCAGAAACCATCAGGTCTAGACGACTATATGAATATGTTCAGTATCAATGCATTTGTTAGTGCCAGTAAGAAAACAACAGAAGAGAAAAAAAGTTCCCAGATGTCAGTGCCAGTATAAAAACAGACAAAAAAAAAAATTAGAAGTTCCCAAATGTCAGAACAAAAATATCACTATCAATTCATTTATTCATAACATCTACAGAAGTATGGTACCCGCAGCGTATCACTATGTCCGTACTATTAGGATGTCTCAAAAAAATTGACAAACCAACATGCATGATTACATTGGACATGGAATCATCAACATGAGGGGAGCAAGGAAAAAAAAAGGAACAATAAACTGCACATCCCAAAAAACAATTGATGTATCGATCCTAAGTACCTCATTTCGGATACCTGGAATCATGTCTCCAAGGCTTTTTATGACATTTCCAACAGCAACCGTTCTGTCTTCTGGAGTCCTTAGCGATGAGTGAAGAGACACATGTTCCAGACTGCTGCAGCCGTTGTTGCCCGAGACAATGGTAAAAACATCATCAAAGTCTCTAAGGTGTGCAAGAAATCTGAAATGGACATCGCTAAGTTAATACGTACATCATAGGATGAATCTTGCCCCTCAAATGCGCACTGAATCATGGTTAATGTAATTTGACCACAAATTCAGTATTATCATAAAAATGATCTATCTAGCTGAAAACGGAGTCTCAAGTAGATCCTTCAGTGTAAACCAGTAAAACAATATTCTATGCTTGTTGTCCAACACCTGACCATCCTATACGATGGCTATGCTTGGAGATTATTTCATTAGGAAATATCGGGTATATGCCACTGAAAAATCATCAGTTTTTACAATCAAAAGAAACTGGTGTACTTAATACACCAAAGGAAACTAGCTGTGGCGGCCTCAAGGATGCAGGGGTAACACAACAATCATAAGCTACTGTGTCCATTCAGAAGAAGGGTGCTGCCAATCATATGCATGCTTGCATTGGATATGGGATCATCATCATGTGGAGCCAAGCTTGACCGACTTTGTTGTTGCTACGTGAGTTGATCACCAATTCACCATGTTAAATAATGCATGTTTTATTCAGTGCAGGTATAGAGGGCACCACTAGTCAATATAAAACTAGGACACATTTTGTTGTTTTTTCCTCATGCAATGCATTATGGAATGGCCTGTAACGAGGCATAGAAATTGAGAATGGCAGCTATTTCAACCTGACGAAGAATGATCTTATGCTACCTGGCTGAGTAGCCACTTTCTGGACCCAATCTAGTGCTTCATCCTGATCTGACTGAAGGTGTGTCTCGATTAAACCATACAGTGATGCATTGAGCATTTCACATGTAGTTTTAGCAACCAAAAATGTGGCTAGGTTAAACAATAAAGGATTGGAATATCACCAAGGAGCTAGCCATAGATAGGAGAACATGGAAGTGCAACTAACGTTCCAGAACCTTGATTTTTTGTTTTCCCTTTTTTTGTTTATTATTGCCCTTTTCCTCTCATTTTTCTTCCTTTTCATCTTCCCTTCTATTATCAGTTGTCCTTGTGTATTGGCTCTTGTTGGTTTCATCTCTAGCCAACCCCAACTTTCTTAGGACAAAAAGGCTTTGTTATTGTTGTAGGCACTCGCCGGTGTTCAGGAATGTCTCAAATTTTATATCTTGCCACATCACTGTAAATTTTCAATCATCAACCATATAGCCCAGAAATAAGTAATCAATTAGAAAAATTAAATTTGCGCATTCATTCTTGGAACGAAACTTGGATTGATCGAGTTGATGTCGATTATCACCCACAATCAGACTGAAATGAAAATTCAGGTAGTAGAATATATTTGTATTTATTGTCCACTCAATTTGCAAATCAATAAAATGTCATAGTAGAAAGAGCAACTTGGCATATGCAGAGCAAATGCAATTGGCAATCGTCAAAATCATACATAGTAAAAGAATTACACGATGAGAATGGCATTTCAGTAAGAATTTCATAGGGCATTCAGTTTCAGACAAAGTCAGATTATGTCTTTTCTATTTGGTATTCATCTATTTTCACCTAAAATATGTTTTCTAGACTAGACAATGGTGTTCTCCAGTACTACACATAATTCCATTGTATTTATATGTCCAACAATCATAAATCGACATGGTGACATATAGTTAAGTCGCTCATGAACTCGTTACATGCGTCAGATGGCTTGGGAGTTGGGACTAAACAAAAACAGTAGGTATACTAGTTTTCAAGGTAGATACAATGCAACTCACCCATTGTGGATGTACCCCACGACTTGATCCTCCACAATAAACTCCACGAACTCCCCCTTCTTGTCCTGCATAATCCCCCACAGATTAGCACAGCCAGACATATACGCTCGCTGGAAGTAAGGACAAACGGGAACCTCACCATTCCTCGGTTGCAGGTGTCCACCTTCCGGAAATACCCGGAGAGGTCGGCCTCGTCACCGCGCCCGCAGTCGCCGGCGACGCGGAGCGCGTCGGCCCAGCCGAAGCCCGCCGCGGCAGCAGGTGGTGCAATGGACGAGAAGGAGACGGCGAACGGGAGGCGGCGGCGGCGGGTCAGGTGTTGCCGGTGGGCTCGGGAGCTCCAGCGAGCGACGGCCGCGGCCATGGTGGCCATAGTGGATATCGCCGGTATTTTTTTTTTCCGGTAGTTGGTCCGCGGCTCGCTTCTCTTGTTAAGTTGTTATGGCTATGTTATCTCAAATAAAAAAAAAAAAGTTATGGCTATGAGAAATGGAAGGAGGCTAGAGCCGCTAGAGAGCAGAAATTCGTTTGCGAGAGAGAAATTTCGCTGCCCTTTTGTTTGATGAAAAAATTTATAACTATGGGTCCAATATCACGATACAGCCACATGAACTCGACTTCAGTTTTCCTATCTTTCATCAAGATAGTGAATGTACGGTGACAATTGTGTTTCTCACAGGAATCATACAGAAACATAACTTGCATTTTTTTTCCTGCCATTAGAGTTGATCTGATAATAGGCGATCTGTTCTCATTTTAGCAGTGCACTTTGTACGGTGACATTTCGTACAAGAACATGAATGGTTGCCATTAATATAATCACAATCTATGCAACAATATTTGTCATTGTTTATAGAAAATTTCCACAGAAGAAAATTACCGATCAATAAAAACAATCTCAGTTACCAGGATTGATTGCATAATGGAGCTAGTAATAACAAGAATGTGGTGCCAAATATAAAATAAAAATCTAGTGACAATCTGAATGATGAAATTATAAAAAGTTGAAATGGATGTAATACTGTGGTCCCACTCCCTAATATTACACATAGAACATTCACATAGAACAAATATTACAGGTTGAAAAGAAAAACATTTGAACTGCATTTTTTGTAAGATGCTAAAATCTGTAATATGCTGTGCCAAAGACAGTACAACTCAATTAGCAGTAAAATACTGTATTATCTGATTTACTGTAGCAATGCTCCTAGAACATATTTCTGATAAACTATATGCATGCTGTTGATTAAAGCCAAACCTGGAGCATTTATGCTAGGGAGCAACATTCTTCCTAAGCCTATAGAACCTTTCTCTTTATACCTGACCAACTAGATCTACATTTATCCTGGTTGGCGCTACGTCACATGTACAAAAGTGTCCACACAAAACAATCGGTATTCTTCAGCGTGAAATACCATTCTGCTTTGGAGACTCAGATGACGCATATCCATAAGGATTCTTACTAGCCCAGTTCCATAGGTCCCTGCACATTTCTTGAATGCCATATTTTGCTCTGAACAAGGAAAATGAACATTAATGATAAAAAAAGTAATTGTCATTTATAAAAGAGATTTTGCAAGGTATGTTTATATCTTACTTCCAGTTGAGCTCTCTCTCCGCTTTTGCGGTTGATGAGAAGAGAATCTCGGCATCACCAGGTCGTCGTTGACCAATAACCAAAGGAATTTTCTAACAAAAGAAATAAGTATAGTTAGGAAATCAATTCATATGGGCAAAAAAAAAAAACCCATGGATTTCGTTTATCATTGGAACCTGGCAAAAGGCTAACTATTGGAATTAAAATTAACAAACAGTTCGCTGCAGATGGACAATGCAACAATGAACCCATTCAAATCTAATCAGACCTTTCCAGAAGCCTTCTCAAATGCATTGACTATCTCCAACACTGATGTCCCTTTTCCAGTTCCAAGATTATATGCTTCACATCCTGCAAGGAGAACCAAATTATGGGACACAATTAAACTAAAAACAAATCTAGAGGTTTTTAGTTGTGAGAAGATTAGAAGAAACTGTGTCTTGAGACAAAATCAGACCTGATGGATTCATTGGTATATATATTAGCTTAAGCAAATGTATCTGAGATTGTTACGGTTTGTCAGTAAACAAGATGTTGAAAAAGGAAACAAAACATGTTCATGTTTACATTTTAAGAGTACAGCTGGAAAGTGATATAAGCATTTCTGATGAATTATAGAAGAGTGAGCCATCTGTGCAAACCTATGTTCGATGAGCTTTCAAAAAGCTTCCGTAATGCGAAAACATGCCCATCAGCAAGGTCAACCACATGAATGTAATCGCGTACCTGTATATCATGCAAAAGTGTTCTTAGTAGATGATTCAGTAACATACTGTTGCACTGCACATCACACAGAAGTCTCCTAGAATAGCTCTGTTGGCATTTTGCCATGATACTATCCACTTGCAACAGCACATGGAAAGCAGATGCTAAACAACTTTAGGTTCGCAGGGTGAAGCCAATCAATTGAAACAAATGGTATTTAAAACCACTGTCATCATGAGTGCCTGCCTTCAAAGTAGACACTAGATTTACTACCTTTCGCTCTTTGCCAGGTTGCATGGTTGAACATAGACTAATGTAATCTCTCTCCATTTACTCGACATATTTTGCGTAATGTAATTCTTTCACTTCAGTCATTTGCTTCCAAGATACGTACTGCAATCAGAACTAGATGCTAGCACAAGACATAATTCTATTTCTCACAAGAAACATAACTTTATTTGTTACTTCAGCTCTGGAACTATATAGCCCCAATCTTAAGCAGCATCAGCTACTACTGCTGATTACGTTCCCATCTAAAGAACCTTGTGATAGTTAAACATGCAATGCATGAACCAGAGTGAATAAAGGTAACCGAGAGCAGAAGATTAGCAGGAGAGAAAAGGTACCCCTGTTCCATCCTTTGTTGCATAGTTATTTCCAAAGATTGTTAGTGATGGTCTCCTGCCAACAGCAATTTGCTGAACGAAGGGCATAAGGTTGTTGGGAGTTCCACATGGGTCTTCACCAAGGTATCCACTGGGATGAGCCCCGACTGGATTGAAGTACCTAAGCAAAATGATACTCCATTCAGGATCTGTATGGTAGATGTCTCGGCATATCTCCTCCGCCATAAGCTGCAATTAATACGTTCAGTTGCAATCAGCTCAAAGATTTAGTGTGAAGATTTGTGCATGGGAAATGAAAGATACCTTCGTTCTACCATAAGGGTTATGTGGAAGGAGAGGAAACTCTTCGGTGCAGGGTGAGTTCTTAGGTGATCCGTAAACGGCAGCTGATGAGGAGAAAACTAACTACAACATTGGGACATAATAAAGAAGCAAAAAGCATGTCAATAAATCTAATCTGAACAGCAAGCAAACAACAAACTTATGCCTAAAAAAACTATAAACGGTACCACACAGATATGGTAATGGTAGATACCTTCTTACACCCATGAGCTGCCATAACTTCCAGAAGATTTATTGTGCCAACAACATTATAATCATAATACAGCAATGGGTTTTGCACGCTTTCTCCAACAGCTTTTAGTCCAGCGAAGTGAATAACAGCATCAAATCTGGAGAATGAGTAATATGAATAAGTACTCAGTAGAGATACTTTTATACATAGAATACAAGCAAATAAATTGAACAAGTAATGAATAAAAAGTTAATTAGTAGAGTTACTATTATACAGTGTGCATTACCTTTGTGAAGCAAAAACCTTTTCCAGACCATTCTTGTCTCGAATATCAACCTGAAGGAAAAAAAATGATAATATTGCTTTTGCATATCCTAAAAGTCCATTAGCAATTTTAAGAGTAAGATTAAGAATGGTTAACTATGTAATATAACAATGAATTCCAGATCCATCCAGTTGATGCAGTAACTTTTTATAGCTAGAAAAAATCTGAAGTGAAAAACATATTAAAACTACTTGTCAGGGAAAAGGGTACCAAATCATTTTTGTGAAAATTAGACTAACGCAGTGGCAAAATATATGAACTAACAAGTCTAACATGTATTTTTCTCAACAGCGACAACCCAACTTCCCAACAAACAACAATACTACATATGCTCATTTGCATGAAAAGAAGATATTTATCCATTATGTTTTTGGGTGAGAAAGGTGAGAGATGGATCAAAGTTATTTGGAAAGTTTTATTTTCCCATCTTTAGTCAGGAACTTGATAGAAACTGGCAGATCATTTTTATCAAAGTGGAAAACACTGTGCTGAGAAAATATTTATCTCAGCCTGAAATGCAAGTTTCCGTGCCCCTAAGATTGCTTAGTGCTGATTCTTTATTAAGATAAACTTTTTTGTCAAGTTGACAAATTATCAACAGAAATACGAATTTGGTAAACATTGCAGCAACTTAACCAAAGTACCTATAAGCAATGACTTTGAAAAAAAATCATAATAATAGAAAATGCTATTCATGTTATTGCCCTTAAAGCATGAATCAGGTCCACAAGAACAAGGACATATCATTTATTTATGTACCAACGACTTTAATTCTGTCACAGACGAATCAATGATACTAGATTCCAAAGCCAGCCAACCTTACTTTGTCAAAGCTAATACTGATGTAAAATTTCTGCAATGCTGATGTAATGCATGTTCAAGCCTTGACAAAGGAATACACTAAAACCATCCAACTACAGATTTTCCCAATTGGCCAGTTGCCCATTAAGTCATACATGCCCTCTAAATGATAACACCTACCCTTGACAATAAAGCTTCAAAGTAACTTCGCATTTAAAGCAGAAATCTGAGCTGTCGCAGTCGTGCTAAAAGTCACTACTGCTTGTCACAAGTATCCATCTACTACTGTTAAGTGTTAACCAAAACATCAGGCAACAAAACAAAACATCCACGATTTTGCCTTTTGAAGGAATATAATGATTATAATCTAATAATCTGCACCCAATAGCTTGATTAACCGGTCATGAACACACTGCATTCTTCACAAATCAGGTCAAATCGTAACTTCAAACATCTGTTAGCTGCTATCTACAGGATACATTTTTACCCAGCTAAGTACATTCTAGTCACCTCGAATAAAGTCATGGCCAAACAAAATTTAACCAACCAAATTTCATAGCAGAGCCTCCATCACCAGTTCACCACGATTGAAATCATCAAGTAATCGTAAAAGAATTAGGAATCATAGGCGAGCGACCCCAAAAAGATGGTGTGCTATATGGAGCGATCCACTTAATAACGAACCGAAATCCGAAAATCAGTATGGCAGAGACGTAATCCCATCCGCGCCATGAAGCTTACAACCATCTTGTATCAGACGAGCCGATCGATCCCCCGCGTCACTAAATCTGCACTGGAGTGCGGCACGAGCGATCGGAAGGAGGCCGCGGCGGCATTGCGGCCGCTCGTGAGAAGAAAGAGAGGCGGAAAACGTGCGTTGGATTAATCATTCACCTTGTGGAAGGCGAGGTTCTTGGCGGCCTGTTCCCCCGCGAGCGCGGCGACGCGGCGGAGCGCGAGCTCGGAGGAGTTTGCGAGGCTGTCGACGACGACGGCGCGGAAGCCCGCGCCGAGCAGCTGCAACACGGCGTGGCTCCCGATGTACCCGGCCCCGCCCGTCACCAGCACCACCTTCCCGCTCGCCCGCGCCTCCACCGCCGCCATTTCTCTCACCTCTCCTCTCTCTAAGCAGCCCCGGCGCGCGCGGATCTGCTGCGGGACGAGGCGACGACCGAATGGAGGGGGGAGAGAGAGAGAGAGAGAGAGAGAAAGAGGAGGAGTCGGTCGTCGAGCAGGAGGAAGAAATTTGAATGCCGCCCGGGGTTGCCGCACGCCCGTGGACAGGAGCGCCAGTCGCGGGAGGCGGGGCCCACTCTCCTCCTCCGTAGAGTGGGGCCTCGACACGTGTCCTTCTCTGGTGTCGGTGGCCTGCATCGCGTGCTCGCTCAGCCCGGCGACGATTCTGATTCGTTTGCAGGCGTCATTAAGCAGCCTTCTAATTGGATTCATTAGTCGTCCTTTCCTGCAACACTTGTCGCTTTTGTTCTTTTCTTAACCTAACTCGTTCTCTTCATCAGACTATAATATCTTAATCTAATGCGTCGCACATTTCTCTATGCTTGGACTTTGCCAAATCGGCATATAAGAAAGTGGTAAGACAGCTTCCATCAGTGAGCAATGTCCAGCTTCGCCGAAGCCTCCGCGTGTTTAATTTAGTCTAGTTTTAGCCAGCACCCTAGTTAACACCCGAGTACAGAGACTTCAATTTCCTTCGTTCAGATTCGCATCACTGTAATTAACTAGTACTCCTCACCTGCTGCAAGCTGTATCATTTCTCCAAATGAGCCGACACGTGACTGTCAATTTCAATCAACGTAGAAGAGTTTCAATTTAATAATAATAATTCTGATACACGCATAAAAAGGAAATAAAATGGAAACAATAAGCTAAATTACTCATAAAAATAAATGGCACTAAGCGATTGGCTGCAACCATGACCCACGTTCTGAATAATACCAACGTACTAGGTTTTTGAGATTTTTGCAGCTCAAGATAACAGTAAAGGTCGGCCAGTAAGAGCTGAAAGCAGCGTGTTCTACGAGTGGCTCGCCTCTGTAATCCTTTTCTTTTCCTTCCCCTCCTTGTGTGTAAGCAATTCGAAAACTCTAAATGGTAGCCTACAATTTGTGGTTAACACGTAAAAAATACAACGCATTTGGTACACGGAAAATATGCAAGTTCTTAAGTCAGAAGCATCAGAATATCGTTTTCTTTAGCACTGTCCGCTTCCTGTGTAAAACTGCAATATGAAATGACAGATAAGTACTCCGTATGTGTTATGGATCATGTCAATGTCCAATGCAATAACTTACTAATTGAATTGCGACGACTAGTGTACAGTTGCACTATATTGGAGAATTTTTTGCCACCCCGAATGTGCCATTCGAAAAGAATATGCTGGTGTTGCCGTAGGGCAACTTAGACATTCTACAAAAGTGGATCAGCTCTTAACCAATTATTAACATAACCAAATGGATTTAAGTACATCCTGGAATTCAGAGCTCAGTAGTTTACTCAGTGATGAAGATGCAGTGCAGCAATTTATGAGTTGAAATTTTAGATTGTTGAGGATCCAAGACTCTACAGCAGCGCAGCTGGACTAAAGTGGTGACCATAATAGGTGCCACACACTTGGCATCATGCAGGAAACAGAACAATCAAACTTTCGCAGAATGATGATCCCCGCTCCCCAGTGACAGTGACAGAGATCGACCGCTGCACTTCACCTCCTCCAGGATATTTTCTGCAGATTTCCAGTCTGTCATCAAAATAATATCCATTTCCAAATAAAAAACAATGAAAATGCTGCTCCAATAGTTTATCGCCCTTTATTCCACATTTCACATCGCATGTTGTGCACTGTGGCAGCATATAGATTCACATAACTGTCAGCAAAGAATACCGAGACCAATGATAGAGCACACAGTTGAACGACAGAAGCACCTGACAAGCGAACTCCATGCCCTTTATTTACATCCTTGGAGAAAAATGTTACATCAGAATCATCACTATACTACAGAAAGTTACCTTTACAAGTACCGAGTCTCCACTGCTGACATTGTCTCGATGCCAAAGCATGACAAACGAAGTTTAGTGCTTCCCTTGCCAAACCACCCCTTGCAAACCAGTGAGCATAGCTCTTCATGCGAAAGAGATGGTATCACGGGAAAAAAGACATGGTCTATACATTAAATCTTGAGCTAGCTACACCTCTTCCTGCCATTCTATCAACACGTCGGCGGCCGAACGGCAGGCCAAATAAAGATCGAACCACACCCCCAATCTCTGTCTTGCAGAGTGGGCATACTGCATTTATTTTGAGCCATTTATCGACGCATTGCACATGAAAGAAGTGTTTGCAGGGAAGTTCACGGAGCTCATCATCATCTCCATACTTGGTAAGACAGATGCAACATACCTGCATCAGTATCAGTATCATGCTGAGAAAGAGAAGAAGCATGCTCTATGTGAATGGATTATGGAATAGCTATGTTAAGGTATAAGTATTTGGGTACATCCAGCCAAAATATGCAAGCAATTATAAATGTGAAACTACAATATTCCCACCAAGAACAGCAACAAAGCATTGTCCTAAGAAAGTTGGTGTAGGCTAACTACAATACTCCATTAAGGACTAATGGAGTGGGTTACATTTTGCCTTTGCACATGACAACTAGTCCATAATTGTCATGTGCACAAAAAAAAGTAGCATATAAGAAAATTAAAGAAATGCTGTAGCCCTTATCAAATGACATGCAAGAGCCACTTAACCTCTTTCACAGTTTCAATAAAGGCAAAGCATGTTCCCTAAAAAAAGCACAGGGCATGGAAATGTCAATAAAATTGTATTGTGAACTAGAGACACACAGATTTTGGGTATATGGTGTG
The DNA here is from genome assembly GCA_032690845.1 of Eleusine coracana subsp. coracana. Classification (NCBI taxonomy): domain Eukaryota; kingdom Viridiplantae; phylum Streptophyta; class Magnoliopsida; order Poales; family Poaceae; genus Eleusine; species Eleusine coracana. Next base: position 59,432,965 of record CM064428.1, read on the forward strand.
ACATGTTAAAATTTTACAGGTTCATAAATATAAGGACAGACAAGCATAAAATATGGCATTACTCACAGATCAAGAACATTTTCCTAGAGCACTTGGAGAACTATTTATTGTTTACATTGAAATAACAGTAAGTTCATGCATATCTGCAGAACAAGTCTACACACAATGTCACCTATATATATGTGTTTGCCTGTTTGGAATATAGATGTTAGCAAATTATAAATCTAATGAAGATCAATAGAGTGAACAACTTAAACTGCAATTGGGTGTTAGAAAACAGCGTAAGGATGTGAAATATACTCAATACTCACAGCATCTTCAGCTGAAACTATTCTTTCCTTCTTAGTTCCTGGGCCTAGGATGCCACCCTCATCAAGGTTCTCTGAGCTTGAAGCATGGTCTATCCCCCAGTTTTTGTTTCGTTTCGGTTTGAATTTGTAGGTTGGCAATGCATCTATTAGCTCTTGAGTAGCACCTCTACTTTGACCCAAATCTTCTTGAAGACGCAAAACAGAGATCAAGCATGGAAAGCAGCAGCATATTGCTGCACACATGATAAAAGGAATCGCATATCCCACACAGCTAAGTGCAAGGAATGCCAAGCATAGCCTAGTGAGAGGGAAGAAAGTCAGGTGTTAGGTCAGTCTTCAATAGACTATTATGCTGAAAGAAACAGAGAGCAATGTGGGTACCTATACATGTTGGGAGCGTCCTGAGCATCTGATGAAATACTGCGCCCACCAAAAATCCACACATTGCCAACAACAAACCAAACAGCAAAGAAACAATCCACAGCTGTCTTGAAATGATAGGCAAATATGCTAAGCCTGTATATGCATACTCACATCAGACAACAACATTCATTTCAGCTTTAACTAACTATATTCTGTCAACTCAGTTCTTCAAGAAGCTACTGCTTAAGTTTGAATTGGTGAAACTATATGCCACTAGATAGGCCTGTTTCGACTAAACACATTAACATTATTTCAATTTATGCAATGCATAAAATTAAGAAGAGACAAAGAGCCCTTTTACTTGCTTGTTGGGTTATCCATGGAAAAATATCTTAAAACTGCATACAAGTACTGCACATCTGATGTAAACTAAAAATTGAAAAATGCTATGGAACAAAATTTTTTACCTTGGACAACTAATTGTGAAACATCCTAGATGCAAGAGAGTACCACTAGTTCGATGGCTGCGTCCTTCTGATGATTGTGAGGGAGTCAAAGTAGGATATGTTGTAGGTGGCTGCTGAGGTTCTTGGTCCAAAGGTCTGTTTCGATGAACATAGCGCCAAAAAATAAGAGGTATACTTGCAATGCACCCAATTGTATATCCAATTATCCATGCAAACAAAGGGGCATGGGGATGTTCATCTCTTGAAAGGATGAGGATCGAAATAGCAGCGATAACTTGCGCTATATATGTGACAATTTCAAACGAGATCCATAAACCAGAATTCCAAATACTTCTTCCTTGACCATATATACTATCTCTTCTAGGAAAAGATAGATTTCTAGAGCTATATGCAGTCGGTGATGTTGATGCAGAAGATTGTGATGATGGGGATCGAGTGCTTGTTGAAGGCCTATCCTCCTGATGAGGTTCATCTGAGTCACTGTACATATCTTGATGACTGGTTGATGTTGAAGCAGTTTCCCCATGTGCTACATTTACAACATGCTCACGCATACCATCACAGGAAGTATGCTCCATTAATAAATTGGTCTATCAGTTTCCAGCTAAGTTCTTATAACAAAAAGGCACAGAATAGTCATCACGGCCAAGGCTAACCGTCTGTAGCAACAATGAGTCACAATCCTTTTAACCAGGTGATGCCACTGCCCATCTCTAGCATATGAAATTACAGATGGCTGAATTGTTGATTCTCAATAGAGCCTACTGAACATTAGGTTGTGTGCTAGATAACTTCAGTTGCTTCATGGAAGGTCCAAGACAGAAGTAGCCTAAGGTACAAATAGCAAAGAAAGAATATCTCATGTATCTATAGCCACACATACAAAGATAGTACAATTATTCATACATACTGAATTGCCATGAAAGCAGTAGAGACTAAACACAAGAAGTGCAGGTATTTGGGAGAAAAACTGTGGATGACCATGACTTCTGAATCAAAAGGTAGTTTAATTCTATTAGCATGTGCCTAAGAGTTCTGCTTCTATCCCAGTTCCAAAGAAAAGAGTACCGGTAAAATTCAACCCCATGGCCCCATGATAATAAACCAATGTAATCTGCCAGTAAGAACCAATGCAACGGATGCAGGTGCAAGCAATTCTTGTTACAGCAGGGTCAACTCAATCCTTGTACGCCCATATATGCTTAAAACTACCAAGCATATGCTCCATTATTCACTAACCGACATGAACTCATGCTGTAACGGTCCAGTGACCGGACACAACAGAAAATATATATTGCTACAAAGAACCATTCAAGGGCAAAACCGCTAGAAAAATCCACATAAACCCTACAGACAGATCTCTTCCAAGAAACTACTAACAATCCTCACATCTTCAAACTTTAACTAAATAATCGAAGCTAAACAAAAAAGAATCCCATTCTAACTCATCGTATCACAGTTCTTGCCATCTCTCTACAGCGATAACTGAAAAATCGAAAGAAAGATGCACATAACCGGTTCATTGGGAAGTCCAATAACTGAACGAGAGAAGAAAGGAAGGACTCACCGAGACCCCACAATCCTCCAATCGATTCGGCGCCGAACCGACGGGTTCCCCTTCCCTTCGCGCGGTGTCTGGCCTGGCCACGGGGACGGAGGAGGCAGGCGGGCAGAGCAGCGATCCCTTTCGCGACAGCGACTCGGCGCATTTCCTCGCCTCATCCCCGCTTCCGGTGAAGTGAATGGTTGGTGTGGTAGGTATTATTCCCTGGGCATGGTCCATGCAATGGTCGGATACGGTTGGAAGTTGGGAGAAAAAAGCGTGGCGGTCCATGGAGTTGGTGTATACGTGTTGAGAGAAGAGTGTGGTTCCCCCACAGCTCCGAGCACGAAAGAACGTGTCGGTCATGCCTGTTTTCAACTTTTTTTTTCCTCTCTTTTTTAAGCCTTCGGACTTCGGAGCCTTGGGTTGATGAAAATCGTGACAACGGCTTAAGGTTCTCTTATCTCTAATCTTTAAGAATGATGGTTAGTTGAATTATTCTTTTGGTTGATTCAACACCGGCAACTGTATTTACATTTTTTGAAAACCATGTAATTCAGATTCACCACTAGGGGTGTTCAATCCGGTTCCCTAGAAATCGTCGTCGAAGGATGAAAACTGTACTGTAGGTGATTAGTAAATAGTTTAAATATAAACAGTAACCTACGGTTCATTTTACTTCTGTATTTTTTTCAACAGTTTAGCCAAACCGTAGTTGAATAGTCTTAATACTCATTCACTACTCACTGCGAACTTAAATTTACGTAGCGGCGTGTTTGGAGAAGTCTGTCACTGTCTTTAAAAATCAATTTTAATTTTAAAGACAGATCATTGTATGTCATTATTTTAATTTTTAGTGACGGGCCATAATATGATCTGTTTCTAAAAATTGATTTTTAAAGACAGATCACAACATGACTTCTCGCTAATATCTCAGATCTATTTGACCCAACTAACCTATCCATATAAAATCTAATCAGCTTCTTCAAACCCTACCTCTCTCATTCTCTCCTCCACCCCCGCTGCTCCTCCTCCTTTCTCTCGCTCTCTGCTGATGGCACCCTCTCTCTCTCTCTCTCTCTCTCTCTCTCTCTCTCTCTCTCAGCAAATTCGGCAAGCAGATCTAACGAGGAGAGGCTCCACGAGCGGATCTGATGAGACCTGACCCCTCGCATGAATTCGGCGATACCCTCCTTTGAGCAGCCCCGTTGAGCACGGGGGCGGATCTGGGTAGCACCCCTACTACAAAACATGTATATAGTAATATATGATTGTAACATTTAGATATTGGTGTTATAATAAATTTTGTAGTAACACAAAATTATATATTACAAAAAACTTTATAACACATAATTTTTATTTTCAAAAAATATGTTACAAGAAACTGCTTTAGTAATAAAAAACTAATGTTACATTGAAAATGTTATAAACATAATTACTTATTGTAACATATCTAGTACAAGTGTTCTAAAAAGAATCTTGTTGTAACACAAAATCGTGTTGTAACAAAAATATTACAGTGTTAGAATCTCATAATCTCTTCCCTGCTAAATTAATAATGTATTTAATTTTTTTATCTTCTAATAACATTATCTTCGGATGCAAAATATTTTCTAAACCATGTTGTAACGATTTCATATTGGAATAAAATTTCATACTCTCTAATAAATATATAAAAAATGATTATATACTTATGTTAATCAAAATTCTACCTGAGACTAGGTGAAAATGTCACAAGTTTGAAAACTAAACACTTGAGTTCAATTTTTTATGAACAGAAGCAATAAATGCTTCGATGAAAAGCAGTATATATCCACATATGAAGCAATGTTATTGAACTTTATTTAACAATAGTAATATAATTCAATATTCACTATAAACAAAAAAGATATTATAACACACTCTCTCAAGTAGTAACACATACATATGTTATAATAGACATTAGTTGTCTTTACTCATATTATAAATTCTATATTTGAAAATAAAAATCACATATGTATCCTAGCCTGGTTGATGTTGCTATCAATCTTGAAATATGTCACCAGAGTTTGATTTCTAGTATAAAATATTATTATTATTATTATTATTATTATTATTATTATTATTATTATTATGTTATAACAGGCTTTATTTGTATGATTTTTTCTTATAAATTGTAACATATATATGTGTTATAACAGAATTTGCTTGTTTCATAATTTGCGGGCGACGCCTCCTCCTCCCACTCTGAGCCGCCATCATCTGAGTTGTTATTGCGGGTGAGCAGGCGGCGGATCCGAGCAACGTCTCTTTGAGCTGTCGCGGCGGTCAAACATGCGAGCAGATCCAGGCAGTGCCCCTCCAAGCCGAGCCGCCCGACCGGTGAGTAGGCGGGGGATATATCGTGGCGGGCATGCAGGCGAGTGGATCCACACCCCTCCGCACGGATTTGGCCTCGTTGCGGCCGCGATGATGAGTGGTTGTCTTGTAGACGATCGCGGCAATGGGTAGTGGCCACGCGAGCGGCCGGTCAAAGCTGATTTTCTTACATGTCATTGCAAATTTTATTAACCCCTGATTCACCATTGCAAAACCATTTATCCAGTAGGTGTCATTGAGCTATAAAATCAATCCCAATTTTGCCATCCACGTCATTATTAACATCTGATTTTTTTAAATGACCAAAATGCCCTTGAGTTCATCTTCAACCTCAAGCTTGTTGTAGTTAAAAAAAAAAGCTCACGGAGCTCACTCGTATCTGCCTTGGCGGCAGGGTGGGGCTCGCCCGCGCGCACCATTCCTGGCGGCGGGGTTCGAGATCGGTCGCGCCTACCTCAGTGGCGGGGTGGAGCTCCCTCTCACGCGCCATACATGGCGGTGGGCCAACGCCTGCCTCAAGGGCGGGGTGGAGCTCGCCCGCGCATGCCATCTATGGCGACGGGGCTCGAAGTCGCCCACGGTTGATTCAACAACGGGATGGAACTTGCCCACGCACCTCCCCTATGACGGCGGGGCTCGAGCTCCCGGTTCCTACCATGGCGGACAGAAGAAAGAGTATTACATGGGAGAGAGAAGAGAGAAGGAAGAAGATGTCATGAGCAGTTTCATCTTTTTACATGCTTGACTAGTAAACAATAGTTCACAAGGAATAAAAATTATATTTGAATGGTATATATGGAATAAGTGATGATATATTTGAGGTTAGGTTAATTTGTGATGGCATTGAAAGGATTATTTCTTCTTTATTTTGGCTGATTTTTGATAGCAGCGGGTGACATCACCCGCTTCTACCTTGTATTTTATTGTCACCCGGTTCTACCTTGTATTTTATTATGACGGGTGACTGATACTCGTTGCTGTTTGCTTTTATTTTTAGGTGTAGTTATGTCGCGGCGAGCGACCTGCCCCACTGCTACGGTAACTTTTTGACCATCGCTATAATAACCTTTTACTGTAGTGACTTGTCCCTTAAAATAAACCATAGCCTGGGAAGCACTCTAGTATTTGTTCTCATTGCAGAATATGTAATAATCAAACAATAAACCTTGTTTTTGTTTCAACTTGCGACCTTGAATTTTTTTTGTCACGTCTATTGATGGACGAGAACGAACGAATGCGTCTTGAAGTTTTCTTGGACTTTTTGCAGAATATGTAATACGTGGTCAAGCAACAAACCTTGTTTTGGTTTTAACTTTCAACTTTGATTTTTTTGTGTGTGTCTTGTCTACTGATGGACGAACGATGCGCGAAGAAGTTGTCTTATTTATATTTTCTTGTATCTTGTATTTCTTGGACCAACGATGTGTCATGTCTATTGATGGACGAACACACCCGAATGCGTCAAGAAGATGTATGAATTGTCACAAAACAATATATCCTATATTTTCTAACCAGATGAAGAAATACTAGTCTGATTTTTTTCTTCTACATTGTTAATACGAACTACTTTATGTTTATTTTAAATGAGGTACATGAAAAGTTTAAATTAGTCATCTGTTTTTAAACCAACTAGCTCATCAATTGCCCGTACAGTTGCGCAGACAAGATACCGAAGTACACATGTACACACAAAATTTTCTTTGATGTCCATTTACTGTACCCTGCAAATTACACATATGAAGAAGCCACCAAATAAGTATGCATAAACTCGTTTTATAACGGTGAAGTTGCTTCAAACTGCAATCTTGACTTCTCCAAAATGTAATACTGTTAGATGCATCTTTTTGCATCTCTTATGAAATCTTCTAAATGATATCTTTAATATAACTTATGATAAATTTATAACACATTAGATCAGGCCTCTATGAAACATATCACTGCTTGTTCCAATCGCATACCATCAATTATTTATGGTCTTAGAACAGTCTTGCAATTGTTTATAAGTATGTCTAATATATAGATAATGGCCAATAAGAAAATACATTCCTAAAATTGTTAAGATAATAGTTTTTTATCAAGAAGTTGAGTGCTTTTTAAATAATTGAATTATCCAGTAAAGATAAGCAGTGACGGTTTCAAGCATCTCTTAATATTTTCTCATCGGCTCAAGCATGTTCGAGGTCAAACGCCAACACATTATGGCAAGAAGATTATTGAAGCATAATTCTTTTTCATAATAGATAAAATAATCAGATACGTCGTGTAATTTTGTAGCCAGGGCACAGGGCCGGTCCTGAGATTTTGGTGGCCGGGGCCAACTAAGAAATTGGGGTCCTCATGATATAAACATCAATTTTTGCATTGATAAAATTCTTTTTTGACAATTGGTTTAGGAATAAAGCGACCAAACTATCCACAATAGAAAATTAAGCATAAGGTCCTACAAAATAAGTTTAGATTGTTTATACGTGACAATTATTCTCAATACATCTAGGTTTCTGAATATCAGTATAGACTACGGGGGTGTACGCGTTCTAATTTGTAGGAGCCTATAATGGACTACATGCACATGCACAACAAACTGGCCTCGAGTTTTTCCACAAAACCATATGAATTCTTTCCTATATACATGTTCTATGGCTATGTACATGTCCTGGGAAGGGGCCCTTTGGATTTGGGGCTCTGGGCGATCGCCCTGCTAGCCCCTCCCTTAGGGCCGGCTCTTTTTTTTTTTTTTGAAGAGTAAACAGCATTCCATTAAGCATCAGCTCCAGGCAAGTCGCCGGAGACCAGAGAAACCACAAACTCCGGGGCTTGACTCATCAGTAGCGAGCCAGAGGCCAAAGCAAGCGACCCGAAGGCCGCCATGGAGTCCGCTACCCTATTACATTCTCTAGGGCAAACGTTAACTTCAACACTTACAAAGTGTTCATGTAACAAAGTTTTGATTTGTCTAAACAAGCACCCAAGTGGGCTACGATTCATATCATCTGTCTTCAAAGCATTGCCTAGGGCTGCAGCGTCCGTCTTCAGTATAATGCGTGTCATCCCGAGCTCGACCGCGCGCTCCACCGCATACAGCACAGCAAGTGCTTCCGCATGCAGGGGCGATGAGACCCGTTCTAGCTTACCATAGCCGCCTTCCAAGAAAACACCCCAATCGTCCCTGGCCAGGAAGCCCCATCCTCCACATCGCGACGCCTGACAGAAAGCACCATCTATGTTCAGTTTATATACACCCTCCAGCGGTGGTTTCCATCTCTTGCTCCTAGCTGCTCGAATTGCAGAGGCTTTTTTGTTCCGGTTTTCCAGCTCTCTTTGGATTATGCACACAGTTCGATAGACATCATTCGTCCCCGGCATTCGTTCTTTGGCATTCTTCTTATTTCTAGCCCCCCACCACTTCCATAGTAGGAGGAGGCATTTTTGCTGCGACACCTTGTCTAGCTTCTAGATATACTCAAACACCTCCCTCGCTGAAGCACAGTCCTTCAGTTTCAGCCGGTGCTGCTCCAGGTTAAGTCTCCTCCAAACTTCCCTGACCTCCTTTCACTTGAAAAAAAAAGATGCCCACAGTCCTCATCTTGCAGACTGGGCAAGCAGTATCCAGCATTATCCCTTGTTGCACAATATTATTTTGACTGCAAGACAGTTGTGCGCCAGCTGCCAGAGAAACATTTTTAGCTTGTTTGGTCCTTCTGTGTTCCATAGCTTCTCCCAATCGAAACGGTTTGTATCAAGAGAGTAGTCTGACCCAGATGCATCTCTTCCTTGCTCATTGTCATTGAGTTGTGCCGCCAATTTGTATGCCGAGCGAACCGAGAACTGGCCCTTTGGATCACAGTGCCACCCGTGCCAGTCATCCATAGTCGCATCCACATGCATGGCTAGAATGAGGTCGACATCCTGTCTCCAGAAAGTGTCCTCCACCAACACTGCATCCCAACTGCCCGTGCCCGGATCAATGAGGTCTGAGACCCTAGTGAGCAGTGATTGGCCCCTTGGTGTAACCACTCTTCTTGTCAGACCATTTGGGAGCCATGCATCTGACCAAATGTTGATCGATTCCCCATTGCCCACCCTCCAGATCAAGCCTCTCTTCAAAAGATCGCACCCCCTCAGTATGCTTCTCCATGAGTAGGAAATCCCTACCCTCTCCTGGGCCTCTAGGATGCTAGTGTTGGAAAAGTATCTTGCTTTTAGTATCCTAGCAACCAGAGGGTTCGGGTTGTTTAGAATCCTCCACCCTTGTCTTGCTAACATCGCCAAATTGAACATATGCAAGTCACGGAATCCCAGCCCTCCTTTCTTTTTCTTCATTGTGAGCTTGTCCCAGCTTAGCCAGTGCATTTTGTTTTGGTTATCATGTTGGCTCCACCACCATCGCCCTATCATAGAGTTCAACTCCTCACACAACCCCTTTGTCAAATCAAAACACGACATGGCATATGCCGAGATAGCCTATGCCACTGCCTTAATCAAAATCTCCTTTCCCGCTTTTGACAAAAGCTTTTCCTGCCAGCCCTGAATTTTTGCCCAGATGTGCTGCTTTATGTATTCAAAAGCCTTCCTCCTCGACTTCCCAATAGAGATCGGCAACCCCAAATACTTCTCATTCTTGGCAACCTGTTGGATAGACAAAATGGCCCTCATCTCATCCCTCACTTGACTGCTTGTGTTAGGGCTAAAGAAAACCGAGGATTTGTCCCTGTTAATCATCTGTCCCCAAGCCCTCTCATATACCTCCAGTAGCCTTCTCAGTTCACGTGCATACTCATTTCGTGCCCTCATAAGGATAAGTGAGTCGTCCACAAAGAGGAGGTTATTAACACGTGGTGCATTTCTACATATCCTTACCCCTTCCATTCGGCCCTCCACTTCAGCTCGCTGCAACATGGCTGATAGGCCCTCGGCACAGAGGATGAAAAGGTAGGGAGATAGCGGGTCTCCTTGCCGGAGACCCCTCCCTGGAACCAAGCTATCCGTGTACTCATTGTTCATTTTGATTCTATAGGAGACCGTTGAGACATATCTCATAATAATCTCGATCCATTCCTTCTGAAAACCCATCTTTTCCATCATCTGCTATAGAAACCGCCACTCCACCCTATCATAAGCTTTGCTCATATCAAGCTTTATCACCGCCAAACCGGAGCTGCCCTGTCTTCGGCTGCCAATGTAGTGGGTCATCTCATACGCAATGAGAACATTGTCCGTTATCAACCGGCCAGGAACAAAAGCACTTTGTGATTCAAAAATGATTTCGGGTAGAATTCTCTTAAGTGCTTTGTGATTCAGAAATGATTTCGGGTAGAATTCTCTTGAGGCGGTTGGCTAGGACTTTAGACACAATCTTGTAAAGAACGTTGCACAAGCTGATCGGTCTCAAGTCCTTGAGCTTCTCCGGTGATTTTACCTTTGGAATGAGCACGATAATTGTATCATTCCACCCTGGTGGCATAGCACCACCGTTCAGCACTGCGAGCACCTCTGTCTTGACCTATCTCCCACCAGGTTCTAGAATCTTTTATAGAAGATGGCCAGGTAACCGTCTGCCCCCGGCGCCTTTAGATCCCCCATCTTGCTCAGGGCTCCCCACACTTCCTCTCCTATATATGCTGCACAAAGACCACGATTCATCTCCGCTATGATGCGCCGATCAACACAAGCCAATACTTTAGTCACATCTGCGTCTGCATTAGAGGTAAAAAGATGCTGGTAATGGTTAGCAATGAAACATTTGAGGTCTCTTCCCATCACCACGCCTCCACCATCATCTTTCAACCTGTCAACTCGGTTCTGCCGCCTCCTCTCAGATGCATAGGCATGGAAGAAACTTGTGTTCCTATCTCCTTTCGTGAGCCAGGAGGCATGCGCACGCTGTTTCCAATACACATTGTGTTGGTCTTTTAGCCACTCGAGCTTGTACCGAAGGACTTGTTCTTTGTTGATGTGTTGTTGTGATAGAACCCCCCGGCGGCAAGCCTCCAGCTCCTTCTTCACTTGTTTGATCCTTCGATCAAGCTCTCCTAGGATTGCCCGATCCCACTCCCAGAGCTCCTGCAGCACACTTTTTTGGATCTCCATCATGTTGACAGAGCCGGCCTCCAGAGATTGCGCCCACACCTCCTCCACCTGAGCTCCGCACTCCTCCTCCTCCAGCCATCGCGCCTCAAACTTTTGCATCACCTCGAGTGGTCGGCTCCATTCCTATGCGCCACATGCTCCAGTATCCAAAATCACTGGTTGGTGATCAGAGTGACGGGGATCCCCGTTCACCACCCGAGCGAGGGGGAACCGGGTCCGCCAGCCGCTATTCGCCACCGCCCGATCTAAACGCTCCCGTATATAAGTACCAGCCACCTGGTGATTATTTCGCCATGTATAAGCATCACCCACAAACCCCAGATCATGCAAGTCACAGTCCTCCAGGGCCGTGCGAAAGCTTTACATGCAAGCTTCCGCCCTGGCCGCTCCGCCCTCCTTTTCACAGTTGAACACAATTTCATTAAAGTCACTGCTACACACCCAGGGTACATCATACAGATTTTTTAGAATGTGCAATAGCTTCTAGGTTAGGTGCTTCTTCTCCGCCGGGATTCTCCATAGACGTCGGTGAACCACCACTGGAAGCCATCGTTCACCTTTATCATAGCATCAATGTGGTATTTGGACATGCTTAACACTGTGAGATTTACATCCTTCTTCCAAAACAAAGCTAGCCCGCCGCTTTGGTCGGAGTTGTCCTTTGCCACCATGTTGGACAACTCCCACCTCCATCGAAACCACTCCATCCATTTGGCGTCATGTTTTGTCTCTAACACAAATAGGACGTCTGGGGCCTCCTCCTTCTGGATCTCCAGAAGGCCACGAACTGCCGGGCCATTCCCCACCCCCCGGTAGTTCCACGAGATTAGCTTCATTGGGCTACGCGGGACTGACCGTGCAGTCCCGCTTCTTCATGGACGACCATCAACACCTCCCCTGCCACCGTCTCCTCATCCATCTTCAGTCTCTTCCCCTCACCCTCCTGTGCTTCAAGCCCCTCCCCCGCCATCCTTTTATTGGTGATAGATGCGAGCTGTGATACATGAAGAGGAGCCCCACCACCTCTGTTCTGCTCCCCACCTCCAGGGAGCTTGCGAGGTTGCCTCCTGAAGGTTCTCTATTTCTTCTTCAGCGTTCCACCAGTGTCAGCCTGGTCGAAGTGGGCTCCCACATTTGGTTCCTTCACTGTGCTTGAATCGATCAGCAACAAGGCATGATGTTCCCTCTGTACTACTTTCTCCTGCTGGCTCGCCACCCCATCCAACTCCATCCCTAAGTTGTCTTTTTCTGTAGATTCTCCTCCTTTGTGCATGGGCATGTTCTCCACCTTGTCATTTTCCCCTACGTGAGCCATCATGGGAGTTGGAATTACAGCTTGTAGACTCTCATTGCCTGAGGATTCTGCATTTATGAAGGATAGCTTACGCGGCACCCCACCACCTTCCTTCCCCTTGAGGTGCTTCAGTGGACTCTGACCATCATCCCGCAACTCAGGATCAGAGGAGTGGGAGGACCCTTTTGCAGCACCCGACAGCCTGCTCTTCTCCTTCTCCGGTTTCCTCTATGGTCCATCGCTTCTCCTCCCCTGTGATGACCCACTAGAACCACTGCTTGCTGACCACCTCCCCCTGAACTCCCCTTGCGCCCTCCTCTTCTGTGGGTTATATCGTAGGTTTTCCCCATATTGTCTTACTTCACCTTTGCCCACACTGCCATCACACTCCTTGTCCACATGCCCCAACAAACCGTAGATATAACAGAAGTTTGGTAGGAACTCGTACTGGAGCTGGCACCACACCTCGCCACCTTCTTCATCTTCCACCAGCACGCCTCTGACCAGAGGCTTTTTTACATCCAGGCGCACCTTCACCCGCAAGCATGACCCTACCATCGATCCATCCTCATCAGCATCAACCTCCAAAACCTCCCCCACCTTGTTCCCCATCAACCTGCCAGCGCTCTCATTCATGAGCCCTAGCGGTAGATCGAGAAACCGGAGCCACACTGGGATGAAACGGAACTCCAGCTCCCGTAGCCGCTTTGATTTGTCGAACTCCACCATAATGAGGAGGTCATTGCCGAACTCCCATGGGCCCTCCATGATTGCCCGACGCATACTGCCCACCTGCAAGAAGGTGAACAGGAAGAAGTTGTCCCCCAGGTCCTTGCATCTTATCCCCGAGCGAGGGCACCAGATCTTCCCCACCCCTTGCTCCAATCCTTCAGCACTACCCGCCTTGCTCGAGAAGAGCTTCCCCACCGCCTGTGGGAAGGAGCTCTCCTCCTTTCTCCCCAACTTCCATGACACCTTAACACCCTACCGTTCCTCCTCCATGAGCTTGAGACCTCTCATGAGACCTTCAAACCCACCATCCCCTCCTCACCGGGGCTGCCCCATTGTGGTACGCCGTTGTCCCACCGCCGGCCTGCACCACAAACAGCCCAGGAGGCCACCCGTGGAGCCCAGAGCCGCAGCAGAGCCCCGTCGAGACCAGCTAGCAGGGATGGGCGGCGAGGCAATCGCTCAATTTCGTTGGATTTTGGTGGAAAAAATAGCCGAAACGCCTGGATCTGAGGCCAGGGTTCGGGACCTCTCCGAGCCGCCAGGGGAGACCTAACAGCTGGAACCAACTTTTTGGGTTTGGAGTCCCCTTAGGGCCGGCTCTGCCAGGACAGCATGCACACATTTGTCAATTCATACTGCACCGCTCCATGTCACCTAACTTGGGTCAACCGCATGGCCATCGTTATGCGAATCTTTGATCACAGGACCTGGAGATCAACCTGCTCAAGCGTCAATGGCCTAGACGCCAACAAAGTCTTGGTAAAAACATCTTATTGTCCATGTAAAACCGGTGCACTTGGTGGAGGTGCTGCGGCCCAGAGATCAGTAGCTAATAGGGTATACGGCCGCCATGCTTCCGGTCATCAGCCATCTGATAGAAAACTCCATGCTAGATGCGGAGCATTTATGCAATTGTTCCACGTGATGCCTGCCATGCCTATCCAATAACCTTGCCGGTGGCTGTCGTTCTTTCTACAATCTGGCCAAAGAGATGAACACCACATTGCTGCGATGAAGAATTTTGAACGAAAGGCTATTCACGTGGAACTTCTCGTAATAGATGGCCCTGCCGGCCTGCCGGTATTGTAGATTAAATCGTTTCCTGGTAGATTTCTTCCTTGATTGATCTGGTGGGGTTACGAGGTGAAAGGTACCTTGAGGTGCTAAAATACGTTAAGATCACACGAGGATGCAGATTAAGGCTTAGATATCCTTGGGAGATTGAGTGGGCACATGATCAATGGTCCAATATTTTATTTTATTTTCGAGAATTTTGTTTTGGATCGTGATGGAAAACAGAATGAGGTGCTTTGGAGGAGTCTTGATCGTTTGGATTCGCATGAGAAGTTACGAGAAGATCCAATGACAAAGCAATTACGGGTCAGCTTTCCTTCTTTAGATATGTGATGTAGGGATTTTTTAGATAATGGAAATAAGTTTCGACTTTTTGTATTGTTTATGCATACAACCCGGCTCAGTCATTATTACAAGTCTTGTGACCAACAAAACTAACACGAACAAGTGATGTAGGGATTGAGGGCTAGATATTTTACTTTTTTGTGAGAATTTAGAAGCTATTTCTCGCTTTTTCTAGACCATATGGTAGGAAGTTCATCTTCTTTTATTATTAAATATATTAAAAATATCGTTTGATATAGTTGTCGTCACGCGTGTTTGACCTTGGATGTACAGGTTGTAACCTTTTGTGTCGCAAACAAGTGTAATTCTATTGTGCAGTTAAATAATGCTGGGTTAGTGGCAGAGCTTCATGCAAGACAAATAGGGGGCTCCCCCGTGCTCCTTCAAATTCTCAGGAAAAACACTTGTTTCCACCACTCGTGTACTGACAAAAGTCTCAAATTTGTGAATCAGAGTATGTATAGCCAGTAGTCGCAACGGTGTTGTTGGTGACACAGCTTCATGCAGGGCCCTTTCTTGCTCGTTATCAACTTTGTCAGGAAAAACACACTACTCTCTTTACATTGCCAAAAAAAAAAAAACACAACTTTTTGTAGTCACAAAAGTACAAAATTTATTTCGTGAACTATATGTTAAGTTGGTCGTCACGATCTGCCACCAGGAGAATAAGTAGCAGCAAGATGCGCGTATAAGCAAAACATCAGCGGCGTGTCCTCCTCCTACTACCGTGATCATCACCAGCAGCATAGGCCTCCAACACCGGCGGCCACGGCAGCTCGCACGGATAGGCTTGCCCGGGGTACTTGTTCCTCTCATGCTCCCGCTCCACCTTGAGCGTGTCGAGCTCCACGGAGAACAGGCACGTCTTCTCCTGCGGCGTGACGAGGATGTACTTGTCGTGCGCGGCGACGATCATGGCGTTCCGCTGGAAGTACCAGTAGTTCTCTCGCCCCGGCAGGTCTCCGGCGGCCTCCGGCAGCCGCAGAAACTTCTCGATCACCCACTCCTCCTCATCATCGCTGCCCTGTTGAGGACGTTGAGCGAATACCATGAGGTTGCTGTTGATCATGCGGACGACGCGCAGCTTTCCGTCATCGCCGCCGATGACCCGGAATGTCCACTTGTCGTAGGAGCCCCCGACGGTGTCGGGCGGGAGCGTGATCCACGAGAAGGTCGTGGTGGCCTTGTCGAGAACCAGCATGGCGCCATCTTCTCCGGTAACCCAGTAGAGCGAGCCGTTGGCACGTCCCGCGAAGGTCAATGATGTAGATCCAGCAGGAAGCGTGATGCCGTCACTGTTGGTCGACGCGCTGGGAATGTCGCGCCATCCGCCATCGTCGTTCCCGAGGCTGAACACACACGCCGCCGGCTTGTAATAATAGCCTTCGGTCTCGGAATAGACGTAGTCAAGCAGGAACACTCGGAAGTTGGACACGCCGCCGCCGCTGCCCTTGGCGTTTTTATCACCATCATCACCGTCGAGCAGGAAGACGTCGCCGAGATTGATGCTGCCCGGACAAAGGATCCCTTGGTACCGCCGTGTGAGCGGGTCGCACACGACGAGCTCATCACGCCGGAAGCCGCCGCCGGTTCCCCTTTTGAAGAGGAGGAGGAGGCGACCGTGGCTGTCGGCGATGGCCCAGCCCCCGTCGCATTCCGGGAGGAAGTCGAGGGAGAAGCGGCGGCTATCGACGATGTTGTTGTTGCTGGAGGGCACGAACACCGGGTTGCCGGTGATGGGTGGCTCCCCGTACTCGATCCAGTCGGGGTGGAAGGCGTGGTAGTGGCCGGCGACGCACGGCGGGTTGAGCGCGCGGTATTGGGTGAGGAATCCGGTGGTGCCCGTGATCGTACGGCGCCACAGCTTGCACGTGGCCGCCGCGCGGATGAGGGTGGCCGAGGAGTCGACGCGGAGGAGGATGAGCGGGAGGAGGTGGTCGGGAAGGTCGTGCACGGTCGTCGGCCCAGCTGCTCGGGGATGTCGTTCTTTCTTCGTCTTCGTCTTCGTCTTTGGCTTGCCCCTGCTGCTGCTTCCACGATGTCGTCTCCCGGTCGCCATAAATGGACGACGTCAATAATTAACCTTCTCCTGCACAGTCAGTATATATGTGCTTGTTGCTTATCCTTCAATGGCGATTTACTCTGGCAGCTTCTGCGGTTTATAAATATAATGGTGCGGCAGTTGATTCTTTCATCCACACTAATTAACCCACCAGGTGCCCTTCAAACATTTCAGTGATTGACTCAGGCACTCAGCTTGATCGGGACGTGCCGCGCCCTCCAAGTAGACAAAGTGTCGTTCCCGCGTTCTAATTAAAATACTACTTAGTGCTACTACCGGGTTTGCAATAAACTTGCGTTCGAAGCAACTCGCGAAGTGGGTTAACTTTGTGCAATTTGAATATTAGTATTTAGTATACTTATAGGTTGTTGAGTTTAGAGTGACGCAATGGCCGTCCTGGTCCATGATTCTGCCACTTACGTGCTACAAATTCAGAACCATCAGGAAGTAAGAGTAGTGGTTAAACCGAAGTTTAACCCAATGAATAAAAATTGGGCTGAATGTTTGGCTATTTTTACATATCTTCATAGTTCTTGACGTTTTCTTGCATATATTTGAACTGAATATAGAGCAGCATCAAGGAAAAACAATACCATATGAATAACACTTTTTGAAAATAATATGCATACATGATATTTATATATAATCGGGTGTATGTCTCTCATCACATGACGGAGATTTTGCTTATACCTCAAGTGAATATAAATTAGTTCCATCTTCATACAAAAAAGTTTCATATGCATATATTAGGTAACTTTCAAATTTATAAGACAAAAGATTTCATCTTTTAATAAAAAAAAGTTTGACTTACAAGAAAACAAAAAAAAGGTTTCACCTCTATATACAATATTCCATCTTCAATTAACAAAAGCTCCTGGAACAAAGTTCTACCTTTTGAAGAGAAACATATTCAAAGAAAAGTGAACGATGTAACTAAAAATTTAAGCTTGAATATAATATAAAAAGGTTCCATGATAATAGAAATAAGTTCCACTAGTATGTTTGTTTTGTTTCCAAAATACGACTGAGAGATGTGCAAAAATCACAGTTAGCTAAGAACTAATAAATCTCTTTTACTAGTCTAACTTTAAAAGGTTTGAGCAAATCTTGGTCAAATAATATAGTCATGCATCCCCCTCGCACTTTTACTTGTTAGCCTCCATCGTTTTAGAAACAAGTCCGTCTGCAAGTTGACACTGCTTCGACAAATGTATTCGTGGTGGTGCCATCTAGAAGTGCCGGTACAATTCAAGGCATTCTTCATTTCCAAGATCCAATAAAATCCCAGATTAGCTCCATAGTGTCATGACACTACTACAGAATCGTAGTTTGATGAGCAGTCCGGTGTATACCGGCCTGTCATTTCGGATTACATGTCTGATTTTTCTGGTATGTAGTAGTTCAATACGCTCATCAATAGTATAATACGGTACGCTCTTGTACTCAAAATTTTGAAGTGAGATCACGCATCATCATTAGTATTATATGGTGCCTTTCAAACATTTCGACGTTTGACTCAGCCTGCTCGGGGAGTGCCGCGCCCTTCAAGTAGCTATAGCCATGTGCGCGGACAAAGTGTGATCCACCGAGTACTAATTAAAATACTATAAACTTTAGATTTATAATGAACTTGCGATCGAAGCAACTCGCGAAGTGGGTTAACTTTGTCTAATTGGAATATGAGAGTTTGTGCGTTGTTGAGTTTAGGATGACGTAGAGACGTCCTGCCTGGTCCACGGCGCTGTTAACCCGGCCGTTGATAACCAGTGATTTTTCAGTTCTTGACGTTTGCTTTCTTATATTTGACCAAACCAACATCAAGAAAAAAAATAAAAAAAATTGAGATTCATGATGTGATTTATTCAAAGCATCATTAAATACTATTGTAAAAGTAGTTTTTTTTTATGTTTGAACAAATATCAGCTCAAAAACAATTATTATTCATGTATGTTTTAACAGATAGAGTGTCCGCTAAATATTTCAGCAGCAATTGGTTTCTTGTGGTGGAACCAACCCTCTCATGTTCTGGTCGTAGACTCGCACGGTAGCATTTACGCTAATTATTTTCGTGGCGCCATCAAGAAACACCAATAAATTTTAGATTTGTTGTTGCGAGAAACCGATGAATCATAGGTTAGCTGCATGCGTGCGCCCAATAATGATGAGAAGGTCGATGAACAATTCGGTACGCCAACTAATAGTATCTCTGGCATTTCAGATTATATGGTACACAACACACTTTTGAACTCACAAAACTTTTGAACTGGGATAACATAATTAGTTTCTTTATTATCTCCTCCGCCTACTACTGCTAGTACCGTGCTCATCAACGCACGCGTTGAAGACCGGCGGCCACGGCAGCTCGTAAGGGTACGCTGCTCCTGGGTAGCTGTTCCTCTCGTGCTCCCGCTCGACCTTCATCGTCTCGAGGTCGACGGAGAACGGCCACGTCTTCCCTTGCGGCGTCATGAGAACGAACTTGTCGTTCGCCGCGATGATCAAAGCTTCAAGGTGGAAGTGGATGTACCTCCGCTCCTCCTCGCGGCCCGGAAGCCCGCGTGTGGCTTCTGAAATCCGGAGGAGCTTCTCAAGCACCCACTCCTCGCTGCCGTTGAGCCGCACGAAGACCTTGAGGTCGTTGCCTATCACACGGATGATGCGCAGGGCTCCGTCTTCGCCGCCGACGACCCGGAAGCTCCTCCTGTCGACGTACGGTCCCCAGGAGAAGCTGCCGGCGGGGAACAAGAACCGTGAGAACTCCGCGGCGTCCTCGTCAAAAACAAGCATGGTACGGTCTTCTCCGGTGATCACCCAGTAGATCGACCCATTGGCGCGCCCCACCAAGGATATGGAGTCGATTTCATCCGGATCCGGAATGGTGACCACACTGCTGTTGGGTTTGGATGTTCTCGGCAGAACACGCCATCCATCGTTGTCGTCGCTTCCCGAGGTGAACACGCACGCCACCGGCGTGCTACGACCGGGTTCCAGCAACGCGTTGTACGCGTTGACAATGGCGAGGATCCTGAAATTGGACGTGCCGTCGACGTTGTGGTCGCCGTCGAGGAGGAACACTCCGAGGCAGTAGGTCGTGACGTCTGCCGGCCGAAGGATCCCCTGGAACCGCCGGGTCAGCGGCTCGCAGATGACGAGGTCGGGTAAGCTGCTGAAGTGGCTCCTTATTGTCCGTGCTCCTGAAGCCCAGGTGCTGGTGGTGGCCCTCCTCTTGAAGACGAGGAGGAGGCTGCCGCGGCTGTCGGCGATCTCCCAGCCGGTGTCGCTGTCGGGGAGGAAGTCGAGGGAGAAGTGGCGACGATCAACGGTGGCCGATGAGGACGGCACGACTACGGGGCTGCCGGTGATTTGTGGCGGCTGGCAGTGCTCGGCTTCGATCCAGTCGGGGTCGACGGCGTGGTAGTTGCCGGCGATGCAGGGCGTTGCGTGGAGGGACCGAAAACGGGCTAAGAACCAGGTCTCCGCGACCAGGCGGCGCCATCGCTTGCACGTGGCCGCTGCACGGAGCAGGCACGCGGACGAGTGGAGGTGGAGAAGGATGAGCTCGAGGAGGTGGTCCGGCACGTAGTGCACGGTTGTCGGCCCGACAGCGGCGGGCTCTTTGCTTGGCGTCATCTTGCTCTTGGGCTTGTTGCTGCTCTGACGCCACCGCCTCTCCGTCGCCATGGAAGCAGATACCTCTTGAGCTCCGTGGCTGGTTTTCGTAGGATAGTGTGTGGAAGTGGCTGCTTGCTTTGTGCTTTTATAAATGGTTGGCGGAGTAGATGATCTTTGAGCATTTATTTCATTGTTTGACTCAACTTGATGAACAAGAGTGCCGCGCCCTCCAAGTAGCCTACTCAGCCACGTGCGTGGGCCAAGCAAGAGATCCTTTGTGCTAATTAGAAGTTTTAATTAAATCGAAATGCGTTCACTTTAGAGCATTTTTAATGGGTCTTTCATTCACATTTAATTAGGTGACACATCAGAAAAAAGAGTGACATGGCAACACATTTAATATGAAAGAGAGAAAAATTATTTCATCCTAGTGAAAAGCCGTTGTACTTTTTCCAAGTCAATGAAAGACTGATGAAAGATGTATTGATGGCTCTTTCTTTCATTCGCTAAGTGGTTATACAATTTGTATGGCTTATTTGATGCCACATCATGTAATAATTTAATATTCAACAAACATATGAAATTGTGAAATGAAAGGAGTCATTAAGAGAGACATTTTCATTCTCCTGTAAAAAACTAAAAAGCTAATATGACAGTCTTAGTAATAGTGAAATGAAAGTACCCATTGAGAATGACCTTATGAGATGAAATACAGCTGAGTTGGTGTCAATGGTTTAGACTGTCTTTAATATTACACACTTCATTTAAACTCTGCAATTGCTGATTTTTTTCCAGTGGATTAAAATATGCAGCGGCAGAACCAGAATTAGAACATGAACCACTTAGATTTTACCAGATGTTGGAGCTACTTTAATCGCTCCATTCAATTCTCCTTTGTAGCTGTCTCACTGGCACTTCTCTTTCCGGTGTCAAAGATCGCACACAAGTTTGTACCCTCCACAATAAGATTTCAGATACCAACTTCATTTGGAGGGCACAAAGTGAAAAACAACAGTTTAACGCTTGGCTTATTTTGCTCAAGAATATCCTCCCTTCCTAAACGGGTGAATGACACAATTTACCATTAAAGAAGAGACACGTAGTTGGAATAAACAATTTAGAGTACTTTACAGCTGTATTTCAATCCATCTATCAAAGGTGATTAATATGTAGTTCTTGAACAAGCTACTAAGACGGGAGCTGCATGGAAACAAATAGGGAATAATCATAATCAGCCAATGATGCTTCAACCATACACAAGCCAACATTTATTTATTAATTCTAAATTGAGCCACATCTAGAAAATTATCGAAGATCATGTTTGGTCCGATCCAAGTGTGTTATGTTATGGCTCTACACTCAACCTACTCTTTTATAATCAATCATCATTCCACAAACGTTATACCTGTTGGTGTCTTTTTTACCATCACATAGGGACTAATGCTCATCAACACTTTTATATTTTTTTTTATGAAATTTGACTTCTACAAATATTTAAGTGAAAGGATCCTCAAATGTTTTCACTAGAATTTTAGTGAATTTAGTATTAAAAGACCTAAAAAAACAATATCGGCTACGTGTTTAAAATAAGTGTACGAGCGAGACTAGCCATCCATACAAATGTATTAGAATTGCAATTGGCAAGTTACATGGGCATACCTGATACAAGGGCGACAACAACATCAAATTGAAGTATTGTTAAAATTAGCCTAGATGGACATTACATATACATATTCTAAAGACCCACTTACCATGTCTAGAAATTTATCAAAGTTTAACCCAATCAGATCTTGTTATGCTATGGCTCTACCACTCAACCTACTCTTTTGTAACCAATTATCATTATACAAGTGTTATTCTTTGTGGTGCGCATTTATCATCATATAGGTACTAATTGCCAAATATTTCATAAATATTTAAAAATTGGACTTTCTCTTAGGCAACTCATCATACCACTTCGTGAAAATCTTTTTGCAATGCTGAGAAAGGTCATTTTCTAAAAGAAGAAGCCGAATATACACAATCACTTTTACACATCTGGAACAATGCATGTGGTGTGCATTAAGCAGGCCGAGAAGTGGAACAATGCATGAGTTTTGATTGTTCATGTAGGTTCCACTTCTGTGTTAGTTAGCCTTAACGTATGTAGTTGGGGTGCAGCGATGTGCAGACCTGAAGTATTGAAATAGAGTGCTGAAAAGAAAAGCAAATGCTTGCTCTATTTAATTCTTAAAATGGTGCAACTAATGAAACGAATCATAGTCTGTTTCTTAAAATGTTTGCTACATTTTAGTGTGCACCTGTTTACTCTTGAGTCAACCGAAAGCAAAGAATACCAAAGTTGCGTCATGATCCATTTGCTAGCAGCTGATTGCACTATTTTTCCCTCTCCTCTTGTCCATTTACCTTTGATTCGGTTGATTGGCATAAGATAGAAAGGATTTGATCTGAAAAATCATGGTGTAGATTGTAGAAACGTTGGTTGAGAGAAAGATTCACTGGTACTGCTAAAAGAATGCCTTCAATTCCCTGTGCAAATAGATCTTAGATCAGTGGACAAATATTTTTGTGAAATTTTTCAATATACCAGAGCAGTTCTGCTTGTTATGTTATATGAGTAGCACTAGACTATCATTTTATTTTGCTGGTTATTCTTATTCAGTTAATCTGTTCAGTTATTTTAGTCTGAACTCAACCAGAACAAGGTTCAATTGTAGGAGCTGCAACTAAAGTTGCTTATACTTGCCTTAGCTAGATTCAGGGATAAGTTTTATATACTTTCCTGCTAGAAGGGCTAATTTCAAGCAGGTGATGATGCCTTCAATTGAATTAGATATGTTAATTGACGTGCTCATAAAATAACTTTGTATTCAATTTGCTGCTTTCGGTATCTATGATCAAAGCAAATAAATACTTACTATAACTAGATGGTAGCAATGGAATTATATTCTGAACTGAAACTTTGCACTTTACACTCTGAAAGTGCACTTCTGAAATTTCATCATTGATCAAACATGTAATGTCATATAAGTTATAAATTCGGATTCAGTTAATTACTGAGATTTACATCAACTGGTTGTTGTAACTGATTGCTGAGTGACATACTTTGTGTAGTAAGCAATTGATTGCTGAATGTTATACTTTGTGCAGTAAGCAACTGGTTGCTGAATGTTATACTTTGTTTGATTCTTTTTGATACTAAAGCCCTGACTCTTGTAATCAACTGATGGATGAGATTTATAGGTGATCAAGAGAATTCAATCTGAGTAGACAATCTGATGTTCCTATATCATTATAGAGCAGTCTGTCTCCACTTACTTGTGGCTTGTCCAAGTCCTTGACAATCTTATCCTACGCCCCTGTTAGTATCAATCTCTTTTCTATATTGCATCTTAAACTACATCAAAATTACTTTTGTCATTGCAGTTATAAACTGAACGATTTCACATTTGCTGGTTTTTGTAGGATAGTGTGTGGAAGTGGCTCATGCTTTGTGCTTTTATAAATGGCTGGCGGAGCAGATGATCTGCACTAGCCACCTGCTTTTTGAGCATTTATTTCATTGTTTGACTCAACTTGATGAACAAGAGTGCCGCGCCCTCCAAGTAGCCTACTCAGCCACGTGCGTGGGCCAAGCAAGAGATCCTTTGTGCTAATTAGAAGTTTTAATTAAATCGAAGTGCGTTCACTTTATGAGATGAAATAGAGCTGAGTTGGTCTCAATGGTATAGACTGTGTCTTTAAGGCCTCAATGCATGATTTTATTTCTTATTTTTTAAAATATCATGTCATTTCATAGTTTTGAAATGGATAAATGAAATTAGATTTCTTAATATAAAATTTTATTTTACTATTTCATATATTAATGTAGCATTAAAATATTTCATCTAAATGACCAATAAGAATTGTTAAATGAGTAGAGATGAAACTAAACATTCTCAATAAAGTTTCATTTAGTTTCAAATTTTAGTAATCGTGTACATGAAATTTCATCCTAATGAAACTCAAATCTTCTCTCTCCTCATGAATTACTCCCTCCGGTTTTAAAAAGAAGATGTTTTAGTAAAATTTCTAATTTCACAAAGCAAGACGTTTTGGGTTTAAACTCCAGCGCTTGGACTCTTCTATCCCTATATAGCATTAACTCAACACTAGGTTACGAGGATTAAATGTTGCTTTCCGATGTAATATTAAAACATGAAAAAAAAAAAGATAGCTACTTCTAGTAATCGAACCACAGACCTCACATCTGGAGTCATGCTAAGCTAAGCACTTAGCTGGTAAGTTGTTTTGTTAGGAGATGGACTCTGCAGTGTATTTATATAGGCAAACATGAAAAAATTTAGTGAATTAAAAATGCTTTGGTATTCTAAATCATGTCCTAAGTGTCTTCCATTTTAGAAACGGAGGAAGTACATGTTAACCATCAGTTTCGCCTATATGACATATCATTTATTGAGAATGAAACTACCACTAAGATTGGCCTAATACTACACGCTTTATTTAAACTCTGCAATTGCTGATTTTTTTTCAAAGTGGATTAAAATACGCAGGGGCAGAACACGAGCCACCTAGATGTTACCAGATGTTGGAGCAACTTCAATCGCTCCATTCAATTCTCGTTTGTCCTAGCTGTCTCACTGGCACTTCTCTTTTTCTGGTGTGAAAGAACGCACACAAGTTTTGTACCCTCCACAATAAGATTTCAGATACCAACTTGGTTTGGAGGGCACAGAGTGGAAAACAACAATTCAACACTTGGCTTTTTTTTCCTCAAGGATATCCTCCCTACGAAAAACGTCCTAAAATGAGAACGGGTGAATGGCACAATTTACCATTAAAGAAGAGACACGCGTAGTTGGATAAACAATTTAGAGTACCTTTAAAGCTGTATTTTAATCCATCTAACAAAAGTGATTAATATGTAGTTCTTGAACAAGCTACTAATGGAGCTGCATTGAAACAAATAGGGAATAATCATAATCAGCCAATGCTGCTTCAACCATACACAAGCCAACATTTATTTATTAATTCTAAATTAAGCCACGTATAGAAAATTATGGAAGATAGGTTTGGTCCTATCCGAGCCTGTTATGTTATGGCTATACACTCAACCTACTCTTTTATAACCAATCATCATTCCACAAGCATTATTCGTGTTGGTGCATTTTTTACCATCACATAGGGACTAATGCTTATCTATAATTTTATAAATTTTATGAAATTTGACTTCTACAAATATTTAAGTGAAAGGATCCTCAAATATTTTCGCTAAAACTTTAGTGAACCTAGTATCAAAAGACCTAAAGAAACAATATCGGCTACGGGCTCGAAATAAGTGCACGTGCGACACTAGCCATCCATACAACTGTACATGTTCAGAATTGCAATTGGCAAATTACACGGGCATACCTAATACAAAGGCGTGGGCACCATCAAGTTGAAGTATTATTAAAATTAGATATAGATGGATATTACATAAACATATTCTAAATAGCCACTTGCCATGTCTAAAGAACTATTGAAGGTTGGCCCCATCAGATCTTGTTATGCTATGACTCTATCATCATTCAACCTACTCTTTTGTAACCAATTATTATTTCACAAGTGTTATTCTTTTTGGTATGATATTTACCATCACTTAGGGACTAATTCCCAAATATTTCATAAGTATTATGAAATTGGACTTATACCATGTTTAAGAAAAATATCTCTAATAAAATTATTTTAATGAACCTAGTATCAAAAGACCTAAAGTTGGAAATGTTGGCAAGAAGCTCAAAACAACTTTAGGAGATACACTAGCTATAATCATGCAAATATATATATGGAGAGTTATAAGTGTGTGATAGAACTACCCCACAACGGAGACAGTCCCATCGCCAGGATCCTTCTCGAATGGCGACACGTGCTGTGACGCCCAACAATAGAACACATGGCAGGAATAATATAGTTTATAACATAAAATAGATCGAGTGCAGAGTTTTACATAAGTTCAAGTTTAAGTTACAAACAAGAGTTTTGATAAAAGTACGGAAGTGAGTAGTTCAACAATAATAAATATTTAACAAAATGATTGAGATAAAATCGCCCTCTCATAGCGATACACATAGACATCCATCCACAATAGGTGTCCTACCCACGACACCGTACCGACGAGCAGAAGATCATTCCTCATCATGATTGTTGCATGGCTCCCACTTGATGTTCCAGTAATCGGGATACTACCCTTCCTAGTGGAACCTTCCACCACAATGACATTCACCATCTGATCATCTGAAAGCCATATAAATCTACGTCCTGAGCAATTAATACTCTACAAGACTTACTCATCAAAAATGGTCAACTACAACCGAAAGGTTAAGGATACAATTTATGTTGCCAAAAGTCAATCTATGAGTGGATCCTTAATTTAAAGTTTTAGCATCTAAGTTAAGTTATCATATGAAAGAATAAATTTAGTTTGTATCATAGCTACCATAAATATGGTTTCAATATAACATAATTAAATAAATACAATAATATTCAACTCATTCATTATATTGCTCTTCTTACTATGATCTAGAGCAATGATCAGGTGATACTCGTTACTATGAGGGATAATGATTCGAATTGATTTACATCCTATAGGAGAAACCTGGTTGCACGCCCTATACGCGCTTTCCCGAAGCTGCATGAGGCAACCTTTCGTTTCGGCACTGCAAGATTGGTCCGGGTCGTACCACCCCCGTCCCAACGTGATGCGTCCCGGACACCATCCATGAGTGTAGCTTTTCTTTGTCATCTGTTACTACATTGCCTAGCCTATGCAAAATCTGTATATGCATATAATCTATATAAGTAGTACATAGTCTGCTCAAATCCTTGCATGGTGAAGATAAACTACATGAACGAGGACTAAAATCACTGCTGAATCATGACCTATTTTGTAAAAAATTATGTTTCTTGTGTGCATGTATACTTCTAGTTAGTAAGCCATCTGGAGGAATTGTTTCTTTTTTCCCAGATTTGTTTTCCGCATTTGCAATCTGCTCCTGGTTTTTCTTCTCAAATCTGTATTGTTTTTCTTTTGAAAAAAGAAGAAAAATCGAACTCGAGCATGGTTTGTAGGTACAATTGCTTTACCTTTTCACCTGGAGTGGCTTGACGATGCGGGCGGAGGCACACTCCAGCGTGCACTTGCGGAGATTAGCCGCCTCCAACAAAGGGTTGAGAATCCGTCTGCAATGGATGCAATGGAGGAGCTAGAATTCTTTCTTAGCGAACAGACTGAGACTGGTCGTTCCACTCGCCCTGATGCCATACACATAGTACCTCAAGACATTTTATTACCCATGGCTCATGAGATAGAAGTTCTGAACAGAAAGGACGATGTTGGGCAAAAAGCTACCTCTCCTGTTGTTCATCATGGAGTGCGTAACAATCCTACTCGAGTTGTAATGCCAAATAAAGTGACATCTCCACAGAGGACTGATGGCATGCGAATGTCTGAGGTGGTTCAAGAGCATCCCAAAGATAAGCAAACTCCATTCATGATGATAAGAAGTGAAGCTGAACAATTGATTGGGCATCAACTGATTAAAACATTTGCGGTGAGTATATAGGGTAACCAACGTCAGCGTCATTGTCGAAAATTGAAGAATAAATTCAAATCTCATAAACCAATTCTCAAAGTGGTTCGTAATATGCTGACAAAGAAGTGAATGTTCATTAAGAGAGACAAGCAATTGGGTGATTTGACCTTAAAGCATTTTAATACTAGTAGCTTTGAGGCTATTAAGAAATTGTCTGATATGACTATGTTCATGGTGACGATGAGGAAGCTCATAGAAGAGATAGAAAAAAAAAGGAAAAAGAAGGGAATCAACGACAAGCACACCTCTTCAAAGAGCAAAGAAGCGAAACAAGCACTACAACGTGAAGGTGTTTAATCACTGCTCATTGTTTGATAGTTGAGGCTTCAAATCCTATACAAGTTGATTAGAGAAGGATTAGCATGGAGTTACAACAGCTCAGTATGTGTTAACATCAGAGTGATCCACACTTTATTATTTTCATAGGTTTGCACTTTGCTCTTGTAAATAATATCAATATCATTGACAACATGATGCATTATTTAGGGTGTGTTTGGTTGGCTGGTTATCTCCTAGCCAGGTCAGCCTAGTACATGATTTGCGTTTTTGGTTGTCTGCACAGTTCACATAGCCAGGCCAGGTTAATGCAAATCGACTCCTTTAGCCAGGCCAACAGGAGACACGAGAGAATTGGTCGTATATCTCTGGTCAGGCTTTAGCTAGCTAGGACCCACCATGTGAAGCACTAGGTTGTGAGGGCAAGTACAATGGTGTTGTCTCATAGACTATCTCATGTATGCTACATAATCTTAAGACGGGTTATAAGACAACTTATACAATGGATGGTCTTATTAGTTGTCTTCTATTAATTATAATACTTCTTAATTTATGAACATAAAAAGAAACTTTTATATATTAAAAGACTACTAGAACCCGTACAATAGTGTGAGAGCCGTCTCATACTCCTAAATTTTAACGCATGAGGTGGTTGCTACGCGAAACAACCATCTCTTTCTCTCACCACCCTCTCTCTCTTCCACATCATCAAAAATCATATGCGATAATACATGAGACGACCTATGAGACTGTCTAATTGTAACTACCCTAAGATAGTCAAGACCTCTGATCAAGAAACAAAACACGAACTATATTGTCCAGGCTAGACTTAGCCAGCCAACCAAAAATAAGTGATATGACCAAATTTAACCTGGTCTAGACTAACCATGGCTTATTTCTAGCTAGGCCACGATTAGGCCAATCAACCAAACACACCCTTAGAGTTAGAGTTCATCTTCTCATGTAAGAGACAAGTAGCAGCCCCTAGTTGCATCTATCTTATTTCAATGCCCAACGTGTTGTTGGGTTTAGATCTCTGTACAATTAGATTGTAACTTTTTTTTCTACTTTAATAATGAATGACAGTGCTCTTGCACTATTTTTTTTTAAAAAAAAGCTCTGCCTCCAACAATGCGTGCAACATAGACACTCACTTCTGACAGAACCAATTGGCTTGGCAATATTATTTCAAGACGTACGGTAACATGACTAAGATGTGTGTAAAGACTTTTTTTTACCTCTTGAGATTGCTAAGCAATTAGAGGAAACTTCGTTTGTTTCTAGCTTAAATAATCTTTCCTTTTTCTTCTTTTCGACCTTCTCCAACACGATCTAGAAAAACTGGCGGCCACAGCGGCATGCACGGGAACGCCAACCCAGTGAATCTGTTCCTCGTATGCTCGGGCTTCAGCTTCATGGTGTCGAGGTCCACCGTGAATAGGCAGTTCTTCTTCTTATTATTCTCGAGGGACAATAAGACGAACCCATCTCCTGCTCTGATAAAGCCGGCTTGGTGAAATACTCTAGTTTGCTCCCTGGCGGCTCCCAGATTGCTTCCGCCAGCTGGACGCTGTTCTCGATCACCCAGTCGTTGGCGGAGGAGCCATAGAGCTGGCCGAAGACCTGAAGGTCGCCGTCGTCAGTGACATGGACGGTGTGCGCCGTGCCAATGGTGCCATCTTCCCCGTTGACGACCCGGAAACTCTCCGCATTTCAATTCATCTTCATGTTGTCCGGGAGAGCCATGGTGTACTCTGCGTGTGTTAATCGAGGGCCACCACCCGCTTGTTGTCGCAGGCCCAGTAGATGCAACCCCCAGTGCGTCCGGCCAAGTGGACCTGATCCAGACGCGGGAGGTACACGTCAGATTCGTAGCCGCTGCCGCTGGTGAACACGCTGGCGGACATGAATCCGTGTCCATTGTATGAGGTCTCGCCGTAGTCATGGTGGAACTCGAGGAGCACCCGGAAGTCCGTCATGCCGATGGTGTTACCGCCTTCGTCTTCATCACTGCTGTCGAGCAGGAAGGCACTGAGGATGCAGACGCGTTTCTCCGGCGGGTCTATCTGCTTGTACCTTCCCGACTTCCCGTCGACGGCTCGCAGACAACAATTTCAGGGACAAAATAGTCGGCACGGTGACCGCAGTATCCCCAGCCACGCTCTAGTTCCCTGTGAACCTCCTTGAGAAGCAGGAGAAAGCTGCCGCGGCTGTCGACGATCTCCGGTGGTGGCCCTCCGACGAACGGGATGAAATCAATGGACAAGTTCTTGATCCCGGCGGCAGTGGATGCTGACGTGGGAACGTAAACTGGGGGCGCTTTCGGCCAAATGTGGAACTGGCCAAACGAGCACGGCAGGTCGTCGCTGTTGACATTGTAGAAGTGCCCGATAGCTCTGGGAGGATGGTGGGACCGGAACCGGCGGATGAAGGCGGCGGTGTCGGAGACCACACGGCACCACCGCTTGCACGTAGATGCGGCACGGACGAGGCACACCGGCGAGTCGAGGCCGACGAGGATCACCTCCAGGAGGTCGTCCGTGAGACCGTGAGGTCCTTGATGATTGCCGGTTCCTCTTCCGCTTCTTGGCGATCTTGCTCTTGTTTTGGCGTCGGCTCTCTTTCTCCATAGAGAAATTAAATATAAATCTGAGAATGGTTCGGGTTGATCCGAACGGTTCGTCAACCCAAACCAAAAATTTGGCATCGATTCGGTTCGAACCGAACCGAATCAAGGCCGGGTACCCTGGGCGGAAGTACCCATCGACCCCAAGGTCGACCCAAGCCGAGCGCCGCGCCGCCCCTGCACCGCCGCCAGGTGTTGTCTGATCTGCGCGCTGCGCCGCCCCTCCACCGTCTGCTTGCATTAAAGAGACGTGCTGTTTCTGATCTCATCTTTTTTCTTACCGTTTTGTTTGTAAATATTTTGTCAGTGTTGAGATCCCTATAAACAAGAAAAAAAACAACAAAAAAAATCAACATTCCTGCTGCAAAATATATAGTGTCCTAATTAATTTTTGTACAGTTTTATATGTTTTATTATACACAATAAAATACTTTGAATACAAGCTCTCCCTGCTATTCTTTTTCCATCTTTTTGATATGGCGGCATAACCAGTGGCCATGATGGCATGCATGGATATGCCGTTCCTCTAGGGTGCTCAGGCTCCAGGTCCATGGAGTCGAGGTCCACGGGAAAGAGCTACCATTCATCCGCCAACGAGAGAGTGAGAATTCCCTCTCCTGCATTGATGATCTTGGCCGCCTTGGTAAAAGCATATATATTTGTTTCCCGCCCATACCAGCGTCTGCTTGCATTATCCAATGGCATAGACCTTTTCACCACTTCTCGATGCAGGGACATGCACTCGGTGCGGGTGGGGGGGGGGGGGGGGGGGATGTACCAAAATATCCACACGAACTAAAATACTACCCTTGTTTTAATGAGTTAGTGGATTGTATGTAAAGCAACATTCTTGTTCAATGTATTAGCAACAACTTGAAGGAGTAAACGTCTATATAAATTAAGTATTGCAAGTATGCAGAGAAAATCATCTAATTTAGTTTCTTCCACAAACTAATCTTAGTCCTTGGTCAAAATTGCCGCACAATGCAGCAACTTTCACGGGCATGGACACAGTCGTTGGAGATTTGTTTATTAAGTATTGTTGGGAAATCAATGTCCCTAGCAAAGTGTTGTGATACCACTTCTTCATTGGACCCAAATCCGATACTCCAATCTATAACGAGGAGACCTTTAATATACAATGCTAACTTGAGAGACCAACTCTCTAAATAAGATAATTCAATCTTTTTTTTAAAACTGCAACACCTCGGTACAGCATGATAAGCCTTAAAATTGATGTGGCTACACTATAGTACTCACAACCTAGGACTCATTCTAACACCAAGACTCAATATGGCAGCCTTGCCATGCCCCTTACTTATTGTGGTTCCTATGGCTCTATGCATGGTGCTTTGGAGGATGGAGGGCACCCCTATTTATACTTAGTACATAACTACTAGGATGTTGTCATGTGTAAACATTCTACACTCTTACTAGAAAATATCTATCTCTAGAAAATTCTCATTCTTATCTCAATATCTAGATATTTCCTATCATCTAAAATCTCTATATTTTAGAGCTTTCTCTCATGCTTCACCATGAAGCATGACAACTTGAACCATGCACATTCTCCATTTCTCTAGAACACTCTCAAGTATGCATTGATATTTTCAACAGGTATTAACAACCAATATTAATAAAGTAAGGAACCAAATTACATCTTTTGTCTAAATAGAAAACACTATATATCCTTATATTAACTGTACCCTTAATAAATTAGAAAAATGTGTACACCTTTCTCATGACACAGTCGATGAAAAATGACTTCTACTGTCATTCCTTTCAATAATGGTGCATTAGGAAAACAAAATCAGAAAACTTTTTGATATATAAATTTTTACTGGTCCATATGTATGTTCAGTTAAAAACAATGCAAGCAACATACACACTGACACAAACAATGGCATGGTAATAATGCAAAGGTAATTTCAAGCACGTAATAACATGACTGTAGATATTGTTATTGATTTCTTTTTTACCTCTTGTGATTGCTAAAGAAACATAGGAAACTTTGTTTATTTCTAGGTTGAACCTTTCCTCTTTCTCCTTTTTCGACCTTTTTCTGTACGGTCTAGCAAAACTGGCGGCCACGGTGGCATGGCCGGGAACGCCGGCCCAGTAGTGGACCTGTCCCTCTTATGCTCGAGCTTCAGCTCCATGGTGTCGAGGTCCACGGTGAATACCAATTTCTTCTTCTTCTTCTTTTGCTCCAGGGATAATACGATGAACCCATCTCCTTCTCTAATTATTTTAGCTGGCTTGGTGAAATACTCTTCCTTGTGCCCTGGAAGCCCCCAGTTTGTTTCCTCCAGGCAGACTCTGTTTTCCATCACCCAGTCGCCGGGGAAGGAGCCGTAGAGCTGGTTGAAGACCTGAAGGTCGCCGCTGCCCGTGACACGGACGATGCGTGCTGTGCCATCTTCTCCTGAGACGACACGGAAATTCTCTGCATTAAAATTCATCTTCATGTAGTCCGGGAGAGCCATGGTGGAGAACTTGAGCGTGTGCTCATCGAGGACCATAACCTTTTGGTTCCAGCAGGCCCAATAGAAGCGACCCCCAGTGCGGCCGGCGAAGTGAACGTCAGCCAGATGCGGGAGATACACTCCATCAGTGGCGTCGCTGCGGGGAGATACACTCCATCAGTGGCGTCGCTGCGGTAGCGTCAGCCGCCGTTACTGCCACAGGTGAACTCGTAGGCAGATACGAATCCGTGGCCGTTGTATAAATCGCCGAGATCGACATCATGGTCGTATAGCACGAGGAGCACCCGGAAGCTGATCATGCCGATGCTGCCGCTGGTTTCGTCGTTGTCACTGGCACTGCCTGTCTAGCAGGAAGGCGCTGAGGATGCAGACGCGACCCTCTGGCGGGTCAATCTTCTGGTACCGCCGCGTCGACGGCTCACAGACAACAAGGTCAGGGATAAAGTAGTCAGCAATGTCATCGCAGCAGCCGCAGTTAGGGAAAGGTTCCCTCCTCTTTTCCTTTAGGAGCAGAAGAAGGCTGTCGACGATCTCTGGTGGCCCTCCGACGAAAGGAACGAAATCAATCGAGAGGCTCTTGATCCCGGCGTCGGTGGACGCTGGCGTGGGGACGTAAACTGGGGGCTCCTTCGGCCAGTGGTACCACCAGCCAAACGAACACGGCAGATCGTCGTTGTTGACATTGTAAAAGTGCCCAAGATGTCGGGGTGGGTGAAGGGACCGGAACCGGCGGAGGAAGGCGGCGTCGCTGACGACACGGCACCACCGCTTGCATGTAGATGCGGCGCGGACGAGGCACACCGGCGAGTCAAGGCCGAGGAGGACCACATCCAGGAGGTCGTCCGTGAGATCGTTGATGCCCGTCGGCTCTGCTGACGACGGCTGGTTCCTCTTCCGCTTCTTGGAGATCTTTCTTCGGCGCCGCCGGCCCTCTTTCTCCATAGAGAAATACAATACACTCGATGCTTCCTTTTGCCTTTCGCACGATGGAATGCAAATATTTTTGCCATTTATAAAGATAGAATATAGATACATTTACCTCAAACTCGCTCGGCTTGTTGGTGACTCTTTGGTGGTTGGTTGCGTCTGTTGGTTGCTTGGCGTGCAGCCGTGCACAAGCAGTTCTATTCCCTTGCCGACATTATCGTGATCTCAAACCTAAAATGAGTGAAACAAAAATGTGAGAACATCTCCAGCTCTCAAACATACTTTCTACATATTTTCTAGTTTTCAATCAGCTGAAAACTTTCAATTAAAGATTTATTACTTTGTGTTTTAATTTTTCTTTTATAGGATTATTTGTATAATAATTATAAACCATTGGATCTAGATCTAATAGCTTAAAGAGGTGGCTGAAAGTTTCTCCAACTTTCAACCAGCTGAAAATTAACAAGTTCCCACTTTCTACTCTATTTTTTGAGAGTTTGGTCCAATAAATCAACTCAAGCAGGACTACAACTTGACCTACTTGACCTCTCATTTTAGTAGCCCTCTCAAATCTTCCTTCCAGCTTCTCATTTTTTAAGCCCTCTCAATAGTGGACTAATTTTCTTATTCTTCTTTCTTTAATCTCTCTTTTCCTCCTCCTCCTCCTCCTTCTCTCTCTCTCTCTCTCTCTCTCTCTCTCTCTCTCTCTCTCTCTTCTCCCCACCCATCCTCCCCCACCTCAACGCCGCCCGCTTGGCCGGCAACGCGCCCGTCCTCCCCGCTGGCCACCACTCGACCCTGCCACCCCTTCCCCTTCCACCTATTTTTTCTCTTGCATCCAGCCCCCCTCCCGCCGGATCTCAGCCGCCGCCACCTCCTTCCCCTTCCCCTTTCTTTTTCCCATCTTCCCCGTCCGAAGCTCGGTGGGCACGAGGACGGTTGCGCCAGGTGCTGGCACGGGCGTCAGCGGGCGGGGTGGCTACCTCAGTGTTGGTGAGCGTGGTCAGGACGGGCTTGGGAGGCAGATTGTGCTGCCTGATGCAGGCACGATCTGAGGGCGGTGGTGGCGCCTGGCTCGGGCGACTGCAAGGGGCAGATAGCTATCGAGCGGAGCGTCCGAGCAAGAGCGTTGACGGGAGCTCGAGCCATCAGACGAGACGGCGATGGGCTCTGGCGGCGCCGGTAGAAAGCATGGGAGGAGATGGAGCTGGAGCAGGCAGCAGATGCGAGCTCGGGCTCGAGCGCGAGGCAGCGTAAGATGAGCTCGCCAAGTGGAAGTCGATGCCATGGCCTTCGTCTTCCCTTAGGCGCTAGGGTACCTCGCCGCCGTGTACAGAACCTCTGTCGGCGTCGCCCTCCACCACCGCGCCTCCCTCGCCTGCGACGAGCCCACCCCTGTCTCCGGCGAGACCTGCTGTTAGTCACTGACGGGCTGGCCCCACTTCTAGAATTGTTGTTAGTCACTGGCGTGCGGGCCCCAAGCGTCAAATCAAGAATAGGAGCTAGATTTTAGTCAGTACTGCTGGAGTTGAAAATAAAATTTCAGCTACTAAAAGTGAGACCCAACTCTCACATAAAAACAGGAGGCTACATTTAAGATCCACTGCTGGAGATGCTCTATTAATAGTTCTCAATAAAATCATTCCCAATATACATTGACTTTAGGAGCTCCAAAAGAACCACTGGGAGCAAAATAAATTCCTCTCCTCCACTCCAGCAGTTCACACCAAAAATATGGTCTAATAAATAAATAAATTACTGCCACATGATTTATTTGTGGGCCCCAAACTCGTTTCTATTTTTTACCTAGGCCCCAAACTTGTTTCTATTTGTGGGCCCCAAAAATACACAACCATCACATTATCACAAGAATTCAACATTACATAGCTAATTGTTCTTCGTGAACAAAGAATAATTAATCCAAATTAAATTATTATTATGTTTTCATCCTGGTGAGTTACAAGGCTATGATCTCTAGACTGGTGCTTGGCCCCTAACATCTTCTTCGTTTTGTCTTTATGCTACGCACTGAAGCACAACCAGTATGTTTTTTTTTTGAAAAGAACTTGCATAAGTGAAGGATTAAAGATTTTGTTAAATATAATGTCATATACATGACATTCTCTGCTGAGGTCGAATGACTTGTTGCACAAGTAGCTATGGACGGGGAGTGCCTTGCTACTGCTCCGCTGAGATGACATGCCCTATCGAAAAGTCTAATCTGGCACATATGGCTTACGAGCGGGAGTCATATAAAGACAATTGTGGGTACTTATTAAAAAGTAATATAGAAGTATTTAGTCTACCTTTATGTAACGGGGACGGTGGGTAGTTTTTAAGGATTATTTTGGTCTATCTAATCTTCACTCCTTAATAAGAGAGTTGCCGGTAGTATATACCTGGGATACCTTATGGAGATATTATTTGTCATATTAGAAAGAAGATATAAGGAAAGTTAGAGATAGAATCCTAGTCTGAAATATTGTTGTAACCGTCTAGGAGACTTGCCATGTAAATCCTGCCCCCCGGATATATAAGGAGGGGCAGGGGCTCCCTCATAGGGGAGAGAGATCATACCGCATAATACACTATATAACACAGGACGTAGGATTGTTATTCTTCGGGAGGTCCGAACCTGTCTAAACCTTGTATCTTGTGTGTCCATCGACTCTCTGTCTCACGCATGTCTTTACCGATACACAAGGATCATGGGTAGCCCTATGATCCACTACCGATATTAGTGTCGACAGTTGGCGCGCCAGGTAGGGGCGGCGCGAAGATCGACTTGTCGAGTTCGATGGCAAGTTTTAGAGAAAAGTTGGATCTTCATCGACAACGATCAAGCGGAGGCAACAACTCCATCGGGCGAGGCGGTATACGCGTATAGTAGCAGTGCTGCATACGCGACGCTGTGTTGCGTTGTTTTGCTACAATCGACGCCCGAGGAGTCGGCGAGTATCAAGCGACGAAATCCTCGGTGAGTCTGGATCACGTATGGTGGCTATACTTGGAAGTCAAATCCAAGTTTACGCATCTCACAAGGAAGGAGTCCGAGTTGTGCGTGAGCAGGGAAAAATCTTGACTCTCTTATTCTATTTTGTTTATTGTTTCGATGCGCTAACCAATCAATAAAGATTTATGGGAATATTTTCTCTTTTTTACTCCTTTGGTTGTTATTCTATTCTTTATATATTAGTGAATCTAAATAGTGGAGAATATTAATCATATTTTTCTTCTTTTGTACATACGTGAGCTGCATGGTGATTATTGGTAATCGAAGGACAAGTCATGACGGATGACTCAGGCTTGCATTGGCCGAGTTGTGCGATAACACTAGGGAAGATAGCGGTCCTATATCTGAGAGGAACGTGTTACCAATAACACTGATCAATATCGTCGTCCACCGGTCACTCGGCGACTCGACTAATCATTCGGCGACACAATCACTCAACGACTCGGGACAACAAGTCACTCGCTGACTCGTTTATCGGCTTGATGGTTTAGTGACATGCTCGGGGGCTCGTCTATGACTCGCCAAATATCAAAGTTAAGTTATATTTATAATTTTTGTATTCTACCAATTCAATTTGAAGGCTCTAGATTCTTCATCTTATTGTGATCATTTTAAGTTTCTTTTGAACTCACCTTTTTGCCTTGACAATATCGGTTAATAATTTTTCTAGATTGATTTCAACTTGTACATGTTTGGCCGAATGAGTTTAGCAGTACACAAGTGGTATTAGGAGGAGTTCAGCTATTTTGCTTAGTTGCCCATCTAACTCCCATTATCTAAGTTGGTCAGTCTAGCTCCATGGCTCATGTCGTTTGTCGAAATCGTCATGCACATCGTTCTTTTAATGAATCTTGTTTGTTTTTTATGTCTGTTGGTTGAATGATCGATTATTTCTGTCAGTACTCTAAGCAAACATAGGCCTTAGATGAATAACAGAAATCCAACAGACTTAGATATTAAATGTGTTGTTTCATCAATACTTTATATTAATTTTACATATAACTATATTATTTGTATTCCTATATTATAGTTATCTCGTCGATATCACTCGGCCACGGAGCGCCCAGTCATTGGATCACTCGGTCACGGAGCGCCGAGTCATTGGATCACTCGGTCACGGAGCGCCGAGTCATTGGGTCAGTCGACCATGATCAACTACTCATGATTTTGCTCGGAATTATTTCCATAAGGACTATCATGATCATGGTTTATGATTTTACTCAATATTGGAGAGCGCTATAAGAGTTGATATTGTTTACTTGGAATCACGCCCGGGGGCTGATATACTTGTTATACTTGATCAATATCACTCGGATTCATTATTGATTATGCTTACCGGGAAGAGTGGTAGAACCAATCTTGGAGGCTACCATACCAAAAACTTCATGTCGAATCAGTCGAAAAGAGTGCAAGAACATATCTTGGAGAACTACAATACAAAGTATTCTTGTCGATCCATTTGGAGGAAGTGATAGATCCAGATTTATGTATGGTGTTATATTTGACTCACAAGATATTTTGTGAACTAAATATCTTCTGAGTCGGGGGCTATACCTATACCTAGTAGGTTGTTTTATTCGGCGTATTTGGATATTATTTGGCACATCAATTAATTGAATATTCTTTAAGATTTTTGGAGACCTTTACAAGTTCGTTGCTATACTTAATGGAAAAGCTCAATTTATTCATGGAGAAATACAAGTCAAGCAATTGAAGATCAAGAACTCACTTGCAAAGCTCTCGAGGGCTACTGTCGGTAGTATGTATCCGGGATATCTTATGGAGATATTATTTTCCATATTAGAAAGAAGATATAAGAAAAGTTAGAGATAAAATCCTAGTCGGAAATATTGTTGTAACCGTCTAGGAGACTTGCCATGTAAACCCTGCCCCCCCCCCCCCCCCCCCCCCCCCCCCCCCCCCGCGGATATATAAGGAGGGGCAGGGGCTCCTTCATAGGGGAGAGAGATCATACCGCATAATACACCACATAACACAGGACGTAAGGTTGTTATCCTTCGGGAGGCCCGAACCTGTCTAAACCTTGTGTCTTGTGTGTCCATCGACTCTCGGTCTCGCGTATGCCTTTACCGATATATAAGGATCATGGGTAGCCCTATGATCTACTACCGATATTAGTGTCGACAAGAGTCGTGGTTGTATGTTTGATGTATTCATAAATTTGTAACGTTTCGTAATGTACAAACATATATATGTAATTATATCTATTTTATTTTTAAAGCTGGTAACAATACACGAGCACTTTGCTAATCTCTATACTTAGTAAGAGAGAGGTGGGGGCTTCTCTTCCAACCTGAATTTTGCGGTGTCGCAGAGTTATTTTACGTATGTTTTTAATTTTTGTTTTGTACGTACAGTGGTCTCAGGATCTGATTCTGTTGTGATGGTGTCGTAGGTTGTTAGGATTTGTATTCTTGATGTGTTGTAAGCTTTCGGCACTCGATGTTGGAAGTCCGATCGCATGACGAGTTTTTCTTTCCAAACAAACATACGTAAGAGATTGATGTTTTTCCCATAGTTGAAAGCATTGTGCTTTGCCTATGAACCCAAACGTGGAAGCCTCCCGGTCGAGTTCTTCTAGCAGACCGACGTCTAGGTCTCGGAGCTGAAGGTACCCAATTCTTTTCTCTATTAGTGTGCTTCGCTCCCAGATTGTCGCTATAGCTTGACGGAACGTGTGCTGCACCGCCGGTGGTAATTGTTCTTTCCTTTGTTTTCTCGGTGGTAATTTCTAAGTCTTGACAATGAATATGGTACGTTTTTTTCATGAGCCGAAAAGCTATATAACAACCACGTGCGCTAGAGTGAAATGTTGAACAACGTTCTAACACAATAGCAGGAATAAGGACAGAATAGATAATAAATAGGACAAAAGAAAAGGAGTCTTGGAGAAGCCGTCCCGGCCATCAAGAATGGACAGTGCAGGCGTGCATTGTTGGTGGCCATGGAAGCTTAATCGGAAATCCCGTGCTCCTACTAGTGTTTGTCATGGGCTGCAGCTCCTTCGTCTCGATATCTAGACTGAACCAGGCCGGTGGGTCAGTACTTCCTCTAGAGACAAAGATCTGCACCGTGCATATCGTTTCAACCGACACAATACTACAATTCTGGTGCACACCAAGCATAGACGGCGACAGCTGTATGCTTTTCTCCACAACACACTCACTACCGCCATGGCTGCCTTTGTTCGTTGCAATGAAGATCTTCAGGTTGTCACCAGCCCCAAGAAACAAAATGCGTGCCTTGCCGTCCCGACCGGTGGTGACACCCAACCTTGAGCAGATGTTGAAAAATGGTTCATCAACATTGTTGCCGACGTCAGGTAACATTAACAAGAAAGATGAATACTCGGCAGTGTTATGGTCCAAGGCGTACACCGACTGATCCAGTTTGTGTTGTACCAGTACGTGGAGCCTGCGGCAAATCCCAGGTGGTGCATACCTTGGGCGTAGATGCTTAATCTGCGCCATGAGCCAGTTTTTGAGGTGAATATGCCAGCGATACCTGCAGGCTGATACATGTAAAAGATCCTAAAGTTGGACATATCTATGTCTTCAGCGCCTCTGAGGAGGAAGGCTTCGGTTCGATACTCGGCTGGGGATGCCGTCAGTCGAGGAATTAGCTGGCATCTCCGAGTCAAGGGCTCACACACGAACATGTCCGTGTCACGGCTGTAGGCTTCCCTAATGTGTTCACGATCCAAGAGCAGTACGCTTCCGCGGCTGTCCCTGATGTTCCAACAACCCTTGAAGTTCACTGGTAGAAAGTCGAGAGAGAGGTACCTGCTATCAATGGTAGCAGGCGACTTCGACGGCGACGGTTCAAAGTCTGGACGTGATTCGACGAGCCGGTTATTGCGGTAAGAGCAGACGACGGGTGGTTCGTGGAGAGAGCGAAAGCGTTGGAGAAAGACGGTGCCGGCGACGATGTGACGCCAACGCTTGCAACTCGATGATGCGCGGACGAGGCATATTGGCGAATCCAGGCGCAGGAGGATGAGCTCGAGTATGTCGTCGGGGATGCCGTGCAAGCCCATGGCGGTCGACATACTCTTTCCGGTGCAGTTTTTGCGGTGATGTTCCCTAGCCCTCCTTTTTTATGTTGTCCGCCAATTACAAGCAAGAATCGGTGACGTTCTTGTGCCCCAGGTCGATCACGTTATTTAATTCTTACTAGTATATTGTCCATGCTAACGCCACGGTGACATTTGTTAATGCGAATCAATCAACCAAAATAAATTAAGTTATTATGATAAAATATAAAATGAGATAGATTAGATATTCAGTATAACAATTGTTAATAAGACCTTTTCATATACATATAAACTTTTATTTATTAAACAACACAATTTCATTACTTATTTGGTCGAGGCAAGTCTGCTGATGCCAAATAAAGTACAAACTTTTGGGTTTTGTCAATAATAAGACAATGATCAAAATGCACTATGATTAAGCTAACAAAATGTTTGGACTTGGATCAACATCCTCTAGGTAAGTGCTCGTCATAGGGCGGTAACATCTATTTCTAAAACTTACAAAATAAGCAGCTCTGCTATCCCCTATTATTTTTCCCGATACACTGAAGTAATATTAAAAAACCAAAATACCTCTTTGTATATTGTTAGTATATCTATACACCTTATTAATTTAGGTGAGTCAGTCTATCCTCTTAATTTTTTATGTTGGTCACGGTGGATATATGCAGAGGACCTGAAATAAAGCGGAGTTCACACGACCACGGGCAGATCATGGTGATCGAATCAATGTCGGAAGCCTGTCCCAACCGGAGTCCACGAGGGATCCAAGCATCCCCTGCATAAATCCGGCGTCCGGCCAGGGCCCTGGTTCCTCACGCATCAAACATCAATCGCGATCAAGCTATCTGTTACTCGCATGGGATTAATTAAGTTGTCGAGTTGACCAGAGTATAATAATCCTGTCTAGATAGGACAGGGACGCCGCAATGGCTAATCCCTTTGACAAAGAGGTTGCCAACGCTGGCATAGATGCTCAGTGCACATTTCATCGAAGGTTGAAGCTCAGTGGCAGAAGACAAGGAATCCTATGAGGTAGATTATTAGTCTAAGAAACAGCTTCCCATGGAACCAAGAACCCGTTTAGAAAATAAGGTGATCCTTGATGAATATAAGAAGGTGCGTGAAGAGAAAAGGAAGTATTTGCAGGCCATGGCAACCGCGGTGAGGAAGATCATCAAATAACAATTCAAGGGTTTGCAACTGTTAGATAAAAAGAAGACAAACCTGGAAGAAGATATCAAGAAGTCAGTAAAATTTAAGCCCAAGGAGACACCAGATAAAATCCAATCCGAAGTTGCACGGATTCACGCTAACTTCCCTGCGCATTAGGGAACAGGATCGGCTCCTGCACCGGCCTGCGTTCCAGCACCTGCCCCCTGCTTCCTCCTCCGGCTATGATCTGAATTTATAGTTCTGTTTTTGGTAAGGATAATTCAGAGAGAGACTAAATTAGTTTTGTTCCATCTCATTTTTGTCATTTAAAAATTCTTAAGATTTATTACATAAACTGTTACTGATATGTTATTATCTACCATATGGCGTTTTGTGATAGGAAACAATAAATAGGCGTGAAAAAGCTAGAATGCATTATACGTACATGTATATAAATCTGAACATAAAAAATTAATAGTATTCTCTTTTTATATTAATGAATTGTAGTTTCTTATGAAGTAAAATTCAGAATCAAAAAGTTTTAACGGCCATAGCAACACATGAGTACTTTGCTAGCATCTCTCTAAATGGACTGCGCCCTGCACTCGAAGTGCCCATGGCTCGCAATTAGATGTCTCTCTTATACAACTTTTTATATTTATATAATGATAGCAAAGCATTCAGATGTCAAGAACCACATGATACTACTTCATATATGGCCTTTATTAACCTATCAAAATTAACAAAGGACAAACTGAAGAATACATGCAATATAACTTCTATACAGAACAATGTAGATGAAGACCGTTAGAAAATAAGAAGATACGAAGATCAAGAGCCTGCATATGTTGGCAAACTGATTGGCTGCTTCTCTATTGAGCAGATCGGCCATCACAGGCACAAAATCTGACTTTCCTATTTTTATGCTCATGGCAATTCAGATGTCTAATTCATATTTGTCCTTGATTACTCTATCAAAGTTTAACATGTAGCACTCAATTAATCTCTGGACACAACGTGCCTGCCGTGTTTTATTCAGTCAAACAAAACACGATTAAGCCTATACACGTCGGTTTCCAATTAAGCGTTTTGCCTAAATTACTAACTTGAACGATAAAAGAGAATCAGGTACCTTGTAGATTGAACCCATGCTCCACCGCCGATGTTTTCCGGTAAAACATGCAGGTGTTGTATGAGTTCCAGAAGCACGGGCAATGTCCGGGGCAGCAGTCCCGCCGCCGCCGCACGTGGGTGGTTCATGGCTGCTGCCGCAGGTAGTCGTCCATAGCTTCTTGACCCGTCGGCAGCATGTACGGCGTTAGACAGCTATCAGGAACTTTTTGATGAACTTGATGGCTTCGATCGGCTCCACCATGGGTCGAGATCGGGCGAAGAAATAACACTCAACGACGGCGTGCGATTGCTGCCCTTGGTAGTCACGAGCAGCGATTGAGGAGCAGTTTGGCATGTGGGACGATCGTGGGGGGCGGCACGCATAGACAGGCGTGGGCATGGAGGCCTTAGGAGATCCCAGCGATGCCAACCGTTAGATTTGATGTACTCCTCTAAGAGAAATTATTGTCCATTAGATTTGTAAGAGGGGTTATTTTATGTGTAATTAGTGGTGTGCAATTAGCATAGATGATGTCTGTTGGGGATAATTAGCTGTGTGAACTTAGTATAATTTTGACTCGCTCTTTTAAGGGGTAGAGATGCATTAAAGAGTCGGTTTATATGTACAGAAGCTATTTTGTCATGAATTTTCAAGTAGAACTCCGATATATAAACACCTATAAATTCCGTTTTGCAGTAGGACATTGCATTTGGTTTCCACTTCCCCAAACTAAATTATAAAATTTGAACT
Source organism: Eleusine coracana subsp. coracana (assembly GCA_032690845.1). Taxonomy (NCBI): domain Eukaryota; kingdom Viridiplantae; phylum Streptophyta; class Magnoliopsida; order Poales; family Poaceae; genus Eleusine; species Eleusine coracana. The sequence goes on from CM064428.1 coordinate 59,477,248, forward strand.
AGAACTTGGGGGATTCTGAATTGCCATGCTAGTTTTTGGATTCAAATTTTGTCATCCCGTGTTCCCGACAAACACAAAGGACAGATCGGGCACATAACATAACTATTTTTGTGTGTGTGTGTTGCTAATTTAGTAGTAGCAAACTACATAAAAAAACAGCGGGTCACATATGCTTATCAATATGGACACTGCAATTGGTTTAATTATTGAACAGTTTTATTATCCAAAATACTAAAACTACTGGCCAGTAGTTTGATCTAACGGTACAGATTTTATAATCTAAAATCATAACTACTGGCTAATTATTTCTCAATTTGAGGGCAATGTTGGAAAAAATAAAAATTGTAGATCTATAGTAATTAATTTGTATTGTTATAAATAAAGTTACCTTAATAATCTAACTAATAACTAATGTTTTATATTTTTTAGATGAACTAATATTTTAATGATTTAATAGACTTAATATTCTATCATGAAAATAAATATAAATTTATTAATTAAAAGCGTAATTATGAAATTATCCTCAAACTACTGGCCAGTAGTTTTGAAAAACTACTGACCAATATTTTGGACAGTAAACTCCTATAATTATTTGGGTTTTTCCAAATGAAAATATAAAATTTGAACTTGAAGCTGAGAAATTCTGTGTCGCCATGCATGAATGCAGGATGCTTGCAAGGTCCATCAGAGGCCTCGTTATGGATTCAAATTATCGTCCCGTGTTCCTGACTAACGCAAAGGACAGATCAAACGCTTAACCATTTATGTTGTGTTGGTAATTTAATAGCAAAGTACATAATTATCCACACTACACAAAAAAAAAACAGGTTACAGATGCTTATCATTATGGATTGAATAAAACATAGGAAAGCAATTGGATATAGTCATATTATATATATCGAACATTTTAATAGCTTCTCATACAAGGCAGGCATAATAATAGACTAGATAAATTTGAACATATGCATGGGACTTTCATCTTCCTGAATTCCTGACTAATGCCTGATCTTAAGTGCAAGCCCGCGTTGCTACAGATTTAAAACTTTTTAATATAATTATTATTCTAAAATTATAAATATAAGCCTAATGCAATAACATGTCTCAGGGTTGGTACATTTTTCCAATCTCACATATTACATGATGAGTACCTTTGTAAAAATATACTTTAGTTATTAAAATTATTTATGCCAATGCTTGCAACCTTTCTGAAATGATATTCATATTTGTATAGAACAGATAACATTAGTTTCTTTAAATCAAACAATTTGAAATTATTTTGGACACTTCTAGCCTGATGGCTAAGCCTTCCCATCCACCATATATTGGGTGCATGTAGCAGTTTTGGTAGCCTATGGATAGGTGAACATAGTAATATCTTCCGTTGGCAGGCTTCACAAATGGTGGGAGCCATCATCCATACAGCTCAAGAGGAGAGACTCATCATCGTCTTCTAATGTGCTGTCTTTTCAAAGCGAACGATGTGCTATCTGCTATTGGAGTTTCGAGCAGGCATGGGGAGGCGCTGCAGTTGTGAATGGTCAGGCACGTACAACGCTCGTCTCCACGCCGTCTCCGTGTTGGATACTTTGCTAAAAACACCCCGCCTCCACCGAACAGACTCGCCCGCGTCGCCTCGCGAGAGGACGGCCTCCTCCCTTTCTCCAAGGCGGAGGAGACGACTTACGCGGTTATACAATTCGTCTTCCCCGAGCGACACGCATGCGGATCTCGACCTGGCGCGTGCGCTGACCAACGATCGGTCCGTACTCCCGGCCGTGGTGGCGGCATGCATTTTTCATAGGAGAATCATGTTACTGATACATTTTCTATCAAATGGACACACAATGGTATACACAAATTATTTGCAGTTGATCTGTGCTTATGTGTGTAATATTAAATAGGCTGCAGACAATGAGATAGTCTTTGGGTTATATGACCTATCTGCTCATGTGTCTGTATCATTTATCATAGATAATCATCTATCTTAGGGTTGTACATGTCATGCCCACATGTCAGCATATCTAGGAGCTTGAGTGGTGACGGACCACAACCATCACCACTCACCAACTGAGTCTTTTAGGTTAGTAGAGCTGACAACAAAAATCTTTGTATTTGGTAGATTGCGGTCACTTGTAAACTCTGCATTCTTTCTGAATAAACTGCTGTGTTCTAAAAAAAACTATGTTCTTAAAAAATTAAAATATAGCAAAAACAGCAGGTCACATATGCTTATCGATTTTGATTAAATGAAGCGTATGGAAACAACAGGATATAGAGTGAATTCATTGTAATAACTTCGTAATACGGCACTTGGAATAATAACAAACTAGACAAATATGCTCTAACAAAAAATAAAGTAGACACAAAAAGGAACATAGCCGTGGAGAAGACAAGTAGGAACTTTGGAGAAGTCGTAGAGTGCAGGCTTGCAAGGACGGAGGCCATGGAAGGTTGCTTAGGTACGCCTCGGCTTCAGTTAGGTGCTCCGCCTCTAACGTGTCAATGTTCAATCCGAACTTCCTCCTCTCGTATTCTCCATGGTACACGAAAACCGGGACCTTGCCTCCGACTTGCGCACCACGATCAGGTCGCCGGAAAAAGAAACATCGCTCCGTCAGCTGTTGCCCGAACATTGGCGCCGACATGTGTATGCTTTTCTCCTGCGTCCACTCGCTACCGCCTGGCAGCCTCGCATAGACTTTTAGAATTCCACTGGGCTCGCCGACAACAATGCGTGCCTCCCCGTCGCGGCCAGTTTGTAACCATGATGTTGAAGATGCTCCTGGGATCATGGGGATCACAATCCGCGCTCGGCAACTCGAAAGACGAGAATTCGACTTCGGTTGTGCGATGGTTCAGGGCGGCCACCGTCCAACCTTCGCAGTACCAGTACAGGGAGTCCGCGGCCCGCCCTATGAAGCGCATCTTGGTTTCGTGGACTCTTGTTTGTTGCCAGGCTCTTTCTGCTGCCGTGAACACGCCTGCATGGACGATGCTCTCACCGTGAGCCATACAAAGCACCCTAAAGTTTGACATGCTGATGCCACCTACTGCGTCGGCACTGTCGTTGCTCTCGAGGAGGAAGAGCTCTGTGGAGAGATAGCCTCCAGCTGGCGGTGTCCACGGAGGAATTACATTGTAGCTTTGTGTCAAGGGCTCGCAGATGACCACGTCCGATAACTGATTCCTGAAATCAAAACGATCCAAGAGGAGAAGACTTCCCCAACTGTCCTTTATGTTCAGACGGCAGCCCGTGTTCTGGGCGTCTAAGAAGTCAAGCGAGAAGCAGCGGCTATCGGTGACAGGGGAGGACGACGAGGGCTCGAAGCGTGGGGGCAAGGAGAGGTTCCTGTTGTAGTATGAGCCCGTGATGGGCGGTTCGTGGAGTGACCGGAAACGGCGGAGGAAGACGGTGCCGGCGATGACGCGGCGCCATCTCGCTTGCATGTTGAGGCTGCGCGGAGGAGGCTGATCTGAGAATCAAGCCGCAGGAGGATGAAGCCCAGGACGTCGTCGGGCAAGGAGTCCATGGCGCTACTACTCGAGATCTGTTTTTGGCTTCTCCCTTTTTCTTTGCTCGAGTCTTCAATAACGTGCATTTATATAGTTGGCCTATCGGGAGACGGGCAGAATTATATTTCCCTTCTAAAATTTTGAATAGGAGACGTATATGGATGACTGACTACACGTACGTAGCAGATCCTTAATAAGGATGTGTCGTCGTCCGGTTACATGTCAAGTTGGCTATTTGTTGAAAACATAAACATAAAAATACGCGTCAATATATATTACTTTCTTTATAATTGTTAATACTATATATTACTGCATATCCACATCATCCTATAGTATATATATGGCCTATTTCTCTATTGATCAACATACAGAGACTCAATGACGATCATCATATCTCTCCACCAGTACTGCAGGCATGCAATGACGGAGGCCATGGCAGCCTGATGGGATACGCCTGTTCATACTCGGTGCACTTCCTCCACTGCTTCTTCTCGATGTCAAGATTGAACGATTTCTCAATCTGTCCCGGTATGAGCTTCACCGTGCCCATTTTTGTGTCAGCAGAGAGGCACGGAGCGGCCGAAAGTGAAACGCTGAGGACGTGGCACGCCAAGCGTTACCGCGGATGGCTGCTGTACGCTTTTCTCCAGCACCCAGTCGTCGCCGCTGCGTGGCTTTGGCCTTGCAAAGATCTTCAGTGTGTCACCGGCGAGAAACACGATGCGCGCCTGGCCGTCGCGGCCTGCAGTGACAGCAAATTTTGTGGAGATCGTTGGCTGAACAAAGTCGTCGGTGTCGGGTAACGAGGAACTGGAGAACTCGGCCGTGGTCTTGTCGAAAGCGAACACCGTCCTCGGTTTGGTGTACCAGTACATGGAGCCCGCGGCAGACCCCAAGTACCCCATGTATTTCCCATGGTCGTTGCCGGTTTTTACTTCGCGAATTGGGCCATCCTGTGTTATTATACCGGCGACGGTGCCGTTCTTGGAGAGGCAAACGACCCTGAAATTTGACATTCCTATCTCACCGGGCTTGGCGCCGTCGAGGAGGAAGGCTTGGATTTCACACGGGATAGGTGGTGTTGTCGCCTTGTATACAGCAATGGCCTTGGACTGTTGAGTCAAGGGCTCAACCACGTACAGGTGTTGACGAAGTGTGTCTTCTTTCATGGTAGCGATTTCCACGAGGAGCAGGCTTCCGCGGCTGTCCTTGACCGTTCCCGTGAACAACCATGCCAGGGGGAGGAAGTGATCGAGGGAGTCGTAGCGGCTGGCAATGGCGGTGGTAACCTGCGGCGAGGGCTTGAAGCTTCGAACTGATGCGGGGGACTGATCGCTCTGGTGGTAATAGCCGACGACGGGTGGTTTGTGGAGAGAGCGGAAGCGTTTGAGGAAGACGGTGCCGGCGATGATGCGGCGCCATAGCTTGCATGTCGTTGATGCGCAGACGAGGCAGATTGGCGAATCCAATTGCAGGAGGATGTGCTCCTGTATGTCCACGGGCATGCTCTGCAGATACATGGTCCGCTGCCTTCCTCACTACCTTCTTGCCGTTTGCTGTGCCAAACGGGCAGCGTCAAATATAAGCACCATCAAATTAAATGCCTTCTTGCCGTTCCTTGCAACAAAGGGCGCTGCGCGCTCTGATTATATGGACCTTCAAAATCCAAGCAGGAATCGGTTCGGACGACAATACGGGCAAGACAAGGTTCGGTTTATGAAAACTATATATCTGTCTCGGATCTCAAGAAGGAATCGGATCCGAACTGCTACAGCGTACTGTCAGCACGTCTTCGGCAACGCGAAGCCAGTACGTACTTATAATTTACAGAAGAACGCAATTGCTCTGCCCGCCGTAATTATATTGACCAATCAAATACAAGTTCAATTCGGTTCGGACACGTCAATATACAAGCAAGAATCGGTTTACAGAAGCTTTCCTCTTAGGTATTCGACTCGGATTCGGTTCTAAACAACTGTACAATGTTTATAACGGACCTACAGCCATGCAATACTTAACAAAAAAAACTCATCAATTGCGTGGGTATGACACGTGGGATTATAGGAGCGACAGTTTTATAACAGTCCTAAATAACTACTGGCCATCCATATGGGGATCTAATTATATAAACACCTAAAACGTTATTTCTCAGTTATGGGTAGATGATCAAAGACGAAGCAAGGCTGGTGTCAAGGGGTGCCAAATATCTTGAGTAGGCTTTAGAATTCAGATGTTAGGTTGATCTCTCCACCAATAGGCCCAATGACTCATTAGACCCTTGACCACACCCTAATTGGGGGCGTCATGCCCAAGACGAGGCTGGTGGGCCCTTATCACACAATCCTAAAAAAGGGAGGTGGGGACCATAGGGCACACAACATGAGGTTTATCGTTGCCACTGTTTTCTCACCTCTAAACCCTAGACCAATCCCATGAGAAGGGCTGCCAGCAACGGGAAGTGCTGCCAGTCCCCTCCCTGCGCGAAGCCAATATGGAGTACTACACACTAAGACAAGTCAACATAGGTTTCAGCGATGTTTCACTCAAAACATACAAATTGAGTAACCATTAGAACATTTCCTCAAAAAAAGTGCTCAAAGCAGATAAAAGCTCTAGATAATAGTGCCCAGAATTATTATATATTTTTTCATAACTTAACAAGGCACATGTTGTTTAATGTCATCATTACTTTAAGAAACTAATAATTAATTTATGGCATCAACATAAAATGAAATTAATTGATGTCTATAAGCAATAGGCATAAAAAACTATGTTGACTGCTCCATCAACCTAGAAAGTTGATTGCTGCACATAAAAGCAACACTATAGTATTTTCTTTTTCAAAAAAGCAACTCTTGTTTTATTTTTTAGTATAACAATAAAGATCCCCTTTTCTGGCACAATTTTTAAAGTTTGAGGCACTCCGAATCTCCATCTGGTGCTCAAGATTAAGTTCCCTTTGTTCAAGAAAATTGGTAAGCAATATAGCAGAATGAATCAGCAATTCCTTTCCTTTTAATGAGAACCAAGATGTTTTGGCAGCTCTTCACCACCAAGTGCTACATCATCTTGATGAGGATAACATTGATGATACTATCAATTGAACCTAGAATAGAGCACATACACCTGATAAAATGAAAAAAAATGATAGTGTAAAATACCTTGGCAAGAAATAAGGCAAGCTACCTTACTGGTATAATCAGTCTCAGGCTTCTATACAACACAATCAATAGTATATCTTTGTCCTTTGTCAGAAGCATCCTTTATAATCTGAGCCATTTTCAGGACTACTCCTCCACAAGAAGCTTGATACTAAGTATTGGAGGAATATAAGAACACATCATGAAATGCTAGTTCCTTAACAAGATATTTAGATTAATAGAATTGTAACATCATGGCCCAAGACTTAATAGAATTGATAGAATATTTATACCAATAAGTTATAACTTCTTCTCTAGAAGCTCATCTCGAAAGAACTCTAAGGTTAAGCGTGCTTGACCTGGAGCATTTTTGAGATGGGTGACCGACCGGGAAGCTCTACCGCATGCGCATGAGTGAGGACAAAGTACGTAGAAAAGACATAGACATGTGTTGGTCTGTGAAAGCAGTCTTGAGGTCCTAAAGAGCTGTCAGGTGTAAGCGGGCCCAACCTCGAAGGAGCAGGACATTACAATTGGTATTAGAGCCAACTCTCACGGTTTCACGGGTACGTGGGTTGCAGTTGCGCATTTATGGTGTGCATAGCTGATGTGGGTCTAGAGAGTGGTAACACAACATGGCACATGCGTTGGCACCGAGCACACGAACCTGGCCAAGAGGGGACGTTCCTGGCTTAAGGTGAATTGACGAGGACATCGATCTTCTAAGGGGGTGAGAGTGTAACATCCTGGCCCAAGGCTTAATTGTAATAGAACCGCCTTACCACAGAGACAATTCCGTTCCAGGATCTTTCTCGGGTGGTGACACACGCTATAACACCTAATAGTACAACACATGACAAAATAATATAGTTGCAATAAAAATATAGATGGAGTACAATGTTTTTACATAAATCTAAATTTAAGTTACAAATCAGAGTTTAAAAGTGCGGAAGCAAAATCGTTCAATAATAATAAAATAGTCCAACAGGAAGTAAGATACAATCGCTCTCTCTCACGGCGATACACATAGGATATCCGGTGATGATAGGTGTCTTGCCCAAAACACCATACCGGCAATCAACGGACTACTCCTCCTCGTCATCGGTGCACCTCTCCCACTCTATGTTCCAACAGTCAGAACACTGGCCTTCCTAGTGGAACCTTCCACCGCAGTGACAGTCTTCACACTGATCATCTGAAAACCACATAGAGTTATGTCCTGAGCAACTAATACTCAGCAAGATTGACCCGTCAAAATGGTCATCTACAGCCGACTCCTAGACATGCATAGGCTAGGGGTAGGATTTATGTTGCCTAATAACCGGCCTAAGAGTAGATCCTATATTTTCAAGTTTTAACAACAAGTTAAGTTGATATATAAAATAATAAATTTAGTTTGCACTATAGCTACAACAATCATAGTTGCAATGCAATTAATAACAATTCCATACAATAATATTGAACTCATTCATCATATTAATGGCTTCCAACAACATTCCAGAGCAGCGATCAAGTGGTACTCGTTACTGTGAGGGGCAACAACTCGAATCGATTTACATACTGCAGGAGAAACCTGCTTGCATGATCCATACACGTTTCATGGAAGGTGCATGGAGCAACCTTTTGCATACAGTACCGCAAGGTCTTCCATGGCTGACTCCCCCGAGAAGGGTCCCCCAACGCGATGCATCACGTACCGTCATCCGTGAGTGGATTGCTCCCTCTCCTTACTCCTAGTTCCACCTCAAGGAGCAGGGTACCTTCCAATCAGGCAGTAGTCGTAACTACGTTAATTTACTGGACCCATAACTCTAGCATGCAAACAGTACATTCAAACTTGATCCCATGGGTCGGGCACGAGGCGTAGCCTTATGTGACTCGGACAGGACTACCTCCTTGAAGACAAGCTGTCCTTCTCTTTCCATCTAGTTGTCCGTCTGGTCTTCATTTGTTATTCCATTCCAAGTTTCCTTCATCTGGCATCATTTCCAAGTGATAATATTTCCTGATCTACATGTGGTCTCCATACCACTCGATGAATGATCATCCTAATTAAGTAGAGCGACTACTGTTCTAAGGCTATTATCAGATAAAGGGAACCTACTGCAATACTAGGTTTTCAAACAACTCCTATAAACTTAATGTACAAATAAGCCTACATCCCTATCTAGTGATAAAATAAAAATATAAAACTAGTGAGATGCACCAGGGCTTGCCTTGGACCTGCTCTTGACTTAGCGGATCATTTCTTTCGCCTTCTGGATCCTGCACGGTCTCGATCTCCATGTTGTTCACTCACGGTCTACATGATGCAAATGATGATGACGTCCATTAAAGATGATTCATAAAACTTTCTTAACAAAATTTTAATGTGTTGTTATGATGTATAGAAGAGAAGGTTTAGTTTGCGTCTTAGTGATAGCTCATTTGCTTTTTTGCATCATTGACTCTATTTTATTAACCTTATGTATTTAAATAAAGTGCGCATGTGTTGATTCAAGTAATAAAGTGTGTACGGAACATGGCTAGTGGGTAAGAGTAGCTAATTAAAATTTCAGTGCACACATGTGAAAATTGCTAGAAATAAAATTCATACATGTGAAAATTGGGCTAAGTGAATGACTACATAGCTAAGTGTAATACAAAACCTAAAAGATAAAATAATTAATTTAGCATGATTCTGCAAGACAAATACAAGTGGGCAATTTAGTATGGGTAGATTATAGTAGGAGTGAATTTAGAGCCAACTTTTAGTGACATGCACTAAGCCACCAATTTTAAATAATTACAAGAAGGAAAAAGATAATAAATTAATTATGTTTAAAGTACAAAGAAATAACACTTGTCACTTTGTAGGATGATTAGGCATGACAAACTAGGATTAAATACCAAGTTTTATTAATTTATTAATTATAGAGCATTAGTTATGAGTTATTTAGTGTGTTTACTAATTTAATTTGGTTCTGATAAAACAACTAACATGCAAGAGGGTTTGACATTTTTCTACGGTAGTACATACCTAGAATAACTGAGAGAATTTTAGTTTGCTTGAAAACTCTTAATAACCAATTAGTTATGCATTTTATAAGATTTAATCGTTTTGCCCGTGATTTAAATAAAAACAGAGAAAGTACTAATGGCTGGACCAATCAGAATCGGCCACACAGCTGCTTGCAGGGTCACAGCCTCAGCAGATCCGGCCAGGCCAGCGCAGGCACGAGCAGCAGGCCATGGCGGCCAGGAGCTCACCGGAGGTGACCTAACACGTCGAAACTTGGTCAAATGACCACGAAAAATTGCAAATAAAATATCAGCGCAAAGAACAGATAAATGTGCACGTGATAGAGCAGGAATCAGACGAATAGGCTCACCAAAAAGACCAAATTTTAAGTTGGCACCTTCATGCACGCTGGTGGAGGTCCAGTCAGAAAAACATCAAATCCGCGACGCACAAGCAGTGATTCGAGGAGCCGTTTCTTGGAGGAGTTAGAGAACTCCCTTGCGCACGTTTTGGTGGCGGGGATTCGGCTGGGATCCGGTGGAGCGCCCGGGCAACGAGGTCTAAGCGGCGGCGGGGAGAGCTTGAGCTCAGCCGAGAGAGAGAGAAAGTGAGAGAGAGAGCGCAAGTGGGGAGGGGACCAAAACGGTGGTCGGGACTCCGGTTTTTGGAGCCCAATTTCGGACTAGGGGAGTGCTCGCCGGTGGGCAATGGCCACGCGGCGGCGAGGCGCCGGGCGCCCGGACCCGCACGGGAGTAGGAAGACACAAGCAACGCTGACAGGCGGGACCCGCAGGGTTTTTTTTCTTTTTTGTTGATTTTCCAAACAAAGCCCCCTTAACATTTTTTATCTTTAAAAATAGAAACCCCAGGAGAAATAAAAAAAATAGGCGTGTTCATCATGATATTCTCTAATTTATAAAAATTATAAGGTGTAATAGTTGCCCCTAGATTTAAAAATAAAATTTTCAAAGAGAGGTTGTTTTCACACTTTTAGGCATTTATTTGAGGTAGTAAATGAAGGAATAAAAATCAGATAAATTCTTCAAAATTCTAATTGATCATGATCTTTAACATATATGTTTGGTAGGTACGACGTATGTTGAAAATTTTAGACTTGTAGTTGAAGTGACATTCAAATTTGCTTAAATTAAATTCAAATTTGATCAATTTTAGTTCAAATTTTTGTTTTAAGCTATAAAGTGTTGTTCTTGGAAATTCATGACACCAGGGATGTCACATTAATAGAATTAATAGAATATCCATACCAATAAATTACAACTTCTTTTCTGGAAACTCATCTCAAAAGAGCTCTAAGGTTAAGCATGTTTGGTCTGGAGTATTTTCGGGATGGGTGACCGACTGGAAAGCTCTTCCTTATCATACCTCAGGAGCAAGGACAAAGTGCGTAAAAAAGACATGTATTGGTCTGTGAAGTCAATCTTAAGGTCCTAAAGAGGTGCCAGTTGTAAGCTGGCCCGACCTCGAAGGGGCGGAACGTTACAATAATATGGCTTGTAACATAGCTTTGTAGTAATTTAGAACTTGCGCAACAATAATATATAGGTGTGAAGTTAAGATTATTGTAGAAGGATAATATATATGGCTTGTATAGTATTTTCTTCATGTTGGGAAATTAAGAAGATTATGCACACCAAAATACTATGCAAAAAGACATCTACCAGGTTGAATAAATAGCATAAAGTTGCAGTATTGTAGACGCTTTGATTCTAGCACTGATCTTTACTAATCAAACTTGGATAACCAGCTAATTAATAAGCAACCCATATGCAATCCAATATTGTGAACTCTACAGACAAGCAACTGAATGCAGATGCAGTAAAAAAATACAGTATATGCAAGAGGAAAAAATATAAATCCAAGGACTCAACATCTAAATCTTGGAGTATATGTTCGTCTGAGATGAAATGACAAATGCAGAAATATGTGAAAACAAAATCCACGTAACCTATGTATAGGACTGGGTCCTTTGTAAAATTCAGAGAAACTTACTACATGTCCACTATAAGATGGTCTTGTCCCCCATAATTAAAATATTGTTATTTCTAATAATAGAGCTTTTAATTCACGTAATGAAGCGTCACAGGTTTCTCTACAAATCACGAGTGCAAATATATAATTGCTTTCACACACCAGCAAAACTTTGTAATGTCAATACAATATGTGAATCAAAAAGAGAAAATATGCCACAGAAAATACTAACCTTTCAGATGTTTTGAAAGCATGTGCGCTAAAGGTGGAACAAACAAAACATTCCTAACTGACGAGCATATGCTTACCTATAACCTATCACTGCCATCAGTTAGATCTAACTCTAGCTATTACTCCCTCCGAATTTAAATTATTGACACAGTTGACTTTTTTTAGTTATGTTTGATCATTTGTCTTATTCAAAAAATTTAAAAATTTATCAGATATTTTATTATAATTTGTTTTATCATGAAAGAAAGTTGAAACATACCATATAATTTTGTATATTTAAACAAATATTTTGAATAAAATGAATGGTCAAACATAACTTAAAAAAGTCAAATGTGTCAATAATTAAAATCCGAAGAGAGTAGCTTTCAAAATAGAGGTACAACAACAATTTTTTAAGATTCTGCACAAAGGAATGCTACTCTGTATAAGGCATGCCTACAACCAGATACATGTCCAGGCTTGCTAAAAAAATCGTAGTAATACAGTTAATTGAAAAATGTGACTGTAGAAGCTTGCGATGATTTAAGAAGCGTCAAATAATTATCCAGAAGAACTATATGGTCCATAAAGAAAACATATGTCAAATGTGACATAATTTATTTGTCAGTGGCTGTACCTCATTGCCTTCAAATGATCATAAATCGGTATACGTTTGTCAATAGAGGTTAAAAAAACAAAAACAACCTGAACATTTGTGATGTGAAGGAAGCATATACTGGCTTCGCAACTGCTTTTTGGCCACCCTCCTCCAATAACATTGTTTGACCTTCTCCTCGGATTGACCTGTTAACTATAACCACTAAATTGATATCCGAACATCTACTGACAAATGTGGAACATAGAGATTCCAATTAAAATTTAAGAACCGTTCTACATGGTTATGTTGACATTACTATACTAGTCTCTAATGTATGCAGGAGACAGTTCAAGTGCTGGCTTCTGAAGCAGCTATGTCTTTTGCTGATTTCATATAGTGCCAATCAATAGTCGCATCCAATATTTGTTTGGATGAACATGAGGCGCGCATCAATCTGTGACAGCTCACATTACCAGTGGCACCTATGCGCATGCATGACAGCAAGAAGCAGCATGCACAGATGGAGGCAAAACAGTATTTCCCCATGGCAATAATCAGTAAACAAAAATGAAAATGATTTAAAAGGTTAAAATATCATTGAAATCCAACTACATCCTCAATTTGTGTTATTTTGTCAAAGCCAACAATAGGAGTCCCTAAATTGTCAAAGCCACTTAAACTGAGTTCTAAAAAATAAAAAAAATCTCGGCAAACACAACCTAATACTAACAAGGAATGGATTAACGGTTGATGAAGATGAGGCCGAATTAGCCGGTGTTAGATGTGACATCCCCGCCTCATGAATGAGGAGTTAGTCGAAGAATCGTGAATTCATCTTAGGGAATGGAAAGAAAACGAGATTTTGGGAAGGTATCTGGTTGGGAGAATGTCCTTTGAGTGTGACCTTTTGGAGACTTTATAAGATAAATAACCAACAAGGTGCAACAATTAAAAGCATCTTAGAGGAAGGGCAGATTAACCTTAACTTTAGAAGATCACTTGGACCAGAAGAAGCGGAAAAATGGTCAGAGTTATGTGATCTTATGAGTGAGGTGGTTCTCACAGATCAAGTGGACACGATAAAATGGGCCCTGGAAAAGAAAGGGCCCTTCTCAACATCGTCGCTATACAAGCAAATGATCAACCCGGGGGTCAGAGATGTGGAGATGATGAAAATTTCGGAATCTCCTTTGCCACTTAAAATTATGATATTCCTTTGGCAGGTTCATAAAGGAAAAATTCAATGCGCGGTTGAACTTCTAAAAAAGAATTGGCCAGGAGCACCAAACTGCAAATTCTGTAACTCCGATGAAACAACTGAGCATATTATTTTTAGGTGTCCGGGTGCATCCTATGTCTGGAATGTCATGAGAGATGCTCTTGGATGGAATGAAAGCCCCACGAACCTTAGGGCACGTACAACGGGTCTGTTGATCCCGTCTCCTCGATGGTTATCTTGCAGGAACCCCCCCCCCCCCCCCCTGGCCTCCACTCACCGACCATGTTCGCGTCGCCTGGCGAGGCGACTGCCTTGTCCCATTCTCCTAGGCAGAGGAGACGGGTTTGGCACTGTTGTAGGGTTGTATGGCCTGTAGAAAATGAGATAGCTCCAATTCGCATGCACAACATTAAATTGCCTATAGACAATGAAGTAGTCTCTGGATTGTATGATCTATCTGTTCATGTGTATATATCATTTATTAGAGGACATACTCTGTCTCTGGGTTATACATGCCCTTAGAGATTGGCGAAACATTTCATCCAGTGTTGGAAGTTTCAATAATCCAAAAATCAAAAACCTTTCTTTTAGGAACTGTTTGTTGGGTTTTATGGTTGACTAGGAATGAGCTTGTGTTTCAGAACAAAACGGTGTCTAGACCCAGAAATCTAATGTACAAGATACTATCTTTTATGCAGCGATGGAGGACTCTAGCGAAGCCTGAACAACGGGAAACTCTGGAGGAGATGGGAAGAAGAATCAGAGAAGTCATATCCAAGGAGGACTCAAGTAACACCGTTAGAGCTCCAGAAGGGATGGGGTGACACCGCTGATGCTGCTCTAAGCAGACTAGTGAACCTGCTTTTGTTTTCGTTTTAGATGTAGCTAAGCTTTTATGTAGCTTGTGTGAGTCGATAGCCTTAGAGTTTGTTTCTGTTGGATAGCCATCCAGGTGCGGTGAAAAGCTAGTGTTTCACTACCCTTGTAAGCTAGCATCCCTAGCAAAACAGTTTGCTTCCAATCAAAAGCAAGACCTGTTGGTCTTTCATCAAAAGAAAAAGGAGAAATTTCAGCAAGGTCCAGGACAGGTGGGACCCACAGCTTTAATATACTCCAAAATTGTTCAAACTCCTATTTCTTGAAAATCTAATGTAATTGCAGGATGTTTGTTAAAGACCTTATCACCATTATTGGTCCAGGATGTTTGTTAAAGACCTTATCACCATTATTGGTCCCTTGTAACATGTAAAAGACATCGAGTAAGAAATCCACCAACCAAAGTTCTGTCTTCTCCTTGTGATGACTGTCATGTGACCATATGGGACACAAGATGTAATGATAATGAGCATGTCACTAATTCATCTCCACTCATAAAATTAAGGAGCACCACACCACTATTCAACTTCAATCTCAATAGCCAGGAATATTTTTCCGAAACAAATATGCAAAGTATCCTTGTCTCTCCTAGAATTGTGTTTCACACCTTTGTGTCTCTCATATGGATAAACTATAGCCATGGACCTGGACTACTAGACATTATGCATGTAAAGAAACTAAAATTAAAGTTCATAGGCAGAACTTGGGCCAGTGATTACCTAACATTGACAAGGAATATATCGATTGATTATGTAGGTGAGACCACCACTGAAAATGCATAACACATGGGCAGATTGCAAACCAATCCTAGGGCGTCAACGAAAGTCAAAAGTGAGTAAGACTTAACATACATGAAGACTAATAGTTGTAGTAACAGTGCATGAATGATATAGATCACGGAATGAAATAGTTCAAATGTTATTAAAATTTGAAAAGTTCCAACTGAAAATGGGGACTTGGGTAGTTTTCTGAGTGCAGGAATTTTTCCAAAAATGCTTAATGATTAGGCACATTTAGATGAGGATTTGAAACATCAAACAAGGTCAAAAGTAAATAGGACTTGGCATATATGGAGATAGATAGATGTAGAATCATAAACTCTGTGATGTAGTTTTATAAACCAAGGTATGAGAAAATTATGGAATTTGGAAAATAGTTAATGGCCAAAGCAGACTTGGAGTCGCTAGTGTAGTATCTGACCTTGGGTGATGGATTTCAGCGGATCAAATAGAGAGAAAGTTATTAAATTTCAAAAAGTGTAGGTGGCCAGAGTGACTCAGATTGGTTTCTAAGTTTGAACTTCGCTTTCAATCTTGTCTTTGGTATAAATTCCAAAAAGTAATATTTATGACCTTATTAATTCAAACCAAAATATTATGTTGATTAGAAAGATTATATCTAATTTAGGGGTATGATATGGTTCAAAGTGCACTTGTAAATTTTGAATTCTGACTTTTCAAATTGACACTATTTCTAGGTGTTGTGTGATTTATTTGATCCACTTACCAGGGAGATAAAATTACCAAAAATTCTTCAAAATTCGTATTTGGGGTATAGATCAAGATTAAAATTTTATTTGGGTCACTTATATTTGAAAATTTGAACTTCTAGTTCAAACCATATTTGACTTCAATTCAAAGAAAATTCAAGCTTGAGTTGTTAGAGGGTTATTTTTCTTTTGTTTTCCTCTCTTGGTTGTTTAGGGTTGACCCTGGTTCCCTTAAGTGACACCAGGTGTCACAACAGCGCCACAGGGGTGCTGGGCGTGCTACTGCATCCCATGCAGCTGGGAGTTCCAAGCCAAATCCGATCAATCTTCAATATTTTAGCCTTATTTTAAATCAATTTGCATTAATATTTACTGAAATTAGATTAATCTTTAGAACTAAATAGGTTCATGTTTGTATCCTCGGCCTCTTTCTTCCTAAAAGAAATCAGTTGAAGCCGGCCCATTTCTATTGGTCTGTCACAACAATCATAATAAGTAAAATTCCTTCACAAGAAGATTTTAAACACCTAATTAATCAAATTGGTCTCCTAATTTATTTCTTTCCATCTTCACAATTTTATTTTCTTTGCAGCTGATCTTTCTGATTTGCTCTAGTTTTAATAGTCTATCATTGTTGGAAGATTTACATGCACTCCTTTTGGGTCCATTCATCAATAATGCTTCATCCATATATTGCATTTGTTCTGAAAAATCATCAAGATTACCTGATACATGTTCTGTATTTTTTTAGCAGACCATTGATATCATCTCCTATGCATATACTTTTTTGGCGTAAACACCACCCCACTAGATTGCTCTATTTTTGACGGCTCATCAACACCGCTTCATAGATATCGTAGTTCATCAGTGTCGCTGTACAAAGCTGATCTAATATTTGTAGTTGATCAATATAGCCTCATACATGTAATCTATCTTTTAGGTGTTCATAAGTGTTGCCTTATTTAATTTCTCTATTTTTGGCAGTTCATTAATATTGTCTCACACATATCCTTTTTTTTAGCAGCTCATTAGTGCCACGTCACTGAATTGCTCAAGTTTTGGTAGTTTATGAATATCTTCCCATACATCTACTCTATTTTTTAGTAGTTCATAATTGTTGCATTACTTAGTTTCTTTATTTTTGGCACTTCATCAATGTTAGCCTCATACATGTACTATATTTTTAGCACTTCTTGTGGCCACATTGATTTTCTCTCTTTTGTTTTGGCAATTTATAGAGTCAAGACAGTATCTTTTGTGAGGAAACTCCTTAATATCATCCCAAAAATAGAATTGACTATATAACCCACTTAAAAATTATTTTTGCTCTTTGTGTATATATAGGCACAAGAGTCCATTCATTTGCCAACACCACTGACAATGATACAAGATTATTCACATTATGGCTACATTGAAAGCTATGGCGTTGCTCTTTGCTTGTGCTCTCCTTGCTTCCACCTCGGAGGCAGCTCGCGTGGGGAGGCCACCACGGGCTTCACCTGCTCCGTCGAACCAAATAGATCCATCACCAGCTCCTGCTCCAGAGTCATCATTCCATGCAGCAAAGCCACTTGGCCCATCACGCCCGATAGAGCCACCAATAGCTTTTGCTCCAGAGTACTCTATGCATGATAGGAGACCGCCCACGCACCCTGGCCTGTCAAACCCGATTTGTTGCAATTAGTAGCTTCTTTTGAATGTTTGTAGCAACAATTCTATTTATAACATATCCCCACAATGTAGCTACAACTTTGAGCACGATGAAATAAAAGTGTTTCTCACAAAAAAAAATCATAGATCTAAGTATCTTTCTCTGGCGTATTGAGTTAACTACCATTTACTACATTCATCTCCTTTTAAGACTAGTGTCTATGGAATATCACCATTAAGAAATTATAAAATAATTTTTTTCTTTAGAGAATAAACATTTTCTATTTCTAAAAAATTCTCAGCATATCATCTCCATCCATGGAGTGTTAAAAAGATAAGTAAAGCAACACATTTCATTGGTTTTTTTTTTAAAAAAAGCAAAACATGAATTGAGTTGACTCACAACTAAGAGGAAGCCAAACTCCTATTTCTTAAAAATCTAATGTAATGGCAGGATGTTTGTTAAAGACCTTATCACCATGATTGGACCCTTGAAACATGTAAAAGACATCGAGTAAGAAATCCATCAACCAAAGTTCTGTCTTCTCCTTGTGATGACTGTCATGCGACCATATGGGACACAAGATGTAATGATAATGAGCATGTCACTAACTCATCTCCACTCATAACTTAAGGAGCACCACACCACTATTCGACTTCAATCTCAATAGCCAGGAATATTTTTCCGAAACAAATATGCAAAGTATCCCTGTCTCTCCTAGAATTGTGTTTCGCACCTTTGTGTCTCTCATACGGATAAACTATGGCCATGGACCTGGACTACTAGACATTATGCATGTAAAGAAAATAAAATTAAAGTTCATGGGGAGAACATGGGCCAGTGATTGCCTAACATTGACAAGGAATATGTTGATTGATTATGTAGGTGAGACCACCACTGAAAATGCATAACACATGGACAGACTGCAAACCAATCCTAGGGCATCAACAAAAGTCAAAAGTGAGTAAGACTTAGCATACATGAAGACTAATAGTTGTAGTAACAGTGCATGAATGATATAGATCATGGAATGAAATGGTTTGAAAGTTATTAAAATTTGAAAAGTTCCAACCGAAAAGGGGGACTTGGGTAGTTTTCTGAGTGCAGGAATTTTTCCAAAAATGCTTAATGATTCGGCACATTTAGATTAGGATTCAAAACATCAAACAAGGTCAAAAGGAAATAGGACTTGGCATATATGGAGATAGATAGAAGTAGAATCATAAACTCTGTGATGTAGTTTTATAAACCAAGGTATGAGAAAATTATGGAATTCGGAAAAAAGTTTACGGGCAAAGCACACTTGGAGTCACTAGTGTAGTATCTGACCTTGGGTGATGGATTTCAGAGGATCAAACAGATAGAAAGTTATTAAATATCAAAAAGTGTAGGTGGCCAGAGTGACTTAGATTGGTTTCTAAGTTTGAACTTCGCTTTCAATCTTGTCGTTGGTATAAATTCCAAAACGTAATATTTATGACCTTATTAATTCAAACCAAAATATCATGTTGTTTAGAAAGATTAAATCTAATTTAGGGGTATGATATGGTTCAAAGTGCACTTGTAAATTTTGAATTCTGAATTTTCAAATTGACACTATTTGTAGGCTTTGTGTGATTTATTTGATCCACTTACCAGGGAGATAAAATTACCAAAAATTCTACAAAATTCGTATTTGGCGTATAGATCAAGATTACAAAATTTATTTGGGTCACTTATATTTGAAAATTTCAACTTCTAGTTCCAACCATATTTGACTTCAATTCAAAGAAAATTCAAGCTTGAATTGTTAGAGGGTTATTTTTCTTTTGTTTTCCTCCCTTGGCTGTCTAGGGTTGACCCTGGTTCCCTTAAGTGACACCAGGTGTCACAGCAGCACCACAGGGGTGCTGGCCGTGCTACAGCATCCCATGCAGCTGGGAGTTCAAAGCGTAATCCAATCAATTCTCAATATTTTAGCCTTATTTTAAATCAATTTGTATTAATATTTACTAAAATTAGATCAATCTTGAAAACTAAATAGGTTCATGTTTGTATCCTCCGGCTCTTTCTTCCTAAAAGAAATCAGTCGAAGCCGGCCCATTTCTGTTGGTCTGTCACATCAATCATAATAAGTAAAATTCATTCACAAGAAGATTTTAAACACCTAATTAATCAAATTGGTCTCCTAATTTATTTCTTTCCATCTTCACAATTTTATTTTCTTTGCAGATGATCTTTCTGATTTGCTCTAGTTTTAACAGTCTATCATTGTTGGAAGATTTACATGCACTCCTTTTGGATCCATCCATCAATAATGCTTCATCCATATATTGCATTTGTTCTGAAAAATCATCAAGATTACTTGATACATGTTCTGTATATTTTTTGCAGACCATTGATATCATCTCCTATGCGTATACTTTTTTGGCGTAAACACCACCCCACTGGGATGCTCTATTTTTTAGGGCTCGTCAACACCGCTTCATAGATATCGTAGTTCATCAGTGTCGCTGTACAAAGATAATCTAATATTTGTAGTTGATCAATATAGCCTCATACATGTAATCTATCTTTTAGTAGTTCATAAGTGTTGCCTTATTTAATTTCTCTATTTTTGGCAGTTCATTAATATTGTCTCATACATGTCCTTTTTTTAGCAGCTCATTAGTGTCACATCACTGAATTGCTCAAGTTTTGGTAGTTTATGAATATCTTCCCTTACATCTACTCTATTTTTTAGTAGTTCATAATTGTTGCGTTACTTAGTTTCTTTATTTTTGGCACTTCATCAATATTAGCCTCATACATGTACTCTATTTTTAGCACTTCTTGTGGCCACATTGATTTTCTCTCTTTTGTTTTGGCAATTTATAGAGTCAAGACAGTATCTTTTGTGAGGAAACTCCTTAATATCATCCCAAAAACAGAATTGACTATATAATCCACTTAAAAATTATTTTTGCTCTTTGTGTATATATAGGCACAAGAGTCCATTCATTTGCCAACACCACAGGCTGCAATACAAGATTATTCACCTTATGGCTACATTGAAATCTATGGCGTTGCTCTTTGCTTGTGCTCTCCTTGCTTCCACCTCGGAGGCAGCTCGCGTGGGGAGGTCACCACGGGCTTCACCTGCTCCGTCGAACCAGATAGATCCATCACCAGCTCCTGCTCCAGAGTCATCATTCCATGCAGCAAAGCCACTTGGCCCGTCACGCCCGATAGAGCCACCAATAGCTTTTGCTCCAGAGTACTCTATGCATGATAGGAGACCGCCCACACGCCCTGGCCGGTCAAACCCAATTTGTTGCAATTAGTAGCTTCTTTTAAATATTTGTAGCAACAATTCTATTTATAACATATCCCCACAATGTAGCTACAACTTTGAGCACGTTGAAATAAAAGTGTTTCTCACAAAAAAAAATCATAGATCTAAGCATCTTTCTCTGGCATATTGACTTAACTACAATTTACTACATTGATCTCCTTTTAAGACTGGTGTCTATGGAATATCACCATTAAGAAATTATAAAATAATTTTTTTCTTTAGAGAATAGACTTTTTCTATTTCTAAAAAATTCTCAGCATATCATCTCCATCCATGGAGTGTTAAAAAGATAAGTAAAGCAACGCATTTCATTGGGGTTTTTTAAAAAAAAAGCTGAACACGAATTGAGTTGACTCACAACTAAGAGGAAGCCAAACTCCTATTTCTTAAAAATCTAATGCAATGGCAGGATGTTTGTTAAAGACCTTATCACCATGATTGGTCCCTTGAAACATGTAAAATACATCGAGTAAGAAATCCACCAACCAAAGTTCTGTCTTCTCCTTGTGATGACTGTCATGCGACCATATGGGACACAAGATGTAATGATAATGAGCATGTCACTAATTCATCTCCACTCATAATTTAAGGAGCACCACACTACTATTCGACTTCAATCTCAATAGCCAGGAATATTTTTCCGAAACAAATATGCAAAGTATCCTTGTCTCTCCTAGAATTGTGTTTCACACCTTTGTGTCTCTCATATGGATAAATTATGGCCATGGACCTGGACTACTAGACATTATGCATGTAAAGAAACTAAAATTAAAGTTCATAGGGAGAACTTGGGCCAGTGATTGCCTAACATCGACAAGGAATATGTTGATTGATTGTGTAGGTTAGACCACCACTGAAAATGCATAACACATGGACAGACTGCAAACCAATCCTAGGGCATCAACGAAAGTCAAAAGTGAGTTAGACTTAGCATACATGAAGACTAATAGTTGTAGTAACAGTGCATGAATGATATAGATCACGGAATGAAACGGTTCAAAAGTTATTAAAATTTGAAAAGTTCCAACTGAAAAGGGGGACTTGGGTAGTTTTCTGAGTGCAGGAATTTTTCCAAAAATGCTTAATGATTAGGCAAATTTAGATTAGGATTCAAAACATCAAACAAGGTCAAAAGGAAATAGGACTTGGCATATATGGAGATAGATAGAAGTAGAATCATAAACTCTGTGATGTAGTTTTATAAACCAAGGTATCAGAAAATTATGGAATTCGGAAAAAAGTTTACGGGCAAAGCAGACTTGGAGTCACTAGTGTAGTATCTGACCTTGGGTGATGGATTTCAGAGGATCAAACAGAGAGAAAGTTATTAAATATCAAAAAGTGTAGGTGGCCAGAGTGACTTAGATTGGTTTCTAAGTTTGAACTTCGCTTTCAATCTTGTCTTTGGTATAAATTCTAAAACATAATATTTATGACCTTATTAATTCAAACCAAAATATTATGTTGTTTAGAAAGATTAAATCTAATTTAGGGGTATGATATGGTTCAAAGTGCACTTGTAAATTTTGAATTCTGAATTTTCAAATTGACACTATTTCTAGGCGTTGTGTTATTTATTTGATCCACTTACCAGGGAGATAAAATTACCACAAATTATACAAAATTCATATTTGGCGTATAGATCAAGATTACAAAATTTATTTGGGTCACTTATATTTGAAAATTTCAACTTCTAGTTCAAACCATATTTGACTTCAATTCAAAGAAAATTCAAGCTTGAATTGTTAGAGGGTTATTTTTCTTTTGTTTTCCTCCCTTGGCTGTCTAGGGTTGACCCTGGTTCCCTTAAGTGACACCAGGTGTCACAGCAGCACCACAGGGGTGCTGGCCGTGCTACAGCATCCCATGCAGCTGGGAGTTCCAAGCGCCTTATTTTAAATCAATTTGCATTAATATTTACTAAAATTAGATCAATCTTGAAAACTAAATAGGTTCATGTTTGTATCCTCCGCCTCTTTCTTCCTAAAAGAAATCAGTCAAAGCCGGCTCATTTCTGTTGGTCTGTCACATCAATCATAATAAGTAAAATTCATTCACAAGAAGATTTTAAACACCTAATTAATCAAATTGGTCTCCTAATTTATTTCTTTCCATCTTCACAATTTTATTTTCTTTGCAGCTGATCTTTCTGATTTGCTCTAGTTTTAACAGTCTATCATTGTTGGAAGATTTACATGCACTCCTTTTGGGTCCATTCATCAATAATGCTTCATCCAAATATTGCATTTGTTCTGAAAAATCATCAAGATTACTTGATACATGTTCTGTATCTTTTTAGCAGACCATTGATATCATCTCCTATGCGTATACTTTTTTGGCGTAAACACCACCCCACTGGAATTCTCTATTTTTTACGGCTCGTCAACACCGTTTCATAGATATCGTAGTTCATCAGTGTCGCTGTACAAAGATGATCTAATATTTGTAGTTGATCAATATAGCCTCATACATGTAATCTATCTTTTAGTAGTTCATAAGTGTTGCCTTATTTAATTTCTCTATTTTTTGCAGTTCATTAATATTGTCTCATACATGTCCTTTTTTTAGCAGCTCATTAGTGTCACATCACTGAATTGCTCAAGTTTTGGTAGTTTATGAATATCTTCCCATACATCTACTCTATTTTTTAGTAGTTCATAATTGTTGCGTTACTTAGTTTCCTTATTTTTGGCACTTCATCAATGTTAGCCTCATACATGTACTCTATTTTTAGCACTTCTTGTGGCCACATTGATTATCTCTCTTTTGTTTTGGCAATTTATAGAGTCAAGACAGTATCTTTTGTGAGGAAACTCCTTAATATCATCCCAAAAATAGAATTGACTATATAACCCACTTAAAAATTATTTTTGCTCTTTGTGTATATATAGGCACAAGAGTCCATTCATTTCCCAAAACCACTGACTGCAATACAAGATTATTCACATTATGGCTACATTGAAAGCTATGGCATTGCTCTTTGCTTGTGCTCTTCTTGCTTCCACCTCGGAGGCAGCTCGCGTGGGGAGGCCACCACGGGCTTCACCTGCTCCATCGAACAAAATAGATACATCTCCAGCTCCTGCTCCAGAGTCATCATTCCATGCAGCGAAGCCACGTGGCCCGTCACGCCCGATAGAGCCACCAATAGCTTTTGCTCCAGAGTACTCTATGCATGATAGGAGACCGCCCACGCGCCCTGGTCCGTCAAACCCAATTTGTTGCAATTAGTAGCTTCTTTTGAATGTTTGTAGCAACAATTCTATTTATAACATATCCCCACAATGTAGCTACTACTTTGAGCACATTGAAATAAAAGTGTTTCTCACAAAAAAAAAGTCATAGATCTAAGCATCTTTCTGTGGCATATTGAGTTAACTATACTACATTCAACTCCTTTTAAGACTGGTTTCATTGGATATCACCATTAAGAAATTATAAAATATTTTTTTATTTCAAGAATAGACTTTTTCTCTTTCTAAAAAATTCTCAGTATATCATCTCCATGCATGGAGTGTTAAAAAGATAAGTAAAGCAATGCATTTCATTGGGTTTTTTTTTAAAGCTGAACACGAATTGAGTTGACTCACAACAAAGAGGAAGCCAAACTCCTATTTCTTGAAAATCTAATGTAATGGCAGGATGTTTGTTAAATACCTTATCACCATGATTGGTCCCTTGCAACATGTAAAAGACATCAAGTAAGAAATCCACCAACCAAAGTTCTGTCTTTTCCTTGTGTTGACTGTCATGCAACCATATGGGACACAAGATGTAATGATAATGAGGATGTCACTAATTCATCATCACTCTAAAATTAAGGAGCACCACACCACTATTCAACTTCAATCTCAATAGCCAGGAATATTTTTCTGAAACAAATATGCAAAGTATCCTTGTCTCTCCTAGAATTGTGTTTCACACCACTGTGTCTCTCATATGGACAAACTATGGCCATGGACCTGGACTACTAGACATTATGCATGTAAAGAAACTAAAATTAAAGTTCATAGGAGGAACTTGGGCCAGTGATTACCTAACATTGACAAGGAATATGTTGATTGATTATGTAGGTGAGACCACCACTGAAAATGCATTGGAGTAGCTAGTGTAGTATCTGACCTTGGGTGATGGATTTCAGGGGATCAAACAGAGAGAAAGTTATTTAATTTCAAAAAGTGTAGGTGGCCAGAGTGACTTAGATTGGTTTCTAAGTTTGAACTTCGCTTTCAATCTTGTCTTTGGTATAAATTCCAAAAAGTAATATTTATGACCTTATTAATTCAAACCAAAATATTATGTTGTTTAGCAAGATTAAATCTAATTTAGGGGTATGATATGGTTCAAAGTGCACTTGTAAATTTTGAATTCTGAATTTTCAAATTGACACTATTTCTAGGATTTGTGTGATTTATTTGATCAACTTACCAGGGAGATAAAATTACCAAAAAATCTTCAAAATTCGTATTTGGGGTATAGATCATGATTAAAAAATTTATTTGGGTCACTTATATTTTAAAATTTCAACTTCTAGTTCAAACCATATTTGACTTCAATTCAAAGAAAATCCAAGCTTGAGTTGTTAGAAGGCTATTTTTCTTTTGTTTTCCTCCCTTGGCTGTCTAGGGTTGACCCTGGTTCCCTTAAGTGACACCAGGTGTCACAACAGTGCCACAGGGGTGCTGGCTGTGCTGCGGCATCCAATGCAGCTGGGAGTTCCAAGCCTAATCCAATCAATCTTCAATATTTTAGCCTTATTTTAAATCAATTTGCATTAATATTTACTAAAATTAGATCAATCTTGAAAACTAAATAGGTTCATGTTTGTATCCTCCGCCTCTTTCTTCCTAAAAGAAATCAGTCGAAGCCGGCCCATTTCTGTTGGTCTGTCACATCAATCATAATAAGTAAAATTCCTTCACAAGAAGATTTTAAACACCTAATTAATCAAATTGGTCTCCTAATTTATTTCTTTCCATCTTCACAATTTTATTTTCTTTGCAGCTGATCTTTCTGATTTGCTCTAGTTTTAATAGTCTATCATTGTTGGAAGATTTACATGCACTCCTTTTGGGTCCATTCATCAAGAATGCTTAATCCATATATTGCATTTGTTCTAAAAAATCTTCAAGATTACCTGATACATGTTCTCTGTTTTTTTTTGTAGACCATTGATATCATCTCTGATGCGTATACATTTTTTTTGGCGTAAACACCACCCCATTGGATTGCTCTATTTTTTACGGCTCGTCAACACCGCTTCACAGATATCGTAGTGCATCAGGGTCGCTGTACTAAGATGATCTAATATTTGTAGTTGATCAATATAGCCTCATACATGTAATCTATCTTTTAGTAGTTCATAAGTGTTGCCTTATTTAACTTCTCTATTTTTGGCAGTTCATTAATATTGTCTCATGCATATCCTTTTTTTTAGCAGCTCCTTAGTGTCTTGTCACTGAATTGCTCAAGTTTTGGTAGTTTATGAATATCTTCTCATACATCTACTCTATTTTTTAGTAGTTCATAATTGTTGCGTTACTTAGTTTCTTTATTTTTGGCACTTCATCAATGTTAGCCTCATACATGTACTCTATTTTTAGCACTTCTTGTGGCCACATTGATTATGTCTCTTTTGTTTTGGCAATTTATAGAGTCAAGACAGTATCTTTTGTGAGGAAACTCCTTAATATCATCCCAAAAATAGAATTGACTATATAACCCACTTAAAAATTATTTTTGCTCTTTGTGTATATATAGGCACAAGAGTCCATTCATTTCCCAAAACCACTGACTGCAATACAAGATTATTCACATTATGGCTACATTGAAAGCTATGGCATTGCTCTTTGCTTGTGCTCTTCTTGCTTCCACCTCGGAGGCAGCTCGCGTGGGGAGGCCACCACGGGCTTCACCTGCTCCATCGAACAAAATAGATACATCACCAGCTCCTGCTCCAGAGTCATCATTCCATGCAGCGAAGCCACGTGGCCCGTCACGCCCGATAGAGCCACCAATAGCTTTTGCTCCAGAGTACTCTATGCATGATAGGAGACCGCCCACGCGCCCTGGCCCGTCAAACCCGATTTGTTGCAATTAGTAGCTTGTTTTGAATGTTTGTAGCAATAATTCTATTTATAACATATCCCCACAATGTAGCTACAACTTTGAGCACGTTGAAATAAAAGTGTTTCTCACAAAAAAAATCATAGATCTAAGCATCTTTCTCTGGCATATTGAGTTAATTACCATTTACTATATTCAACTCCTTTTAAGACTGGTTTCTATGGAATATCACCATTAAGAAATTATAAAATAATTTTTTCTTTAGAGAATAGACTTTTTCTCTTTCTAAAAACCTCAGCATATCATCTCCACCCTTGGAGTGTTAAAAAGATAAGTAAAGCAACACATTTCATTGGGGTTATTTTAAAAAAAGCTGAACATGAATTGAGTTGACTCACAACAAAGAGGAAGCCAAACTCCTATTTCTTAAAAATCTAATGTAATGGCAGGATGTTTGTTAAATACCTTATCACCATGATTGGTCCCTTGCAACATGTAAAAGACATCGAGTAAGAAATTCACCAACCAAAGTTCTGTCTTCTCCTTGTGATGACTGTCATGCGACCATATGGGACACAAGATGTAATGATAATGAGCATGTCACTAATTCATCTCCACTCATAAAATTAAGGAGCACCACACCACTATTTGACTTCAATCTTAATAGCCAGGAATATTTTTTCGAAACAAATATGCAAAGTATCCTTGTCTCTCCTAGAATTGTGTTTCGCACCTTTGTGTCTCTCATATGGATAAGCTGTGACATCCCTGCTCCACGAATGAGGGGGAGTAGTCGAAGGATCGGTCATCGGGTGACGCCTTGACAAAGCAAGAGTCCAAAAGTACACACATATGAGCATAAAAGAATAGTTCAATGTTAGACTTTAAGTATTATAACTTTGGTTCAGATTTGAGTATGTAAACAAATTTGAAATTCGGTAACATAATTAGCGGAAGCAGTATATCTCATGTTAGAATCCTATCATGAAGCACATTAAGCCTGTAGACATGCCTTATTACCAAGAAGAACACCTGTACAAAACCACATAGAGCAAAGCCCTGAGCAACTAATACTTAGCAAGACTTACCCATCAAAATGGCATGCTAAGGCCGACACCTAGCATGCAGGGGGCTGACCAAAGGTTGCTGGAATAGTTGCAAAAACAGCACTAATAATTGATCCTTATTTTCACAATTTAGCCAAATTAATAGGATTCTTGCATAAAATAAATATTGTACATCTATACTACAACAATCATGGTTGCAATACATTTATTAGAAATACAACAAGTATAATCATCATCATTATTTCACTTTTTACTTCGATGTGGCAACTACTACGATGTGACAGCGATCACAAGTGGTACTCAATAACCACGAGGGACGACGATCCAAATTGATTTACATCCTGCAGGAGAAACCCAAATACACGACGCACGCACACTCCAAGGAGTCACGTACGACAACCTTTCGCGAGATACAATAGGGTCAGTTCGGGTCCCACTTTTCCCGAGTACACGTCACCCCATGCGATCCTTCCATCGAAGCCATCCATGGGTAGCCCATGCACTCTCCCTTCCAACACATACCCGCTTCATCACCAGAAGAAGAGTGGGGTATCATCCAACCACTGTGGTAATCAAGCTTCGTCGGTTTACTAGTGCCCATATCACTAGCATGCACTTGGTACTGTTCAAACTTGCTCAACGAGGCCACACTCGAAGCAGTTCCCAACTAAGACAAACAGGGCTATGACAAACAAAGGTCAACCTTGTCACCTCAACCTACACATGCACTTCCCCGTTTAGTCTCAATTTAATTTCTTTCCCATTATAAGCTCAAGAGGGGTAATAGTGGTCAACTATCTTATACCAAGTAATCCCCGGACTACTTGATGCTTGCTATGGAGACTCACAAATTAAGCTTAGAATTTCTAATGAGTCTTGTATAACTAAACCCATACCCATAGGATTTTGGTGTGCTACATGCAACTAGGCTTCAATCAAATCCCTAAACGTAATGCACAATACATGACACGTATACAGGTGATACAAAATAAAAATTTTTAAAATATAGGAGTGCACCGGGGCTTGCCTTTGGTCCGAGCAGTGTTAGCACACTTGAAAACATAGCTAATCCAACATCTAACTCTATAGCACCAATCTACTCGTCCTTGTTACCGGCTCGTTTCCTAGTAAAATGATGCACCATGCAAGTCAAGAATAGAGAGGATTCATGGTACTTCCTCAACAAATATATGCTATGACATGATGCATGTATAAAAGTGCAAGGGTGCATTGGAGAAGGATATGGAGATTTCACATATTACTTTCTTTTAGCTTCATGTAATGCGAACAGGTGTTTTAATGATGGCGGGACAATGACGAATATTGGTTAATTTCTTCTAGGTGAGTATATACATGATGATCAGAGGTGGTGTAATGCAAATAAAATATAAATGCAGAGAACAAGGTGTACAAATATGTGCATGTTGACATAGGTGTTCAAGTCATTAGCATTTACAAAATTGCCATTACTAGGAATAACTCAAAGTTATTTAAGTTAAGCATGGTTCTGAAAGATAATTCCTAGTGGAAAAAAATATATGTTGTGTGGGATCTTAAATAAGATTTTTGTGCCAAAACTCATGGCATTAATATTTACTAATAATTTATATTAATTAAAATGGTCCAAACACTAAAATATTCATTATAGGTAGAATACTTGGAATTTAAATATCACACTTGGTGAAGTGTCTAGAAATGATGAAATGATCATGCATGCAAAAAATAGAGATTTAACTTATGATCTTGATAATTAGCTATGGTTTTATTTCAAAATTTTCAGTCATTAAATACATGCATAAATAATTAAGTTCCTTTGGGGTGTGTCAGTATTTTATTAAATTACTACACACTACATGGAGTCCAAAAAGTATTTATTTATGATTTTATATAAAGTAGATGTTTCTGTATGAATTTGTGAATTTAAAACTATTTTCCTTTACACATTAAAAGATGCGTAGATAAGTATTTTATATTTCTATGATTTAGTAATTTTATAAAATAGTACATATTACTAGAAGTCCAGAACCTATTTTTCTGTATTTTTATTCCAAGTAAAATTTTCTGCATCTAGTTTTTTTTAATCAAGAGATAATGATTTTGTTTATTTTTAAATTCCAGAGAATTACCTGCCCATTGGGCATAAGGAAATAGGCCCAGCAGGAAATAGGCCCAGCAGGCCTTGGTGCTGCAAGGAGGACTCCCTGGGCCGAAACTGGCCCAGGTGCAGCACCGGCCCGAGGTCAAGCCGGCCTAGGCGGGGCTGTGGCCTAAGGCCACCCGGCCATTGGCCAGGCCAGCCGAGGCCAAAGTGCGGCGCACGCGCGCACGGCGCTCGACGCGGTGGCGGTGGCCGGAGGCGAGGCCGGCAGGGATCCGGCTTCTAGCGGCAGCTCCGAACCTGGGCGCAGGCGCAGAACGTGGGTGGAGGCAATGTTGTTTCCCAGAGACGCAACGCAACGCGAACCGGTGAAAGACGGGCGGAGCTAGGGTGGTGACGGCGGCGTGGCCACGGCAACACAGATGGGCTCTGCCGAGGGGCTCCACCAGCGCAAACGATGGTAGGACCCTGTGGTGGACGTGCAGATCGCGGAGGCGTGGAGAAGGAGGCCTAGGGGCGCAGTGCGGCACGGAAAAGCGGGCGACGGCGGAGCCGTCAGTCGACGGTGGGGAAATGCCGCGTTCCTAGCGCGCGGCTGAGGGAACTCGAGCCGAGGCAGGGGGTAGGAGGAGAGGGTACCTGGGGAGTTTGCCGGCGCGAGGAATCGGGAGAGGGCGCGATCTGGAGGGTGGAATTGATTGATTGAAGGCGACGTCGGCTTTGGGGAAGAAGGCCCGATTCACGGTGTTGATGGTGAACGGGAGTGAGATGGCTTGCAGGAAGGGGTAGGAAGAGCTAGCGGGCCTGCTGGTCTACTCGGACGGGGTGAGGGGGCACTAGAACGGCCGGGGAACGCGAGCGCTTGCTCGGGCCGCCCTGGCACCTCGAGCTCGGGAGAGAGAGAGAGAGAGCGCGAAAGAGAATGGGGTGAGGGAGAGAAATGAGATTGACCAGAGGATAAGGGTCTCGGGCGTGGTCCACTCGATCTGACCAGGGGGTCGCGCCGGCGTCCACGTGGTGGTGAGCAACCAGCGGGCCGGTTGTGTTTCTTTTGAGTGGCTGACGAGTGGGGGTCCACATTTTCAATTGGCTCAGAAAAACAGGACAATGAAGCAATTCAAGACTAAGGTGAAGACATTCATAACATGCATGATCAAATCTATGAGATATTTAATTTTAAAATTGGCTAAATGATTTGGGACACTTGGAGGATTTTTCTCAAGTCTGGATTTGCTTAACTTTTAGACTGTTTGCAAATTTCTAATTGGGCACCAAATAAGGTCAAATTAAAATAGGGTTTCACATATATATATAGGAATGCTTGGAGTAACTAAACATTGAGGACGTAGTTTTGGAAGTGCAAATATGTAGTAGTTACAGAATTTCAAAGTTGCTTAGTTGCTAAGGCTGGATTCTTCCCAAAAATGTGATATTGGCTAATAATTCCAAAAGTGATGCCTCCTTTTATTATTAATTTTTATCCCAAAAATGTTGCTCATAAAGCTTGAATCTCAATTATGGGGATGAATTGGTCTAATGGTTTCTTGTGAGTTTGAAATTTCAAATTTAAAGTAACCCTGTTTCTAAACTTTGGGTGATTTACTTGGTCTATTTACCAATGAGATAAAATTACCATAAATTCTCCCAAACTTCTTATTTGAGTAATGGATCAAGAATATAAAAATTAATGGGGTCACTTATATTAGAAAATTTGAACTTTTGGTTCAAGGTCTATTTGACTCAAATTCAAATAAATTCAACTTGAGTTTTAAAATTGTTATTCCCACTTTTGTTTTCTTTTCTAGACTGTCTAGTATGCTAAGGTGACACCAGGGGTGTCACATAAACTATGGCCATGGATGTGAACTACTAGACATTATGCATGTAAAGAAACTAAAATTAAAGTTCATAGGGAGAACTTGGGCTAGTGATCACCTAACATTGACAAGGAATATGATGATTGATTATGTAGGTGAGACCACCACCGAAAATGCATAACACATGGACAGATTGCAAACCAATCCTAGGGCATCAACGAAAGTCAAAAATGAGTAAGACTTAACAAACATGAAGACTAATAGTTGTAGTAACAGTGCATGAATGATATAGATCAGTGTGACATCCCATGTCACAAAGTGAGGTTAACAAAACCTAACATCAATTAGGGATGAGAAAAAGTATAATCAATCCAGGTGCCAAAGAATAAAAAGAGGAAAAACTACTTAATTAAGCCCATAATATTCAAAAAGGGGTCACTCACAAACATTACCAAAGCCCATGGAAGTACCCCAATATTATTGCATATTCTGAATGTCCATAAATAAATATAATTTTGAGAATTTTTCCAGAATTTTTGGTAACCAATTAATACCCTTAAAAATTCCCCTAAAGTCAAAAGAGTGTATTTCGGGTTTAGAATTTTCCTAATTTTTCGAAGCAAAACTAGCAGGTGCACCCAAAAGCAAAGTTGGAGCACGCGTTTCACTGAACCCACACAAAAATGTGTGTCCAATTTGGAGCACGGGAACGTGTCGAAATTTACCAAACCCGAGACCAAGTTCTGAGTCAAGCCGAGTCAACCGTCCCTTCCCTCTTCCTTTCTCTCCGGCCAGTCGCTGCCCGATACCGACGCGCCCGTACGAGCCACCGCCGATTGATGTATCCCCTTCACGGCCACTGCTCCGCCAAATCGTGCCTGTGCCACCAGCCGGCATTGAAGCTCCACCGGAGGAACCACTCCCTGCCCGACAGCGCGTCGTCCTCTCTCCTTCTCTCTCTCGGCTCTCTCCTCCGGCGGCCACCACAAAAGGGCAGCAGCGGCTCACCCGCCCCCCATTTCCCTCCTGATCTGCTTGCCAACACTCCCGCACGCCCCAGGCGCCCCTGCAGGGTCGCGCAGCGCTGCTACCGCCTTGCTTCCCCTCTGCCGCAAGGAAACCCGGCGAGCTCCCCTGCTCCGGGTCGCCTGAGCGCCGCCGCGTCCAGCCGTGACCAGGCAGCCCCGCCCTTCTTATTTCCGTCACAAATCAACGCGCTAAGGAGTCCTCTCGCCGCCTACTGATCCTCTCCCTCCCTCGTGCAGAGACGTCGCTGGAATTTGGAGAACCCGAGCCGCCGTCGGCCACCGCGCGGAGAGGGCTCACGGCGACGACCACCCTCCCGGCCACCCCAACTCCAGCCAACGCGTCGACGAGCACCGCGGCACCTAGGTGATGCTTCTGGACCTTCCCCCTTGCCGATTCCATCTCTGGGCGTGCCTGCCGCCGTCGGCCATCGTCGAGCTCCGCCGCCGCTCGTCACCGGCAGAGCTCCGGCAGCCCCCGCTCCGGCCACCACCACCCACGTGACCGCCTTGGGTCACTGATCACGTAGAGCAGCACCAAGTCCCGAGCCTCACCACCGATCGCCGCCGGCGAGCTAGCAGAGCCACGCCGCCGCGCGCGCGGGGGGGAATTTGAAAATGGCTAGTGGCAGATTTGTAAATAAGGGTGAACTTCGATTAAACTTAAAAATTCAATAACTCGAGAAATAAAAGGCCTAAAAATGTGAAATTAATTTTGTTCGACTCCTAAACTTGCCCTACCAGAAAAACAGGATCAAGCCCAAGGTTATTCAGTAAATCAATTTATTTAATCCATCAAAGTCACAACCCTAATTTACTTAATAAATTCATAAGTAATTATGGGTAAATGGTACATTCATGAAATTTGCTCAGTAAGCAGTTCATGGCATATCTAAACTTTCTGCAAAAGCACCTTTCCATTTTTATCCATATTTTCAGTATTATTGCAAAATCCTCATTTTCAGTAATTGAATTTATATAAATTATTGGCTGGGAATTTATTCATTAAATTTGGTATTCCTGTTCTTTATGCAATTGTACACTTGTGTAAAATCGCATGAAAAATTTGAAGCTACCTAGGTATAAATTACCTGTCGAAATTGATCAATTGTTAAGTAACTAAGAAATTCTTCATATAAATATTACTTTATGTGTATAGTTAAGGAAAGTAAGAATAAATTAATTTCTGGAAATCCATGGAAAATAACTCATCTTCACATTACAGTAGGATTTCTCATTTTGCAGTTATATGCCTTGGTTCTTGATTGATTATATGAACTAGAACTAGTAATGCAACTAAAGAGCCATTTTAGGTATAGTATTAGTTTACATATGGTCACTTTAGCTAAGTGGCTCAAGAAAACGAACTTTCTGAAATTTAAACCCTAAGTTCTACATTGTCATGTCATCATCAACCATGGTGTCAATTAATCAACATTTAGGCCATACTCATGTTAAAGTAGACTTACACTAGGAGTGTGATGATTAAGAAATTGCATTTTTGTAGCTAGAAGTTTGTCCTTTCAAAAATTCAGTAGCTACCATGTCATACTTAGGTGTACACACAATCATAAATAAATGATTAGGCACTAATGTTTATTTGCTGAGGAAGTGCCATGAATTGCCATGCCATGCATTCCATCTTTAATCGAGAAAACCCCATGAAACCTCGTGCATTCCTTGGTGTTAATGCATATCCATTCCATATAGGGATCGAGACCGAAGAGATCACACCGGACCAGCGAGGAGCTGAAGTGCACCTTGGTGACGATGCTAACTACAATCACACCCAAGGCAAGCCCCGGTGCATAACCCATTTTATCACTCGAGTCCTTTTTCTTTATCACAAGTTAGGAATATTGTATTGT
This sequence comes from Eleusine coracana subsp. coracana, assembly GCA_032690845.1. NCBI lineage: Eukaryota > Viridiplantae > Streptophyta > Magnoliopsida > Poales > Poaceae > Eleusine > Eleusine coracana. The sequence continues at coordinate 59,512,188 of CM064428.1, forward strand.
GCATTAAGTGTAGGACTTGGATGAAACACACTTGCATACTCCAGCAATGACCCATGGTTAGTATGTTAGTAAGCTTTTCCGTTAGCAAATGCTATGCTTAAACTAGTGGAGTCAACGGTAGGTTAGAGATTCAACTATGGTTCGATTGGTTGATGAACTTGATAAAAATGGAGCACCTATCGTTGCAACTTCGCGAACAAGTATTGAACTGTACCAAGTGCATACCTTTAATATGGGAATTGGTAAACCTAGTAACTTGGGCGCCGTATTGTTGGACGGCCATACTCATCGATCCAGAGGTGATGTGAACAGCATGGTGGTTGCACGGGTTGAGGACCGCTGGAGAGTGCATGGGTTAAGCCTCGGATACGAAGTACTGTATCACGGGGAGGACGTGTACTCGGGATCAATGGCCCCGGATTGACTTTATCACAACCTTGTGAACGGTGGCCATACGTGTTCTTAAATGATGCGTATGTCGTGTATTTGGGTTTTCCCTGCAGGATGTAAATCAATTCGAATTGCTATCCCTCACGATTATGAGTACCTCTTGTTCGAGCAGCGGCAATGATATGTTAAGTAATAAAGTTGTGGTTAAGTTTCTAAAATTTTACTTCTGCTATGAATACCTATTGCTATGGTGTATTGCTCTTTAGCTATATTCATGTCTTAGCAGCTAGTTAAACTCACCGTAGCTGTGTACTACAATAAGCAAAGTAAAATCTTGTTTAAAGAGACTGAAAGTGCAGCATAGACTACTAGGAGCCTTTTATGCAATTATCAAAGAAAACCGGTCAGCCCCCTGCATACTAGGAGTCGGTTTAGCAAACCGGTTGACGGGTAAGTCTTGCGGAGTATGTTAGATACTCAGGCTTCGCGTTGATGTTGTTTTTCAGGTGTTCCTCAAGCGATCTATTGTGATTGTTGTAATAAAGTTGTGTGGGAAGGCGAGGAGCCCCAGGACTTGACCATCGAATGGGTTCCCAGTTCTCCTAATCTGGATGGGTGAGCCATCGCCATAGGGCCGGCATGGTTCACGTAGGACTAAACGTCGTGTTTTGTCGTATGAAGACTAATAGTTGTAGTAACAGTGCATGAATGATATAGATCAGGGAATGAAACGGTTTGAAAGTTATTAAAATTTGAAAAGTTCCAACTAAAAAGGGGGACTTGGGTAGTTTTCTGAGTGCTGGAAATTTTCCAAAAATGCTTAATGATTAGGCACATTTAGATTGGGATTTGAAACATCAAACAAGGTCAAAAGTAAATAGGACTTGGCATATATGGAGATAGATAGACGTAGAATCCTAAACTCTATGATGTAGTTTTATAAACCAAGGTATGAGAAAATTATGGAATTTGGAAAATAGTTAACGGCCAAAGCAGACTTGGAGTTGCTAGTGTAGTATCTGACCTTGGGTGATGGATTTCAGGGATCAAATAGAGAGAAAGTTATTAAATTTCAAAAGTGTAGGTGGCCATAGTGACTTAGATTGGTTTCTAAGTTTGAACTTCACTTTCAATCTTGTCTTTGGTATAAATTCTAAAAAGTAATATTTATGACCTTATTAATTCAAACCAAAATATTATGTTGTTTAGAAAGATTAAATCTAATTTAGGGGTATGATATGGTTCAAAGTGCACTTGTAAATTTTGAATTCTGAATTTTCAAATTGACACTATTTCTAGGCTTTGTGTGATTTATTTGATCCACTTACCAGGGAGATAAAATTACCAAAAATTCTTCAAAATTCGTATTTGGGGTATAGATCAAGATTAAAAAAATTTATTTGGGTCACTTATATTTGAAAATTTGAACTTCTAGTTCAAACCATATTTGACTTCAATTCAAATAAAATTCAAGCTTGAGTTGTTAGAGGGTTATTTTTCTTTTGTTTTCCTCCCTTGGCTGTCTAGGGTTGACCCTGGTTCCCTTAAGTGACACCAGGTGTCACAGCAGCGCCACAGGGGTGCTGGCCGTGCTACAGCATCCCATGCAGCTGGGAGTTCCAAGCCTAATCCATATCAATCTTCAATATTTTAGCCTTATTTTAAATCAATTTGCATTAATATTTACTGAAATTAGATCAATCTTGAGAAATAAATAGGTTCAAGTTTGTATCCTCTGCCTCTTTCTACCTAAAAGAAATCAGTCGAAGCCAGCCCATTTTTGTTGGTCTGTCACATCAATCATAATAAGTAAAATTCCTTCACAAGCAGATTTTTAAAACCTAATTAATCGAATTGGTCTCCTAATATATTTCTTTCCATATTTGTAATTTTATTTTCTTTGCAGCTGATCTTTCCGATTTGCTCTAGTTTTAACAGTCTATCATTGTTGGAAGATTTACATGCACTCCTTTTGGGTCCATTCATCAATAATGCTTCATCCATATATTGCATTTGTTCTGAAAAATCATCAAGATTACTTGATACATGTTCTCTATTTTTTTTAACAGACCATTGATATCATCTCCGATGCGTATACTTTTTTTTGGAATAAACACCACCCCACTAGATTTCTCTATTTTTTATGGCTCATCAACACCGCTTCATAGATATCGTAGTTCATTAATGTTGATGTACTAAGATGATCTAATATTTGTAGTTGATCAATATAACCTCATACATGTAATCTATCTTTTAGTAGTTCATAAGTGTTGCCTTATTTAATTTCTCTATTTTTGGCAGTTCATTAATATTGTCTCATGCATATCCTTTTTTTTAGCAGCTCCTTAGTGTCTTGTCACTGAATTGCTCAAGTTTTGGTAGTTTATGAATATCTTCTCATACATCTACTCTTTTTTTAGTAGTACATAATTGTTGCGTTACTTAGTTTCTTTATTTTTGGCACTTCATCAATGTTAGCCTCATACATGTACTCTATTTTTAGCACTTCTTGTGGCCACATTGATTTTCTCTCTTTTGTTTTGGCAATTTATAGAGTCAAGACTGTATGTGAGGAAACTCCTTAATATCATCCCAAAAATAGAATTGACTATATAACCCACTTAAAAAATATTTTTGCTCTTTGTGTATATATAGGCACAAGAGTCCATTCATTTGCCAACACCACTGACTGTAATACAAGATTATTCACATTATGGCTACATTGAAAGCTATGGCGTTGCTCTTTGCTTGTGCTCTCCTTGCTTCCATGTTGGAGGCAGCTCGCATGGGGAGGCCACCATGGGCTTCGCCTGCTCCGTCGAACCTAATAGATCCATCACCAGCTCCTGCTCCAGAGTCATCATTCCATGACGCAAAGCCACGTCGCCCGTCACACCCGATAGAGCCACCAATCGCTTTTGCTTCGGAGTACTCTATGCATGATAGGAGACCGCCCACACGCCCTGGCCCGTCAAACCCGATTTGTTGCAATTAGTAACTTCTTTTGAATGTTTGTAGCAACAATTCTATTTATAACATATCCCCACAGTGTAGCTACAACTTTGAGCACATTGAAATAAAAGTGTTTATCATAAAAAAATCATAGATCTATGCATCTTTCTTTGGCGTATTGAGTTAACTACCATTTACTACATTCAACTCCTTTTAAGACTAGCTTCTATGGCATATCACCATTAAGAAATTATAGAATAATTTTTTTCTTTAGAGAATAGACTTTTGCTCTTTCTAAAAAATTCTCAGCATATCATCTCCATGGATGGAGTGTTAAAAAGATAAGTAAAGCAATGCATTTCATTGGGGTTCCTTAAAAAGCTGAACACAAATTGAGTTGACTCACAACAAAGAGGAAGCCAAACTTCTATTTCTTTAATATCTAACGTAATGGCAGGATATTTGTTAAAAACCTTATCAGCATGACTAGTCCCTTGCAACATTGTAAGGATCATGACCATTGTGGTCACCCCCAAGGTATGATGTTTTGGTGATGAATGACAAACATGAAATGCTACTAATGTCTACACGAGTGTTGTTCGTGTAGAAAACCTTTTCTTCCTTGTGATGATTTTGATGCAGACCTTGGCAATTGATGAGAATGACCACAAGCATGGAGGCTTGATGAGCTTGATGGAGTCCAAGAGTTGTTGGAGATGGATCAAAGCTAAGGACAAGCTATGGAGCTAAGTGTTTAGAATCCTTATCTAGTTGTTAGGGCTTTGAGTCCATAGGAAAAAAACAGACTATCAAGGGGGTCCAGGTCATTTTTCTTAGGTCATGTCTAGTCGATGATGTGCATGGATGCTCAGGGAAATCACAGGCACTAGGTGATAATGGAGAAGCCAAGGAGGTATATGAAGAAGCCGGGAAACAAAGTCAAGTGAGGACGAGGAGTTTTAGCTTCTAGACGTAGTGACTAGACAGAGGGGTCAGTGGTGACCGGACGTTACGGTCATTAGGAGGAATTGTCTAGGACTTTCAGTGAGCAGCGAGGAATCTGTGAGGTCTAGAAGCCATAGAGACCTGAAGGTCCGGTGAAGCATCTAGGCCCGCTTTAGTGTTTTGGTAATTAATGACGGCCCTTATTTTTGACTAACTACGTTGTTGAGATAATTGTGGTTGTAGTCATAATAAGGAATGGAATGATGGACGAAGTGGTATACATATGGATGGCTCAAGGCAAAGGTATCTTGATAGGGTTTTTCTGTTTTGCCGGTCACAAGGAGATTAGAGTTGAGTGACCGGATTATAGGTTAAATGCCGTACTATGAAGAGGGATCGATGAGATGACCTTGAGTATCCATGGTTGCCACAAATGCTCAAAGCCTATCGTTGTGAGTGGTTCGTTGAGAGACAGCTAAGGGATATAGAAAGGAGGGCTGGCAGAACGCTCCTGACGGTCTGACCGTCGGGATCCACGGTCTGACCGTAGGTGCCTCTCAGAGACGGCCAGAGAAGTTGGTCCTCGGGTGGCTCGGGTGGTGGCCCGACGATCTGACCGTCGGGATCCACGGTCTGACCGTGGGTGCTCCCCAGAGACGGCCAGAGGATTGAGTTCTCTGGTGGCTCGAGAGATGGCCCGATGGTCTGACCGTCCCAAGCCACGGTCTGACCGCCGTCACATGTCTGGTGTCGACAGAGAAGCTGGTCTCGGGTGAAAACTAAAAGTGTCCCAACGGTCTGACCGTGTGGGATGTCGGTCTGACCGTCAGGCTCGTGTCAGAACAAGTTTGAAAGTCAAACTAGCCGTTGGGTTGTACGACGGTCCGACCGTGTGGAGTCACGGTCAGACCGTCCAGCGCACAGAAAGCTGTAACGGCTAGTTTTCAAAGAATGGGCTATTTATAGCCCCTCTATGCCGTGCATAGAGGGGAGGTTGGCCATTTGAAAAGTATTGTACACCCTTTGGAGCTTATTCCTCTCTCACACAAAGCCCTAGTGGAAAGATTGCAAGTGTGTGAGTGTGAGTGCCCTAAACTTGAGTGAGTTGAGCATTGTGGCACTTGGGATCCTCAAGCAAGCGTCATCGACTTGTTACTCTTGGAGGTTGTCGCCTCCTAGACGGCTTGGAGGAGTCAAATCCGTGAGCCCTTCAAGAAGTGTGTAAAGGAGGCTCGGACTCTTGTGAGAGGTGCGGTGCTCGCCTCGCCGGAGTGGTGAAGAGCAACCCTAGTGCAATTGAGGTTTGAAGAGGTTCAAGGTATTGATTGTGTTATATCTCAAGTTGTTCTTTGTGAGCACTTCTTGGTGGTGGAGAAGTGGATACTTGAGGAGAGTAGCATATCATACGCTTGAATCCACCTCAACGTGGATTAGGGGTGATCGGCAAATCACCAATACCACGGGAAAATATCCTTTGTCTCTTGTCATGTTGTTCTTTTGTTGTTTACATACTAGAAGTTGCATGATGTATGTCACCTAGGATTGTCAACCTACTTTAGTTCAAACCTAGGTTTAGTTGTCTTGTGCTTGCTTTTATCCAATTGTCTTTAAATTCCGCAATTAGTCGGATAGTTAGCTTTTAATTTGTTAATTCGGCTATTCACCCCCCCTCTAGCCGGGGTCCTTCGATCCTACAAGTGGTATCAGAGCAGGTTCTCCCTAAATTGATTGGAATTCATCTTTCGGGAGAAGGATTATGGGTAGTAACACGGTGAACGTTGGTCACGCGCTATTCTTTGATGGTCAAGACTTTGATTATTGGAAGACATGTATGTTGATTCATCTTGAGGCCGTGGGGGAGACCGTGTTGAACATTGTGGAAGAAGGTTATGTGGTTCTTGATCCGGCACATTCCACACCCGCCGACAAGGAAAATATCAAGGCCAATGCTCAAGCCAAGAACATTCTCATTCGATCCCTATGCAAGGAGGAATATCATAGAGTGTGCAAGCTCAAGACCGCATATGAGATGTGAAAAACTCTATTGGAAGCTCATGAGGGCACCAAGATGGTCAAGAGTGCCAAGTTGTTTATTTGCAAGGGCAAATTTGAAGGATTTACATTGTTGCCCAATGAAGAGTTGAAGGCCGCCTTTGCAAGATTGAACAACATGGTGAATGATCTCAAGGATCTTGGTCATGAAGTTCCCGATGTTGATATATCTCATAAGTTCCTTAGAGCCTTGCCATCCAAGTATGAAACAATTGTTACCATGCTTGTGAGATCAAATTTGGAAGAAACAACTCCTTCGGAAATCTTGGGTGAAGTTCTCACTCATGATATCTTCAAGCAATCTCAAGTGGCTTCTAGGGATGATCAAGTCGATATGAAGAAGAAGAGTGTTGCTTTAAAGGCTAGTGTCTCTCACGATAATGATGATGAAGAGAGTGGCTCCGATGATGATGAGGATGTAGCCTTGATGGTGAGGAAGTTCAAGAAATTCATGAAGAAAGGCACATATAGGGGATTCAACAAAAATGGCAAGTCATCCAAGAAGAATCCATTTGCAAACAAGAAATGCTATGAGTGTGGAGAATTTGGCCATATCTCTACAAATTGCAAGAAGAAAATCCATAGTGATGATGATGATGATGAGCCAATAAAGAACAAGAAATTTGTAAAAAGGAAGTTTCTCAAGAAGTCCTCCAAGAAGAAAAATGGCAAGGCTTATTATGTTGAATGGGATTCCGATGCTAGTTTGGATACCGATTCCGATGATGAAGATGACAAGCCTTCCAAGAAGGGTCTTGCCAGCATTGCTATCAAGGAAGCCCCATCCCTATTCGATTCACATTATTGCTTCATGGCAAAAGGTGAATCCAAGGTATGCAATGATGACTATGAGCCTTCTTATGATGAACTAGTTGAAATGCTTAGTGAACTTGATGATGTGTTGGGTGGCATAAAGAGCAAGTACAAGGACTTGAAGAGAAAGCACTCTTCTCTCCAAGAAGCTTATGATGAGCTAAAGTCATCTCATGAGGATCTAAAAGAAACTCATGAGAAGTTTGAGGAAACTCATAAGATTTATGTAGCCCAACACACCAACAAGGTCCAAATTGATGCCGGTGTGTCTTGCAATTTGATTGATGATATGCCTATTGCTCATGTTACATCTTCTAGCATATCTACTTCATGTGATGATTTACTTACTATACCATGCCCTTCTAAGATTGATACTTGCATGAATAATGTGAATGCTTGTGATCCCTTGCTTATTGTTGAAAATCATGAATTAAGGGATACCGTTGATCACCTTGTTGATGCTCTTGCTAAGTGTCATAAGGGTGAAAATGTTTTTAATGAAATGTGGAAGTGTCAACGGTTCACTCTCAAGCATGAAGGTCTTGGATATATCCCCAAGAAAAACAAAAATGCCTTTGTTGCTAAAAAGTCCACATTTGTTAAAGAAAGTGGCTTGTATTGCTCTATGTGCAAGAATACCGGACATCTTGCAAAAGATTGTATCGGTAAGAGAATTGCTAATGTTGCTATGGATGCTTCTTACATGCTTGTTAAATCATCCAATGGTGTTGTGCATGCTAAGTTTGTTGGTAAAAATAATGTTCACACTAGGACAAACATGAATGACACATTTGGAAATGGAATGAAGAAAAGGTCCATTTGGGTGCCAAAGGTGTTGGTGACTAATCTACAAGGACCCAAGCAAATTTGGGTACCTAAGAACAACTAAACTTGTTTTGTAGGTGAACTACAAGTCCGGAGGAAGGCATTGGGTGCTTGATAGTGGATGCACTCAACATATGACCGGAAATGGGAAAAGGTTCACCTCAATTGAAGAAGGAAGTTCGGATTATGAAAGGATCACCTTTGGTGATAATAGCAAAGGAAAAGTGAGAGGAATGGGAAAGATTGCTATCTCAAATGACCTCTCAATCTCAAATGTATTGCTAGTTGAATCTTTGAGCTACAACTTGCTATCCGTGGCTCAATTGTGTGATCTTGATCTTATTTGCAAATTCTCATCAAGTGGTGTTGTGATTACAAGTGTGAAGGATGATAGTCTTATCTTCAAGGGATTTCGTCATGGCAATCTTTATCTTGTGGATTTCTCTTCTAGTGATGCAAGCTTGAGCACTTGTTTATTCACCAAGTCATCCAAAGGTTGGTTATGGCATAGAAGACTTGCCCATGTTGGAATGAACCAACTCAAGAAATTAGTGAAGCACAACTTGGTTGTTGGTATAAAGGATGATATCTTGTTTGAAAAGGATAAATTATGTAGTGCTTGCCAAGCCGGGAAGCAAGTGGCTAATACTCATCCTACCAAGAGTGTCATGTCAACTTCAAGGCCTTTGGAATTGTTGCATATGGATTTATTTGGCCCTACCAAATATCAAAGCATTGGTGGAAATAGCTATTGCCTTGTCATTGTTGATGACTTCTCAAGATATACATGGGTGTACTTCCTTAGTGACAAATCAATTGTATTCACCATATTCAAAGGGTTTGCCAAAAGAGCCGAAAATGAATATGAATTCAATATCAAGAAGATTAGAAGTGATAATGGCTCCGAATTCAAGAATACAAGAATTGAAGATTATTGTGATGAAAAGGGAGTCAAACACGAATTCTCAACCAAGTACACCCCGGAGCAAAATGGAGTTGTTGAGAGGAAGAATAGAACTTTGATTGAAATGGCAAGATCAATGCTCTCCGAGTACAATGTATCGGATAGTTTTTGGGCCGAGGCAATCAACACCGCTTGTCATGCATCAAATAGATTATATTGCCACCGGTTGTTGAAAAAGACCCCTTATGAATTGCTTATTGGAAGAAAGCCCAACATCTCCTATTTTCGTGTCTTTGGATGCAAATGCTATATCTTGAAGAAAGGAGCAAGATTATCAAAATTCCTCAAATAGCAAGGCATATAGAGTGTACAATCAAAATTCGGGACTAGTAGAGGAAGTATATGATGTGGAATTTGATGAAACAAATGGATCACAAGATGAGCAAGAAAATTTGGATGATGTGGGAAATGAAGAATTGAGAAATGCTATGAAGAACATGACAATTGGTGATGTGAGGCCTAAGGATGAAGGTGACTCAAATGTGACCTCTTCCCCTCTCTTTCAAGTGAACCAAGATTCATCAACCTCTAGTGCTCAAGCTCAAGCTAGTGATGGTGGTGAGTCAAATCTTCAACCGGAAAATGGCTCAACCTCCACTCCATCACACCATGCTAGAACAATTCACCATGCCATTGCAAAAGATCATCCGGTAGATCAAATTGTTGGTGACCTAAGCAAAGGTGTTCAAACTAGATCAAGACTTGCTTCATTTTGTGAACACTTCTCTCTTGTGTCTTATGGTGAACCAACTCGGGTAGAAGAAGCTTTGAGAGACCCGGATTGGGTAAATGCTATGCATGAAGAATTGAACAACTTTGCACGAAATGAAGTTTGGGAGTTAGTCAAAAGGCCACAAGATCACAATGTTATTGGCACAAAGTGGATTTACAAGAACAAACAAGATGAGAATGGAATAGTTGTGAGAAACAAAGCAAGATTGGTTGCACAAGGCTATACTCAAGTTGAGGGATTGGATTTTGATGAAACATTTGCTCCCGTGGCTAGACTTGAGGCAATTAGAATTTTACTGGCATATGCAACTAATCACAAGATCAAGCTATATCAAATGGATGTGAAAAGTGCCTTCTTGAATGGCACAATTAGTGAGCTTGTCTTTGTGGAGCAACCACCGGGTTTTGAAGACCCAAGGAAGCCAAATCATGTTTACAAGTTGTCCAAGGCCTTATATGGACTCAAGCAAGCACCTCGTGCTTGGTATGAGAGATTAAGGGATTTTCTTGTCTCAAAGGGCTTCAAAATTGGAAAGGTGGACACCACTCTATTCACCAAGAAAATTGGCAAAGATTTCTTTATATGCCAAATCTATGTGGATGATATTATCTTTGGATCAACCAATCAAGAATTTTGTGAAGAATTTGGTGAAATGATGTCCCGAGAATTTGAAATGTCCATGATTGGTGAATTGAGTTTCTTCCTTGGCCTACAAGTGAAGCAAATCAATAATGGGACATTCATCTATCAAAGCAAATATATGAATGATCTTCTCAAGAGATTTGGAATGGAAAGTGCAAAATCAATGTCTACTCCTATGGGAAAGAATGCACATCTTGATCTTGATGAAGAAGGCAAACCGGTTGATCAAAAGCTATATAGGTCTATGATTGGAAGCTTGCTATACCTCACCGCATCTAGGCCGGATATTATGTTTAGTGATTGCATGTGTGCAAGGTTTCAAGCCGCACCTAAAGAAAGCCACATGATTGCCGTCAAGAGAATATTGAGATATTTGAAGCAAACTCAAGATATGGGTTTGTGGTTCCCAAATGATGGTCAATTTATTCTCATTGGATATTCGGATTCGGATTATACCGGTTGCAAAATTGATAGAAAGAGTACCTCCGGTACTTGTCAATTGCTTGGAACCTCTCTAGTCTCGTGGTCATCCAAGAAGCAAAATTCGGTAGCTTTATCAACCGCCGAGGCCGAATATGTCTCCGCGGGAAATTGTTGTGCCCAATTATTGTGGATGAAGCAAACTCTAATGGACTATGGGATTAACTTTGATTGCATACCTCTCTTGTGTGATAATGAAAGTGCCGTGAAGATTGCTACAAATCCAGTTCAACACAAGAGGACCAAGCATATTGATATTCGGCATCATTTTCTAAGAGATCATGTGAGCAAAGGTGATATTGTCATGAAAAGTGTGAGGACCGATGATCAATTGGCGGATATCTTCACTAAGCCTCTTGAAGAAGCTCGGTTTTGTAAGCTACGGAGTGAGCTAAATATTCTTGACCTCTCACATATCTCCTAGCATCTTGCTTAGTTGCTTTATGTCTCTCTCTTCACGTATGCATTTTTTTTTCATATGTGCCATGTTATTGCATTGAAAGTTAGTTCACACATTTAGGGGGAGCACTATACCACTCATGTGTCTCGCTACCCTCAAAATGTGGACAAATCAACAAAGATGCCATACTAGTCTTGATTTTGCTCATGTTGGTCAAAAGGACAATTTTTGTTTATTTAGGGCTCGATTGATTGAAGAAGGGATCTTGTTGCTTGTTTTGATGCTATCATCACTTTTCTTTGGCTCTCTTGAAGATTCTCTTTTGCCTTCTCTCGCCTATTCTCTCAATCTCTTATCGAATCAATTTTTGAGAAGAGGCTTCTTACAAAAATTGTAGAGATGGTGATCATAACCATTTTTGTATTGTCAACTCAGTGAGATGATCCATCGGTTGAGATTAATTTGAATTTGAAATTCGTTTTGAAAACTTCTTATGGTCGCCTTTCAACCTAATATGGCATCTTGTGAGTTTAGCATATTGGATCGTATATCTTCATATATATATTGGTTCCAAAATGCCTATGTGACTCATACATTCCCAAAAATATCCTCATTCCATCTTTTTGGACACTTGTGCAAATTATTGCAATTTTGCTTGTTTTTATCTTTGTTTCATTCATACATGCATAATTCATATCATGGATGATCAAGAATCATGGTTATATTTCTTGAAGAGTTGAAGTTATCTTGGATATGATGGAATTCATTAAGCTATCGTTTTGAACAAAGTATGGAATGATTGGCGAAGGTTTGAATTGATTTGGATGAGAAACTTGAAAGCAGCTGTCAACAATCTGAAAGCACCCTCACGGTCAGACCGCCATATGCCACGGTCAGACCGCCAGACAGCCATCTGAGTACCGAAAGGTGGAGATTTTTTTTCTTCTTGTCCCCGCGGTCAGACCGTCCGCCCACGGTCAGACCACCAGCGTCGGCCGAGTCAAAACCCACCTGTCCCTTGTGACTCTCTTATTTCCTCATACCCCTTCGTCTCCAACTCTTCCAAACCCGAAAGTGACTCCTCCAAAGAGCTCTCCTCTCTCCTCTATGGATCTCCATTGGAAGGACTCCATCCCCTAGGGTCCACGATCCAACCGGGAGGGGATCCGGTCTCTCCAAGGACTTCTCCACCATGAGTGACCGGTATTTCATCGTTTTCCCTTCTCTCCCATGGTTTCATTGGTTTTCTCTCAAGGGGCTGTTGTTAGGGATAGACTATTTGCGCCATGGATTCTTTGTATGATGATTGGAGAGTGATTTCTAGCCCTAATAACAACATCTTTACAAAGTTTGAGGGATCGATTTGGTGGTTCTCATGAACATTGATGCTAGGGTTACATTTTGGGATTCTTGCTTATGGCCATGGATTAGTGAAATTAATGGATGGAAAAGCTTCATAGTACTTATTTAAACTTATATGAGAAGAATTGTTGGCACATGTTGAGGATTTGGCTAGAAATTCCATGTGCAGTTTTGTGGCAGCCAAACCTCACCCGACGGTCTGACCGCCAATATCACGGTCAGACCGCCAGGGCAGGACAGAGACATGTTCAGTCAAATGCTTATGACTCTTAATTGTTGGATTGCTTATACATGATTATTGTTCGATCATTTTCAGTAATCGTCGCACAGTAAGGAAAGTGGTGGCGTCCGTGTTCAAAGCCGGGACAAGCAAGAAGCGAAGGGCACCCCGCTCTGATGATGATTACTCACCCTCTCAAAGTGCTACTGCCGATGCTTCTGAGTTTGGTCAGTCCACCAATGAGGTAGAAATGGATGAGGCACAAGGAGATGATCTGCTGTTTGACCCCACAGAGTATACTGGAGAAAAGAAACAGTGGGCATCACATGAATACTATAAAGCCAGACAGAAAGTGGCTTATTCTCAGGATACAGACTCACCCACACCTCAGTTTCACACTCGGGTGCAACATGATGCTTTCAATGGTATGTTAATTGACAAAACAGTATTCACTCACAAGTACACAGATTGGCCATATCTGGCTCAATTTCCAACTGTGAGTCCTCTCTCTGCAAAATTCCAAGCTTTGGGATTGCATGCCTTTGTGGCACATAAGCAAGATTGGAATGAAACTGTTATCCGGCAATTTTATGCCACCATTGAGGTTGACTTCCCAAGCAAAACTCTGACATGGATGACTAATTCAAGGAGGTTTACTGCCACATTTGCAGAGTTTGCTGAGGCGAATGAAATTGACTATAATGTCACTAATGATCAAATTGATGTGCTTGAGCAGGAGCTACTTAAAGAGCCTGAGTGGGTCAAGTACTATGTTGATGATCCTCAGATAAGGAAATTGGGCAATGTTGGAGGTCTTCTCTATATGCCCAAGGTGATCAACAAGATAGTGAGGATGACCTTTTATCCTCGAGGTGGAAACTCTGATGCTATTCGGGACTACTATTGGAACATAATTGACTATATCATGCAAGGTCAAGTGTTTGATGTGGTCCTCCTGATGATGAAGGAGATAGAGAGCTACAGCATGGCAGTAAGGACTAGTCTTTACTATGCTCCTTATATTATGTCTCTAATTCTCCAGAAGAGCAATTTTCCAACTCGGTATCTTTTTAAGAAACATCCTCGATATCAGCCTTTTAGCTCGGTAAAACATGAACTCATAGCACCACCAGATGCAGAAGGTGAGGAAGAAGAGGAAAATATTCAGCCGGAAGTTCCTCAGGCACCACAGGGTCCTCAGATGCCACCACCTCCCCAGATGGATTGGTCACAGTTTGCTCCTCCGCCTCCGGCATTCTTTGCAGGGATGACCCCTTATCTTGATCAGTACTTTCAGCCTGTGATGCAGAGGTTTGATCAGATACAAGCCTCAAGTATTGAGGCTCGTAATTCCTATGAGGCAGCCAGGTCTTCATATGAGGCAGCTAGAACATCCTATGAGGCAGCGAGGACTTCTATTGATGATCTCACCACTAGGATGCAGGGTTTAGAGTCTAACTATGATGCTCTATCTTCACACATTTATAGCTACTTTCCTGCACCAGTGCCACCTCCAGAGTTTTTCCAGCCACCATGGTATGCCCCTCCACCTCCTCCTCAAGATGATTGAAGTCTTGACCATTTTTTGGTCAGTTGATGCCAAAGGGGGAGAACATGAAGAAGTGATGCTATGATGAGATGCCAGAGTCAGGGGGAGAAAAGGAAACAAAGATGCAAGCCAGAGTCAGAGGGAGAAAAGGAAACAAAGATGCAAGCCATGATTCTTGATCTATCTATCTTGCATTTGCATGTGCATCTCATATCTTACTTTCATGCACATTTGAACTTTTTTGAACTTATTTGTGTTTGTTGAACTATGTAACTTTGTTGGATTGTAATTTCTTTATGCACCTTGAACCATTTGCTCTTTTATCTGTGCTCATCTCATCTTAATGGTTCAAATGTGTGGATGATGAGGGTGTTCTTACTTGTAATGTTCAATATTGCTATATATTGGTTATTTTTTGCCTCCTCGCATCCAATGGTACAAGGTAAACTCCACCAATTTGTTCTTTTGAAAATATGCATTGCCATGTTTGATATATCTTGATCAATGCACCAATTTAGGGGGAGTTTTACCATTTGCTGAGTTCATTAACTTTTTCACATGTACATGTATTGAAAATTCTATAGCATGTGATCTTTATCTTGTGACTCACCTTAGAGTTTTTCTTTATTGTCTTTATCGGCTTTATATCACTTCTTATGTTGTCATCAATTACCAAAAAGGGGGAGATTGAAGCATCTAGGCCCGCTTTAGTGTTTTGATAATTAATGACGACCCTTATTTTTGACTAACTACGTTGTTGAGATAATTGTGGTTGTAGTCATAATAAGGAATGGAATGATGGACGAAGTGGTATACATATGGATGGCTCAAGGCAAAGGTATCTTGATAGGGTTTTTCTGTTTTGCCGGTCACAAGGAGATTAGAGTTGAGTGACCGGATTACAGGTTAAATGTCGTACTATGAAGAGGGGTCGATGAGATGACCTTGAGTATCCATGGTTGCCACAAATGCTCAAAGCCTATCGTTGTGAGTGGTTCGTTGAGAGACAGCTAAGGGATATAGAAAGGAGGGCTGGCAGAACGCTCCTGACGGTCTGACCGTCGGGATCCACGGTCTGACCGTAGGTGCCTCCCACAGACGGCCAGAGAAGTTGGTCCTCGGGTGGCTCGGGTGGTGGCCCGACGGTCTGACCGTCGGGATCCACGGTCTGACCGTGGGTGCTCCCCAGAGACGGCCAGAGGATTGAGTTCTTTGGTGGCTCGGGAGATGGCCCGACGGTCTGACCGTCCCAAGCCACGGTCTGACCGCCGTCACATGTCTGGTGTCGACAGAGAAGCTGGTCTCGGGTGAAAACTAAAAGTGTCCCAACGGTCTGACCGTGTGGGATGTCGGTCTGACCGTCAGGCTCATGTCAGAACAAGTTTGAAAGTCAAACTAGCCGTTGGGTTGTACGACGGTCCGACCGTGTGGAGTCACGGTCAGACCGTCCAGCGCACAGAAAGCTGTAACGGCTAGTTTTCAAAGAATGGGCTATTTATAGCCCCTCTATGCCGTGCATAGAGGGGAGGTTGGCCATTTGAAAAGTATTGTACACCCTTTGGAGCTTATTCCTCTCTCACACAAAGCCCTAGTGGAAAGATTGCAAGTGTGTGAGTGTGAGTGCCCTAAACTTGAGTGAGTTGAGCATTGTGGCACTTGGGATCCTCAAGCAAGCGTCATCGACTTGTTACTCTTGGAGGTTGTCGCCTCCTAGACGGCTTGGAGGAGTCAAATCCGTGAGCCCTTCAAGAAGTGTGTGAAGGAGGCCCAGACTCTTGTGAGAGGTGCGGTGCTCGCCTCGCCGGAGTGGTGAAGAGCAACCCTAGTGGAATCGAGGTTTGGAGAGGTTCAAGGTATTGATTGTGTTATATCTCAAGTTGTTCTTTGTGAGCACTTCTTGGTGGTGGAGAAGTGGATACTTGAGGAGAGTAGCATATCATACGCTTGAATCCACCTCAACGTGGATTAGGGGTGATCGGCAAATCACCGATACCACGGGAAAATATCCTTTGTCTCTTGTCATGTTGTTCTTTTGTTGTTTACATACTAGAAGTTGCATGATGTATGTCACCTAGGATTGTCAACCTACTTTAGTTCAAACCTAGGTTTAGTTGTCTTGTGCTTGCTTTTATCCAATTGTCTTTAAATTCCGCAATTAGTCGGATAGTTAGCTTTTAATTTGTTAATTCGGCTATTCACCCCCCCTCTAGCCGGGGTCCTTCGATCCTACATCCAGTCAGTAGGGTTGAGACCTAGGTAGAGAGGAAGTTGTGCAAGAAATATTTCTAGACTGGAGAGGGAAACGGACCAGACGGATCGGTCAAGCTAACCGTACGGTCCCATCAGTAGGGGTCAGCAGAGGGGTAGAGCCGTTGGTGCTGAAGATTGTAGTGATCGGAGGGTCCGGTCAGGCAGTGACCGGACAATCCGATCAGTATGCTCAGAAAGCTGATTTTGTGAAGCAACGACTAGTTTGAGGTTGGAAGCCTATATAACTTCATTGATGGGGTCTTGGAGACCTCTCTTGGCCAGTGGAATTGCTTGGAGCATTTGGTGAGGGCCAATAGGAAAAGAGGAGAGCACTAGGAGGAGATATTGCATATCTTGAGAGTGCTAGTGAGAGTAACTTGAGCATTGATGTGCATCTAAGGCTAGGGTATCCTTAACGGTGTGATCTAGGTTGTTACTCTTGGTGTATGGTGAGACCTAGACTGGTTAGGTGTCGGTGATCGAGCCTATTGTGATCAGTTGTGAAGGCCGTCATATGTTTGTACATGGTTTGAGCCCGCCGGTGAAAGGAGCATCAATAGTGAGCGCCCATGTCGGCTCCATGAGTCTGGCAAGTTCTTGAGGGAGGCGAGCTTGTGCCTTGGTGACAGTGGTGACGCAACCGTGTCTTCACTCCGGGAGTGGTTGTGGGCTCATGTGCGAGAACTCCACATTAGTGGCGGGAGGGACCGGTACTCCGGCGGGAGTGGTCCAACGAGGAGTAGGGGAAGGTGCCATTTTTCCGAGACCTCGAGAAAAAATCATGAGTCATCTCTTACTCTACTCCTTACTATGATGCTTTACTTTCCAAATTTACATATTGTGCCATTCATGCTTGTATGATTGCCTTGCTCTAGTTGACAACCTAGTGGACTTGCATGAATAGGCTTCTTTACTTGCTACTAGTGCTTAGCTTCCATACTTGATCACTAGCATATATAGGAGTTGCTTTGGCTTGATTACTCACCCTTGTATGTATTGTGCTACTCATGTTTGTGTGCCCGAGTTCCTTATCTTATAGCATTACTTGAGTAGGCTCCTTTGTTAGCTTGTTGTTTGCTTCTACGTGTCTTTAATACTAGCTTGCACAGAAGTTGTATTGCCTTCTATATGATCCACTAGTATGCTTAGGTTATTGATCCTTTCATAAGTTTATTATCTTGCTAGTGTGATCACCACTAAGATTGTGTAGGAGTTGTTTTGAGTGCTCGATTTTAGGAATTGGCGAATTTGGTACATATAGCGAGTTCCCAATTCACCCCCCCCCCCCCCTCTCAGTCACTCGGTCCTTTCAAGTGGTATCAAAGCCAAGTGATCATCTTACGGCTTAACCGCCTTGAGTAGTGACCTTATTGAGTTGGGATGTCATCCCATTCGGGGCCGGGTCATGGCTAATGGAAGGATTATTTGAAAAGCTACCTAAATTCCATGATTCCGAATGAGTTCATGGATACTCTTGTGGACTTTGCCAATACCTTATTGATAATCATATGTATGATGATAGTGATGATTGTGTTGATGTGCCTAGTTCTAGTGAGTGCCTAGATTCTTCTAGTGTTGACTTGATAGGTTGCTCTACAAGTGTGCCTAATGTAATGATTGATGATGTATCTCTTGATCTTGCTTGCTCCACTAGCATGACTTGGATTGATGATGATTGTGAGCTTTTTATTGATCATGCTAATGATCCACTTGTTGAGGAGTTTCTTGCTTTTTGTGCTAATGAGAATAAGGACTTACTTGACTCTCTTATTCACTTGCAAGGTACCGTGGACAGAATTGTCATGACTACTTTTGAGCTTCCCAAGATATTGATTGTCGAGAAGATCCTCACCTTACTCCCTAGCAGCAAGCTCCTCTACACCACTCTCGATCTCATCATGGAAAAGAATCTTTCTATTGATGATGTGATCAGGCTACTCTTCACGGATGAGGAGATCACCGCAAGCTTGGCTGGAGAGAAGACTTCCAAGGAAAACAATGGAGCATCTTCAAGCAAAGGAGAAGAAGTAGCTTCGAGCTCAAACTTCTTTGATCCCTCCACAAGATTGCCTTGCAACAGCTTCTACAACCCCTTCGGAGCAAGATCTTCACCAAGCTCATTATCAACCACTTTGTCGAGCTCTATCTCAAGTGCCATTCCAAATTCTACTCTAAGCACTTCGGGTGGACCACGTATTAGTGTAGGGGGAGCACCAACAACAATGCTCACTCGATCATTTGAGATGATCAATCTCACCACTACGGCTCCACTGCCTCCACCTCCTCCACCACAAGATCGACATTGGCATCTTTGTCGACCTTACAAACAAGATCTCTTCTTTCAACTTGGTGAATTTGTGAAGAATCCGAATGGTGAACTTTGTGATACTCTCTTGAGCATTTGTGATCTTGTGTGTAGGATAAACTCCTTCAGAGGTCTTCGAAGGATTGCACCACATGAAGTGATTGACAAGCTCCTCCAACAAATCACAACTCCTGAGAGGGGTTCCTTACTTGAGGAGGTAGTCAATAGAAGGCATGAGCTCTCAATCGAGAGGGCAATAGAGATGATCCTCGTTCTCCACTCACAAGTGGGACATGTGCTTGAGTACATCACTGGTCTCTATGATCCTCCCCATTACTACATTGACCTCGACAACATACACATGGGAGATGGTCATGGACATTGAAGGTATCGTGCTCCTCACTATCCCATTAGGAGGAGACTTTAGGAAGGGATTGCAAGAATCCCTATCTATGAGGATGGTCTTATCATTCGATGCAATGAGGTTAGTGCTAGTCAATCAAGTAATGCTTTGGATACTAACCCTTCTTCATATAGTGTTTGTCTTATGGCTACCACCAGGGTCAACTATAAAAGTGGAGGTACTCATTGGATACTTGACAGTGGGTGCACTCAACACATGACCGGGAAGCCAATCATGTTCACCACCATTGATGAAGACAAAGACAGTGAGAAGATGACTTTTGGGGATAACTCAAAGGGGAGAGTTAGAGGATCAAGCAAGGTGGCCATTACTGAGGACTTCCATCTCTCTAAGGTCTTTCTTGTGGAAACCCTCAACTTCAACCTCCTGTCTATCAGTTAGCTTTGTGACATGGGATTAAAGTGTACATTTGATGAGGATGGTGCGAAGATTGAAAATGCAAAGAAGTGACTAGTATTTCATGGAGTGAGGTATAGAAACTTGTATGTCATGGATTTCAAATCAAGCAATATGCCACCAAGTACTTGCCTATTCACCAAGGCAACAAAATGATGGTTGTGGCATAGAAGACTAGCACATGTTGGAATGAATCAACTCAAAAAAGTGGTAAAAAGGAAGCAAGTTGCATCATCTCATCCCACTAAGGGTGTGTTTGGTTGGGCTGTAGCCTTTGGAAAAGTAGCTGTGGGCTGTGGCTATGAAAAAAGTAGTTGTGAGATATGAGCTGTGAGGAAGCCAAAAGTTGTTTGGTGAGTTAGCTATGACTTTTGAGAAAGCTGCTGAATGGATCCCACATGTCATTCATAACCCTTTCCACTCATCTCTCTCTCTCACTCTCACTAACGTGCGGGTCCCACTCATCAGCCCCTTCTTCTTCCTCCCGCGGTCACAGGACGGCACTGTTGCTGCGTCCGGTGACCTCCCGGGTCACATGACGGCAATGTTGCTTCGTCCGGTGGCCTCCCAGGGTCACAGGACGGCACTGTTACTCCATCCTATGACCTCCCGGGGTCACCGGCACTATTGCTCCGTCCTGTAACCTCCTCTTGCACGTGCTCCTCGTCGGCTCCGCCTCTTCTGCCCTCGCTCCTCCTCCCCCACTTCCGTCTCCACCTCTTCCTCTTCTCCGTCCTCTCACCTCGCCTCCGCTCCCACTCCCCCACTCCCCCACTCCCGCTCACCATCCCGCTCCTCCACTCCCGCCTCCTCGATTTGAGGCCGCCGCCGCTGCCATTCAATTTGGGACCACCGATGGGGAGCGGTGGGGCGCGATGGAAAGCGGCGCCGTAGGGCATGGTGGGGCATGATGGGGAGTGGCGGGGCACGGTGGGGAGCAGCACGGTGGGTAGCAATGGGGCGTGGTGGGGAGCAGCGCGGTGGGGAGCGGCACCGCCCACCTGGGAAGACGAGAGAGAGAGACAAGAATTGAAAATAACGAATCAGTACGCCACTTACTAGTGGCATTGCGGGTAATTTTTACAAAAACGAGGAAGTTGCAGCCGCCGGAAGCAAGCCTTCCCCTACTATAAAAAATAAACACACGAAAAGCTGCTTTTGTGGAAGAAGGCCAACAAAAGCTCAACTGTTTGGTTGGGCTTCTGGCTTTTTGGAAGCAAAAGCAACTCTGGAAGCCCAACCAAACAGACTCTAAGTCATTCATGTATGCATCTCGTCCTTTAGAGCTCTTGCATATGAATTTGTTTGGGCCAACACATTACAAGAGTCTGGGAGGAAATCTATATTGCTTGGTGATTATGGATGACTTCACAAGATACACATGGACCTTCTTTCTTGTGGACAAGTGTCAAGCATGTGACATCTTCAGAAAATTTGCAAGGAGAGCAAAGAATGAATTCAAGGCCAGCATTGTGAAGATAAGCAGTGACAATGGAACTGAGTTTAAGAACACAACAGTAGGGGAATATTGTGACAAGAAAGGGATCAAGCATGAATTCTCCGCTACATATACTCCTGAGCAGAATGGAATAGTGGAGAGGAAGAACAAGACACTCATCACCCTTGCTTGTGTCATGTTGGATGAGTATGGAACTCATGAGAGGTTTTGGGCTGAAGCAATCAACACAGCATGCTACACCTCCAACCGTGACTACCTCTACTGGTTGTTGAAGAAGACATCCTATGAGCTATTAGCTAGACAGAAACCAAATTTTTCCTATTTTTGGGTCTTTGGCTGCACCTGCTACATTCTCAAGAAGAGGAGGAAGCTCGGAAAATTTGAGAGCAGAACTGATGAAGGTATTCTTGTTAGGTATTCAGGGACTTCCAAAGTATAACGGGTCTACAACTCAGCTATAGGATGTGTAGAAGAATCTTATGATGTGTAATTTGATGATGATGAGTCAAATGGTTCTCAGAAAGGAGATAAGTTTCATGAAGTAAACATTGGAGATAAGCCTATGAGGGAAGCCTTGAGAAACATGCCCATGGGCGAGGTTTTACCCCACGAGGCCAATAATGGTGATATTGATGAGCCCTCAACTCCACCACCTCAACCAGCCTCTTCCTCTGAGGTGCAAGAAATAATCCAAGATGTCATTGCCTCTCCCACTAGCTCCTCCCAAGATTCATTGAGAGTGCATCCACCTACCCATGAGGAAACCCAAGTGAGAAGTGAGCCCCAAGCCTACCCACATACTTCACATCGAGCCACTTCTCCAAGCTCCTCACACAACAGCCCCACATCCTCACCAAGCTCTAGCTCCAAAACAACAAAGCATATGAGTGATTCTCCTACCTCACTAAGAATCCAAGACACTCATATCTCAAGAGAGCGAGCAATCCATGATGCACAAAATACTTCACCTAGAGCTCCTTCCACTCAAGAAGAACATTATCCTAGACCCAAGGCCATCAACAAGTATCACTCATATGACTTGATCATTGGGAGTCCATCTCAAGGTGTTAGGACAAGGAGAAATCAATACAAGCCCAACTATGTGAGTGAAGGAAATGATGAGGAGGCAAATGTTGCAATTGAGAACTTCTCTTTTGCCTCAATGATTGAACCCACTACAATTAATGAAGCTATAGATGATCACAAGTGGGTAATGTCTATGTAAGAAGAATTGAATAACTTCAAGAGATGCAAAGTATAGAAATTGGTTGAGAGGCCCAAGAATCACAATGTGGTTGGCACCAAGTGGGTCTTCAAGAACAAGTAAGATGAGAAAGGAGCAATTGTCAAGAACAAGGCTCGCCTAGTGGCCAAGGAATATTCTCAAGTGGCGGGTATTGACTTTGAAGAAACATTTGCACCCGTGGCCCGTCTTGAAGCAATTCGGATCTTACTTGCCTATGCATCACATAATGGCTTCAAGCTCTATCAAATGGATGTCAAAAGTGCCTTCTCGAATGGAGAGATTAGTGAGAAATCCTATGTGGAACAACCCCCAGTTGAGGGCCCTAAACATCCACGATATGCGTACAAATTGAATTAAGCTCTCTATGGTCTCAAGCAAGCACCAAGGCCGTGATATGAACACTTGAGGAACTTCCTTCTCAAGAATGGTTTCAATATTGGAAGCATTGATAGCACCTTGTTCACAAGACATGTTGGGAAGGACCTCTTTATGTGCCAAATTTATGTGGATGATATCATCTATTGGTCAACCAATGAGAAGTTCAATGAGGAGTTCCGAGAAATAATGGCAAGGGAATTTCAAATGTCAATTATTGGAGAGTTGCATGTGTTCCTTGGTTTTCAAGTGAAGCAATTGAGGGAAGGTAATTTTATCTACCAATAGAAGTACACTAAGGACCTTCTCAAGAGATTCAACATGAAAAATTGCAAGCCCATACATACACCTATGGCAACAAGGAAATCCTTGGATGATGATGCAATGGGAAAACCGGTGAACCCAAAGCTCTATAGATTAATGATTGGTTCTTTGCTCTATCTCACCGCCTCAAGATTGGACATCATGTTGAGTGTGTGCTTGTGTGCACGCTATCAAGCAAATCCAAAGGAGTCCCCCTTGAAGGTCATAAAGAGAATATTGAGATACCTCAAGTACACACCTGCCATAGGATTATGGTATCCTAGAGGAACAAGCTTTGAGTTACTTGGGAACTCAGATTCGGACTTTACGGGTTGCAAGGTGAATAGGAAGAGTACATCGGGAGGTTGCCAATTCCTTGGAAGATCTCTAGTATCTTGGAGCTCAAAGAAGCAAAACTTGGTGGCTCTATCTACAGCCGAAGCGGAGTAAATGGTGGCGGGAGCTTGTTGTGCCCAACTTCTCTATATGAGGCAAATGCTCTCGGATTATGGCCTTAACTACACTCAAATGCCATTATATTGTGATAGTGAGGTGACAATCAAGATGGCTCTTAAAACTGGAGATCATGGTCATGCAAAGCATATACAAGTGAGGCATCACTTCATAAGGGACCATGTTGAGAAGAAGGATATTGAGTTGGTGAGTGTGTAGACTCGTGAACAATTAGCGAATATCTTTACCAAGCCACTCCACGAGAAAACCTTCAACAAGCTAAGGGGAGAACTCAGTGTTCTCGACCTTTCCAACTTCACATGAGTAACCCTTGAACTTGTCCTTTGTAAATGTGTATAGTGTTTATTTTGTTTGTTGTTTGTGCCTTTGTTTTATGCTTGTTTCTCTTTGCTTGTAGGTCAACTTCGAACCTCCTTGAGGGAGATTCCTCGCTACTGACTGAAAGTCCCAGACAATTCCTCCAAGTTATCGAGGGAGGCGAGCTTGTGCCTTGGTGGCAACGGTGACGCAACCGTGTCTTCGCTCCAGGAGTGGTTGTGGGCTCGTGTGTGAGAACTCCACATTGGTGGCGGGAGGGACCGGTACTCCGGCGGGAGTGGTCCAACGAGGAGTAGGGGAAGGCACCATCCTTCTGAGACCTCGGGAAAAAATAATAAGCCATCTCTTACTCTACGCCTTACTATGATCCTTTACTTTTCGCATTTACATACCGTGCTATTCATGCTTGTATGATTGTCTTGCTCTAGTTGACTACCTAGTGGACTTGCATGAATAGGCTTCTTTACTTGCTAGTAGTGCTTAGCTTCCATACTTGATCAATAACATGTATAGGAGTAGCTTTGGCTTTATTACGCACCCTTGTATGTAGTGTGCTCGAGTTCCTTATCCTATAGCATTACATGAGTAGGCTCCTTTGTTAGCTTGTTGTTTGCTTCCGCGTGTCTTTATCACTAGCTTGCATAGGAGTTGTATTGCCTTTTGTGTGATCCACTAGTATGCTTAGGTTGTTGTTCTTTTCATAAGTTTATTATCTTTCTAGTGTGATCACCACTAGGATTGTGTAGAAGTTGTTTTGAGTGGTCGGTTTTAGAAATTGGCGAATTTGGTACATATAGCAAGTTCCTGATTCACCCCCCCCCCCCCCCCTCCTCCCTCTTGGTCACTCGGTCCTTTCAAACATGTAAAAGACATTGAGTAAGAAATCTACCAACCAAAGTTTTGTCTTCTTCTTGTGATGATTGTCATGTGACCATATGGGACACAAGATGTAATGATAATGAACATGTCACTAATTCATCTCCACTCATAAAAATAAGGAGCACCACACCACTATTTGACTTCAATCTCAATAGCCAGGAATATATTTTGAAACAAATATGCAAAGTATCCTTATTTTGCATATAAGGAAACTAAAATTATGCATGTAAGGAAACTAAAATTAAAGTTCATAGGGAGAAGTTGGGCCAGTGATTGCCTAACATTGACAAGGAATATGTTTATTGATTATGTAGGTGAGACCACCACTGAATTATTTGGAAGCTTCTTGCCAAGATCGATTTGTAGACTGCAAGAATCTTAGTTTTGTCATTAGAAGTTATGTTTTATGATCTATTTTTTCTGTCTTGACAAGTTTAGACTAGCTTGTTACACTTCCTCTTATATAGAAAAATAAAACAAATGAGGGTTGATTTTGAACCTCATGGGTTTAAACTAAATAGGTTCATTCATGTTTGTATCCTCATGCTCCTCCCCACCCACCCCCACCCCCACCCCCAAAAAAAATCAAGAAAATCAGCCCAACTACTGATGCCACTAAAGTCAATATTTTGCCATCAATTATCCTAGAAAATAAAGGAGACTTAGGATGATCACCTTATATATTATGTCAAAATGGTGTAGGTAGAAAACATGCTAAAATGAGGTGAATCCATCAACAATTGATGAACGCATTACATTGGAGAGATCCCAGACTCGCCAATTGGATAATGAGTACCCAAACCTAAAATAATCAACATGAGAAACCACAATATCATAAAAAAAATGGGCTGAGGAGGCCACAAGGAGGCACCAACAAAAATTGTGGGTCAGTTGGGCCAGGCCCATCTCGGCTGAGCTGATTTTTGTCATCTGTTGCACCAAGATTTTGGCAGGAGGACACTCCCACCATCCTTTGCTGCATTCTGGTTTTCAGCCATGGATTCCCGCACCTCCAAACTGCCTCAAGATTAGTATAAAAGAAGGGATACCACCTTCATTTCAACACACACCAAGAAGGCTATGAAAATTGGCTTAGAATAGTTCTCGGTAGAGTTTCCAAGTCCCTCGAGAGGGTAGGTATATCTCTTATAACCTGCCTCCTTTGTAAGACTTTGATCCTAATGAATAGGAGTGTCTTACTCTTATGTAGTTCTTTCTTGTTATTATTATGATTGTTCATATGCTCTTGCAAGTACCTTTGCTTATGCTTAGTAGTTTGCATGTTAAAGAGGATTGTGCTATGTCAAGGTGCTAAGGTTCATGTGTATTTTGGATACTTTAGTGTAACATCCCAACCTGTCAGTAGCCTGTAGTTGTAGAAGTTGTAGCCTAAGAGATCCAAGAGTGAAGTGAAGTTATGGGTTTAATCTCACATTAAAAGTTTAAATGGGTGAGGGTTAGCATATAACCATCATTGTTCCAACAATAACACCTCCAGGTTAACCCTATTACATGAAGTGAGGACGAAACCGTAAGAGGGGTGTTGTGTGTGAATGTGCATGTCCGCCCCATAGGTGGGCTAGCGCGGTAAGCGGACTTTAGACGTAATGCATTACAATGGTATCACAGCCACAACTCTCGTTCCATGTGTGCCTGCACCAAGGGGAGGTCTTGGGTATCCGCTTGTCATGTTTATGGTGTTCTATCAAGGGCTTCAGCCCTTAAGGGGATGACTATAACACCCCATCCCTTTAGCAACCTGTATTTGTAGTAGTTTTGACCCAGCAGCAGAGGTGGGTGGTGTGCCCGTTATGCTGGTAGGACCAACAGCGGATGGGATCGCGACACTGGGCTACTTGGTGATGCTTCGAGAGGCATTGGTAGCATCAGCTCACCAGCCATTTCTTATAGTTGAAAGGCAAATTGGGGGTTGTCACCGGAAGGGGAACGAACTGCTTGGCTAGCTTTGAATGCTACTCTGAAGTGGATAAGACATGTGTCTCCACCAGTAGTATCTCGGTTTAACCTACTTCCATTGTTGTAAAACACTAATGGGTCTAGCACGTGAGCTACGATGCGCCAGGGAGTGCACTGTAGATTTGAGCTTGGTCGACACCTTGGGCCGAGAGTGCTTAGGGGACAGGGAGCGCTTTGGTGCAAATGATTCAATGGCGAGGAGATGGCTCTTGTTGGACTTACCTTTTTCAAATCAATTATTGCAGTTGGCAGAAACATCCTGATCGCACCCTTCAACTTGCTTAAGGTCGGACAGGAGCTTGCGCAACGGACAAGCCGTCTTCGTGGTGCCCAGGCCCTTCCCCTTGTCAGATGCTGGTTATGGGATCTTGGTGCTCTCTGTAGCCATTGCTGCCTGCTTCCTGGAGAGGCTGATGTTGGGGGCGTAGGCTCCATCTTTGTCTTCAATGCTTCCCCAATCAAGCTTTCCTGTGCTGGATTCATCACAGATCTCACCGGGAGTAAAGGCTAGTAGCTTTGGGGAAAGGGGATGGGGGCTTGCTGGGGTGGGGGAGGGGGAGGGGGTTTCTAGGTCATTGGTCGGGGTGGAGCGCCAGCCGGGGATGTCGATGCCGGTTGGGGGGAGCGCTCCTCACCCGTAACTCATTTTAATGTTGTGGCCCTTCAGTTCGTCGTGCTCCACACTCCACACCCCCCCCCCACCCCCCACTCTGGCCAATATGACATATTTGTTCTCGAATCTACACAGAGGTGTGATGTTTGGCCCGACGTGGACGCTCTTCATGGACTAATGCATATATGAGCTTTGGCCCGAAGTCAGTATTGTAGTAATTCATGCGGGCCCTGCTCCATCATCATGCAGGGTGGGTGAAGGCATACGCGAATCATCACTGCCAGTGAAGCGGACGGAATCCACCGTCCGGTCACCCCCTCCACCCCCTCACTGATAGTGGGCCCGCACGCATTATGCTTCTTCCTCAATGTGCTCGAGCCCGCGCCATAACCACACGTCATCGCCGTAAAGCTTGGTGCCGAGAGTTCTTATTGGCACGTGGGTTTGTATCCCTGAGATCTAGATCCAATGCTTTAAAGCGGTGATTGAACTTTCAATCAACTGAAAATTAGCAAGTCCTAATATATTATATAAATAATTTTTTATTTAAATTATACAGAGTATTTAATTTTATTTAAGCCCATTATAACGTACGAGCACTTTACTAGTATCAGTATTATATCATCACGCAACTCCAAGAATATGAATGCATACAAAACCATCCCATTCTACACCTTAGAGCAGTGGCGGATCGGAGGCCACGGCAGCTCATACGGGTGCATCAGCCCATCCTGGTCGCCTGCAAGCCTGAACTCCAAGCATTCAAGGTCGACTGAGATCAGCCATGGCTCCTGCCACGGCCTGAACACGACGACGCGCCCGTCTGTCTCCGACACGATCTTCCCCGGCCGTGTAAAGCACCCTTCCATGTACAATAATGTCAACCCACCAGTGGCCTTGGACAGCTGAACCTCCGCCTCCAGCACCCATCCCTCGGCGCCTGCGCATGCTGCTTCCATCCTGAACACCTTGAGCCTGTCAGTTGCCAGGCAGACCAGGCGCACCACGTCGCCTCGGACGACCCGGACGCTGTGCCTGTCCCACCGGCCCATCATGTCTTTGGCCGGCAGCGAGACCGACGAGAACCGTGCGCAATGGCCGGCGAAGAAGATGCCGTGCGGCCCCGGAAGGAACCCCACGCCGCAGTCCGACGTGCATCGTGCCACGGTCCAGCTGCCGGTCCTGGAGGAGAAAACGCACGCCCGGGCCACGCCGTAGCGGTAGAGCGTGCACAGCACCCTGAACCCCGACAAGGAGGAGACTACAACGTGCCCATCTTTCTCCTCGCCGTTGTCAATGTCAAGCAGGAAGGCGCCGATGCAGCGGCAACCGTGGAAACCGGCCAGCGGCGGGATCACCCTGTAAGATCCGGTAAAGGGCTCGCAGATGAGGAGGTCCGGGAAGATGAACGACGACGTGTCCTGGACCTCCTGGTTGAGGAGGAGGTAGATGAAGCCACGCCTATCAGCGATCTCCCAGTTGCGGTCCGGGAGGAAGTCGAGGGAGAAGTGGCCCAGGCCAGCGTCGACGTCGTGCTTCAGCGGCGAGGACGGAGAGGGAAGAACACGGGATCAGATCCGGCCGGGCGGATCCCGTTGTTACTCTCAAAGACGCGGTAGTGGCCGGCGACGAGACCGGGCACGTGGAGGGCGCGGAAGTCGCGGACGAGGTGGAGCAGTGACGGGAGGCGCAAGAAGATCGACTCGAGCAGGTCACTGGGAAGCCTATCCACGGCAGGCGTGCCACCGCCGGCGTTCTTACGGTGGTCTTCCATGGAAAAACAACTTTGTACAAAAACCTTGCGGCGTCTTCGTGGGGCTTGGTGGGTTTGGAAACGTAACGAAGCTTCCCCATGTATGTAAGTATGTTTTGTTCAAAAATTAATGTCAAGGTCACGCATGGAAGAACAATGAGTAGCAGACAAATCCTTTCTTTTTTGTTGATGAAAATAGCCGACAAATATTTTTGGCAAACATGGCGAACACCCAAAACTCCAACAACGGATGGTGGATAGTCCAGTCCACTTGGACAGCGGGGGTGTCAAGTTGGAGCGTGTACAAGGCGCATATCACCATATTATATATATCCAGTCGAGCTTTCATGGCCTCCGGAGTTCCATGCCTGCACACACAATGACACGACCATGGTTGCTAGTCATGAGGTCTGATGGGGCTTCTCTTTGATCAGCCACATTCTAGTACTGCATAGAGATTTTACACATTTATTTTCCCTTCTGTTATCTTCAGTAGTAGACAATAAGAAAACAAAGAATTATACAACATATATATGGAGTGGCTTTGCTTTTCTGTTACTTATATTGTTACTCTTCGTTTTAAGACTATCGTCTTTTCCTATAATTTTGGCTACACAGCTAGAGCAGCACGTCATGAACGTTTATCGTGTGGCGTGTGCCATTCTGTTCGCATAGAATACAAGAGGATTTTCATTGTCCAAAATACTGACCAGTAATTTTAAGAAACTACTGGTCAGTAGTTTGATCTAACGGTATAGATTTCATAATCTAAAATCATAACTACTGGCCAGTAGTTTCTTAATTTGAGGATAATATCGGAAAAAATAAAAGTTGTAGATTTATAGTAATTAGTTTTTATTATTATAAATAAAGTTACATTAACAATTTGATTAATAACTAATATTTTATATATTTTTAAGATAAACTAATATTTTAATAATTTCATAGACTTAATATTCTATTATAAAAATAAATATAAATTTATTACTTAATAGTGCAATTATGAAATTACCCTCAAACTAGTTTTTCGAAACTACTGACGCCTTCTTTCTCGACGACACGAAGGCCGGTGGCATCGCCGCGTAGGCATGTCCAAATTCTCTGTGCTCTGCAAGCTTTGTGGTATCCACATGCGGTTCCACGCCGTCAGCTTGTTCACCATCTCTACAGGCAGCAGCGACCGGGCAGTGAACTACTGGTGCGAAATGAAAATACATGGCAACAGAATGACCGAGATGGGTTTCGTTGTGGACACCGTGTACTGGTACACTGGAGCAAGGACTGTGCTCACTCTTGAGACTTGACAAGAGCACATCGAAGTTCTCCTCCTTTGAACGACTACCGGACATCGAGGATTGGGACCAACACATGAGCTGCGGCCAGTGGCGCTGGAGAAGAGCATACAGCTATCGGCGGTGGCTTGTGGTCTGCCGGGGTACGAGCCAAAGTATTTCCGCGTATGCCGGGGGCGCGACAGCCACATGCGTCATGGAGTCGTTCCTGGTGGCGCCGAGGGAACATTCTTTTATTTTAGATAGAAGAGGATGGTGGTTCAGTTTGACATCGACACGCTAGAGGTGGGGAGCGTGTGGTTTGCTCTGTCTCTGATGTGAAATACACGTTGGAGCTGCCATGGCCTCCGGCCTTGCAAGTTTGCACCTAATTTTAACAGCGCCCGATAACTTTTTAACGTGTATACAATTCCCTCAAGGTCGCATCGTCGCCTAACCTTCTTAGAATATTCGAAGTTTGTTGCAGCAGTTTCTTTTTTTCCTTTTTCTAGCTTATTGACAGGATTCTATATGTACTGAATTATTTTTCGCGGATGTGTTTCTGACACATTAAGAGGGAGGAAAAATACAAAAAATTACTACTTCACGAATCTTTCCAAGGATTATTATTAATTGCTCGACAGTATGTAGAATCCTTATGAACAAAATAGGTGGCAGATAATCTAATCAACTACTTCGACAGTGTCCTGAGTGCACGACTCCGACGCAAAGGAAAGCTTGGAATCCTTAACATCATAGACAAACCGCGTATCCACCTGCTGAAATGCGCCGATGACAGTTCTGTTTCCAGGCTTCATGGCGAGGCACGCGATCTGCCCCTCTTGGTCATGCATCATCAAGTACAGCTGCTCCGGCGATAATACCAGCACTGCTTCCTCCTCGGAGAAGTGCAGCGACAACGACTTGAAGGACCCTTTCACAGAGTTTGTCGCTCGAAAGCAGAGGCCGAATCCGGGCCGTTCCACTCGCTCTACTTTCTGATGCTCAAGGTCTGACCACACAGCCTCCTCGATGATGTTATATGCCTCGTGGACCACCACTGTCAGCGGCGTGCCGAGGTCAATCACACACCCTCCAATCTTGCCCTTGCCGCGAGCAAACATCTCCGGGCGAATCCTGTCAAGTTTCTGCCCACCTAGGCTGATGCCTACGAGACTAAGGTAATATTCTGACTCATAGGCTTGGAGCGCTGGCAGGATCCTGGTGGTCCTATAGTGTGGATTATGGGGGATGTCGCTACCAAAACGGAGGAAGCCATGGCGATTCGTTTTGCTACCCCCAATGAGGCAGTACGAGAATTGAGTCAGCCCACGAGCCGCGACTTGCATAACTAGTGAGAGTGAGCTCCTGCCTAAGGAAACGACACCAGCGTACCTGCCCTCACTATTGAAATTCTTTGTGGAGTGCGAGCAGCCGAAGACATAGTTTTGAAAGACTCGCCCGGGCGTACCTATAGTGAAATGGTCTTCTTCGAGGAAGCCTGTGACCAACATGTCCCCCGGGCCGGTTGCCCTGAAAGCACACAGGTGACCCGAGGGGGTGCCAAAAGGGTGTCCACACACTAGGCTGCTGCCAGGGATGTTGCGGAACGTTTGAGATAAAGCAAAGTTGAAAATGTCGTTTTCCTGCGGGGCATATGGTATGCACGGAACGCATTGTATCCATGTCATCGCGGTCACCGCGGTGTCGACCTTGAGGTGGTAGCTACGTAACCCGTGTCCACTGCCGAAACTAGCGATCACGGCATGTGAGTTTTGCAGGGGTTCGATGGTGTTAGCGAGTGATGGTTGGTTTGGCTGTAGGTTGGTGGGGAGGTTGTGCTGCAAATGCTGGAAGCCATCGTCATCATGACGATGGATAGCATTATTTGCAACCAGCCGGACGCTAAAACCTGAGGAGATAGTGTTGGGAAATAATGTTGTGTTGTTGGCAGCGGAGGCAACCACCATGAGTGATAGGTGGTGCATGAGTAGTGTAGTCACGATGGCAAGAATTGTCCTCAGCATCATCTCCATTGTCACAGTATAATCAACTATGGTGCGACTTCAGATTGCTCTATAAGCTGGCTATACCAATACGTAGTATATATAGAGAGCATGGGCCTCACATCACTTGGGATTTGGGAGACATGGTTTAATTTGGGCGCATGCACCAAATACAAAGCTACAATTATTATTTTGTGATTGGCTCAAATGGGCCGCAGGAGCTATGTGACATAGTATATATGGTTGCATGCTTGCATGCAGGCAAATGGGCGGCAGGAGCTATGTTAGATATTACGGCTAGCCAAATATTTGCATGGTTGGATGCTTGCATGCATGTAATTAAATGACTGGCGTGAGCATGCAAATATGAGCCGCACGAGCAATGTGAGATATTATATAGTTGGATGCTTGGCTTGAGCTATCATGCAAAGCTGTTTTGTTTGGTACAATTGGGCGGCAAGAGCTCTTACAGATATGGTGCTCGCATCTGTGCAAATGTTCAGAATGCAGAAGAATATTTTTATTTCCAAATAAGGGCCTAACGGGAGGTAAACAAAATATCACAGTGACTATGCGACCCATATTTCTGGTTTATATTGGCATCCAATAGCTAATAAGTAACTATATTACTTACAAAAAAATAGATGTAGTAAATTATATTACATAACATGCAATGTGTTTTAGCAAATAGCCACAAGTTTACAATGTGTATCCGGAAATTTTAATTTGGAAAATTCAATGTGAAATAGCAAATGACACTTTTTCTCATGAAAAAATTCATTAATACTGTCAGGAGAGATTGGAGATAGCAAATTTTAAAGATTTGTGCTGAGTACAAATGGATGTAGGGAGCTTTATAGTAGCATCTAAACATTTATTTTCCTCGTAAAATGAAACGAAAACTAAATGCTGAATCTTCCTGCTGCAGAAATCTCAAGGGTGAGGATGTTGTAAATGTTATTGTCATTTGAACCAGAAATATTAAGGGTGATGCGGTCCAAATGATGGATGATATTACCTTCAATGATGTGAATCTGCGTGTCCAATCTTTTTTATTTCTTGAAATAGAAAGGAACAGATCTAAGTAATAATGGACACATTTGGACGAGAACATGTCACAACTCTTCTCTGGCCTGCTGCAGCAGTCTCCTGTTCTACAACACAAAATGAGCACCTCTCGCAATTGGTTCGGAAGCAGGGTATCCAAGCACCCCGCTCATCTTGAGCAACCAACTGGGTCACTTCTTCCCTCCACCAGTTTCTTGATGGTGAGTTGGTGACTAGTTCTCAAGGCCCTCACGCTGTTTGCTAAAAGTTGTGCTGAAGCATGTTTAAGTGTAAAACAAAAGAATATATCATTAAAATGACAGTCAGCTGTTAATAAGTTTAAGGAAGAAAAAACGTCAATAGATATATACTATACAAGGTCTTTGAATACTGGACACGGCAACAAATAGTAAATCTGATGACAGCCAAA
This sequence comes from Eleusine coracana subsp. coracana, assembly GCA_032690845.1. Taxonomy (NCBI): domain Eukaryota; kingdom Viridiplantae; phylum Streptophyta; class Magnoliopsida; order Poales; family Poaceae; genus Eleusine; species Eleusine coracana. Next base: position 59,546,041 of record CM064428.1, read on the forward strand.
GTGCTTGTACAAAAAGGACCGGTACTAGTTATTTTTTTTTTCTGAACTTGCATTTAACGGGTTACATTTACTTCGGTTAGTGATGATAGAGAGAATTGTTCAATAAAAAAAAAGAGCACAAATCAATGCATCGAACTGAAGCAATTTTGGCGTTGCCTCCTTTTTCTAACAACGGCACCTGCTTGATCAAGGCAAACCTGGAGAACCGTGGGCCACGGCAGCGAGCAAGGGTAGGCCTGCCCGACGTGCCGGTTCCTCTCATGATCGCGCTCGAGCTCCATGGTCTCCAGATCCACGGAAAAGAGCCGCGGCGTCCGGATTAACACATCGAGCTGCTGGCCACCCACGCGCACGACACGCACCGTGGCGTCGTTGTCGTCCGATGACGATCCGCCAATGACCCGGAAGCTCGTCTTCTTGTCTGGATAGAGGATATGATCCGGGAACGCGACGATCTCGAACCTGAGCGCGGTCTCGATCCCCCAGTAAATCTTCCCCGCGGCGCGGCCGGCCAAGATGATCTTTTCCATGGACGGCAGCCGGACGTCGTGCTCCGTGGTGTGCCACCCGCCTTGGCTGCCCGGGCCGAACACGAACGCGCGTGCCGTGTGAGAGATGGCGCCCGACGAGCCGTATTGGTACAGCACGTAGAGTACCCTGAAGCTTGACATGGCATCACCGTCTCCGCCGGTAGCGTCGAGCAGCAGGAAGGCGCCGAGGAACCAGAGGCTGCTGAAGTCCGGGGGCCGCGGCATGCGCTTGAACCTCCGCGTCGTGGGCTCGCAGACGATCAGGTCCGGTGCCCACTGGTACCATTTATTGGTATAATAGCAAGTGGAGAAGCGCCACGGGCCGCTGTTGAGGAGGAGGAGGCTGCCGCGGCTGTCGATGATCTCCGTGCGCCCCCGGGGAAGGAAATTCAGTGAGAAGGCGCTGTTATCAACGACGACGACGGCAGACGACGCGGGCACGAAGACGGGAGGAATCTTCGCCGCCGGTGGGTCATGGCGACGCGGCTGGTCCGTCTCCTTGGGCGGCGGCGGATCTGAGACGTAGTAGTGGCCGGCGACGCGCGTCGCGCCGTTGAGGGAGCGGAAGCGGGCGAGGAAGCCGGCGTCGGCGATGGTGCGGCGCCAGCGCCGGCACGTGGCGGCGGCGCGCACGAGGTCGTTGACCGGTAAGCCGACGTGTAGGAGGACGCGGTCGAGGAGGTCGTCGGGGAGGTCGTGCACGCTCGTCGGACGGCGCCCGGGCAATCTTCTCGATCTATCGATAGATAAGAAGGGAATGACACGAAATCAGGGAGTCGATCCAGACGTAACATAGACGCAAACGAGATCTTGATGAGTCAACCACGTACGTATGGCGCTGCTTTACCGCTCCCGGCTGCGGCTGGAATTACAGGGAAAGTAATTTTCTTTTATTTTGTCCATTCTATTCTAATCTGAGCACGAACTAAACATTCAGTTAAATTTCCTATGCAATGGCACAGTTAGGTTCTTCTTCTCAGCACGAAAGAGTGGCAAGATCAATAAGGAACTGAAATTATCTTGTAACACATGCATGCAGAAACAAAGCCCAACAGTTGGAGCTGGCCGGCTGCATGGTGGCGTGCGTGCTGTATTTGACCAACGTAAAAGTGAGCGCAACAGAATCGATGGAGCAGCGCATGGACGGCGAGGTAACAAGCGGGCTCGACCGGCGGCACGTCGACAACGAGTTCGCTGGCGTGCTGACACGGAGTCAAGAACAAATGCGGTAGTCGACCCAACAAAAAGCTGAGATGAGGAGCCAACGAAAGCCGGGATCAACATCGTCCATCGGCAGGGAGTTGAGAGGAGGACCCAAATAAACGTGTAGCAGCAGGATAGTGTCATCCATGCACGCGACCTCCTCTATCATGGCGAAGAACAGGCGCCGGCTACAGCGGCGGCGAAGGGTAAGGGGCCGTCCAAGCAAACACCGTCAGAACCCCCGGCAGGAAGGGCAGCAGCAATGTCCGTGTACCACGTCGCGTCGACTCCCCGGTCTGCCTCGCGTCGGCGCGCAAGCAGTGGTGCCGCGTCGCGGCGGACGCCGACTTCCTGCGCGACTTCGGGTCCCGGCGCGTGCCCCTCGTCGCGGGCCACTACCACGCCAGCGGCAGCGGCAACCCCGTCGTTAACCTCGCCAGCTTCATCGAGCATCCATGGCAGCCACGACTTCTCCGTTGGGCTCAGACGCCATCTTTGTGATCCGCTCCTCGGCGTGCCGGCAGCCGTTGTGTACTCCTCCTCGTCGGGGACCAAACCTGGCTGCTGGTCCAAGGTAGACTGCCCGTGGCAGACAAAGATTAATCTGAACAGCCCGAGCGACTACTTCAGCTTCGCCGGCCGAGCCAACGGTTCCCTCTACTGGGGCGACAACCGTGGCGGCCACTTGCTCGCTCTCGACGAGGCCACCAGGGGCGTCTCGCAGGTCATGCTGCCGATGGAGATGCAGGGGGTGTACGACACAGACATGTTCCGGATCATGGACGGCGAGCCCGGAGAGCGCTGCGCGTCGTCCGCTCCACGTCCAATGACCTCAAGATCTACACTCTTCTACATGGCAGCGACGAGTGGATGCTGGAGGGCCAGCTTCCGTTGGCGGAACTCACCCGTGGGCTCCCGGAGCATCAGGATAACTACTTCGCGGCTCACCACGGGGCTGCCAGTACCATCGCGGCACACGAGACGTACCTTCTCATGAGACCGCGGTTCCACGGGTGGCTCTTTAGTCTTTACCATTTGCGAGTTGACGCACCTCCATTAGTTAACCAAATCGGTGTGTCCTGTACAGGAATTTGCTTTGGTGCCTTTGCGCGCTAAGAGCATCTCCAAGAGGGTAGATATAATGTTAGCTAAATTTAGAGTTTTTATCCTAAAAATAGAAAAGATACTAAAATAATAGGGTAAACCAACAAACTAATCAAATTTTTATTTTATATATTTTAAAACCCATCACCTCAGCATCAGTTTTTATTCCAAGTCGTCGTGCATGTGTCATAGGTTAATAATTCGGCCGTCATCGAGATTTTTGCTATTTTACCCAGCGTTTCGGTGGGCTTTACTAAAATACCCACCAAACATTAGGCTTCGTTAAAATGCCCAGCACTTCGTTGTACACACCGGTAAAATGCCCAAACTCGGTTTATTTATTTCTATAATTGTTTTTTGATTTTATACTCACGTGAACGGACAAAAGTACCCATGTGCTTTTTTCATCAGTCTCCGATCAAATCGAATCGAATCGAACTCAGCTGTGCCTCCTGCCTCGCTCGTTGCTCTTGGTCTCTGGCGGCGGCGCCACCTCCATCCTCAACGAGATGGCCGCGAATGGGTGCGGGAGCCCTTCGGCCGAGCCCGACGCCCCTTCTCCCTGCTTCCCGCTGCTCATGGCGGCCTCCAATGCACCAGGCGGGCACATCTCGGCCGAGCCCATCGGCCCTTCTCCCGGCCAGCCGCCGCGCCTAGTGCCCGAGGAGCACCGACCCAGCGCTGCACCGACCTAGCGCCTGGAAGGAACCCGTGCGCCTGGAGGGAACCCGCTTGAGGTTGACCTAGCGGCTGCCCCAAATGCGACGGTCCTGGATTCGGGCTGATCTCCATCACCTCAGTTGCACGGTGCGTTTTGAGTTTGATTAGATTTCCAATGTCACATGTTCTCCCAAGTTTTGTATAGCTTTAAGTTCAAATGCAAGCATTACTTGTAACCCTAGGTGCAGGGGGTGGTCAATTGATTGTGGTGGACACCATGGAGAAGGAATCAAATGTTGACGCAACTGATGATGAGCTAGGTGCAGTTGATTGAGATGCTTTACAGGTAATTGAAACTGTTGATGAGGAAGGGAGGCTACAAGTTGCCAGTGAGCAGCAAGTGTATGAAATTTTGGGCTTGAGCATTGAGGATGATATGGCAAAAAGGGTTGGTTCCTCTGCTGCTAGATGTAGTGCTTTTAAAGCTTCTCATATAGAAATTGATGATGATGGTGCAGCCATACCAGTTGATAATCACATACCAAATGAGAGAGTTATAAAGTATGACCCAGATAATCCTGAAATGAAAATAGGTGTGTTGTTTCTCTCAATGGCAGATTTTAGGCTTGCTGTAAGACAATATGCCATAACGAAGAATTTGAGTTGCATGTAGCAAAAACTGATCAAAGTAGATACGATGGCTATTGTAAGGACGCGAAGGATTGTACTTAGCATATACATGAACGTCCGGAGCGACCCGGTGGATCTATAATCATTGTATGCTATTTTCTCACAAGCTTTTCCTTTGGTATGCTATGTTCTCACAAATAAAATAATTTTTTAATATATGGCTTTATTTGTATGTTTTATTATATTAAATTTAATATTTTTTTTATTAATTATTTATAGGATGAAATGAAATTTCTCTCTTCCGATTATAATATTATAGTGTTTCAAATCTAGAAAACTGTGTATCTCCAGTTTTATTTAAATGAAAATATTTTACTCTCTCTCCTCATTGATTCTTTGTCATATCATCAAAATTGCTTATGTGATATCTCATTTATTAAATATAAAACTCTTATTGAGAGTATTCTTATAGAAATAATTTCAAGCCTTCTAAATAATTTTTTTCTGAAAAAAAGATAGGAGTGTTACCATTCATTAAGGTAGAAAATAAAAGAGCAAATTACAGCCGTTGTACGAGGCAAAAACAACAAAACAAAACGCTAAGGACGTGTACAATCGAGAGACATGATCAATCCTCTAATAAATGATGATATATGAGCTTATAAGAAACTAGTCAACCTAAAGAATGATATACTCTCTCTGTTTGAAATTATAAGATGTTTTAGCTTTGAACACGAAAATTAAGAAAAAGTAAAAAAGATAGTTACAAAGAAAACGAGAAGGAGAGAGATGAAGATAAGGATGTATTGAGAAGAGAGAATATGTATTGAAATACGATAATATTTTATAATTTAATTTTTTTTAAAAAAAATAAAATGTCATATAATTTGAAATAAAAGAAGTAAGCCAAGGTTGTGGGCAACGCGGGATCACACGCTCTTTCGATGGTACACACGAGTTTTCATTAAAGAACGACATTGATGTAGTAGAAGTAAACGATGGGCCACATGTTATTTGCCTGTCCTTGCTGGGCTAGGTGAGAGAGTAAGGCAAGAAAGTAGCATCGAAAGATCCAAAACGGACCTTATTGACTGAAACCGTAGAACAACTCAGGCCCGTTATTATTTAACTAGGCCGAACGCGAAAATGTCTCGATGGAGCCCACACGTTGTGTTAGAGTACAAGGTAGCGAAGATTAATGAAAGAAATCAAACAGTTACAATGTTTAAGGGTGATGAAAAGAACTTCATTTCTCTTGAATCGCAAAGAGAAAGATTTTGTAAACCTTATTATACTTAAATAGACTCGTTCCATCATAATCTTGTGGTTACTCAACTAATTAAAGTATGACTGAATTGATTGTGATGGTTGCATCAGCATGCAAGAAACATGGGTTGAAGTAATAACCATCATGAAATCGGTACACGTCCACAGTCCACCTAACATACACGGAACTGATGCCCCGCGCCACGCGTCGACGACGACCCCGGCCGCTCTTCCTCTTTCCGCAGCCAACTCCCCAAGACCAGCACCTGTCGCCCGCGCCCACCTCAGCGGCCCACGTCTTCCCGGTAGTCCCCACACACGGGCGGGTCCCAACGCACGAACGACCAATTTTCTAGTCTTGGCTGTGGACCCGGCCGGCGTCCCATACGTGGCGCCACGCATCCATCCCCTCGCCGACTACCCAGATCGCGGCACGTCCGAGCGGTGGACACGAGGCCGCTGACCCAACCCAAACCACCTCCTCTTTTTTCTTTTTTCTTTTTTTGAGAAGGACCCAAACCACCTCCTCAATCACCCCGAACGAAACCGACACTAGCGCGCCCGGTTTGGGTTTCCCTTTGATTTTTCACTGCCACTACATGCGACGTGTCGAAGGCCAGCAGCACGGACGGACCGTCACGGCAGCTGCGCCTGCGCCTGCGCGGAGGGAAAGCCGAAACAGCGTTCCTTGATTCCTCCTCTCGTCGCTGCGTGGTGGCGGGCGGCCCCCACATGGCATGTCCGGCGGGTTTGATCACTCCGACGCGCCACGCATCCTAATTAATCCACCCATCGTGTCTACTATAATTGGTTTGTAATTGCCGGCAAACTCCCAATCCGCGAACAGCGACCCCACGGACAACGTGTCATGTCCCCCACATCGATTCCGCCAAAGAAACGCTCGCGAGGTCAAACGGGGACACGAGTCCTCCAGTGCGATCGGGGGTATCCCGCGGCATCCAATGGCGTCGCGGCACGGCACCGCTTTTTTTTTTTTTTTTTTTTTTTTTTTTTGAGTCAGGTAAGCGCATCAATCAGTCTCAAACCAAAAACCATCCGTGGCGGCAATTTGCCTCCTTTCCTTTCTGCTCCGACGGAATTGACGAGCTGATTAATCAAATGGGCTGAATAATCAAAGCGAGACGACGAGACGATTAGTAAAAAAGACGCATGTTGCCGCCGAGCGGAGGGACACATGTCGATCCGCTACGTCGGTTTTGCTTTGGAGGCGTCGCCATCATGGGACACGTAGTATATAGGTCGGGTTCCGGCGGCCGGGTCTGATTTTGATTAAGATACTATAGTGAGATTATTAGATTAGGCGTGATGGTGCGCCAACCGGGCCGGGCCGCTGGATGAAGGGACGCGCGTCACGTGTCGTGGCCCCGGCGCGGAGAGCGGCGGCATGTGGAGATCGTGGACGGTCTGGATGCGGTGGGCGCCCACCCCAGCTGTCCCGTCGCGCCTCAGAGATCGCGCCGAGCGCCACGCGCCCCTCCCATTCCAAGGAAGGCTTTTAAAAGCCGCCCGCGGTCCGCACGAGGGGACCCTCTCCTCTCAATTCATTTCATTCCGTTCCATTTCTTCTCGGCGGAGTCGGAGACTCGGAGCAACAAAAGTCGCGGTGGTGGCGGAGCAAGGAAGGAAGGATATCCAGACCAAGCTTGTTTGCGCTGGGTGTGGTAGTTGATGTCGATGGCGCAGGTGTGCTGTGACTCTGCTGCAACAGCCGCGGCGACGGCGGCCGTGGTGGGCGGAGGCGGCCCGGAGGCCGAGGCCAGGGCGCGGGCGCGCGCCGAGAGGCGCCGCCGGGCGGGGGAGGCCGGCAGGTGGAAGGCGCTTGGGGTCGGGGCCGAAGTGGCCACCTCTACGAGGAAGAGGCGCGTGGAGGGCGGCGACCACGCGGCGCCGCGCAAGCACGGGGCGGCCTCGGTCGCCGGGCGCCGGCGCGAGATGGAGGACGCCGTGTCCGTGCGCGAGTCCTTCATCGCCGCGGGCGAGGGCAGGTGCGACTTCTACGGCGTCTTCGACGGCCACGGCTGCTCCCACGTGGCCGAGGCGTGCCGGGACCGGATGCACGACATCCTCGCCGAGGAGATCTCTGCCGCCGGCGTTCAATCCCGCGAGTCCGAACCGGCGGCGGCCTGGACGGCCGCCATGGAGCGGAGCTTCGCGCGGATGGACGCCGAGGTCGCCTCCCCCTCCGTTGCCGCCGCGGCTTCCACCACCTGCCGCTGCGACGCACACAAGTGCGACCACGTGGGGTCCACCGCCGTCGTCGCCGTGGTGGAGGACGGGCGCGTGGTGGTGTCCAACTGCGGCGACTCGCGCGCGGTGCTGTGCCGCGCGGACTCGCCGGCGGTGGCGCTGACCTCCGACCACAAGCCCGACCGGCCAGACGAGCTGGCACGGATCGAGGCGGCTGGCGGGCGGGTGATCTTCTGGGAGGGCGCGCGGGTGCTGGGCGTGCTGGCCATGTCGCGCGCCATCGGGGACGGGTACCTCAAGCCCTACGTCACGGCGGTGCCCGAGGTCACCGTCACGGACCGCACGGAACACGACGAGTGCCTCATCCTCGCCAGCGACGGGCTATGGGACGTGGTCAGCAACGAGGCGGCCTGCGAGGTGGCGCGCGCGTGCCTGCGACGCGGTAGGGACAAGTGGTGCGCCGAGGCCGCCACGCTGCTCACCAAGCTCGCGCTCGCCAGGCGGAGCTCCGATAACGTCTCCGTCGTCGTCGTCGATCTCAGGCCCACGACAAGGAAGCAATAGCTCAATCGGTGGTGGAAGTACAGTAGGACGGTGGAATCCATTGGATGGTGGTAGTAATTAATTAACTAGCCGTGATTCAGAAACTAGTGGTGTTTCTTCACATCTTTTCTTTGAAAGAAAGAAAACAAAATCCGCTTTTCGCAGTTCAGATTATTCTCCCTGAATCAACCGAGTTTCAGTGGAGCAGATTAGCTTAGATTAATTATTATTATATTAGGCTTGGGTTGTGGAATAAACCAAATAGGTGTAAACCAGAATTTGATATCTGGATCTCATTTCAAACGAAACCAAATCTGTGCAAAATCTTTTGCTAGTGGACTTGTTTTGTGTGATGGGCTGATGGTTGGGATGGGATGTGGGAGAAACGAATCAATCGGTTATCTGGAATGAAACGAAAACTGTTTAAAATCTCGTAAACTTTGACAAATATGGACAGATGTAGTAGATTTCAGAGATCAAATATAATATCTGGAATCATCATAATCCGCGATTGAGGGAGGGAGGACTCGTGTGATACTCAGGTTGGTTCAGATCGGAAGGATGATTATAGTGGCCCTACGAAAACTGTGATCTCCAGACAATCCTCTGTTTCATTTGCCCCGCTCGCGCTGAATGAAATCCTTGTCAACCACTACCTAGCGATTCGAGTTGGATGCCGAACACATCACCTCATCTGCTCTGCTCTTTGAAGCGCAGAGATTCTTCACCACGCAACAAGAAAGAAAAAAGGCGAGGAGTTCTTCAATTCCAGGTGGCCAGCCAGACTCTAGTTGCGTAGGGGAAGCTGGGGAGACAACTTTCAGAAAGTTCCGAAGAAAAACGGGGACGCGTCCCGAGATATTTTTTTCCGGGTCCTCCCTTCCACTTCCACCTGTAATAGTAAGAAAGCATCGCATCACGGCACATGACACGTCGCAGCTCGCCCGAGACCGGAGGGAGACTGCAAGCAACAACTGCTGTTCTCCTCACGATTTCCCCCGCCGGGTCGCGGCACCGAACACGTATGGCCGAGGCGGGACGATCTCGCGCCCTCCTGCCTTTTCCCCGGAAAGCCTGTCCCCGGAGTGACATGACTGACGGAGGCGGGACGGGAAGAAAGAAAGGCCCTGGCGAAATTGTGCACTCCAACCAAACAGACCAGAGCATCGGGTTCCGCCGATCGCGACGGGCTCCGTGCGCATGCAACCGACGACATGACATGTGGATTCGGCGGCAGCTGGATGGAACGGGGTGAGGCAAGCAGCACAAGGAACCTCCGGGTCTAGTCTGGCCCGGTTTGGTTCGGTTGCTGGATGATCGGCGGGAGTAGTACAGGTGTCTGGCCCTCCGCGAGATGACTCGACAGCCGGCGTTCCAGCTGGTGGCGACTTGGAGTGGGCAGGCAGGTGCCAGCGGACGCGCGCCCCCCTGTCTCCCGTGGCGCCCGGAACGTTTGAGCGGTGCTTGCAGCTGGCGGCCTCTGCCTGCCGAACGCCGTCGCGGGGAACCAGCTCACGCGTGGCCTGGCGCCGCGGGGTGGTGTCTTCGCTGTTGCAACGTACTACTAAGTACATTACGAATCATCTCGCGGTTTGCCCGTTCACATCCTTACGGCGGGGTCCAGATGAAGTGCATCTCCGTACTACATTTACCACCACCTTTTTTTCGAATCCGAATCCATATGGAATGGATGTCAGTGAGCAAAGCATGCACCGCCCCTCCAAACCCATATGGATTTCGACCCACTTCACCAATACGAGAGTACGCAAGCTATTGTCTCACCTCTCAAAAAAATACAAGTTCGGAACTAAATAATTAAAGAAGGAAAAAACATCTTTGTCTGAGCCCAGGTTCGAACTGGGGACCTTTAGTGTGTGAGACTAACGTGATAACCAACTACACCACCCAGACGGTTTATTCAAATGCAGACTTATGTCTCTTATATTTCATGTTGGAATTGCTAAGAACCAAACAAACAATTGAGTTATAGAAAAACCAATTTCTAGTTTTGATCATGAACGAGGAAGAATGGATATCTAGCGCTGTAGTTTTATTTTGAGTGCTCTTAAAAAATGTAAGACGGGACAACGAAGATGGGTTCCTGTGTGCAAATGCAATATATACTAACGGAATGTTACATCAATCTATCTTGTTCTGCTCCTTACACAAAGTTTTATGTGTTCCGCCGAATTATACCGCAAGTTGAATTCGAATATTCCATATACATATTGTCTTTTGCCGAATAGTCTACTTTCCCTTGAATGAATATAATCAGCTAGAATCTATAACTGTCTGTTTGAATCATAGAATTTTTTAGGGGAAGTTTGAATCATAGGTAAACAATCCAACAAGTGTAATTTGTCTTGCATTTGACCCTCAATTCTTTTACGCGAGCAGCCCAATAGTTTATTTTTTTTGGATAAAAGGGACCCAATAGTTTATTTGCTTACTGCCAAATCGTAATGGCCCACTCAGTCGCTCTCATTGGTTGTGGATGGAAGATAGATCAGAAAGAGCCCAACTGTAGTTTTCAGAGGACAACAACAAAGTCCAGCTATCGAGATCGATCACAGTCACAGGCCACGCGAGTACTCACTAGGCCCAATTTGGCTCACAAACTGCTCCCAAATTTTTTGTTTTAATTTGCCAATTGTTCAGGGTAGTTCTATACTATATTCTGAGTAATTATTGTAATCAGTGGTCAGATGCATAGTAATCTATATTAGCATGAAATTTGGTGTTGTTTATTTATTTATTTGGAATTTTCTGTTTGATTACGCACCAACATTTGCTCTGTACTTCCGGATGTTTGCAACATGACACTACTATTTGACTGGAACTCTGGAAATCGCTTTAAATAGAGGCAATAGGAACATTACAGTGGAACCAAACCAACTGTAAAGAAATACTGGATGCATCAAACATTTATACATGACACAGTATAGCTGACTAGAGTAAGCATTCGGGCCCTGATAGATAGTATACTGGAGTACTAGTTTGCATAGGAATTTGGACTACACTAAAATCACCTGTTTTGTGTTGCTCCCAAGCTTATATTCAGATACTTTCACCCGCAACAATGAAGTAAGGGGTTGTTTGTTTCCCAAAATGAATTATTTAATCTAGATTATTGATGCTAGATAAATAATCTGGATAAAATAATCTAGATTATATAATTTAGAAGGACTGTTTGTTTATCCAGCTAATGACAATGTAGGTAATTTTGTTTAATTTGATAAGAATAGTGAGTCTTTTATTAAATAAGCTGAAAATAAACACCTCTTGAGGTGCTTATTGAATTATGATAATCTAACCCCAAATTATATAATCTCACCAAATAAGTTGGCCTGTTTGTTTGCCACTTTAGATTATTTGATCTGACTACTATATTCTGAGTAATTATATAATCTGGACACAAATAAGCTGAAACAAATAGACCTTAATAAATAAAGAAAGAAAAGCATATCATAAGCTCTTGACTAACTCGTCAATTTCCAATTTTATCACGGGCACGACTTTACGTGTTCACATTTGGAGACAATGGGCCATTCCAAAAAGCCTAGCAAAAGGAAACGGCACTACTTCTCTCTCTCTCTGGAGCTTTCGGACTCAACCCAGCAGCAAGTACAAGTACTCCCACTGTTGGTTTTCTTCTTACTTACAATAACCTGCCTCTCACTCTCACATCACTACTTTCCTTTTGCTGCTTTCTCCTGCTCCGTTTTATGTTGCGTTTGTCCATCATGGGTGGCCACCAGAGGATTCCGCCGGCACTCGCGTCCCATTGGCCGGTGAGGAGACCAAAATGGCTGCTCAAGAAACCTCTAGTGGTGTAGAGGCTCCCTTTGTCAATAGACGAGGAGATTCGTGGAGCCCAGATAGCATGCAGCTCCATCTATGATTCCAATCATGGGGGTTCCACGAGTGTCACATCAATGGGGTTCCTGCTTCTTCCTGCGTTTGGATTCCTAGTGTTAAGAATTCAGTGCACGGCTATCATTCTTGCCTGCAATCTCCGCGGAAATGTTGTTCAGTTGGAGCACAAAAAGGAGGGAGAGAGAAGTAGTCGGTTCGGTTGATTATTTCCAACAACAGAGCCTTTTCAGTTTCAGTATATTACTTGTAAGGTATGAACTCGCATCAGGTTAGTTCATCCTCTGGTAGTACATAAGTGCTATCAAAAAGTTGACAACAACGTGCCGGGAAAAAAGAGAGCGTTCAAATGTGCCAAAAAAAAGTAGTACTACCAAAAAACAGAAGCGGCAAAAGTGCTAAACACTGAGCACACATCCACATCATTTTGTCAATTCAGGCAATGCATGAGAACCGCGAAGGTAGATTCATCTGTCTAGGCAGAATGGCTGATAGACAGTTAGGGCACTCATGCATGTCTTCCAAACTACAGAGCCACACTCCTGCTAAGATTTTGTCGAACGCATCGATTTTTGTTATTCCTGCCCTTCCTGTTGCCATCTGATAAAACATCGTGTATTCTCAGAGGTAAAATAAAAGCACACAAGAGTTAAGTACAAACAGGGGAACTGTAAGACACAACTGGAACTAAATTATGTCAGTCAGAATCAGATGTCTCCAGGTTCCAGTGCTGTGGTTCAAAAGGAAGGAGAGGGAAAACTTTTACATAGAGCATGGCAAAACGGTGGGTTTTGTGCAGCTTCAGTTCCCCTGTTTGTACTACAGCAGCTAAAGTCAATGCGATGGAGTTCATTGTTAACAGCACGAATAAAATGAAGGGGGCAAACAAATGCAGCCCACAAGAAAAGCAAAGGGGGCAGGAGGGTATAGAAATCCTCTCGCTGCCACAGGTGTTTTGAACACGTTGCTTATTTAAAGAAATCACTTGCCTTATTCGCGCGTGCTTATGGAAACTAATCATTTGTTAGTACTTGAGCTGCCGTGGCCAATTATAATGAGACATCATGACAACAAGATGCTGCTGTTATAGTCAAAGGGAATCGTGTTTTTTGGAATTCCTGGAGGTTTTTACTTCTCTAAGCACTGTAGCAACTCCAAAAGATGTTCCAAAGTATCTCATAAAGCACCAGGTGGAAAGGTTGGGAAATACAGGAACCACACCTTTCACCCCACAATGGCACTAGAAAGTCATAAAAATCAAATCTTTGTCACAGACTCAGACATCATGAGTTCATGACAGCAACCAGCACTTTTCACTCAGAGCAAAAGGCTACTACAGTTAGAACGCGCAACATCACCGGGCTACAGATGTTTCAGAACTACTAGCTGCTATCAGCAGTGCATTTCTCCGGATCAGAATTATACAGTTGGTTTTGAGTACATTATCCAAGAACACACTACATTTATTTATTGTTGACTATATTCTTCAGATGGCAGGGGATGCCTCCTGATTCACCTTTGGCTGGATCGCACCCTTGACCTCCTGCAGCATCTTCACCACAACCCTCATCGGTGGGCGGTTGTTTGGAAGTTTTGCCACGCAGAGCTGCCCAATCCTCAGAACCTTGCGCATCTCATCCTTAAACTGCTCGGCGAGGGTCTGATCGAGCACGGACTCTGGTCCATTCTGCTCAACATTAGCAGACACCCATGTCACAAGGTCCATCTCATCGATCTCCGGTGCCATCGGCTTCTTACCAGTGACAAGTTCCAGAAGCACAACGCCAAAGCTGTATATGTCACTCTTCTCAGTTACACGGAGAGTGTAAGCATATTCTGCACAGTACAACAGATCAATCAGCCTCGATAACCCATACGACGCAAAGCATATAAAATCGGGCCAGTTATAAACTACTGCTTATTGGGAAAGAGATGGTAAAGAATCCTTTTTGCAAGTGTAAAGTAAAGAAGTGAAGCATCAAACGTCTTGAACTACGAAAATATATTAGGCATCAGCAACTCACCAGGAGCGATGTATCCATAAGAGCCAGCAATGACAGACATAGTGGCAGGTCCATTCCCAAGTGTCTTTGCAACACCAAAATCTGAAACCTTCGCACCAAACTCCGCATCAAGCAAAATGTTGTTTGACTTCACATCTCTGTGGATGATAGGGGGCACACAGTCATGGTGCAAGTAGCTGAGTCCTTCAGCAGCATCGCAAGCAATCTTATACCTCATCGGCCAGGCCAAGATGCTGCTTTTGGCACTGTGGAGAAAGTCCCCCAGACTGCCGTTGGGCATGTACTCATAGACGAGCAACCTGCAGACTCTGTTTGTGATACAGCAAGCAAGCTTCACTATGTTCTTGTGCCGTACTTGACTTAATGTCTCAACTTCCGCCTGAAAGGTGTCATTTCTCCCACTTGGGTCACTGCTCGCCCAGAGCTTCTTGACGGCCATGGCCTCGCCGTGAGGCCCGACAACAGCCTTGTAGACCTTGCCTGCTGCACCCTGACCAATCACATTGTTTTCATGGAGGCTATTCACTATGTCTCTCTCACTGAAATCCATCTTGTGGAAGGATGTGAGCACCCAGGTAGATTTTCCATCACCGGATTCAGCAGCAACACCCCCGTGGGTTCTGCACTTGTAACCAAGCCACACGACACTGATGAGTAGGACGATCGCTGCGGCAATGAGAATGACAACAATTAACCTGACGAGTGTAGACCGGTTGTTACCAGAATTACCATTGCCCTGACAGAACCCATAGCACAGGCCAGGGTTACCCAAGAAGCATTCTCGGTACGCCAAGTCACTGAAGTAACCAGGTACAGGCCCCGAGAGCTTGTTATATGATAGATTGAAATGAGACAGCCTAAGATTTTCCAATTGCACAGGCACTCCACCAGAAAGCTCATTGTTCGACAAATCAAGTAAGTTTACATTTCCAATATCTCCAACCTCAGGAGGGATGCTCCCACTCAGGTGATTATATGAAAGGTCCATCTGCGACAGATTCTTCAACTTAGAAAATCCAGGCAGGATCCCACCGGAGAGGGAGTTGTTGCTGAGATCAAGCTTGTAAAGTGCAGAGAGCTCGGCGAGCGAAGTGGGCAGCGGCCCGGAGAAGCCATTGTTGGAAGCCACCAACTCTGCTAGACTGGACAATGCCCCCAACTCTGTAGGCAGAGTACCAGTGAACTGGTTGTCCTGTATGAGCAGCTTGCACAAGTTCTTGGCACCAGCAATGGCAGGATGAATAGTCCCTGATAATGCATTATCTCGAAGCTCAAGCAGAATGACACCCGGCAGTCCCCAGAGTTCCGGCGGCACAGGGCCGGACAGCCTGTTGCTCTGCAGACGCACTCTCAACAGCGTCCGGCATTGCCCCAATTCCGCCGGAATGACACCTTCAAACTCGTTATCCAACAGCATGATCTGGCTCAGCTTCCCGGAAGCACACAGATTCGCCGGTATGGGACCCGACAGCCGGTTGTCCGACGTGTCGAGGAACTCGAGCGGGCAATTCTTCCCCAACTCCGGTGGCAGCGGCCCTTCAAGCTGGTTGCTGAAAATCCTGAGGTCCGACAGACTTGGCGCCGTCCCCAGGGTCTCCGGCAACCGCCCAGTCAGATTGTTCTGATATACGTGGAGGCTCTCGAGGCTCGGCGCCCTGAACATGTCCTCCGGTATCTGCCCGGTGAGGTGATTCATGGACATGTCCAGGCGTCGGAGCTTCTCGAAGCGACCCAATCCCACCGGAATTTCCCCGGAGAGATGGTTGGAGTAGAGCTCAATCTGCTCCAGAGAAATCAAATTCCTGATGCCTTTCGGTATCTCGCCGGTGAGATTGTTCGACGAGAGGTCCAAATTGACGAGATTCCTAAGCCGCTCAATGGAAGAAGGGATGTTACCGATCAGGGAGCAGTTGGCGACGAACAGCACGCGGAGGTTGACGAGGTCGCCGAGCTTCTCCGGCAATGGCGACGGCGCCAACGGGTTGTAGGCGAGCTCGAGCTCCTGGAGCGTGGTGAGGTTGGCGACGAACGCCGGGAACTCGCCGGAGATCAGGTTCTGGAGCAGGTTGAGCACGACGAGCGACCGGAACCCCGCGCCCCACGCCGGCGGAACCTCGCCGGAGAAGTTATTCCCGGCGAGGTTGAGGTGCGTGAGCGCCGGGAGCGCGGCGAGGCAGGCGGGCAGCGGGCCCACCAGGTCGTTCAGGGAGAAGTCGAGGCGCTCCAGGGACCGCAAGGAGCAGAGCGCGGCCGGGAACTCGCCGGAGAGGGAGAGCTTGGAGAGGTCGAGCCCGACGACGGCGCCGGCGGAGTCGTTGGAGAAGGACACGTGGTTCCAGCGGCACGGGGAGCTGCCGCCGGAGCCGGACTGCCATCCGGCGAGCGCGCCGGTGGGGTCGGAGAGCGCCGACTTGGCGGCGAGGAGGATGTCGCCGTCGGAGGAGGCCGCCGCAATGGCGTGGAGCCGGAGCAGGAGGATCAGCGCGAGGAAGAGGCGGAGGGCGGCCATGGCGCTTGGTGGAGAGAGTGGGGAGTGTGTTGAGGGGTTTTAAGGGGGGAGTTGCCTTGCGGTGCCAGGATTGGAAGGCTCCATGGTTTTGTCTCTTGGGGAGAAGAGCACACCGAAACTGAGAAGAGAGAGAGTGGGGGAGTGAATTTCGCTAGGGGGACTAAAGGAGGTGCACCCAGATGGCACATGGAAGTACCGGGCGCGTGTTCAGCTCGACAATGGGATGGCGTGGCTTCTAGGGAGAGGCTCGATATAGCGACGGTGATATAGCAAGAGTCTACTAACTGATTGCTAAATATATGATTCGCAAGATAGCGACGTAGATAATTGTCGCTATATATTTTGTAGACTTCCAAGCTTCTGGGGTCAATGACATCCATTTATCGCGAGGAGAAACGTTTGGCGTGAAGTAGCGACAAACGAGCGTTATCAACAACGGACAAATTGTTTAGATGTATGCGAGTCAATAGTAGGATGCAGCTTTGGATTCCATATGTAATAATTTCTCTAAATAAAGAATCAAATTACCAATGACATAAAGAAAAAATCATTTTTTTCTGACATCTCGTAAATTGATAGTATCTGGTATGCTATCTCACAAAAGGAACAAGAGAGGAGAGTTTCTTTCCTTGAGAATTGTGAGAGCAAAAACATGACATTTGTTTAGAAACTCCATCCATTTACCTTCTAAAGGATTCATGTTCAAAATGATTTCTTTGTTGTGCATCTTTTTCATTAATGTGGTGGTCATTTGGTTTCAGCAAAAGAGCATAGCAAATTAAGAGATGGATGTGGATACAGTCTCAGCTTGTTTAGTTTGAGTAAAATAAAATATTTTTGTCGATGGATTGAAATCCTCTAAAGCCAATTCATGACACTTGTTCTTGATCTGTGTAGTTGTGCAGGGATAGAGAAATTTTGTGTGTGTGTGTGTGTGTGCACAAGGCTGTGTGTGCGAAGCAGCAGTAGCAGGGAGGGATTGGCCTGTTTCCCCGCAAGCGATCAGTTTTGAGAAATGCGGGAAGCGTGGTGCGCAGGCCTCCTCTCTCTCGCTCAGTCATCCATCCTTCTCCCTCTTGCAGCAGTTACTAGAGGCCGGCCTGTCCATACGCCGTGGACTCCCCGGCCGTCTGATCAGGGTCACGGGTCCACCTGCGCCGGGTCCAGGGGCCCGTGGGAACCGACACTGTCTACGCTTCCCCGGCAGCACTGATATTTCACTAATAGACAGAACCGGCAGTAAAAACATGGCAAAAACATAATACAATATGGTACAGAATCAAGAAGCAGATCTTTGCTAAATACGCTGCTTAACTTGCACTTCTACTGGAAAATAATTAATTCTAACCATCGTGATTCTGAGTGACAGCAGAATAAAATTAAAATTGCAATATCTTCACAAGCAACAAGCATTAATTCAAGTACATCTGATGATTGAAGGAATAGGGAACCAGATTTACCTTTTCTTCAATGAAATAATCAAGTCGGGATATCCTTGGCCAGATATGCCTTCGATTACTGCTTCCGGACAATACAGGTGTGAATTCCAGAATATCCATCACAAATCATGAAATCAATTAATAAATGCTCGGATCTTTGCAATTTACCGGTCATATCCTCCTCCTAACCTCCTTCCTACGACAATGCTCCAATCAAAATGTTTATAGTCATATTTGTTGGATAAATTAGCACTTTTAGTTTTATATTAATCCAGACATAAATCATAAGTATGATTAACAGATTGTATAATGAACTAGACAAGTCTATGCAAGATCTAGACAGGTCTATATAGCCAGACAAAAGCACAACATCTACCATACTAGCAACATCCATCATAGACAAGCAGACTACAAAGGCTAGTATGGAAGACATAGTTTGGGATGAGAGTACGTACGTTTCCTTCTGTACTGGGTAAAGAAGGCGACGACGACGTGCAGCACCGTCACGTTATTGGCGACAGCGGCTGAGACCAACTTGACGACGAGGAAGACGAGCCGTGGCAACGAACTTGATGAAGACGAGGAAGTGATCGAGCAGTCGTGCAGAGCGCTTCCCAAAAACCTTATTCGCCCTCTCCCGGTGCAGGATCGCAGAGGACGACGGTTTCGGAGACCTGCTCTCCCGTTCGCCGGTGCACGCCAACAATCGGGATGGAGAAGACTTGGCGGCGCAACAGTAGCGAGAGGCAAAACCCTAGGTGATTGCGTGATATGATTTGCGGCGGTACCCGTACGTATTTATAGGGAGGAACCGCTAGGGTTGGGCATCCCGCAACCGAGTCGGTTACCATATTAATACGTTGGTTTCCATAATTAAATATATAAAATACGCAACAAAAAGAAAGTGCAAAAGGAAGCTACGCCCCCGCAAGGCAAGGGACCAAATTTCGGCGGACCATTCACGTAGGTGATGCGCGGCCATCGCCCATCGCCCACGCCCCGCCCCGCCCCGCCCGGCCCGGCCCGGCCCGGCGAGGCGAGGCGAGGCGAGCGAGCGCGCGCGTGTGTTCTTCCTTCCTCCCATCCACACTCTTGCAAGAGATGCTAGAGCAACCAACCTTATAAGTTGGACTCTCTCCACCTCCACTAGCAATGTGGGACTAAACCTTTGCACTCCCACCACTCATGAATAGGCCTTTGAGATTTTTTAGGAATTATTGTGAATATTAATGGGCCAAGCCCATATAATTCTAACAATCCCCCACCAGATCTCAAAGTCCCAACTAGACTTTGCCTCACCCCACTGTTGTTTAATATACCAGTGTTTTCAGTGGAGACTGTTAAGTTGAACTTTCACCTAAAACAATAAGCTACACTCATTCACAACTTGAACAATGGACTATGCCTTGAATTGCAAGTTTTGTGCAAACAAGTTTCACTTACTGTCATAACTGATACTAGATCTCCAGTAAGCTTTTCTGCGGGTGGAGTATATAGGTCATACTCCCTTGGTCTTTCATAAGCTTAATAGAGATCATCCAAATCTCACAGATTGCGACCTTACAACAATCGGGCTCATATAGGTGTATTCATTCAAGAATGTTCTGTAGGACAATATCTTCGTTATTTAAAGCCAACTGAATACATTAAGGCAACAACCATCCTGCCATACAGATATCGAGAGTAATGCATCGCTTCTTGAGTGGGTCATAAAAGGTTACTCTCATGCTAACCAATAGCTTGTTCTTCCCAGGTTCTACTTCACGGGATCTCCGATCACATAGGTTGGGTTACCACTATGGAATAGCACATATGGGTCTCATACCCATCTCCTTCGATGCACTGTCTATCACATTACGTGATAGCCCCTTGGTGAATTGATCTGCCAGGTTCTCACCAGTTGAAATATATTCTACTGATATGACTCTGGAGTTTCTCATTTTCCTGACAGACTTCAGACGTCTCTTAATATGTCTTGATGACTTCATATTGTCCTTAGAATTATTCACTTTGACTATCACAGTTTGATTGTCACAATTCATGAGGATTGCCGGCACAGGTTTCTCAACAATAGGCAAGTCCATCAAGAGCTCACGTAGCCAATCGGCCTCAACTGTAGCTGTATCTAGTGCGGTAAGCTCTGCTTCCATGGTAGACCTCGTTAAGATGGTTTGTTTGCATGATCTCCATGAAACAGAAGCACCACCAAGAGTAAATGCATATCCACTGGCATACAACTCATCAGCATCAAATATCCAATTGGAATCACTATAGCCCTCTAGTACTGCTGGATATCCAGAATAATGAATTCCATAATCCATAGTACCAACTAAATAGTGCATTACCCGCTCAAGCGCACGCCAATGATCATCTCCCGGACAAGAAGTAAACCGGCTTAGTTTGCTCACAGCAAACGAGATGTCAGGCCTAGTAGCACTAGCTAAGTACATAAGTGATCCAATTATCTGAGAATATCTTAATTGGTCTCTGCCAATTCTCTTATTCTTTCGAAGAATCAAGCTGGGATCATAAGGTGTTGGAGAAGACTTGCTACCCTTGTAACCAAAACGGTTCAAGAGCTTCTCAACATAATGAGATTGCGTAAGAGTAATCCCATTCTCTCATTTGATTAGTTTGATGTTCAAGATAACATCAGACTCACCCAGATCCTTCATATCAAAACTTTGACACAGAAAGATCTTGACCTTATTGATCACGTCAAGATTTGTTCCAAAGATGAGTATGTCATCAACATACAAGCATAGTATAACTCCCTGACCCCCACCATGGCGGTAGTACACACATTTATCAGCCTCATTGACTGAAAAGCCTGCTGATAGAAGTGTTGAATCAAATTTCTCATGCCACTGCTTAGGAGCTTGTTTCAGACCATACAAAGACTTCAACAACTTACACACCTTGTCTTCTTGACCCTTTATTACAAATTCATCTGGCTGATCCATATAGATTTCCTCATCCAACTCTCCATTAAGGAAAGCTGTCTTAACGTCCATCTGATGAACGATAAGACCATGTGAGGCAGCCAGAGCAAGTAATACACGAATAGTGGTCAATCTAGCAACAGGTGAATAAGTGTCAAAGAAGTCTTCACCTTCTTTCTGAGTATAACCCTTAGCCACAAGCCGAGCCTTATACTTGTCAATAGTACCATCAGGCTTAAGCTTTTTCTTAAACACCCATTTACAACCCACAGGTTTGCAACCATATGGCCTGTCGACAACTTCCCAAGTTCCATTAGAAAGAATAGAGTCCATCTCACTATGAACAGCTTCTTTCCAATCATCTGCATCAGGAGATGCATATGCCTCTGAAATGGTTCTAGGAGTGTCATCCACAAGATAAACAGTGAAATCATCACCAAAAGACTTTGCAGTCCTTTGTCTTTTGCTCCTTCTAGGAGCTTCACTATCAATCTCCTCATGGATTGATTCAAGTGTTTGTTCAGCATGATCAAAAAATGCATTAGGTTCAGGAGTAGCTTTAACAATCACATCAGAAGATAATCTAGACATGCTATGTAAATCTTTCATAGGAAATATGTTCTCAAAGAAAGTAACATCACGAGACTCCATTAATGAATTAACATGAATATCAGACACCTCTGATTTAAACACTAAAAATCTATAGGCAATGCTATGATAAGCATATCCAAGAAAGATACAATCCACAGTTTTAGGTCCCAACTTACGCTTCTTATTAATTGGCATATTAACTTTGGCCAAACAACCCCATGTGCGTAAGTAAGATAGCGATGGCTTTCTACCAATCCATTCCTCATATGGAGTCTTCTCCTTATTCTTCATGGGAACTCTATTTAGGACATGACATGATGTCAATAAAGCCTCCCCCCACCATGCCTTAGATAATCTAGCCGTGTCTAACATGGAATTAACCAAGTCAGTTAAGGTGCGATTCTTTCTTTCGGCAATCCCGTTTGATTGGGGCGAATAGGGAGGCGTCCTCTCATGTATCAAACCATGTTCCGCACAGAATAAGTCAAACTCATTTGAAAAATACTCGCCACCACGATCGGACCTAATTCTTTTGATCTTTTTCCCTAGTTGAGTTTCAACTTCAGCCTTATAAATTTTAAAGTAGTTTGGAGCCTCATCTTTTGTTTTTAATAAATAAACATAGCAATATCTAGTCGCATCATCAATCAAAGTCATGAAATATCTCTTTCCACCCTCAGTCAATATACCATTCATTTCATAAAGATCTGAATGTATAAGTTCTAGTGGTGCCAAGTGTCTCTCCTCTACAGCCTTGTGAGGCTTTCGAGGTTGTTTAGATTGCACACAACTTGAGCACTTAGAACCTTTGACAATGGAAAAATTCAGAATTAAATTCAAGCTGGAAAGTCGAGACATAGAATCAAAATTTAGATGACATAAACGTGAATGCCAAACACTAGCATCACTCTCATTAACACCATCACAAATATAGTTCACAGACTTATTGTAATAATCTGAAAGGGAAAAGCGGAACAAGCCTCCGCACTCATAGCCTTTACCAATAAATTATCCACTCTTAGACACGACAACTTTATTCGACTCTAGCACTACCTTAAAACCATCCCTACACAAAAGGGAGCCACTAACGAGATTCTTCTTAATAGAAGGGACATGCTGTACGTTCTTCAATTGGACAATCTTCCCCGAAGTGAACTTCAGCTCGACCGTGCCAACACCATGAACAGAAGCATGTGACCCATTCCCCATTAGGACGGAGGAATCCCGGGCGACCTGGTAAGAAGTAAACAAAGAAGCATCAGCACAAACATGAACATTAGCACCAGTATCAAGCCACCAACAAGTAGATTGAAATGCAGAAAAAATATATGATAAATTACCATACCCACTATTTTCTCCAGCACTGGTCACCATGTTTGCAGACTTCTGCTGTGGAGGCTTCCTTCCTTTGCGTTCTGGACACTTTTTTGCCCAATGCTCATTAGAACCGCAAACAAAGCATGCTCCCTTCTCCTTATTCTTCTTCTTAAAGGTAGTGGTCTGCTTAGGCTTATTGTTCTTGCCCTTGCCCTTACCACCACTGCCATGAGACTGTTGTGGTTGATGCACCATATTGGCTATAGTGTTTCCCTCGTTAACTTTAGAACGTCCATCCTTCTCACGAGCTTTCTCCTCAACATCAAGAGACACGATCAAATCTGAGACAGATATGTTCGTCCTCTTGTGTTTAAGAGTAGTGGCAAAATCCCTCCAAGTTGGAGGTAATTTGGCAATAATGCCCCCAGCCACAAACTTCTCAGGTACGACGATCTTAAGCAATTCGAGTTCCTTCACTATGCACTGTATCTCATGAGCCTGCGCGACGACAGATTTGCCATCTACCATCTTAAAATCATGGTACTGGTCAATGACATACAGTTCAGCGCCAGCATCTGAACCACCATAGTCAGCGATCAGAGCGTCCCACATATCCTTAGCGACTGTATGATGGATGTAGACGTCCTAAAGACGATCTACCAAAACTCCAATAACAGCGCCCAAGAATATTGTGTTGGCTTCACTGTAGGCCTTTTCCTGATCTGCAGTGAGATCGCCTTCAGGTTTGCCAGTGGACACCCAGAACACATTCATGGCAGTAAGCCACAGAGTGACTTTCACTTGCCATCTTTTGAAGTGCACGCCAGTGAATTTCTCTGGCCTCAGTGCATCGATAAATCCAGCCATAAAACTAAAGTGCCTACAATAAGGTTTTTGGACTGTTGGATAAATTAGCACTTTTAGTTTTATATTAATCCAGACATAAATCATAAGTATGATTAACAGATTGTATAATGAACTAGACAAGTCTATGCAAGATCTAGACAGGTCTATATAGCCAGACAAAAGCACAACATCTACCATACTAGCAACATCCATCATAGACAAGCAGACTACAAAGGCTAGTATGGAAGACATAGTTTGGGATGAGAGTACGTACGTTTCCTTCTGTACTGGGTAAAGAAGGCGACGACGACGTGCAGCACCGTCACGTTATTGGCGACAGCGGCTGAGACCAACTTGACGACGAGGAAGACGAGCCGTGGCAACGAACTTGATGAAGACGAGGAAGTGATTGAGCAGTCGTGCAGAGCGCTTCCCAAAAACCTTATTCGCCCTCTTCCGGTGCAGGATCGCAGAGGACGACGGTTTCGGAGACCTGCTCTCCCGTTCGCCGGTGCACGCCAACAATCGGGATGGAGAAGACTTGGCGGGGCAACAGTAGCGAGAGGCAAAACCCTAGGTGATTGCGTGATATGATTTGCGGCGGTACCCGTACGTATTTATAGGGAGGAACCGCTAGGGTTGGGCATCCCGCAACCGAGTCGGTTACCATATTAATACGTCGGTTTCCATAATTAAATATATAAAATACGCAACAAAAAGAAAGTGCAAAAGGAAGCTACGCCCCCGCAAGGCAAGGGACCAAATTTCGGCGGACCATTCACGTAGGTGATGCGCGGCCATCGCCCACGCCCGGCCAGGCGAGGCGAGCGAGCGCGCGCGTGTGTTCTTCCTTCCTCCCATCCACACTCTTGTAAGAGATGCTAGAGCAACCAACCTTATAAGTTAGACTCTCTCCACCTCCACTAGCAATGTGGGACTAAACCTTTGCACTCCCACCACTCATGAATGGGCCTTTGAGATTTTCTAGGAATTATTGTGAATATTAATGGCCCAAGCCCATATAATTCTAACAACATTTAAATTGTTTACAACTCAGATTAAGGGGGTTGCAACTTCAGCGCTCTAAGACTTTCGACTTGGATTCAAGGAATCATTCCAAATCAAACTCAAAAAGTTCAACTATGATTAAAGCAGTTTCAACTCAAACTCAAAAAATTTCAACGCTAGAAAAAAAAGAAAAAAAAGGTAAAGTTATTAGGTTTCTTCCCTAGTGCCACCGTTGACGTTGGATCGCCAGCGTTGGACATCGGACATGAGGCAGTGACGGGAGTCCCAGTTCCCCATCATGCTAGAGAGACGGTGATGGAAACCCACCTCTTGGTGATGCTCCTTGTGACGACGCCCCCCCCCCCCCCCCCCTCTTGCGGCAATAGAAGGGCCTTCTCTGGCGATGTGAGCTCTTGCTCTGATGACTTGGGTGCTACGAGATCAGGGAGATAGTGGTAGCAACAAAGTCAAGGAACAAGAAATAGGAAAGTCACCACACAATATATCTTATTTTGCACGCTCGATTTCTTTTATATGGAGAATGGGACAAGCATAGCGTAAGTCAAAATCGAGCATGACGCAATCAAAATCGAGTGTGACGCAACCAACCAGTGCTTACACGAGGAAGAAGCATTTCGACGGACCATGACATTGTTGGATGAAAATGACAAGAAGAAAAAAAATGGATAATCAAACAACATGAACCGCTGGTATCAATGTAGTGAAGCTCAATGTTTCCTTAAAAAAAAGAAAGAGAAGCTTTGATGTACTTTGGCACAATAAGGATTGTGCATAGCCTCAATCTCTCAACGAGAAAGTCAGACAACAAAGAGTAACTTCCTTATTTGCCATAAAATCTACTCTTCTCATCTGCCACTAAACTTATTTTCTTTGCGATCCCTTTTGTGCCATATATTCGTTGATATACTCATGCGCTCTAGATATTCCCTTTCATAAGATCTTGATAAGATTT
The DNA here is from genome assembly GCA_032690845.1 of Eleusine coracana subsp. coracana. Lineage (NCBI taxonomy): Eukaryota > Viridiplantae > Streptophyta > Magnoliopsida > Poales > Poaceae > Eleusine > Eleusine coracana. The sequence goes on from CM064428.1 coordinate 59,571,707, forward strand.
TTAAAAAAAACAAATACTATAATTAGGATACTCAAATATAATTTCTGAAGTGTCCTCATTTGAAGCGGAGAGAAAGGTATACACGTACTCATGAATTTTGTTTCTACCAGTTTGTTCAGCGCATAGCTTTATTTTGGTGGATATAAGTGCATAACTATGTCAAAATATTTCCTGTTGTTTTGAAAAAAAAAGATATTTTCCCGTTTTCACCTACATGTAGCCAATATGTTAAAAATTGGTGCTGTATCTCAGTCGGTGACCTAAAACCACAAATGAAACACTTAGTTAAGCTATTTCACTTGCCTAGATGGAAATTATATTGATATATCCTACAATTTGACTGCAAACTTTGTTTACTACTTACCTCTACAATATATTTAGTACACTACCAATATTTGTAGTTGCACGATCGAGTAGATCGGCCTACAAGTAATGAAGTGCATTGGCCAATAATTTCCATCCGGAAGGAATACAAGTGTGCAGCACCGGATGCCTTGTAGATTCGTCAGATGCTCAGTTGTATGTTTGGGCAGGTTGAGAGCGGAGCGGTTATCAAAACTTCAACTGCGGAGCGGTTATCAAAACTTCAACTAGTTGAAGTTGCAGAAATCATGAAGCTGCTAGCTTATCACATCAAGAAATGAATACTACGCTACATTGCTTGTTTGTAAAAGTCCAATACTTTATACCCATCTTTCTTTACGGAAATGATGAAAAGGAAAAGGGAAATGAAATCCCACCTGAAAATCAAGCAACCTCGAAGAAACGGCAAACTTCCATTGCCATCGTATAACCGAACCCCCAGGAGCTGCTGCCGTTCATCCGTGAAAGGAAGAAACGAAACGACCACTACCATCTTTTTCCTCAAAAAAAGGAAAAAGAAAAAGAAAAACTGCTTCCTGCAGTCCGCAAGACCGTTTCTTGTTCGGAATTCTTGTACAGATAGTTTCACTGCTGACTACAGTCCCGTTACGCCATGCACTATGGTCTACGGAATTCTTGTACAGCATCTACAGACAGACGACAGTGCAGTGCCCGGAGCTCACTGTTGCACGCCATCTCCTGGGCCACCTCGAGTACCTACCTTGCTGGGCTCTCGTCACATGAGCGACGGCGCTGCACGTTTGCGTTTCTGGGTGGTTTCAGGACGCAGGCCTTCACCGTGCATGTGGAAGTAACAAAAGATACCCTCAATTATTACCGAATCAACATTCTATCTTCATTCGTAAATAGTACTACTCCGGATATGATATTTAGGTCTTTTGAGAAAAAAATATGATGTTTAAAACAGTATATGGCATTTATAAAACAACTATGTCAGTTTAAATTAGTTTGTTGTTTGAAACATCATATATTCGAAAATCTCGGGAGAAGTCATTAAAATTCTGAGGGAAATTTGACTCCAGTTCCATTCCTCAAATTTCTTGTCACATACTACTTCAAAGTACTGCCAGAGTTACTTGCCAGTCCACATTCAAAAAGAAAAAAAAGCACTGACAGTCCATTGTGCTTCATTTGCCCACTCGGGCTCCAAGAGAGAGGTCCTGACGTCCTGTAGTAATGGGCATGGCGGAGGAAGCATCTCTCTCCTGCGTCACTTCACCTCATCCCATCCATGGCGAAAAATCTCTGTGCGTGCGGTCCTTTCCTTTTTTCTGATACGAGAGATGGACCTGCAGGCGGAGGCATGCACGGACCTGTCTTTCCTTCACGTGAGCAGTAGTAGTTGCTTGGATTCGGTCACTGCTGCAGGGTTCCTTCCTGCCAAGTATTTGTCTGTGCTCACAAACATTCTCTTGACGAAACGGTTTCAAGAATGAAACTTGCCAAGAAGCGACGTGCTCATGTGCACGCGAGCAGCAGCCCTTAAGTTTCGGACTTTCGGTATTTGGACCTGGATCAAGTTGGGCACGCCGTTTGTCCGGTCTATTCTGACATGAAAATCAATACCCAACTCATTTATATAAAAATTGCAAATGAAAACAATTCAATTTCTAAATAATATGACACGCTTGGTTAAGTAGTAGTAGTTCATTTGCGTGTTTTGGTTAGTAGTAAGTGGATCCATAATTCCAGACGCGGTGGAGTAGGAGTGGTCGCAAGAGATGGTAAAGGAACGGTGATTCTGACAGCATGGGAAGTGGTTTTCAATGCAAACTCTCCGGAGGAGGTGGAGTGGTTAGCCCATGAGCTTGCGCAGTTGGCGAAGCGAACTGCTCACACGGCTGTGTGGCGTTGGGAGGTTCCCCAATGCATCAAGCAACTGGTCACTCAAGATTGTAATTCTGATGAGTGATCAATAAAGGCCTCTCTTGACTCACAAAAAAAAATTGGATCCATCATCCATGTGCAACTGAAATCATCCGGCAGAAAGAAACAAAAGAACAAGTAATGCCACTGGCTTCGAGCTATAGTACTAGGACATGGCTGAAGACGTCTACTGCTGCATTTAGCTGGGTAGGGAGAGGATGTGACTGTACAATCCGACGTGGAAAACAAGGAGGATTGGGAGTCACTTTCCACAGATCTCATGGTATCAGCCACGGCGTTGTAGCCGCATAGACAATCACAAGGTGCGTGTTGGCATGTGCGGCACTGGCTCCTGGATACTGAGTTACTGACCACTAGATACAGCAAAATGGAGTGGGGTTTCAGCTGTGATCCCGCACACGAGAGATTCTCGTATAAAAGGGTTCGTATCCCGGACAGCAAGACATGGAAAATACTCTGGCTCTTTTAAGTGGGCATTGGGGCAAACAGCCTTTGGTTCAAAGAAATCTGATGTAGTTTAGGGAGTTGACAAATTGCAAGTTTAGTGTTTCTTTGTTTCATCTTTAGGTCATTCAAAACTGTTTATTGATTGATATAAAAATAAAACCTGTTTGTTGAATTTAAAAGTTGAATTCTAAAAATCTTCTAGAACATAAGGATATGCAAAAATTGCTTCCCATCAGATTGGGGATTCTGTCAATCGAAGTCTGGATTGTTATAATTTGCTCGCAGAATCTGTTGAGTTTGTTTTAGCTTTTGGATTCGGTTCAATTCTTTTCTTAGAAAGATCCTCCATCGGCTCAATTCCACTTTCCCCAACCAGCCTCTGTACTTTTAGAATCTTGGCTATGAGTATGCAGATCTTGGCTATGGGTAGTTGCTTCTTGTCAATTAATGCCATTGCTTGCAACCAAAGCCAAAATTAGTTTCTATCCGAAACCCACAAGCAACAATAATCTGACAAGTCAAAATCGAGCCTCCATCACTTGGCACGCAACAAACACACAAAAAAATCGAAGCAACTAACGCCAAGTACAAATTGTACAATCCGTCATCTTCTTTTTTCATCACTCAAACAAACATCTCTAAATGTCTCAAAATGGGAGCCCGATAAAACCTGGAAAGAGCAACAAGATCGACCGACAGTTTGACACAACGTTGAAGGTCCAGAAAGGAAGATGATGGTGCTTGGCAAGAGCTCAATGGACTTGGTTCTTGTCCCGTGCGCTCTGGTGATCATCCTGGGCTACCACCTCCTCCTCTTCCGCCGGATCCTCCGGCGTCCGCACACCACCATGATCGGCTACGAGAGCCACAACAGGCTCGCCTGGCTCCAGCGCATGGCGCGCGCCGTGGCGCCAGAGGAGGCGACGCTGGCCCTGAGAGTGATCGCCGACGGCATCTCGGCGTCCACGACCCTCGCGTCGCTGTGCCTCGCGCTGCCCTCGCTCATCGGCGCCTGGGAACTGAGCGGCACGTCGACGTCGCCCGTTCCAGGTGACACGAGCCAGGCGCCGACGATGAAGTACGCCTCGCTCCTGGCCTGCTTCCTGGCGTCCTTCACCTGCTTCGTCCAGTCCGCCGGGTGCTACGTGCACGCCAGCTTCCTGATCAGCGCGCTGGGCTCGGACGCGCCGGTGAGCCACGTGCAGCGCGCGGTGCTCCGGGGCGGCGGCTTCTGGGAGGCAGGGCTCCGGGTGCTCTACCTCGCCACGCTACTGCTCGTGTGGGTCTCCTTCGGGGCGGCGCCCATGCTCGCCTGCTCTGTCCTCACCGTGGCCGTGCTCCACCTGCTGGACACCAACTCCGTGCCGCTGCACTGCCACCAGTTCACGCCTGAAAGCAAGGAACCGTCCACAACGACGACGCAAGTTCAGCCGTAGTGTATCATCTCCGGTAAAGCTGCATACAGTGAGATGGTTTTTCAAGAGCACATTCTTCATTTGTTTTTTGTTCAAAGCCGAACAATGTATATGTAAAGTTCAACAAGATTTGTTTTGGTTACATTTCTCTTCGATTCAGTCAGTAGGTTTGTCATGACAGACTCGTGCATCATAAGGTAATGAATAATGCAAATACTGACGTAGTACACGATCTATGATAGCCACTGCAACTGCAACTACTTCAACGCATCACATTCCTGAAACTATTTCAGTAACTGAAATGTCATTTTAGTTCAAAAGTCAAAACGTATCACTTAACACTACTACAACTGACAAAAGCAAAGGATCTAAAAAAACTGACAAAGGAAAGTGAGAACTTGATGCAAGCCAAATCAGTCAACTTAGCAGTTTTGCAAAATTTGTGTAGCTAAAAGGTTGCGCTGTTAGCTCGAAGAACCACCGACAGTTCCACATGAGTTAAAACCCTTTCCTTTGTACGCACAGATACAATATTGCTAATTTGTACCCACAGTTACGTCAGTTCCATGGACGCAAAAGGTAGAAAAAAATGTGGAAATTAATTTTGTATATCTATGAGAGTTACACAACATAATCTGTTATCAGCATGCAGATGAAATGCATCAAATTAACATGAGGTAACTACAAGTTTTCTCTATGGATTTATGGAAAAGAACTCTGTTCAGGTCGTAGAATCATAAGATGTATATAGTATATGATACCACAACTTATGCGTGACTGTCAGATTTCATGAAACGCAAGAGTCTATTAATTTGCCGTAAATTAGAAAGAAGCTGGGCAGGATCCGTAATCAGATGTGGGCGTACATTTCAGTTCAGTGGACAGCATTGGGACAGAGTTGTCTAAATTCTTAAGAAGATGCCTTGAAATTTGAATGTGGTTACTTACATTTAACTGGATCCTTAGGTTTACATGTAAACCTACAAACCATGTATATATATACTAATCAACAGAATAAGTTTTTTCTTTTGTGTAAGGAACAACAACTTACATCACAGAACTATGTGCAGATTTTGAGGATCCACCAGAGACTGAACATAGTCCTCAGCTCGTCACTGGTAACAAGAAGGTCAGATACATACTATGAATCAGAATTCAGATCATATATACTCTTGAAGGAGCAGTACTTGATTGAGCATGCAAAGTATACCAGAGCCAATGATTTTGTTTCTATCATCGTTATCCTGATGGAAATGCCATGAAACAAAATGTCTGCAATTGCATTCTTTGCATGGTTAGGCAACAACAGGTATACCCAATGCCACGTCTTGTATCAAGAAAACAATTAGTTTCACACCTTTTTAGCTCTTCATTGGGCAAAACTTGAAGCTACTACAGTGTTGTTTATTAGTACTTCTTATCTTCAAGTGCTCAGAAGTCACAAGGGATTAGCATATTTGTGCCCGAAGCTTCTCCATCTTGTCACAAAGACGTTATGCAATGCTTCTATCATTTGATGTGGGAACACACTCTATCGGCTCTCTCTCTCTGTATGTATCTTTTGTTCTACTTTGGAAGCACAAGTTCTGAGGTGAAAGCTTTAGACATGAAAAAACCACCGAGAATAATCTTTTTGAATCAGTAGTAAAGCGGCAGGCCTTGGGGCAAACATAGTCAGATCAAGATATCAGATGCCTGCTATTTTTTGCTGTAGTCTGCACCACATAATTGTCAATTGGAGTTCCTCCAGAATTTCTTTGCATGAAGCATCTAGTCATCGTCACCAGTAATCACCACATGAACATGAACCATCTCTAAAATGGTGAAAACGGTTAGAATCTCGCAATATGACAAGCCTACCCTCGATGGCAGAGATATATTTGAAAGCAGTGTGACAGTCTCCGCACACTCTCAGGTTTTTTATCACCCGGATGGGACGACCAGGAGGAATTTTTAAAATACCGTAAGCAACAGCAAGCTTCTCGCTGTGATACTTGAGCATGTGCTCCTTCTCTTCCTCCTCCACATCATGCAAAACCATATCTGTAGCTGATACATAGCCAGCCTTTTTCATCCTGATGTCAAGGTCTTCCAGGAATGCATATATGTCTTCTTTCTCAGGATGCATAGAATCACCCACTGAAAAGGTGTGGATTTTGTTTTGTACTTCAATCCAACTGAATCCAGGAACCTTTTTCACACCACGCTCATGCATCATAGTTCTCATCTTGTCCGCATCACGCCATTTTCCATAGGATGCATATATATTTGAAAGCAAGACATACATGCCAGCATTTTCAGGTTCCAACTCAAATACTTTCTCAGCTGCCCTCCTGCCAAGTTCAGAGTTGCGGTGTATCCTACTAGCACCAAGTAAGGCGCCCCACATGGTGGAGTCGGGCTCAAATGGCATGTTCTTCATCAGATTAAGTGCTTCATCCAACCGTCCAGCACGTCCAAGGAGGTCTATCATGCAAGTGTAGTGTTCTGGTTTTGCTGTCACACCAAAATTGCAGTGCATCGAGTAAAAGTATGAAATGCCTTTCTCAACGAGGCCAGAATGACTACATGCTGCGAGTACTCCAACCTGAAAGTCAAAATGCAGCAAAACTTAGCAACCACAAGGGAATATGTATTTTTCTATTTATCTTTGAGCGTACCCAGTCAACATTGTTATATTAAAAAACAGAGGACAGCATGCCAGATACAAATATAAACTATTATCAACAAAGTAGTGTAAATATACTACCAATTGTCCTGTTAAGCAACACTAATTTCATCCACTGTAATTTATCCAACTAACAGACTTAAAAAGATAATGTTCCAGGACAAAGAATCTTACCAAAGTAATAGCATCTGGCTTTGTAGAAGTGGTCCTCATTTTATCAAAAACCTCGAGTGCTTCGGTACCAAAACCATGTCGCGCATAGCCTGCAATCATAGTATTCCATGAAATTACATCCCTCTCCTCCATCTCTTCAAATGCTTTTCGAGCATCCTCCATGTTCCCGCATTTGAAGTACATTGCTAGGAGCGCATTCCCAACAAAGCAGCCCACACCATACCCAGCCTTAATCAACCTACTATGTAGTTGCATTCCACACTCAAGTGCAGCAATGTCGGCACATGTGCTCAAAACGCAAGCAAATGCTGACCTATTCACCCATTCACCGCAGTGCCCCATCTCTTTGAACAACTGCAGGGTTTCCTCACTGAAGCCACCCTGTGAGTACGCAGCCAGCATGGCAGCCCATGAGACCGCATCCTTCTGTGGCATCATGTCAAATATTGCTCTGGCCTCCTCCAGCATCCCCGCCTGAGCGTACCCACTCAACATTGTGTTCCATGAAGCCACGTCCCTGCAGGGCATCACATCAAACAACTCCTTTGCCTCCTCCATCATTCGCCGCTGCACATATGCTGCCATCATGGCATTCCAGGATACGGCGTTCTTCTCTGGCATGGCATCAAAAACCCTCCTGGCCTCTTCAAGCATCCCATTTTGTGCATACCCAGACACAACAGCTGTCCACGTGAACACGTCCCGAACTGGAGCAGCATCAAACAACCTTCTCGCCTCTGCCATGTCACCTCTCCTCGCATAACCTGACACCATTGTGTTCCAGGATACAACATCCCTCTGTGGCATTCTGTTGAACATCTCCTGTGCTTCTGCCATCTGACCCCACTGCACATATCCAGCCATCAAAGCGTTCCAAGAAATGGCATCCCACTCTGTCCTTGAATCAAACAGGCTCCTTGCTTCTCGGATTCGTCCATTCCGGACATATGCAGCAAGCATGCCATTCCATGAGACGGCGTCCTTCTGCGGGGCGAGATCGAAGTAGTGCCGAGCGAGAGAGACGAGACCGTGGTTGGCATGAGACGAGATCATGACATTGTATGACACCGAGTCCTTCATGGGCATTTCCTCGAACAGGGCGCGCGCGTCCGCGAGGGAGGACGACACAGCCAGAGCATGGAGGAGCGTGTTGTAGGAGAAGGCGTCAGGGCTCGGTATGGATCGGAATAAGGCGCGAGCCAGCGGGAGCCGGCCGTTGGCGGCGTACCCGGCGAGCATGGCGTTGTAGGTGGAGGTGGAGCGGCGGGGCATCGCGCCGAAGAGGCGCTCGGCATCTGGGACGCGACCCGCGCGCATGTGCGCCGTGATGGCCTTGTTGCGCCGGATAACCTCCGCGTCGGGCTTGGGGAAGCAGGCGTCTCCGGCGGTAGCAGCGCGGCGCTGGCTGCGCTGCCGCGCGGCGGCGCGGAGATGGCGGGAAGGCAGCATGGGCGCTGGGTGTTTTTTGAACAGCGATGGCGTGTTTACTTGCTACAAGGCCCGCTTTTGGAGGATGGATCGTGGGCTTGTGTGGGCTGTGGAATTGTGCTGTCTCGCTATATTTTTCAGAAGATGCAAAATATCTTGATCTCAAAAAAAAAAAAAAAAAGATGCAAGATATCTTGTCCTAATGGAAAAAGAAGATGCAAAATATCTTTATTGTGCGCCTCCGTTCTGCACAATAGGTATCATTTCTTTTTAGAGAAAATTCTTATATGCTAGCAAAAAAGAAATTATGGTTACTTATATCACTCACTTAAGATAAGTTTTGGTTTCTTATTAGCCATCCATTTCAAAATTTCTTTTCACTCAGATACCAAATTTCTTCAAAGTTTCTTTCATGACGTTTAAGTGTACACAAAAAAATTTCTGTTGAGTTTTGGTTTTGCATTAGAATGTGGTCTGTTGAGTTATGGCTGGAGAGCTTAGGAGTAGAAGAGAAGTTGAGCCAAGGAAGTGGAAATAAAATTAAGCATAGAGGAATTAATGTGGTCATTCAGTAAAAAAACATGATATAAAATCACATGTGGAGTCTCAAAAAATGTACTAGCTATAATAACTAGTAAGATATAGAATTTAGGACGATTGTAAGTGTGACACTTCATGTCACAAAAATCCTTTAGATCAACCCTGGTAATGAAAACATAAAGCTAACTTTAGTTGCAATGAAAAATATTCAAACTTAAATTTTAATTCAAAGTCATCTCAAATTTGATTTGAATAGGAGGTTCAAATATTTTCATGCAACTATACAAAGAAAATTTTATATTTATAGTCTACATACAACACTAATATTTTAGAGAATGTTTCATCAAATTATGAAACTTCTAACTAGGGCAATTAAATCCTTAGCGTTCCAGAAACAATGTAATATTTCAATGTCATAATTCAAATTTGACAGAACGGTGAACTTCATCCTCTTCATACTTAAGTTCTAATCATGTTAAATCACTCCAAGTTTTGGCTTGAATTGTTAAGCAATGGAAGGTTACCTTTTAGATTTTAGAACAAATTTAAGTTTGAATGGAAATTTAAAGTTTACGATTTAGAAAATCTCTAACTCATCCTTAGAAGTTAACTGATTTCTAAATTCTATATCGAAATCTCTTGGCCCTTATTCTGCACGTATCCACTTCTAAATTTCTCAACCTTTGTTATGCAATGGTGCCAAGGTCCACTCTTCTTGGAGATCATTTTTTACCGTACCCTAGAACCCCCAGAGGGTCCCACCCGCTAGCAGCCCAATGGCGCTATGCCCCTGTGCGCCGCCCCGCCTGTTGAGAGAGTGCATGCCGCATGGACACCTAATAGGCGAAGCATCGAAGCCCGAGTTCACCGCCAGGATCTCTCCCCTCTCTCACTCTCTCCCACACTCCTTGGTTGTTCTCTCTCAGACCGGCACTACCATTGCCACCTATGGTGAAACCCGACGCCGTTGTCGCTCTACTGCCTCCCTCGCCAAGCCAAGCTATCGCAATGAACTTATCCTCCTCTATGCACACCTGCTTCATTTCTCTCGCATCGAGTTGACGGGAATCAATGGTTTCTTTTCGACTCCGAACGCCACTGCACCACCCCATTCTCCCCCTCAGGTGCGTTTTTCTTTGATTCCTTCCACCGATGAGATCCTTTGTCCGTCTCACTTTGTCTTGACAAGGTTGGGTCCCTCCTCTTGTAGCACCATCGCCATAAAGGTTGGGTCCCTCCTCTTGCATTTGTGTGGAGGATGTGCATTCGGGGGAGGTGGGCTCAGACCGACTCTATGATGTTGTCGTAAAAGGTTGTCATACATGACTCTCGTGAGTGTACGTGCGATGTGTATTTGGGTTTATCCTATAGAATGTTAATCGATTCGAGTCATCATCCCTTGCGATTATTGAGTATCACTTGTGATCGCTGCTATATAGTAGTGAAAATGGTGAATGATGATGATTACACTTGTTATTGTACTTCAAATAAATTTTATGGCAAACTTGTATGTTTTAGTATAGTTGCACACAATATATCTTTATGCAAGAACCCTTTCAACTTGGCTAAAACCTAAAAAAAAGGATCAACTACTAGTACTGTTCTTGCACTTAATTTCAGCAACCCATTCAGTCCCTACTGCTAGATGTTGGTCTTAGCGTGTCATTTTTGATGGATAAGATTTGTTGAGTATTAGTTGCTCGGGGTTTGTTTCTTTACATTTTGAGATGGTATTCCACATACTGGTTTCTGTGATTGTTATAATAAGATTGTGTGGGATAGTGACACTACCATAAAAACGACCTATAACGGTGGTAAAATGATTTATGTTGTGGCACGTTCAAAGAAACCCACCGCTATAGTGGTAAATAAGTTTTAGCAGCGGTTGGTAATGAAATCCACCTTTAAAAATCAATTTTTAACCGCCAAAAAAACTGGAGGTCATTTTTAGAGACTGTTGGTCGTAATTACGCACCCACTTATATACCGCAAGAGGACGATACACAGTTGTACCTCTTTTTCCCTCAGAGTATTTCAAGGTTATCAAATCCACAAGGAACGAGCGAAACAATTACTATTAAAGGGTTACTGACAAATTACAATGGGTTGGTTGGTGTGAATGATGATGATGAGAGAGTGAAGGGTGAATGTTATTGAAGAGGTAACATGATAATGAAGGACTCTCTCCTTAGGATTGGTTCACTAGCATACAACCTTATTCTTATCAACTCGAGTGATGACTCTAATATTCTACAAGACATGGTGGTTTCGTTCACCCCAGCTATCACTACAGAGGCTATTAGCTCCCCACTGGTTTCTTGCACTATGTAATAAGCAAAAGTGTATTGGTCGATACACTAATAAAAATGATAGATAGATGTGCAATTAAGTTCATCACATAGTCTAAATTCATTGAGAGAGTATCAATAAGTATGAGAGTTACATGACCAGATCCCCGCACCGGAGAAGAGAATATAAGACTACTCACTCATCTTTCCGCTAGACATAACAGAGATTTGAGAAATAGCGCTGGAATGCGCACGAGCCAATCGGCACAAGCGTCGCGTTGATCGGCGCGATCTCCCTTCTGGTAGATCTCGTCGGTGTTGACCAACCTTCACCACTAATATCCTGGAACCCTAGTTCTAATAACTGGTTCTCGCGATTGTCGTCTCTCTGCTGTCCGTCCTTGGCTCTTGATAATTATCTTCCTTTTATACTTGACGGGATTAGGTCAACTTCCACCGACTCTAACTCATACTGGGCTGGGCCTTCATTTTTCTCGAACTGGGTCATGTTTTTGTCATATTTTCCTTCTGCGCCGATCGACGCAGCTCCGCATCTGGCCTATCTTCATTACTCTTTAGTTCTTTATCCATAATTGCCCTGTTTTACACCTGTTTCCTGTGATTACATCCAAAACAGAACAACTACAAATATATGTAAATATGGGGTTAATTATTAGTCCAAACCACCAATTTAAGATACAAAACATCCCTTTTTGTTAGATAAAATAGGCATCTAAAAACCACCAAATCAAATATATAACAAGAATCTTCATACCATCTCTCATGCAATCAATCTCAATCATCATTTTTACTCGTTATCCCTCCACAAAGATGTTCTCTCATCTCCTTTTAACCAATCGGCACATCATACTTGAACTTAATTAAATTACCACAAAACCTTTTCAAAAATAATTTTAGTTCTCCTCGACTCATCTTTAGCATCAAACATCAAGCATTTGGTACTCTCTAGATCTCTCAAGTGTATTTTCTTCCCTCTCCTATCTAATCAAGAATTGTATGTGGATCTTGGAGGGCTGTATAACTCAATTAAACCATAAGATTAACCATGTCAATAATATGCTTAATCATGCCCACTAAGAAAGAATTTTCTTGGAAAAGAACTTTAATAGAGAAGAAGAATCTAGAAGATCTAAAGAAAAGAAAGAAAAATGTTTCAATGAGAATGATGGCAAAGAATTAGAAATAATCAGAAAGTTGCTTTCTTCGATGACCTTATTGCCTCTTAGGGAATACATTTTCTCTTTATCTCCTTTTTTTTTATATTTTTTCTTTCTCTTTTTTCAATAGCGCCGATCGACGCAACACTGTGCCAGTCGGTGCGGTCTATATATTTTTTTCTTTTTCTATTCCGGATATAATCAGCAATTTCTGTCTTGTATCAGCAGTGGAAATTTTTTGAATTCCCTTTTATTGAGAACATCAGCCTGCCCGTATAAAAAGAGAAACCCTACCTCGTCCTCAACTCCCTCCTCCCCTCGTGCTACCTTCTCTCTTCTCCTGTCCTTCCCCTCTGTAAGGATCGAAGGTGTACTGAGAGAGAGGAGGGGGGGGGGGGGGGGAGGTTGAATCGGTGAGCCAACCATAATCGACAAACACTTCAATTTCGTTGCTCAATACTAGCAAACATTGCAACCTATAATTCTAGGAGACCAAGACCCTATACATACTAGTGTTCATGATGAATACTAATGCGGAAGAAAAGCCACCCTAAGCTATGCAAGCCTCAAGTCAGCCTATCAACTATGGCACATAATTGCTGAATATTAAAGAGAGCAGTCAAGGAACGCTCATGATTTTTCCCAAGTATGTGAAGGATGGCGCGTTCCCCTAGTCCTTCTTAGACCACTCTTGCCGAAATGCCGGTCCCTCCTACCACCTAGTGGAGTTCTCGCCCATGAGCCCACAACTTCTAGAATAAAGATATGACTGCATCACCACTACCACCAAGGAACAAGATCGCCTCCCTAGAGAACTTGTTGGATTCCCCGAGCCGGCACATATGCTCACTATCAATGCTCCTTTCAATGACGAGCTCAAATCATATACAACTATGTGATGACCTTCACAACTGATCATAATAGGCTTATCACCGACGTCTAACCGGTCTAGGTCCCACTATAGACAAAGAGTAACAGCCTAGAACACCCTCTCAAGGACACCCTAGCATTAGATATGTATGGATGCTCAAGTTATTCTCTCTAGCACTCTCAAGATATCCACTATCTCCTCCTAGTGTTTTCCTTTTTTTCTTTTTGGCTCCCTACTGATGCTGACAACTATCCCAATTGCCAAGAGAGGTCTGTAAGACCCCAACAACAATTTTAAATAAGTTTCCAACCATGAACTAGTTGTTGATCCATGAAACAACACTTCTGGACGTACAAATCATACAGTCCGGTCTCTCTCCAGACCAGACCGCTAGGTCTTCATTGAATGCCTCCTCTAGAGCCATTGCTCTTATGTCCCTGCTACTTCCTACACAGACCAAATCGTATGATCTCTCTCTCTCTCTCTCTCTCTCTCTCTCTTTGTGCACATATTATAAGCACATTGTGGTGAACATGCACATATTTTTCTTTTTCTCAATTAAGCTTAGTATTTATTTTTATAAAAAATAACAAAGAAACTAATTTGGTTAAACAACAAAAAAGAAATGAATTGTGGGACCACATGTCAGTCGCATTAGCTTCTTCTTCCTCGCCATTGGCCGTCGCGGGTGGCACGCCGCTGAGTGGTCGTCACTTGCTGGGCTCGCCCCCACCTGGTCCGAACCAGCGGCAAAAACTGAGCCTTGCCCACTGTTTTCCCTCCCACTCTTACTCCCTTCTTTCTCCCCTCTCTTGCGTGTGAGAGCAGTGCTCTCAGCTGCCATGGCCGCAGCCGCACCATTGCCACCTATCGCCCAGCTCTGCTCACAGATACGCTGCCACTGCACGCCCATTGCAAAGCTTCCCTAGGGCTGCGCCCTGACACACTCTTCCTCTTTGCGGAGCCGCTCCGCTTGTCCCGTATCGAGCTGCCATGATTTGGACTCTTCATCTCTGCCTCCGACCACCGCTCTTGATGATGCTTGATTGAGTAGGACCTTCTTTATTCATTGCTTATGCTTTTGAGGTTCCTCTCGATTTTTGTGTAGCTTTATAGCCCTGTTGTTTTATGATAAAAACTATGATAAGTTGTGGTTGTCATCAATCACCAAAAAGGGGAAGATTGTAAGCTTCATGACCATTGATGATGGAATCCCCAAGGTATGGATGTTTTGGTGATAGATGACAACTATGAAATTGTGGGCTAATATCTACATGAGTGTTGTCTATGTAGGATTCATCTCTAAACTCTACTACAAATCATATTAATGATGGTTGGCTTGGTGATTGATGATAATGACCATAAGCATGGAGGCTTGTGAGCTTGATTGAGTCCAAGGATTGATGGAGATGGATCAAAGCTAAGGACAAGCTATAGAGCAAGTGTTGAGAACACTTATTTACTTGTTAGGACTTTGAGTCCATAGGAAAAACCAGACTATCAAGAGGGTCTAGGTCATTTCTATTAGGTCATGTCTAGTCGGTTATGTGTATGGATGCTCAGTGAAATCATATGCACTAGGTGACAGTGGAGAAGCCAAGGAGTTGTTCGAAGAAGCCGGGAACAAAATCAAGCGAGGACGAGGAGTTTCAGCTTCTGGACGACGTGACCGGACAGAGGAGGTTAGTGGAGACCGGGCTGTATGGTCACTAAGAGGTTTTGTTTGGGACTTACAGTGAGCAGCGAGGAATCTGTCGAGACGTCAGGAAATAGAGCCCCCTCCTCCTGGTCTCTAGATCTACAAAACAAGATGGGATGGTTGCAAGCAACATGGTATGTGCGTATAAGAGCACCTTTTTCTTCTTAGGGAAATTCCTTTATGGTCATCAGAAATTTTTTTAATCATTATTGGTCATGAAAAAATTTGAACTTCTCTAGTGGTCTTGGATTGAATTTTTTTTTTGACTTTTTGATCATCCTAGTGTTAAAGTTAAGGAAGAAAAGACAATTTTACCTCTAACAACATTTTTTATGCTGACATTTCTTATTAATGACATAATTTAGTTAATATATTTGTTAATATTAAAACAAAACATGAGTATGTAGATTAGGTTTTTTAGCAGAAACAATATTTTCACTAATGTCAAAAATACATATTGGTACTGTAAAAATTTTCAAAAATACATAATCATGATGTTCATATTTGCAAATTAGGTATTAACTAATATTTTTCTAATTTCATGGTTAATATGGACCCTTGATCATGAAGATGCTGTCAAGGGCAAAAATGATTTTTCTTCTCCAGCTTTAACGCTATGATCACCAATAAGAATAAAAATATTAAGTCAATGGCCCGTAGGGAGGTTGAAAATTTTTTATGACCAATAAGGAAACACAAAAAGAATTTTATGGCCACTGAGTGCTTTCCATTGCAATGTAGTCAGCACAATCAAAAGCCGAAAGAAAACAATTTGAAATGCACAACATATAGCTGGGTCACCATCGAGTTAGAAAAAAATAGGAATTGCGGTTTACTATGGGAAATCTTTGATTTGCCGAGTGTCAAAGGCACTCGGCAAAGCCCCAAAAACACTTGGCAAAGCCTTTACCGAGTGTAAAGAGCACTTGGCAAAAAAATGCCGGCACAACGCTCTGTGCCGAGTGTATTTTATCGCGCACTCAGCAAAGGCTTTATCGAGTGCCAAAAAAACACTCTGTAAAGTCTAACACTCGACAAAATATAAATCATGAAAAAACATAATAAAATAGAAATTTTTTTAGCTCTTAGAACCCGCTCCAACCCGTCCTGGTGTTTTTTCATAAGTCTCGGTGATTTTTTACGCACTACACACAAAGTGCGTTTGGTAGGATTCAAACCTGTGACCTCTCCTTCGTGCAAGTAGCCCCCTACCACTACACCACAATATCACTTGTGTTCGGACCTTGCTTTGATTTTTTTTTATATTTACCTTGTTTACCAAGTGTTTTATAAAAAACACTCGGCAAAGACCTTCTTTGCCGAGTGTCTTATAAAAAACACTCGGCAAAGATTATCTTTGCCGAGTGCTAAGTTAGGCACTAGACAAATTAATTTTCCTATGAATTTTCAAAATAATTTAAAAATATCAAACAACTTTAAAAAATAATCAAATTTTAAAATGATATAATTTATGTAATCTCTAAACTATGAAAAATAATTTAAAGTCAAATTAAAATTTTATTTTTAATATGACTTTAAATCTTAATCACTAATTCTCAACTCTAAGGTTATTCTTCGGAGACTCTCCGTTTAGTAAGCAAAGAATGTGACAACTTGTGTGAAACCTTCTCTACTTTTTATCATAACTTCTACTTGTAATACCATAACATTGTAACAAATCTCATGATTTTTAGACTTTATTTGAGTTTTTTTTAGAATTTAAAAATCATTTGTACACACATTATTGCGGTCATGATTTTCAGACCTCATGTCAAATTTCTTTTTATTTCGTGGATAAGGTCTATAATTAGGCTAAATAATATGAATATAATTTTTATACTTATTGAATTCTTATATTTGAGTCACTTCTAGTTTAAATTTGACTTTATTCAATAAATTGCTTCAATTATAATTAATCAGCTAAATATAGCAAACAATAACAAAAAAATACCAAATTTTAACATGGAGTCACACATATTGTATGTGTAGATCATAAAAAATTTTAAGAGTAGAAAAAAAATGATTTTTTTGCCGAGTGTTAAGAAAAAACATCTGACAAAGACTAGCTTTGCCGAGTGTCAAGAAAAAACACTCGGCAAAAATTAGGTTTGCCGAGTGTAAAGGAAAAACACTCGGCAAAACATTTTCTTTGCCAAATGTATTTTCATTGACACTCGGCAAAGCATTTTTTGCCGAGTGTTTTCTAAATAACACTCGGCAAAGACCACCTTTATCGAGTGCCCGAAAATAAACACTCGGTAAAGAATAAAACAGTCGACAAAAATTGATTTTCCGTAGTGAAGAGGACTTTTAAGAAGGAAATAACTCCTGTTGCAGGCGCTGCGCCCTGTTTACTGCTTTGCGCTAGAACGGGTGAGATCCACCGGTAGCACGCACGGTAGCACCGGAAGTGTGTTCTCGACCTGCTCCAGAAAGGCATTTTTGTGCTCGATCCGGGGATAATCCCACCGTGGGTGAGGCGATAATCACAGTGTACCACGCCGCTGGAGGCAAGGTCATGTGTTTCACGGTGTAGCAAGTGCAACAGGTGGTGATTTGTGAGTGCATTTATGTGACGCGAGAGGTTGCAAAGTCCAGTCGTTGAGGATCGAACGAACGAGTCCTGGGGTGCTACCCTATCCGATTCTGTTTCCATCTCGGCCAGATTTACCAGAGCTTTAATCCGGTTCGGAAGGCAGAGTGGCAAACCGAAACGATTCCGGCCACTTTGCTTTCGTGTATATATATATATATATATATATATATATATATATATATATATATATATATATAAAATAAAATAGAAACTTATTAATTTTCAGTTGACTGAAATTTTGAGCTACTTTCAATCACTTCTTTGAAGCATAGGATCTAGATTTAATGGTTAATAATTATTATATAAGAAAGATAATTTTATAAAAAAAAATCAAAACACAAAATAATAAATCATCTGATTGTTGATTAAAAGCTAGAAAATATGAATAAAATAACAGACAAACGACTCCACGACGAGTACTCCGAGCAATCTGCTACAAAAAAGCCCATCCCGTGCAAGGAAGAGTGGAGCGAGGTCGCGATGGAGCAACAAGAGGCGGCGGAGGCGGACCCGGCCTCCATGGTGTAGCCGCTCCCCAACGACGTGCTGGCGAACGTGTGGGCGTGGCCAACCCGGCAACTCGGCAGTGGGCTAGTTTGCCCCGGCACCCGCCGTCGCGCGTCGGGAAGAAGCAGGATGATGTTGTATCCTGCTGGTATAAAAGCTATCTCGTCTTCGACCCCGCCATGTCGCCGCACTACGAGGTGCTATCCGTTCCTGCCTCCGACGCTTACTGGGAGGACAGGCCGGATACCTCGCCGCACCACCTTGTTGTGTTCTCGTCAAGGACATGGCGTTGGGAGGAGATATCTTTTCTTCACGGGGAGGGAGAGGCCGCAACGGCCGTCGTCACCGGTAGGCCGTTATGCTGGCTTACAGAAAGATACGGTGTTTATTGGCAGGACGCACTCTACGTATATTGGCATACTGAGGCCATCACAAGGTACTGACTGCATCGTTACTACCTAGTTTCTTGTAACATTTTACAACCAACCAACCTAGCTTATATGTCGTGAACTGGTAAACTTTTCAGAACTCTACTGCTTGTTTCATGTTTCTCGTCATTTATTTGTTGAATCAGCTACTTGTTTTATTTTGCAGAATATCCCTGTCAACTAACAAGTATCAATTAATCCAACTGCCCCTTGATGCTAAGCTAGGGACCAGCTTTTATCTTGGAAAATCAAATAATGGGGTACATTGCGCATATATGCACAAATCACGACTTTTCATTTGGCTTCTTACTGTATCCTGCGATCAGAAGATGGAGTGGGTGCTGAAGCACGATACCTGTCTCAGGCCAACGCTACCACGCCTCGACTGTTACGATAAAGAATATTACGACAACGAAGAATCCGACGGGCCCTGGACTCTTCAAGAGGAAAACTATGATGTAGAGGACTGCACCTCCGTAGATGTTGCAGAAGAGAACCAAGTTGAGTGGGATTCTGACAATGACGATGTTGTCCAAACTGACGGCACAGCCCATGGGAGCTCGTATTTGATACTCCGTGCAAAGATGTTATTTTTCTCTAGGAAAGATCGGGAAAGGGAGTAGCCTACCACTGGAGAAGCTCCAAGTATCAGTACTTGGGAAAACTCTATACAGAATCTTATAGGAAGGATGCTTGGGAAATACGAATAACAGCATCTTTCCCGTGCACGCCGTGCTGGATAGATCTTTTCCAAGGAAAAGATTATTCAGATGGCGAACATATTGATCAGTAGAGTACTGCTGTGAATTGAAGTTGTTACTGCAGAATTTGGGTCAAAAATAATGTAATTTCAGATTGTAGCTAGTGTGTGTGTTTCGTCTCGAGTTCTGATGAAGGCATGACTACAGATCGAAGTTCTCCATTCTTTCACGAACAACTAGCAGCAGGCCCTCGCTCACTGTGTCTGCGAAGGGATGGTTGGGAATATCCCCCCTCAAGGCGCACAGTTTTCTCTACATGAGCCATTTCTTGCGACCCTTAAAGTAAAAGGAAGGATCGTAAAATAAATTAAAACACATAGACACTTCGAAGAAAAATATATTGGCCGCACCAACCAATACCTCGAAGAAAAATCTAAACCAAGCCGCACGGCTGCACTCTACGAAGCCCTAAAGCAAACAGCCACATGCACTAAAGCAAAGGCCTCATGTTAGCAACAGAACATGTGAGGGCTCAAAAACGAGAGAAAGCAGAACACACTTTGCGAACACTTCATAGACCTTTTACGGTTTTAACCCCCCCCCCTGCTTATATAGTCGGGTGAAAACCAACCAACATTTACTATGGGTGCTCAATACCCAAGAGTGCAATAACTCAAGGATAAGGACAGGATAAGAATAACCTCGACACCAAGAAAAGTTGGAGATTGCCTTCATTGGAGCTCAGAGTTGGCAGACGATGATTCACTCCTCGAAAGCACCACCATCCGAATTAAAGTCATAATAGCAGGCATCTCGAAGGTACAATACTGCACACATAATAAAATTATTTTCACCACGGGCGCCCTCTCTTTTTATAGGGAGAAGCCCCAAAAATATCGCTGAAACCCAACGCTTCACTTCCGGTTACACTCCGCGTAACCCAACTTTGATGATCGAGGGTGGCATTTTGGAAGAGATCCCGATAGAGCGAGGGTTTCGGTCCATCAAAGTTTGACCCACCTCTCGAGGGGCTACTGTTGGGGGATCACTTATGGGCCACCCCTCGAGGCCCACCAAACAAGGGCCGCGTTGCAGGCCGGAACTAACTATCGAGCCTTTTGTCAATTTCATCTTTGAAGTGCAGGTACTCAATGAAGGATCCCGGGGGATCGTGCCCTTAACCCTCGAGGTACTCAACGAGGCATCTGGTAGGTTCGAGCCGCTCACCCTCGAGTGGTAAGCCAAGCTTTTCTTCAAAGGGAGAAAGTTCTTTCATGGATCATTGGCGAGGCTTCGAGGGACAGAACAACATCTAAACCCAACCGTTGCATGGCGTGCGCCATGATGACACGTGGCTTGATGAATCTCAGTGCCGTGTGAGACAAGCAAGGGCTCAAGAGAAGCTCAAATGACCAGTTTGTCCATCATGACGGTTTTGTACAGCATATTCATAGAATATAGTAGGTAATTATAATAGAACTGACTTACCACGGAGCCGGCTCCGTTCTAGGATCTTCTCGGGTGGCGACACACGCTGTGACACCCAATAATATAACACATGACAGAGAATATATTTACAACAAGAACATAGATAGAGTACAGAGTTTTACATAAATCCGGATTTAAAGTTTACAAACCAGAGTCTTTAGAAAATGCGAAAGCAAAATAGTCTACACAACGGATAGCTCAACAGAATAAGTAAGGTACAATCGTCCTCTTACGACGACTCACACAACACATCCGACTTTGTAGGTGTTTGCCCAAACACCGTACCCGCAATCAACGGTCTACTCCTCCTCGTCATCGGTGCATCGTTCCAACTCGATATTCCAGCAGTCAAGTCGCTGTCCTTCCCAGTAGAACCTCCCACCATAGTGGCAGTCTCCACCCTGGTCATCTGAATACCATATAGAACGTCGCCCTGAGTAACTAGTTTACTCAGCAAGACTGACCCGTCAAGGTGGCCATCTACAGCCTACTCCTAGACATGCACAGGCTATGGGCGAGATTTATGTTGCCAAAAAGCCAGCCTAAGAGTAAATCCTTAGTTTTCAAATTTTAACATCAAGTTAAGTTAACAAGCAAAATGGTAAATTTAGTTTGCACTAAGACTACAATAATCATGGTTGTAATATAATTAATAATAAATGCATACAACAACATTGATCCCATTCATCATATTAATGGCTTCCAACACTGTTTCGGCGGACTTATCAAGTGGTACTCGTTACTGTGAGGGGCAGCGACTCGAATCGATTTACTTCTTGCAGGAGAAACCTGCTTGCATGATTCATACGCGCTTCGTGGAAGCCGCATGGAGCAACCTTTCGCATACGGTACTGCAGGGTCTTCCGAGCCTGGCTCCTTCGAGAAGGGTCCCCCACGTGATGCGCCCCATGCCGCCATCCGTGGGTAGATTCCTCCCTCCTTTTATCCCCAGTTCCATCATAAGAAGTAGGGTATCTTCCATCCAAGTAGTAGTTGTAGCTACATCGTTTTACTGGGCCCATAACTCCAGCATGCAAACAGTACGTTCAAACTTGATCCCATGGGCCGGACACGAGATGTAATCTTAGGTGACTCGGGCGGGGCTACCTCCTTAAAGACAAGCTGTCCTTCCCTTTCCACCTAGTTGCCCGTCCGGTCTTCATTTATTATCCCATCCAACTTTCCTTTATCTGACATCATTTCCAAGTGATAATATTTTCTGATCTACGAGCGGCCTCCATACCACTCGATGAATGATCATCCCTAGTTAAGCGGAGCAACTACCGTCCTATGGCTATTATCAGGTGAAGGGAACCTACTGTAATACTAGGTTTTCAAACAACTCCTATAAACTTAATGCATAGACAAACCTACATCTCTAACTAGTGATAAAATAAAATGTAAAATAGGTGGGATACACCGGGGCTTGCCTTGAGCATGTTCCTGGTTAGCGACATCACCTCCTTGCCCTTCTAGCTCCTGCTCCGTTCTCGTATTCACGCGATTCACCTCGTGATCTACATGATGCAAATGGGATACTGTGGATGAGAGACGATTCATGGCAGTCCACTTAAGTAAGACTGATAGGTATGATAAATATGGGGTGTGTTGATTAGTTTAGTAATATAACATATATAAAATAGAGGCATAAGGTAAACATGTTTAGTGCATTTCCTTCATAGACTCTAGTAAATAAACGTGTTAATTTTGTATAGAAAGTACGATGGCGTAATTGCCTATCATGATTGATCCAAGTGTGCAACACACATGAATAGTAGGTGTTGACCAAAATGATGTTTACAATGTGTCAAGAATGTTATACTTCATGAACTAATTTCATATGATATCGAGCTCCAAAGTATAACTATAGGGTTAATTGAAATGTTAAACCTACAAATTTAATGATTAATTTAGTATGGTTCTAGAAATCATATGAAGTTGGACACTTTACTATAGGTAGAATACATAGCGAGTGATTTTTTTGGACCAAGTGTCATTGGTATGCATGTTGCCACTTATGTTAAATAATGAAACATGCATAAATGCTAAATAACTAATTCTGGTCAACATAATAGGAAGTAATATATTAGATTTTACCGGTGTTCAGGAAGGACAAAAGAGGTCCACCATGTTTTATGAATTTATCAATTACATAGACCTCTATATGCATTCATTTGTGTGTTATATGTTTATTTTAGGTCTCATGCATATGATTTTAACATTTTTATTAAATAGTACATGAGCAGGCAGCTAAAAAGAATTTAGTTTGTAATTTTATTTCACCTATTATTCTCTTTGCGTGTAATTGTTTTCAAACAAATATTAAAAAGAAAAGAAAATAAAATTGGATGAGTCAGCTAGATTCGGGCCACAAATTCGGCGCACAAAGAGGCTGGCGCCTCCTACCTACCTAGCTGGAGCGTTGAGCTCCACAGCCATGGTGGACAGAGGGAGGGGCTCGATGAGGAGCCAGCTGGAGCAGCGCCTTCGGCGGCACTTTGGGCTCATGAGGGCATCCCCGGGACCGGCGCGCGGAGCCGCACCCAACTGTGGTTGTCGCAGTCGCCTGCGACGAGGGAAAAACAGCCGACTTCGGGGAGGAGCTTGGCTCGACGAACGGCGGCAACGGGAAGCTAATTTCCGGCAAGATGGGCAATGTACTCAGTCACCGGACCAGACAAATAGTTGTGCAATGACTCTAGCGAGGTGCTAGACTAAGGAATCGAGAAGATAGCTCACCAGATAGGAGGAATCGACACTGAAGTGGGTGGAGGTCGGTGTTGTCTGGCTTGGTGAAGATGGGTCCGATTCGGCGCGCACGACAAGGGAGTCGACGATGGAAGACCCAGGGGAGCTAGAGGGGATCGGTGCGCAGCTGCCGGTGAAGTCGGCTCGTCCTGGGATGGACTACTGTAGCAGGGCGGCGAGCTCGAAGCTCGGCTCAGTAATGGCGGCGCAGGGCGAGGTGGCGTGCGTGAGAGGAGGAAAGAGGGAGAAAGGAGATGTGGGGGCGGGACGGTCCGAAACCAGGGGTGCGGGCGACGGTTTTGGGTGGTCTTCCGACCAGGTGGGGAGTGAGGCTCGCTCGGCGCCGACCACGTGCAGTGATGCCGACCACGGTGGTCAATCAGGGAGGAAGAAGACGACCATATGGTTGACGAGTGGGACCCGCGTTGTTTTTCTTTTTTGTTTATTTCTAAACTGCACTCAATTAATATTTTCATATCTTTAATTATAAAGCTCGCCTGTAAAATCTAAAAATATGTGAGTATTCACCGTGATGTGCTCTTAATTTATAAAATGAGTTTGTGCAACAATTGATATTTGAATTTAAATAGAATTTTTCCAAATATGGGTTGTTTTTAAGCCTTTAGGCATTTATTTGGGATACTTAATCTTGGAATAAAAATATGAGATTCCTAAAAATTATCTTGCATCATAACTTATAACATATATTTTTGTTGGCATAACATTCTATTGAAAATATTTGACATGTAGTTCAATGATATTTTAATTTGATCAAATCTTGATCAAAAGATGTTCAAATGTTTTCTAAAATTTTTGAGAGGCCATATTTTTGAGTTACTCATTTTCCTAGTGTTCTCCTACTCGTTTGTTCAAACTCGGAGTGTCACAGTAATTAGGGGTAAATTGGTCATTTACATATGACCGAAGTACGACTATATAAATAGAACACTCCTGTTTGCTTGTAAAGGGACGAATGTTCATGGAATGTCCAAAGTAGACTAACCGTTTTCTTTGCACTTTCTGTGATACCTCATCTTTTTCATTTTCTGTTCGGGGTCTCGAAGCTCATGCTTCATCACGCCAATAGTGGCACCCATCGTATTGTGCCTACTTGGGGCATCAGTTGTACTTCAGAGGTTTGCTCCATTGTTACATGTGATGTGGATTGATCGTCAGCTAATTCGGGATCTTCGAGGGCGCTGCTTTGGAGGGGTGGCACGCCACTCAAAGGCAACATCCATGGAGTTGAGTCATCGTGAGCTGGTATATAGTGGCACCCACAGTGCTATTGATGGTGATGCCCCAAGACCCAACTCAATGCCCTAGCAGTTAGCTAGCACCCGAACAACCGTCAAGCTTGACCCCCCCCCCCCCCCTGAGAACAACACTGTGGTATCACCATCAATAGCACGAGAAATGGAGCTGCTAGCTCAAAGAGCCGTACACCTCAAACAAGTCAAGCAACAACTACCGTGGGAGCAAGAACTCAAAAACAGAGTACTGCTAGAGAGGGAGAAAAGCTTGCAAGAAAAAGAGCACATAGCCCAGCTAAGATTTAAAAAGCTACAGCTAGAAAGGGAGATCGACAACCTCCATCACTAACAAAGCAAGCAATCAAGAGGGCAGCCATACATCGGAGGGTCATCAACCCCTCGACCTTGAAACAATGCTTACACCAATCAGCCAACCAACACTCATAGAAGTCCTATCAACCTGAAGGCCAAACCCATTGTGCATAATTGACAGAGACTCCCCCCTATCTGAGGGTTTGTAGAGAGCCCCTTTTCCCTCCCAATTCAAAATGGTACCACTCACCAAATACAAAGGCAACACTGACCCAAGGAAATTCCTCATGAGTTACGAAGCGGCCATCATATCAGCAGGGGGTGACAAGGCAACTCTGGCAAAAACATTCATATGCACCCTCGAAGATGCTGCCTGAACTGGTATTTCAACCTACCTGCCAGATCAATATATAGATGAGAAAATAATAGAGATAAAGTAACAGCAAGCTTTTGAGGTTTCTGAACCATCATGGAACCATCTCGGAATTGATGAACATAGCTCAACAAGAAAATGAATCGCTCCATGATTATTATAAAAGATTCCTTACCCTCCGAATGTCAGCCCCAAGCATCATAGACAAAGCTGCAATAAGCGTTGTAATACGAGGCACGTGAGCATGCCAGTTGTCATCATACTGCGATCAGAAACCCCCACAGTCAATGCAGCTTTTGTGCAGAAAGTTTGAGGACTATTGCAGATCAGGCAAAGATTACAAAAGATGCAAATAGAACCGAAGCAAAAATCATAGCCACCAACATCATGAAGGCAGTCAACAAAAAAGACTATATAGAAAGCCCAAGCATTTGAACGAGCCTTCACCTTCGTTTGTTGGGCACATCGAAGAAGAAAAAGAAGACCACACCAATTGAGAAAATCAGAGCAATGAATTCAGGGGAAACAACCACCACGGCCGTGGCAGGGGTCGAGGAGCCCAAAACCAAAACCGTCCACCATTGAAGCCATACCGCTTCTATTGCGGAGAGGACAAGGGGCACAAAACTTCCACAAAGCAAAAGAGATCCAAGAAAGGATCGAAGAAGAAAAGAAACAACTATCCCAACCAAAAGCTATCAATTACACAACAGCCAACTCATGGCCCCAACAGTCATACATGCAACCCACCCAACACAATTATCACTATCCAAACACTCACTACCACTAGCTATATGCACCCTTTCCATACTTCAATATGAGTCACCCCACCCAACCATCGACCCAATACATCCAACCAAGACAACCAACCCAGCCACCAGAATCAAGC
Source organism: Eleusine coracana subsp. coracana (assembly GCA_032690845.1). Taxonomy (NCBI): domain Eukaryota; kingdom Viridiplantae; phylum Streptophyta; class Magnoliopsida; order Poales; family Poaceae; genus Eleusine; species Eleusine coracana. The sequence continues at coordinate 59,597,981 of CM064428.1, forward strand.
CAAGGGAACCAAAAGCAAAAGCAAAACCCTCAGCCAATGCCAAACCCAAAGCCAGAGCCTTCATGGAGCCAACCAAGCTAGTCAATAGCCTTCCTAGTGAAAGGTTTCATCGGAAATATACGCGGGGGATTGTCCTCGGACTTCAAAAACAAAAGAAGAAGAAGAGATCACTTCCGAATGGTAAACAATATCTTCATTGAGGAATCAATCATCAAATCAAAATGGTCGCATATCCCTATAGCATTCACAGAGGCAGACTTGAACCTCAAAGCATACCCACATGTGGATGCATTTGTAGTCAAAGCCCACATGCACACATGGCTCACCAGCAAAGTTTTGGTAGACAACAACAGTCAAGCAGACATTATATTCATCAAAGCCTTCGAGCAAATGGGCCTCAAGAAGAGCTCAATGCTGCCTTCAAGTATCCCACTCATAGGCTTCAAAGGTAGAAGAGTTTCACCATTGGGCAAAATCTCCCTCCTAGTATCATTTAGGAACACTCAAAAACCCCTAACCAAATATGTAACATTTGATGTGGTGGACATCTTCCATCCATTCAATGTCATATTCGGGTGAGGCACCATCAATACCTTCGAAGCTGTCATCCATGGCGCTTATCTGTGCATGAAAATACCAGCAATAGGAGGTGTAAACACAGTCGAAGGGGACCAACAAATGGGAAGGGACATAGAAAAAGGTTATGCTTAGGGGGAAGGAAATTGCAAAAACATACATGCTTTTAGCCAACAGAAGCTAGCCAAAGAGGAAAGAGTCCGAAAGGCAAACGAGCAGCACAAAGCAAATGCAAGAGAGGAAGCTTCCAACTACGAGAAGAAAAAATCACAGTACAACCTAACGAAGAAACAAAAAAGTACTCCTCGATGAACAAGTCTTGGGCACAACAACTCCTGAGATGGGAGCAGGTGGAGCAGCAGAGCTGGGGCGAGTTCGGGTGAGGCGGCGGTGGCCCCTGCTCTTCGCCATCGATCCCCACGTGTGTGGGCTTGGCATCGGGCCGCACCACTACGTTGGAGCACCTCCGGTGCCGTCCGCCACCAAGAAGACATGTGCCGCGGGGTGCAGGTGGCGGAACGGCAGGCGCGGGCAGGAACAACGACGCACCGGAGGAGAGGTGGGACCCATCCCCCGACTTCGCCCCCACACGCGGTTGTCTGTGGTGACCTCGCGCCCACCACCGTCTGTCGCACCACATGGCGGGCGCGGGCGGACGACGGAACCGTGTGGCGGGCGCAAGTAGGTGGCGGAGCAGTGACCGCGGGCGAAGCAGAGATGCTCGGGGGCGATGGCGCACGTGTACGAGATTTTTAGTTTTTTTTTCTGATTGGTGGGTCCTGCTGGTGAATAGGAGCTAGAATGCTTGTTCCATTGGAGTTGGATGCAATTTTGACCTCCCAAGCAGGCCGGCTTGCAAATTTGGATTTGGGAGCTAAAATTTACATACTCCACTGGTGATGTTCTAACAAACGATAGGGAGGGGGATAGTTGCTTGATGGAGGCCCCGCTGACAAACCTTGTTCTCTGGTATACGCGTGTCCATGGCGTTCCAAACACCAGGCTCTAGTTGCTTGATGGAGGCCCCGCTGATGCACTTAATTAGTATCTTGCAAGAACAGGGTCCGCGCGCCGTTTCCGACCTGGATGTGCACCGAAGGATTGAACGTGTTCTTGACTACATACAGCTTCCGTTTTGCATGGCAGATTCCACTTCCACTTCCACCCAGGCTTGCGCGTACGCCAGCGTCACGAGGCCAGAAAACGGCACGACCTCTGAGCTGTTGCGGCCGCGTGACCTGCTTGGACGACAACACACGTCACCACAAGACAGTGTCCAGCCGAGAACGCTTTCCTTGTTTTGTCGATGGCTTTGATTATCCATATGGCGACAGCTCAGTAGCAATGGAGATGCGAATCGGCTCTCTTGAGCTGTTTCTCTTTCTCGCCAAGGCCCATTCTCCGTGCCGACGAGATAACCTGAAGCCAGCCTTTTCTCGTCGTTATTGGCTTCGAACTCGCCGTGCACAGTAAACCCAGCCCCATGCATGTTGACCTCTGCTGCTACTGTCGACACGACTTGTTTCGCTGCCGAGCGCGTCGTCTCACCATGGAAAACGTGTCAGCCAGCGTCCTGCTGACGAGGAGCGCGCGGGCACCTCCAAGGAAGAGTGCAAACAGGGCGAGCATTAAATGTGTCATTAGTCACTCCATCAATGAGTAGCAGCTAAGCATGATTAGAGCCTGCCAACATTTCCCTTTTTATATCACATGACGCCCAGTGTCCCTTCGTGGATCCTTTATTTGCATCCTCGCCGCCGCCATCTCGTCTGAAGCCGTGGAAGGGCGGAGCCAGGCCGCCGTGTCAGCGTGCATTCTTCTCGTCCGCCAACGTCATCGCGTTCTCCTCGTCTGCCGCCGTTGTCGGGAGAGTTAGGCTGAGAGCTAAGCGGCTCGGACGCGGGAGAGGAGAGGAGACAGGGGCTTTTGTGCCATTCCGGTCTTCTTCTCCGCTGCTGCTTCTTCTCAATGGCGGTGAGACTTCCCTTCCCTTTCTCTGTATCTCATCTCATCTATTACTAGCAGGATGACGGGGGTGAGGATTTTCTACACGGTTCATTCTATTTCCTATATGATATTCAAATTCCTGGACTTTCTTTCAACGTTCCACCATATGCTATCCTAGAACATGATCTCTTATTCTCGCTACTTCTCCAAGCCAAATCATGCATATTTAGCATGACCTTGTGAACCTGCACCTGCACGACGCCCTAAGGCTATCTCTAACGGTGGAGACCAAAATTGAAGATCCAAAACACCTAATAGATCTTTCCCCAAAATTGAAGACCCAAAACACCTAATAGATCTTTCCCAAGCCAGAAGAAACGAGACTCAAAAAGCTTCATCTCCAACGGACTCCCTATTTTACATCTCGAGCTCGCCGACCGCCGCTGCTTCGAGCTGCCCGGCGGCCACCCCTACCTTACCCGGCCGCCGCCGACCCTGCCTCGAGCTTGCCCGGCCGGCCACCGCCGCTCCGCACTTGCGCGCGCTCGCCTGGCTGTGCCTCGAGCTTGCCCGGCCGCTGCCGCCCTGGTCTCGAGCTCTCTCGGCCATTGCTGCTCTGCACTCGCACGCGTTTGCCTGGCCGTGCCGCCCTTCCGCGCTCGCCTGGCCACGCCGCCCTTCCGTGCTCGCCCGCCCCACCGCTCCGTGCTCACCTGGCATTGGTGGAGGCGGAGCGCGCTGGGTCGTGGAGGTAGGAGCCCCATTTGTGAGAATATTAGTATCTAGTGCTAAAACTAAAAACAATATACTTTACTGAATTTTATGAGCTGAGACAACCGTGTTCTGGCTTTATGCAAGGCTTGATTCACTCTTTGCATAAAATGAGGGTGATATAACCAGTTCCAGATGTGATATCGAGATAACATTTAGTCATGTCTACTAATATATGTGCATATAGCATGACCTACGATCAGATCCTCTAAGTAAATTTATGTGTGTTATTATGTCTTGTATATTTAATGGGTTTCACAAAAATTCAACAAAATATTTACAATAATTTTGTATCACTAAACTTTCTTGCTTGAAAGGGATCCCATATTCCCGTAAGTTATTCTTCCTATACCTTATTCAAATTTAGCTGATCATTTAGCTGGTTTCAAATTTCTTAGAGCCAGATGCTGAAGTCTTCATTTTGATTGACTCAATACAAGCTTCACAAGCTGCACGACAGGACCCGGAGGCAATTTCTCTAACCATGAGGTAACTTTTTGTGTAACTGTATGAATAAACCATAATGTTTATTTCTTTTGATTTAATGGAGTGATGATTGTACTTTATTTTTAAATTTGCAGGGCAATTCCAATGAAGTAAGAAATAAAAAAAGGACAATGAAAGAGAATAAGAGAAAGAGAGAGAATTTTAGAAAAGAGATGACTGGCTTTAACTTGCCAATTGAGGAGTATAGATCAGGAGACAGACCATCACCGATACCTACACAAGCTACCGGCCCACCATTCTTCTACTATGAGAATGTAGCGTGTGCTCCTAAAGGTATTTGGGCAACGATATCAAGATTCTTATATGACATCGAGCCCGAGTTTGTGGATTCTGAGTTCATTTGTGTAGCTGCGAGGAAAAGAGGCTACATCCATAATCTGCCAGTTCAAAACAGATTACCTCTCGATCCCTTACCCCCAAAGACAATATTTGAGGCCTTTCCACATGTCAAGAAATGGTGGCTATCATAGGATTCAAGGGAAAAGTTGAATTGCCTACGGACCTTCAAGGCTAGTGCAACGACTTTAGAGCGCATTCGCTTGGCACTAGCAAATTGTCAAAATCAACCAACTCCATCAGTCCGGAAATTCGTCATGAAAGAGTGCAGGAAAGGGAACCTTATATGGATTGGTAAAAACAGAGTCGCTCCTCTTGAGCCACATGAGATTGAGCGTCTCCTTGGTTTTCCTGAACACCACACCAGGGGCATCGGCGGAGCAACACAAAGATACCAATCCTTAGGGAACTCATTTCATGTGGACACTGTTGCATATCATCTGTCAGTACTCAGGGATATGTTTCCACATGGCATGAATGTGCTGTCCTTGTTCTCAGGAATTGGAGGAGCCGAGGTAGCTCTTCACAAGCTTGGTATTCGCATGAAGAATGTCGTTTCAGTTGGAATTCCAAGGCAAACAGGGCTGTCCTGAGAACCTGGTGGGAGGACAATGAAATTAATGGAACACTAATTGATGATATCGATGATGTCCGGGAGCTAACCACTGAGAAGATCGAGGAGTATGTTGCAACGTTTAGTGGGTTTGACCTGGTGATCGGTGGCAGCCCATGCAACAACCTTGCTGGGAGCAACCGCTACCACCGTAATGGCCTTGAGGGAGAGCAATCGTCCCTCTTCTATCATTATGTCCGGATATTGGAAGAGGTGAAGTCTGCCATGCTAAGGAGATCTAGCAGTGATCAAGGTAATGTTTATTACAGTACATACTTACATACTAGAATCTTATCATTATTTGTTGTTAGCAAACTTCTAATGTGATAATATTTGTCATCACTGCAGCTTTGCATTCAATTTAGTTGTCTGGACACAACTCTAGGTTTCATCAGTCCTATAAATTCTAGATGGTTGCATGCTACATGTCTTGCCCCTTCCGCATGCTGCAAAACATCCTTGTCAACTTGGTTTCTGATGAGAAAAATAATATGACTTCTAGATTCGGTGCTTTCACGAAATGAGCAGCACAGAGGCATCTCCCATGTGTCGTGTCTACTAGAAACTAACTTTGTTCCTATTTTGCTTCCTTAAATATGGAAAATCTTTGATGTTGTGAGATGTTATCTATTTCATCAGTAGACATGAATTCTCTATTAAATGTTAAATTTTCCGGTTGGCAAACTAACCACAAACGAATTGTTAAGAGCAAAGGGGCCGTGCAAAATGCTTAACTGCTCAGAAACATATACATATTCCAGTGACAAACATAAAACTGACCATTGCCTTTCTTTCTTACTCTTGTTGTTCCAATTATAAAGTTACAAAATAATTGCTCCCAGCAGAGATTGAATGCAGTTGAGTAGCCAAAAAAGCAAGGGAAATCAAAGAAGCTTTATTGTTTTAGCATAAAACCTTAGATGTGCATCATGGATACATTGGGGGAAACTACATTTTCCATATTGCTATACAAAGGGATGAAAAAGTTTTCCCTATAATGCATCTTCCTGTATTATATGTTCTCAGCATTTTCTGGTTAGTTCAATTTTCTGCTCGGCCAACCAAGATTGTTTTCCAACAGGACTATGTCAATCCACATAATAAATGAAGCATATCACCAGCTACAATCATGCAACTATCAGTGTGTTACATCACCATGATTTCAACTCAGGAAGTATCAATACTACATAGATTTTAATTAACTTCATATGCATTGATGTTCTTGTGTTTTTGTACTACCTTAGCATTTTCCTCACAGACAAAATCCTAGTAATATGCTTCGATCTGCAAGTGAGGGTCCCATAGCATCTGACCAACTGAATTTACAAATGACCAAAATTTAATCATTTGATTTCATAATCCAAATAAGGACTATTTTATTTACAAATATGGACCTACTTCAAATTTGAGATGATAATCTTGTCACCCAATCCACTTTCCAGGGTGAGCTCACATGGTGCGTCGAGGTAAATGTAGCTGACAAATCCCAGAAATGTCACACTTTTCCCGGTTAGGTATTACATAAACAGCTCAAAAAGTCAATGCTCATTAGTTCATGCATTCTGCTGCAATTAGTACGTCCATATAAGCAATAGCTTTATGTGCGCCCACATGCAAACACACAGGCTCATGTGTACACAGTCACATGCGCGCACACACACACAAAAACCTAAAATGATAATAGTGTTAGAGCAAGTATTATAAGCTTACATCAGTTGGCGAAATGACAGAACACATAAGACAACATAAGACAATACTGACGTGGAGGGAAGAGAAAGCAACAGAGAGAATCGAATGAGCGTTTCATGAGTCATCAGCGTTAAGCGGGCTGAAACGGTTTGTCCAAGAAAGTTGTGGCCTGGCACTACTATTTCATCGCCAGCTGGCTTTTCTATTAGTCATGTTTCTACATACACGAGAGCTTGAGGCAATGCTGGAAATAGAAACCTAATCCGAATATATCAGGGACGAGACCCACAACAAAAGGAGAAATCATATACAAATGGGACTGTAGATGTTTAAATGTGAGATTCTCTTCCCTTCTACTTATCTCCCCTCCTTTATCCCCTTATCGTAATGATCTTATTGTGCTATTTGTTTGGGAACAATCTAAAAGGTCAGGTCATCGTCCTTGTTGGTTGAGGATTTTGTGATAGGCTTTGAGTGCAAGATGGTTTTGAAGGCATTGGAGGAGAATGGTAGTTGTACTAATTTTCTGTTCATTTCTTTAGGTTGTTGTTTTTTACTTTCTAACTGTTCCTATTTTTTAGAAGCCGGTGATGCAGACTCACCAGTAGTGCTCCTTCTCAAGTACAGGGTGCTTGTTTCATATGTATTTGATTTTGCTGATTCGTCATATATTTAATACTCTTATTACATGATACTTCTATTTACGTGTGATGTGTAATACCCGGTTTAAGAAGCAGTGCTATTTTATGTCTATGGTGGGATAATTAAGGCCTAAGTCCAGCCCAATTGACTGGAGAAAGAAACTAAACAACCCTATTCCCTAAACCCACGTCCCTGCCCTCCCACCCACGTTCTTCCCTTTTCCTCTTCGATCGTTTCTTCCTCGAGCAGAAACTTGAGCACCGCCTCCTGACTCCTTCCTCCCTAGGGTCGGCAATCTCCACCGTTTTGGTCTTCTTCCAAGCCTAGGTAAGCAAAACGATTGCTGCTGGTACTCCCCAATGAGTCCCTCTCTATTCATCTCTCATCATTGCTGCTGGATAGCAGATCTCAGTGCTAGATCAGTTCTGGCCATTAGGGGCTTAATCTCTTTCAAACTGTTGTTGCCATCTGTTTCTTGGCAGTCTGTGCAGTGCTGGTTCCATTCAGTTTACGAGGCCCTTACAATTCGAATATCACTTTTACTAGAACATGAAAGTGCTAGATTATTTGTTTATCTTTCTAACGAGTATTTAAACGCTATTTTTGGTTGAGCATATCAGGAGATACGCTTATCTGAAGATGATTGTCGAAATTAGTCTTCCATTAGTTGCAGTTTTGACAGTCTGTGTGGCATGGCTTATTAAGGTATCCTATAGGCCAAATCTGTACTTTGGGTTATGGAAGATTTATAGTAAATTTGATAACCTTTCCATTGAGTATTTAATCAGTGTTTTTGAAGGATTATTCAGGGAGATATGAATTTTTGAAATCGACTGTCATGTAATACGAGGACCAATTAGGGGCTTAATCACTGTCAAAATTATTTGTTTTATAAACTGTTTTACAACTAGTAGATGTTCAAATTAAATTTTGTGGTGAATACCAATGTTGTAGTTTTTCCTCTGTACAGATACTTGCAATGTACTTACATATAACAATATCTACTGTATTTTTAAAGTTATGAAAATAATAAACGACAGTGCTGCTAAAATAACTGGTTTATCCTTGTTCTTTGTGTGGGCACACACACACACACACACACACACACACACACACACACACACACACACACACACACACAAACACACAAGCACCCGGGGTCGGTGGCAATTTCTCTAACCATGACTTAACTTTTATTTATCTATCTTGATGAATAAACCATATCTGATTTAACAGCATGAGACTTCAACTTTGTATGTAATTCTACAAAATAATACCAATAAAGAAAGTAAAGAACCTCGATGGAAGGAAATAAGAAAAAGAGAAAATGTTTTTAGAAAAAATATGATTGGCTTTAACATCCCAATTGAGCAATAGCTCAGGAGACAGACTGCCACTGATACCTATACACGCTATCGGTCTGCCATACTTGTACTATGAGAATGTAGCACATGCTCCTAAAGATGTTTCGGCAAAGATATCAAGATTCTTATATATATGGCATCGAGCAAGAGTTTGTGCATTAGGAGTTCAGTTGTGGAGGTATGACGAACATAGGTTATATCCATAATCTGCTATTTCAAAATAGGTCACCCCTGGATCCCTTATCCCCAAAGACAATATTTAAGGCCTTCCTAAATGTCATTGAGTGGTCATCGTCATGGGATTCAAGAACAAAATTGAATTGACTATGAACCTTCATGGCCAGTACAACGACCATGGAGTAGATTTGCTTGGCACTAGCAAATAGTCAAAATCAACCAACTCGGGTGCAGAAAAGGGCACCTTATATGGACGGGTAAAAATAGAGTTGCTTCACTTGGACATAGAAGATGGAGCCCCATCTTAGTTTCCTTGAACACCACACTAGAGGCCACATAAGATGTAGTTCTAAAATTAAAAACTATATACTTTGCTACATTTCATGAGCTGAGACAACAGTGTTCTTTGTTGCCTTTATGCAATGTTTGATTCACTCTTCACATAAAATAAGGGTGATATGATGATGTGAACAAGGGTTCCTGATCTTTCAAAAGGTTATGATAATCTTGATTTGGGTGGAGGCAAAACACAAATCTATCCGGCTTCTAAACAACACGTTCAGAACCCTGCAATTGTAGCACAACATCTCCTCTGGTTATCAACCATCCGAGGATGATTGACCTCGCTGAGAAGGCTAATCCCTGCCTGCGAATCAAGAACACAAGCAAGAACAAAGAAGAATGCAACACAATTACAAATGTATGATTAAACTTACGAAGTTGGGGTCTCACAAACCAATGAACGACAACACTATTTATGAATAGAATTGATTTAAGCGAAACCCGAACCCTAACGGAACAGTGGCAGCTATTTATTTAGACCCTAGGATCATGCAATACCCTCTGGACGCGCCCCTAATTGGGCTCAATTGGATATAAAGCCTGAAGGCCAAAAATAGGTGACGCAACATCGACGCAGATTTTGGAGTCTCTCTTGTTTTGACGATTCTCGATGACTCCAGACGAATTTCGACATCAGGCTGGTGGCATTGAAAAGTTCTTCTCCCTAGATTTCTGTGCATATGTAGAATGTCCAAATCCGAGTCCGTATGCCTCCTGGGTGTCCATTTTAGTGTGGACTGATCCTAGGCCCCGAAATAGACTTGAAGTCAGTTTTGATTGGGTCTGCACCTTGGCTTGCACGTCCTTGCTGGTCCCCCACATTCCCAAGTTCTTCTCTCATCATCTCCTGGTCCTCTCCATGGTTCCTAATTATAATATAATCATTAGGTAGCAAACCATTCTTAAAAGTGACATATAATGAAGAACGTAGGAACGAGCTCACCTCTAAATTTGCTCGTCATGCACGAGCCCTAGTCATTGGACCTTGTCAGCCCAGAATTGGAGGAGTATTGCATGTATCCGTAGGAGTGACATCCTCATCATATAACCAGTTTCAGATGTGATATCGATATAAAATTTAGTCATGTCTACTAATATATGTGCATATAACACGGCCTATGATCAGAAACTATTTCTTCCAAGATGAATAATTAGGATAATACAGAACTTATAAGTATAGTTTCAAATATGAAAATAACCTATCAAGCTATTTGTATAAGTAAATTTATGTGTGCTGTTATGTCATGTATATTTAATTGGTTTTAAGAAAATTGAACAAAATATTTATTATAATTTTGTGTCACTGAATGTCCTTGCTCGAAAGGGATCACACATTCTCGTAAGTTATTCTTTCTTACCATATTCAATTTCAGCTCATCATTTAGGTGGTTTTAATTTCTCAGGGCCAGATGTTGAAGTCTCCATTTTGCTTGACTCAATACAAGCTTCAGAGGCTGCCAGAGAGTACCTTAGAGGCAATTTCTCTAACCACGAGGTAGCTTTCTGTCTAACTATCTTTATGAATAAACCACTTTTTTTGTTTTGTTTCATTTAACAGAGTGACGATTGTACTTTGTTTTAAATCTGTAGGATAATTTCATTGAAGAAAGAAAGAAAAGAAGCACAGTGAAAGCGAATAAGAGAAAGAATTTTAGAAAAGAGATGATTGACTTTAACTTGCCAGTTGAGAAGTATAGATTAGAAGATAGACCATCATTGATACCTACACAGGTATTGGTTCACCATGCTTCTACTATGAGAATGTAACACGTGCTCCTAAAGGTGTTTGCGCAATGATATCAAGATTCTTATATGACATCGAGCTTGAGTTTGTGGATTCTGAATTCATTTGTGCAGCTGCAAGAAAACGAGGCTATATCCATAATCTGCTTGTTCAAAACAGGTCACCCCTCGATCCTTTATCCCCAAAGACAATATTTCAGGACTTTCCACATGTCAAGAATTGTGGCCATCATGGGATTCATTGGGAAAATTTTATTTTCCATGGGACCTTCAAGACCAGTACAACAGATTTAGAGCATATTCACTTGGCAGTAGCAAATAGCTAAAAACCACCACCTCCATCGGTTCAGAAATTTGTCATGAAAGAGTACAGGAAAAGGATTCTTATATGAATTGGTAAAAACAAAGTTGCTCCTCTTGAGCACATGAGATTGAGGGTCTCCTTGGTTTTTTCTGAACACCACACTAGTGGCATCAGCGGTGCAACACAAAGATACCAATCCTTAGAAAACTCATTTCAAGTGGACAAGGCTGTCCTTCTTCTAAAGAATAAAAGGAGTCGAGGTACCTATCCACAAGCTTGGTATTCACATGAAGAATGTTGTTTTGGCCAAGAATTACAAGGCAAATAGGGTTGTATGTTTTTAAACACTTCAACACACACACACACACACACACACACACACACACACACACACACACACACACACACACAAAGACACACACACACACACACACACACACACACACACACACACACACACACACACACACACACAACACACAACACACACACACACACACACACACAAGCGTCCGGGGTCGGTGGCAATTTCTCTAACCATGACTTAATTTTTATTTACTATCTTGATGAGTAAACCATAATGTTAGTTCCTTTTGATTTAACAGCATGAGACTTCAACTTTGTATGTAATTCTACACAATAATTCAAATAAAGAAAGTAAAGAAGCTTGATGGAAGGAAATAAGAGAAAGAGAAAGTGCTTTTGGAAAAGATATGATTGGCTTTAACTTCCCAATTGGGAAATGTAGCTCAGGTGACAGACTACCACCAATACCTATACATGCTATCGGTCTGCCATACTTGTACTGTGAGAACGCAACACATGATATCAAGATTCTTATATATATGGCATCCAGCCTGAGTTTGTGCATTATGAGTGCAATTGTGGAGCTATGATGAAAATGGGTTATCTCCATTATCTGCTAGTTCAAAATAGGTCACCCCTCAATCCCTTACTCCCCCAAAAAAATATTTAAGGCCTTCCCGCATGTCGTGGAGTGGCCATCGTGATTCAAGAACAAAATTGAATTGCCTACGAACCTTCATGGCCAGTACAATGACCATGGAGCAAATATGCTTGGCACTAGCAAATAGTCAAAATCAACCAGCTCCATCGGTCCAGTTGTCATGAAAGAGTGCAGGAAAGGGCACCTTATATGGACATTTAAAAATAGAGTTGCTTCACTTGGCAACACAAGATGGAGCCTCATCTTAGTTTCCTTGAACACCACACTAGAGGCCACACAAGATGTAGTGCTAAAATTAAAAACTATGTACTTTACTGCATTTCATGAGCTGAGACAACCGTGTTCTCTGTTGGCTTTATGCAATGCTTGATTCACTCTTTGCATAAAATGAGTGTAAAAGAATTGCCTTACCATGGACACGATTTCGTTCCAGGATCTTTCTCGGGTGACAACACGCGCTGTGACGTCCAGTAGTACAATATAGGATAGAATAATATAGTTGCAATAATAACATAGATGGAGTACAAAGTTTTACATAAATCTGAATTTAAAGTACAAACTAGAGTTTTAAAAGTGCAGAAGCAAAATAGTGAAAGGTTCGACAGAATAAGAAAGATACAACCGCCCTCTCACAACGATACACAGTAGTAGTAGCCGACCTTGATCAGTGTCATGCCCTTGACACCGTGCCAGCGCACAGAAGCCTACTCCTCATCATCATTGGTGCAAGGTTTCCATTCAATGTTTCAGCAGTCAGGACACTGGCCTTCCCAGTGGACCTCCCATCACAGTGGCAGTCTTCACCATGGTCATCTGAAAACCACATAGAGCTACGCCCTGTAACTAATTTACTCAGCAAGACTGACTCGTCAAAATGGCCAACTACAGCCGACATCTAGACATGCAAAGGCTAAGGATGTTGCCAAAAAGCTAGCCTAAGAGTGGATCCTTATTTTTTAAGTTTTAGCATCAAGTTAAGTTATCATGCAAAATAATAAAATTTAGTTTGCATTATACCTACAACAATCATGGTTGCAATCCAAATATTAATAATTCCAAACAGCAGTATTGAACCCATTTATCATATTAATGGCTTCCAACAACGTTCTGGTAGGGTTATCAAGTGGTACTCGTTACTGTGAGGGGCAGCGACTCGAATCGATTTGCTTCCTGCAGGAGAAACCTGCTTGCACGATCCATATGTGCTTCATGGAAGTCACATGGAGCAACCTTTTGCATACGGTACCACAAGGTCTTCCATGCCTGGCTCCCCTGAGAAGGGTCCCCCAATGCGATGCCCTAGTTCCACCTCAAGGATGAGGGTACCTTCCGACCAAGCAGTAGTCGTAGCTACATTAGTTTACTGGACCCATAACTCTAGCATGCAAACAGTACGTTCAAACTTGATCCCATGAGCCGGAGACGAGGCATAGCCTTCAGTGACTCGGATGGGGCTACCTCCTTAAAGACAAACTGTCCTTCCCTTTCCACCTAGTTGCCCATCCGGTCTTCAATATTACCCCATCCCAATTTTTCTTTAGTCGATATCATTCCCTAGTGATAATATTTACTGATCTACGAGTGATCTCCATACCACTTGATGAATAGTCGTCCTAAATTTTGCAGAGCGACTACCGTCCTGAGGCTATCATTGGGTAAAGGGAACCTACTGCAATACTAGGTTTTCAAATAACTCCTATAAACTTAATGCATAGACAAGCCTACATTCCTAACTAGTGATAAAATAAAAATTTAAAATTGGTGAGATGCATCGGGGCTTGCCTGGAGCCTGTTCCTGGTTAGCGAGATCACTTCCGTGCCCTTCTGGCTCCTGCTCCTGTCTCACCTCCACGTGGTTCACCTCGTGATCTACATGATGCGAATGATACGATGCATGAGAGTATTATTTGATTCATGGCACTTCCTCAACAAATACATTAACATCAGTAGTACATGTAGAAGTGGAAGGGGGTGTCGTTTGTTAAATGCTACCCAGCCTGCCTCTATAGGGTTTACGTATTTTTCGAGTTTTAGGAGGAAATAATATTTTAGAATGGTTCTGGAGGTCATTTGCATCTGGGTAATTTACAGTAAATATAACATGCCGGGAGTGAATTATTGGCCAATTTGCACCTACATGCAATGAGCTATTAATTTTTTTAAAAAATCAATCAAGGCAAAAGGCTAATTAATTATTTGTGACAATATACTGTAAGCTAGGATTTGTGCTTTTACAGGGAGGTCCAATATGTCAAAATATGATTATTCACCAAATTTCATGAATTTACTAGATACCAAAAATTACCTATGAATTCATTAGTGGTTTAGCTAACTATTTTAGTTCTGATAAAAATAATCATATGCAATAGGATTTAGCATTTTCTAAAATAGTACAACCCCACAGTACCTCAGACAAATTTTCTTTGTCCCAAAATTCATAGTATTTATTATTCTACGCATTTTTAAACTTATGCCTATTTCCTGGATTTGTTTAGTAACAGAAAAATGAAACGAGGTTTATGGGCTGGCACTCTGCGGCCCATCGGGCTGAGGCACGCATGAGGAGGGTTCCTCGGGCCAGATCTAGCCCGAGCGCGGTGGAGGCCCAAGGCCTTGCGTGGCCCAGCAGCCGGCTCGGCCAAGCCGAGCTACTAGGCGCGGGCGCGGGCGTGATGTGCGGTGGCGCAAGCCTGGCAGCATGCCGGAGCGGCGGTGGAGGCGACATTGGGTTCATCGTGTGCCGGGGGTGTAGGGCAGGTGCGCGACGCATGGGAAGGGCGAGGGGAGTGAGGCATGCGTGTGGGGCGACGGGGCAAGGTGGCTCGTGACGAAGCCGAGGCGAGCGCCGGCGGCGGCCGTCGTGTTCCAATGCTAGTGTGGCTCGCCTGAGAGCCAAGGTGGATCTAGGAGGTGCACGACCAAAGGAAGGAGTTGTCGGAGAGGTTAATCAAAAGATGGCTCACTAGAGAGCACGTGCGAGGCGGTGGAGCGACGTTCGGAGGTGGAGAAGAAGTTCGAAAACGATGATGGCTCGATGCAGGGGACGAGGAATGGCTTTGAGGGAGTGTCTGTTGGTGGTTTCTAGATGCCTATTTTATCTACCAAAAAGGGATGTTTGGCGTCTTAATTTGGTGGTTTGGACTAACAATTAACCCCATATTTGCATATATTTGTAGTTGTTCTGTTTTGGATGTAATTATAGGAAACAGGTGTAAAAAAGGCAATTATGGATAAAGAACTAAAGAGTAACGAAGATAGGCCAGATGTGGAGCCGCGCCAATCAGCACAGGCCTGCGCCGATCAGCACGGAAGGAAAAGATGACGAAAACACAACCCAGTCCGAGGAAGACGAAGGCCCAGCCCAGTATGAGTTAGAGTTGGTGGAAGTTGACATAGTCCCGTCGGGTATAAAAGGAAGATAAATAACAAGACCCAAGGGGGGACAGCAATTGCGAGAATCAGTTATTAGAACTAGGGTTCCAGGATATTGGCGGTGAAGGTTGGTCAACACCGATGAGACCCACCAGAAGGGAGGTTGCGCCGATCGACGTGATGCTTGCGCCGACCGGCTCGTGCGCATTCTAGCGCTATTTCTCATCCCTCTGCTATGTCTAGCGGAAGGATGAGTGAGTAGTCTCATATTCTCTTCTCTAGTGCGGGGATCTGGTCATGTAATTCTCATACTTCTTGATACTCTCTCGATGAATTTAGTCTTTATGATGAACTTAATTGCACATCTATCTATCCTTTTCATTAGTGTATCGGCCAATACACTTTTGCCCATTACATAGTGCAAGAAACCAGTAGGGAGCTAATAGCCTCTATAGTGATAGCCGGGGTGAACGAAACCACCATGTCTTATAGAATATTAGAATCATCACTCGAGTTGATAAGAATAAGGTTGCATGCTAGTGAACCAATCCTAAGGAGTGAATCTTTCATTATCCTGTTACCTCTTCAATAATATTCACACTCCACTCTCTCACCGTCATCATTCACACCAACCAACCCATTGCAATTTGTTAATAATCCTTTAATAGTAATTGTTTCGCTCATTCCTTGTGGATTCGATAACCTTGGAATACTCTGAGGGAAAAAGAGCTACAACTGTACACTGTCCTCTTATGGTATATAAGTGGGTGCGTAATTACGACCAACAAGCACTTTTTCTGGCGCCGTTGCCGGGGAACAAGCTAGTTTTTTTACTATTAATAATTTTACTAACGTCTAATCCGCTCTTTTCTAGTTATTTTCTAGAAACAAGCTAGTTCTTTTACGTTTTTTTGTGTTTTGTGTGAATTTTTTAGGATAAGTATGATAGGACCTTCTCCAACGCTCGGGGAGCTTTCTCTACCATCTCCAGAGGTGCTGGTGCTGCAATCCTTAGATGAGAAGGCCACGGCCTCCTCTTATGTGTTTAACCCCATTATCATTAGCATGGCTGAAGTAAACAAGTTCTTTGGAGCGAAAGAGGAGAACCCATATACTCACTTACAAGATTTGGAGGCACTTTGCCAAACATTCCATCATGAAGGAGTGCCTTAGGATCTTTGCAGGTGGCTGCTTTTCCCATTCTCTTTGGGAGGAAAAGCCAAAGATGGCACAAAGCAGCATCTCGAGAAGAAAAAGGTAAGTGGAGTGAGTTAGTTGGAAATTTTTGTCTCCACTATTTTCCTTTGCCAAAGGTGCAGAAGTTGAGAAGAGAGGTGGTGAACTTCTTACAAAAAGATGAAGAATCTCTTGCGGAAGCCTGAACACGTTTTAAAACATTGTTGAAACAAGGACCTGACTTTGGCATTGATGAGAATAAGTGTGCCCAAACCTTCTACATGGCCATAAACAAGGCATCAAGGATGCATTTGAACGGATTGGCCGGAGGAAGTTTTCTGAGATTGACAGCCAAGGCAGGGATTGAATTGTTAAGTAAAATTGCAGAGAATGAAGCTTTGCACAAGCATTGGGAAGAATATCTAGAACCAAATCGGCAATGCCCAGAAGTTATGCAAAAGGAAGAGTCGCTGGCTGAACAGATCTTGATGTCCAAGAGTAGAGCAATGATTACTTCAGAGCATAAATTCGAAAAATAGAGCCCGTCAGACTAGCCTCTGTGGATCTGACGTGTGCGCCGATCGGCGCAGTTGTGATGACAGGAGAACCGATCACCCTGACGACTTCGTTGAGTTGCAAGGAATATACTAAGATAGAAGCTGCGATTCTGGACAACCACCTGAAGGAATTTGAAGGCAACTTTGCTAAACCAAAGGGGGATAGAACATTGGCGAATGCTAAACCACTTGACAAATTTGAGTCGATGGACTGGATGATTCCTATTGATTTTTCATGCGAGTTGCTCAATATGAGAAGATCCTTCAGTCCGCAAGACGCTTTCGAAGCTAGAATTGAGTATAATTTCCCAAGTAATCGTCTTAAGTCAGAAATTTTTGATCAAGAGATTATTGGGAGAGTTTTAGGGAAGCTTTACAAGGATGGTATAGAACTTGATGGAACGGAGGTGAAACAAGTAAAGAGATTGCTAGACAGTTGCTTTGAGCCATCTCCCTACGAAGGATTGTGTGGTGTGTATGCTGTAGGTCTCACTGTAGAGGAAGAAGAAGAACCGTACATACCATGTGAGATATCGGGGAAGGAATTTCCAAAAGCCTTGTGTGACTTTGGTTCCCGTGTTAGCTTGATGACTTACAATGCATTCATGAGCATGCTTTATGGAACTCAACAGCGGCTGATGGGGACTGAACTTGAGCTCATCATGGCGGATGGAGGGAAGACCAAGCCACTGGGAGTGATCAGGAATGTTGAAATTGAGGTCAGCTCGAAAACAATACCGTTAGATTTCTTTGTTCTAGACAATTAACAAACTGGGGTTGAAGGTATCATTCTGGGAAGGGCATTCTTAAGATTAGTACAAGCTGTTCTGGATGTTGGGAAAGGTCAAATTACGCTACACCTAGGAGAGGAAGAAGTGCAATTTCAATTTAATGATCCATCTCATCAAGACCCTTCTTACTGTCAAGAATTCTACCCAGAGGAAGACGAGAAGATAGGAATGGATATGAGAGACCTACTGGACCACATCCTGCATAGAACTAACAAGTATACTGTCAGCGCCGATCGGCTGAACCAGGAAAATCGTGATTTTGAACCTTCGGGGAGCTGGATCCAGATGAAGCGCCAGAAGTGGAACAGGAAAAACTTTTGAAGGATCTATGCTATGAATATCTAGGGAAGAATAGAACATATCCAGTTATTATGAACAATGCCTAAACGAAAGAAGAAATAGAGAAGTCGTTTGCTATGCTCAAAAAGTATAAGAAAGCCATTGGTTACACATTGGATGACATCAAGGGAATCACCTCCGCATTTTGCACCCACAAGATTAATTTGGAGGAGAATGCTAAACCAGTGGTTGAAGGGATGCGAAGGTTGAAAGAATTAATGAAGCCAGTGGTTAAAAAGGAGATTTTGAAGTTGCTTAATGCAGGTATGATCTACCCTGTTGCTGATAGTGATTGGGTTAGTCTAGTACATTGTGTGCCCAAGAAAGGAGGGTTGACAGTAGTGCCTAATGAGAACAATGAGTTGATCCCTCAAAGGACTGTAACTGGATGGAGAATGTGCATAGATTACAGAAGTTTGAACAAGGTGACAAAGAAAGATCATTATCCTCTTCCGTTCATTGATGAGATGCTTGAAAGGTTAGCAAAGAATTCATACTTTTGTTATTTGGATGGATATAGTGGTTTCTTTCAAATACCGGTAAGACCAGATGATCAGCAGAAAACTACTTTTACTTGCCCTTTTGGGACATATGCATATAGAAGGATGCCATTTGGTCTTTGCAACGCGCCCGCCACCTTTCAAAGATGCATGAATGCGATATTTGTTGAATTCATAGAAGAGATTATGGAGGTATTTATGGATGACTTCTCCGTGCATGGTGCTGATTTTGATAGTTGTTTGGAAAATTGGGAGAAGATTTTAAAAAGGTGTGTTGAATGCGACTTAGTTCTTAATTAGGAGAAGTGTTACTTCATGGTAACAGAAGGGATAGTACTTGGTCTTGTCATATCTAATAGAGGGATAGAAGTAGATAAAGCAAAGGTATCTACAGTTGAGAAATTACCTCCCCCTACTGATCTTACAATTTTGAGGAGTTTTCTTGGACATGCCAACTTCTATCGCAGATTTGTTAAGAATTATTCAAAGATTGCTAAGCCCCTGACAGAATTGTTGAAGCAAGATATAGAATTTGTCATGGACGATGAAAGACTCTTTGCCTTCAGAAGATTAAAGGAAGCTCTATGCTCTGCACCCATTATGCAGCCACCTGATTGGAGTTTACCTTTTGAAATTATGTGTGATACAAGTGACTATGCAGTTGGAGCTGTTCTTGGATAACAGAAGGAAGGTAAAGTGCATGCTATTTATTATGCTAGCAAAACTTTGAATGAGGTGCACATCAATTATACAACAACAGAGAAAGAGATGTTAGCTGTTATATTTGCTTTTGAGAAGTTTAGATCCTACATTCTAAATTATAAGGTGATTGTATATACTGATCATGCTATTATAAGATACTTGGTTTCAAAGAAGGAGTCTAAGCCTCGGTTAATGCTGGGTATTGATGCTGCAAGAATTTGATTTGGAGAGAAGAGATAAGAAAGGAGTAGAAAATTCTATAGCAGATCCTTTATCTCATCTCGAATCATCATCAACTGAGCCAATAAGAGATGAAATACAACAAGAGAAGTTGTTTGCCACATTTGATCATAGAGAGAATTGGATGATGGATATTATTAAAGGTTTCAAAGGACAAACTGATCTGATGAACAAGAACACAAGGAAATGAGTTAAGAGTGAAATGAGAAAATTTATATGGGCCAACCCATACTTGTATAGGTATTGCGATGATGGAGCAGTACGGATATGTGTACCCAGAGAAGAAAGAGCGACCATTTTAGCAAAGTGTCATTCTTCGGATTATGGGGGACATTATGGCTACTTCAAAACACAGGCAAAGGTATGGGCAAGTGGATTCTATTGGCCTACTATGCATCAAGATGCAAAAATGTATGTTGCAACATATGCTCAATGCCAACAAATAGGGAATGTTAACAATAGAAATGCAATGCCTCTTAAGTAACCCTAGGGCATTATAGAGACTAAATGGCAACTTCAAGTCGACATCTTTGATGTTTGGGGTATGGATTTTATGGGACCTTTTGTGAATTCTCATGGTTTTGAGTACATATTGGTCGCCGTTGATTATGTCTCTAAGTGGGTCGAAGCAATGGCATGCAAGGCCAATACTACAAGAGAATCAAGGAGTATACTTCAGGAGTAGATATTTCCTAGGTATGGAGTACCAAGAATAATAATTATAGATGGAGGATCTCATTTTATAGGAGGAGAGTTTACTAGGTTTTAAACTAAATCTGGAGTTAAACATAGAATTGGAACAACCTACCATCCCCAGACGAATGGACAAGCAGAAACATCAAATAAGCAATTAAAGGGAATTCTACAGATTGTTACAAAGGAAGGAAAAGATTAGGCCATGAAGCTTAATGGAGCGTTATGGGCATATAGGACGACATTCAAGACACCAATTGGTATGACACCATATCAATTATTCTATGGGAAATCATATCACCTACCGGTGGAATTGGAACATAAGGCTTATTTGGGCTATAAAGAAAATGAATTTGGATCTTGATGTCGCTGGTGTGAAAAGAAAGATACAAATAAGAGAATTGGAAGAGATGCGATTGCGTGCATATGAAAATACGGCCATATACAAAGAGAAGACAAAGAAGTGGTACGATAAGAAGCTTTTGAAGAAGGAGTTCAAGGAAGGAGATCGGGTGCTCCTATTTAATTTACGATTCAGATTATTTGGTAAAGGCAAACTGCGAAGCAAATGGGAGGGACCTTATCTTGTGAATACGGTGTTACCTTTAGGAGCTATAATCAAAATGGATGGCAAGAGAAAAAAGTACAAGATGAATGGACAACATCTAAAAGTATATCTAGAACTTGACACATTTGAATTAAATGCTTTTGATGTGTATTTCACTGCTTAGTGCCCCGTGTGGTCAAGCTTAATGACGTAAAACAAAAGCTTTGTATGTATTTTGATTTCCATTTTTTCTATTTCTGATTTGGTGATTTAGTGTACCATGCCGATCAACGCAGCCCCGCACTGATCGGCGTGACAGAGTCTTTTTGGTTTCTGAGTCAGCTTTGGACCTTGCCTTTTTAAGACTCGTTAAATTCCATGAATAAGAGATAGAGTCCTAGTCCAGTTGGAGATCAAGAGATATAAATATGAGAGGACAGCAAACCCATAGATCAACTCGCATTACATCGTCACCCGAACAAAACCCTAAGAGCAGAAGCGATCGAAAGCGGTGCATCGGGCAGCAACCAAGGCGGCACCAATCGGCGCGACCCTTGCGCCGATCGGCTCGGCAGTGGATTTTTGTAGCCCTCTGCAAATTGGTCTTGGGAAGAATTCGATGAAGTGCTGATGCCAACACAATATGATCCTCTCATCTGGTCAAACCTACGGAAGAAATTCATGAAGAAAAGCAAAGCTGACGCGTGGAACGCGGACAAGGTGAAGATGGACAATGAACTTCGGCAGATGATGAACAGAGTATTGGTGTGCAAAGGAAAATCTGTAGCGCCTATCAAAAGTGAAGCTATTTCTCAAAGTTATACCATGGAAAGTTTTCTTTATCTTGCTAAGCCCTTGTCGTATGAGGATTTCCTATTTTTTGAAAGATCATTGACTGAGCAAGAGAAGGAAGAGCTAGATGAGGAGACCTCTCTCACAATCCATAGGTGCCAACTTTATAATGAACATGACATTGCCGCCAAGTATGAACTCAAGCTGCAAGAGGAAGCCAAAGAAGACATGTATGAGCGGGATGCGGAAAAGGATCTTCAAGCTAAAAGGGATGAATCCTTTCCCAGAGTTCTTACTGATTGGGAAAGTTTTGAAGCAAATAAGATTCATAAGAACAGTTGTATTGAGGGTTGCAAGTGTTTCTTTTGTGCTAAAGATCTTCAATGCAAGATTGAACTCTAATTGGTGGAAGATCCAACTTTTGTACCTAGAGATTTATTATATGATGATGGCTATCATGTAGTTCCTGGAGGGAGGACGCCTAAGGAGATTAATGATGAGATTTTACAAAGGCAGCAGAATAAGGCGATCCGTGAGCGTAATCTAGAGCAGTTAGCTAAGTATATGAAGAAAGCGGCCAGCTGCGCTGATCGGTGCAACCTGAAGATGGCTGAATTTATTGATCCAATGGCTTTGCCAAGTGAAGGCGAAGAGCCTGCTGCAAAGAAGTGTAAGACTACACCAGAGGTTCATAGATCTGCTAGACTATCGGGTAAGCCAATTCAAAAGTATTATGAATGGGATAGCAATTTTGATCCGTCATACTATTTGGAAACTTTGGAGAGTGGTGATCCTAGTGTGTCTGGAGATTTTAGTGATGATTTTGATATGCGAAGAGGTTTTGGTAGTCCTAAGTTTGAAAATTAGGGAACACTTGTAGAATGCAGTAATGACAGGGCAGCAGGAACTTCAACAAGAGTTAATGGTAATGCAGTGGGAGGTGGAGGAAGTCGCAATGGTGGAAGAACACCACTGCGCTGATCGGCTCAGCCTTTGCGCCGATTGGCTCAGAGGAGTTTGAACAATGCCTCCCCTTACAGCGTTAAAAATTATAACCTGCAACCACCTGCTTGCTATCCTGTCTGCCGAAGAAACATTGAGTGCCTGTATCTAGACAGAGATCGTGCTTACAGGCATCAAAGGGATGTGGATCGCAGAATCCTAGATACAATTGAGATGAACAAAGCGGACTACACTTTTCTCATAAGGAATATAAGACGAATTTTCCAAGTCTTGAACAGGCATGGTCTGCATGATTAGTGTGTTGAGTTTCTTCTCTTGCAATGAGGACATTGAAAATTTTGAGTGTCGGGGAAGGGCTTGGCCATTTGTCATAGTTTTTAAGTGTTTTTGAGTCTAGTTTCTCGTTTGTTTTTATGGGTGTTTGTTTTTCTTATGAGTTTTTATTTAAGTTTGTGTGTGTGCTTAAGAGAGTCATGAGTGATGTTGAGAGTTGCTTCAAGGTCTTTTATATAGTTTTAATTATTGCATTATCTTTAATAAAGTTAGTGTCGATTGTCAAATTGAGGTGTCCCATACTATTTATCTTATCTTTTTGATGATCGATTGGTTGATTACTTGAATTAGTTGGTTACCACTTAACTTTTAAGCTTTATATTTGTGAAAATTTCTTTTGACTCATCATAAGCTAAAGCAAAAGCAAGGTCTAAATATGCCTACATAGCCGAGTGAATGAGAGCAAGCTACACATTTGAACTAATTAGATTGTAAGTAACAATGTCAACTTTTTGCTCATGATTTTGACCAAGTTAGGGAAGGATGATCTATTTCTTTATCTCTGTATTTCTAGCCATTTTTATCTATTTAAATTCCTTGCTATCGTGGAAACCATATATCTTTGTTTCTCCCTCATCCTTGATACAACCTATATTCTCAATAAAAGGGAATTCAGAAAATTTCCGCTCCTGGTACAAGACAGAAATTGCTGATTATATCAGGAATAGAAAAAGAGTGAAAGAAAACAAAAAAAATATATAGACCGCACCGACTAGTGCAGAGTTGCGCCGATCGGTGTTGTCACAAAAAATATATATAAAAAAAGAGATACAGAGAAAATGTATTCCCTGAGAGGCAGTAAGGTCATCAAAGAAAGCATCTTTCTGATTATTTCTAATTCTTTGCCATCGTTCTTATTGAAACATTTTTCTTTCTTTTCTTTAGATCTTCTATATTCCTCTTCTCCATTAAAGTTCTTTTCCAAGAAAATTCTTTCTTAGTGGGCATGATTGAGCACATTGTTGACATGGTTAATCTTATGGTTTAATTTAGTTATATAGCCCTCCAAGATCCATATAAAATCCTTGATTAGATAGGAGAGGGAAGGAAATACACTTGAGAGATCTAGAGAGGACCAAATGCTTGATGTTTGATGCTAAAGATGAGTTGAGGAGAACTAAAATTGTTTATAAAAAGGTTTTGTGGTGATTTGATTAAGTTTAAGTATGATATGCCGATTGGTTAAAAGGAGATGAGAGAAAATCTTTGTGGTGGGATACAACAACAACAACAACGACAAAGCCTTTTTATCCCAAGCAAGTTAGGGTAGGCTAGAGATGAAACCCATGGGAACCCAAAAAAGAAGAGACAAATAAACAAAAGCCAAAAGAAAGAGAAGAAAAAGAAAAAAAAAGAGAGACAAAAACAAAAGGAACAAAAGCCAAAAGAAAGAAGAAACGAGTAAGCAAGAAGGAAAAAAAAAAGATCATGGTTCCGACACATATACTGCTAGTCTCCAAGCGCTCCTATCCATAGCTAGCTCCTTAGGGATATCCCACGCCTTCAGGTCTCTCTTAACCGACTCGTCCCAAGTCAAGTTAGGTCAGCCTCTACCTCTCTTAACATTAGCATCTCTCTTTAGAACCCAACTACGCACCGGCGCCTCCGGAGGCCTCCGTTGGACAGGTCCGAACCATCTCAGCCGATGTTGAACCAATTTCTCCTTGATAGGTGCCACTCCTATCCTGTCCCAGATATCTTCACTCCATATTCGGTCTCTTCTTATATGCCCGCAAAACCAACGCAACATACGCATCTCTGCTACACTCAATTGTTGAACATGTCGTCTTTTCGTAGGCCAGCACTCAGCACCGTATAACATCGCCGGACGAATTGCCGTCCTATAGAATTTACCTTTTAGCTTTTGTGGCATCCTCTTGTCGCATAAGACACCGGATGCTTGACGCCATTTCAACCAGCCAACTGAAATTCTATGCCTAACATCTTCATCGATGTCACCGTTCTTTTGCAACATTGATCCTAAATAATGAAATGTATCTTTCTTGCCAACCAATTGTCCTTCAAGGCTAACGTCTCCATCCTCATGTCTAGTCACGCTAAACTCACACATCATGTACTCGGTCTTGGCCCTACTAAGTCTGAATCCCTTGCACTCTAATGTGTGCCTCCATAGCTCCAACTTCCTATTAACCCCATTCCTACTCTCGTCAACTAACACCACATCATCAACAAAGAGCATACACCAAGGGACATCACTCTGTATTTCTCGTGTGACCTCGTCCATCACCAGAGAAAATAAATAAGGGCTCAATGCTGATCCTTGGTGTAGTCCTATTTTAATCGGAAAGTCATTGGTGTTGCCATCACATGTCCGAACACACATCCTCGCGTCTCTGTACATGTCCTTGATGAGGGTAATGTACTTAGTTGGGACTTTGTGCTTCTCCAAGGCCCACCACATGACATTTCTTGGCACTTTGTCATATGCCTTCTCGAGGTCAATAAAGACCATGTGTAAGTCCTTCTTTTGCTCCCGATATCTCTCCATCACTTGTCGCATTAAGAAAATCGCCTCCATGGTCGATCTTCCAGGCATGAAACCAAACTGGTTTTGCGTCACACTTGTCACTCTTCTTAGGCGATGCTCGATAACTCTCTCCTAGAGCTTCATCGTATGGCTCATCAACTTAATCCCATGATAGTTAGTACAACTTTGAACATCTCCCTTGTTCTTGAAGATCGGTACTACTATACTCCTCCTCCATTCTTCTGGCATCTTGTTTGACCGAAAGATGAGGTTACAAAGATTAGTTAACCATACTATGGCTCTGGCACCCAAGCATCTCCATACTTCGATCGGGATACCATCAGGGCCCATCGCTTTACCACTCTTCATCCTCTTCAAAGCTTGCTCTATCTCTGCCTCCTGAATTCTCCTCACAAAGCGTCTGTTGTTATCATCAAATGAGTCATCCAACTCAAGTATAGGACCCTCCTCCTCACCATTAAACAACTTATCAAAATACTCTCGCCATCTATTCTTGATCTCCTCATCTCTCACCAGGAGTCGGTCTACACCGTCCTTGATACATTTGATTTGGTTGATGTCCCTCATCTTCCGCTCACGGATCCTAGCCATCTGATAGATGTCCTTCTCCCCTTCCTTCGTGCCTAGTCGCTGATAAAGTTTATCATAGGCCTGACCCTTTGCTACACTCACTGCTCGCTTTGCAGCCCTCTTGGCTATTTTATGGCCTTCTATGTTGGCTGCACTTTTGTCAAGATGTAGGCGCTTGAAACACTCCTTCTTCTCCTTGATAGCCCTTTGCACCTCATCATTCCACCACTAGGTGTCTTTTGCTTCTTGTTTGCTTCCCCTACTCATGCCAAACACTTCTGAAGCTACCTTCTGCACACATGTTACCATCTTTAGCCACATGTCATCTAGTCCTTCTCCTTCCTCCCAGGGTCCCTCTCCTAGCATCCTCTCCTTAAAGGTTTGTGCCAGCTCCCCTCTAAACTTCCACCACTTCGTTCTCACGGTCCTGATACGTTTGTCCCTATATACACGTACCCGAAAGCGAAAATCCACCGCCACAAGCTTATGTTGAGTGACAACACACTCCCCAGGTATCACCCTACAGTCCAAGTAAGCACGTCTGTCCTCCCTCCTTGCAAGGATAAAGTCGATTTGGCTCAAGTGTTGTGCACTTCTAAAGGTCACTAGATGAGACTCCCTCTTCCTAAAGAGGGTATTCACTACCAACAAATCATAAGCTAACGCCCAATTAAGTATATCCTCCCCTCCTGATTCCTACTACCATACCCAAACCCCCCATGGATCCGCTCAAACCCTACATTAGATGTCCCCACATGGCCGTTAAGGTCTCCTCCTATGAAAAGCTTCTCACTGACAGGTATGGCACTAACCATGCTATCTAGATCTTCCCAAAACTGAATCTTGGTGCTCTCACTAAGACCTACCTGAGGGGCATAGGCACTAATCACATTTAGTGCCGAATCTTCAACTATCAGCCGAACTAGGATAATCCGGTCACTGTGCCTCCTAACATCTACGACTCCATCCTTAAGGCTCCTATCGATCAAGATGCCTACACCATTTCTACCCGATGTTGTACCTGTGTACCAAAGCTTGAAGCCAGTATTCTCCACCTCCTTCGCCTTCTGGCCCTTCCATTTAGTCTCTTGGACGCATAGGATATTTACACGCCTCCTAGTTGCCACATCAACTAGCTCTCATAACTTGCTTGTTAGGGACCCTATGTTCCAACTCCCTAGATGAATCCTAGTTGGCTCGGCTAACTTCCTTACCCTTCGCACCCATCGAGGAAAGTGCAAAGACCGTTGCTCATTTTTTACCACACCCGGGCGTAGATGTAGCACGCCACTAAGGTGGGATAACGAGTAAAAATGATGATTGAGATTGATTGCATGAGAGGTGGTATGAAGATTCTTGTTACATATTTGATTTTGTATTGCTTGAGGACTAGCAATGATTTGAGTGTGGGAGAACTATTAGTGGTTTCTAGATGGCTATTTTATCTACCAAAAAGGGATGTTTTGCGTCTTAATTTGGTGGTTTGGACTAACAATTAATCCCATATTTGCATATATTTGTAGTTGTTTTATTTTGGATGTAATCGTAGGAAACAGGTGTAAAATAGAGCAATTATGGATAAAGAACTAAAGAGTAATGAAGATGGGCCAGATGCGGAGCCGCGTCAATCAGCGCGGGCTTGCACCGATCGGCGCGGAAGGAAAAGATGACGAAAACATGACCCAGTCCAAGGAAGACAAAGGCCCAGCCCAGTATGACTTAGAGTCGATGGAAGTTGACCTAATCCCATCGGGTATAAAAGGAAGATAATTATCAAGAGCCAAGGGGGGACGGCAATTGCGAGAATCAGTTATTAGAACTAGGGTTCCAGGATATTGGCGGTGAAGGTTGGTCAACAC
Source organism: Eleusine coracana subsp. coracana (assembly GCA_032690845.1). Lineage (NCBI taxonomy): Eukaryota > Viridiplantae > Streptophyta > Magnoliopsida > Poales > Poaceae > Eleusine > Eleusine coracana. Next base: position 59,625,902 of record CM064428.1, read on the forward strand.
AAACGAGACCCACCAGAAGGGAGGTCACGCCGATCAGCGTGATGCTTGCGCCGATCGTCTCATGCGCATTCCAGCGCTATTTCTCATCCCTCTACTATGTCTAGCGGAAGGATGAGTGAGTAGTCTCATCTCTTCTTCGGTGCGGGGATCTGGTCATGTTATGTGATAAACTTAATTGCACATCTATCTATCCTTTTCATTAGTGTATCGGACAATACACTTTTGCCCATTACATAGTGCAAGAAACCAGTGGGGAGCTAATAGCCTCTGTAGTGACAGTCGGGATGAACAAAACCACCATGTCTTGTAGAATATTAGAATCATCACTCGAGTTGATAAGAATAAGATTGCATGCTAGTGAACCAATCCTAAGGAGAGAATCCTTCATTATCCTGTTACCTCTTCAATAACATTCACTCTTCACTCTCTCACCGTCATCATTCACACCAACCAACCCATTACAATTTGTTAGTAATCCTTTAATAATAATTGTTCCGCTTGTTCCTTATGGATTTGATAACCTTGGAATACTCTGAGGGAAAAAGAGCTACAACTGTACACCATCCTTTTGCGGTATATAAGTGGGTGCATAATTACGACCAACATTGTTGTTGATGTCGAGGCGAAGCTTGTAATAGAACCGCCTTACCACAGAGACGATTTTATTCCAGGATCTTTCTTGGGTGGCGACACACGCTGTGATGCCCAATAGTATAACACATGACAGAAATAATGTAGCTTGCAACAAGAACAAGATCGAGAACAAAATTTTACATAAATCCAAATTTAAGTTACAAACCAGAGTTTTAAAAGAGCGGAAGCAAAATAGTGATATGTCCGATAGAATAAGTAAGATACAATCGCCCTCTCACGACGATACACAATAGTAATAGCCGGCCTTTGGTCGATGTCATGCCCTTGACAGCGTGCCAGCGCACACAAGCCTACTCTTCATCGTCATTGGTGCAAGGTTCCCATTCGATGTTCCTGTAGTCAGGGCACTGGCCTTCCGAGTGGAACCTCCCACTGCAGTGGCAGTCTCCATCCTGGTCATCTAAAAACCATATAGAGCTACGCCCTGAGTAACTAATTTACTCAGCAAGACTGACCCGTTAAAATGGCCAACTACAGCCGACACCTAGACATGCAAGGCTAAGGGTAGGACTAATGTTGCCAAAAAACCAGCCTAAGAGTGGATCCTTATTTTTCAAGTTTTAGCATCAGGTTAAGTTGTCATACAAAATAATAAATTTAGTTTGCACTATGACTACAATAATCATGGTTGTAATACAATTAATAATAAATCCATATAGCAATATTAAACCAATTCATCATATTACTGGCTTTCGACACTGTTCTAGAGCACCGATCAAGTGGTACTTGTTACTGTGAGGGACAACGACTCGAATCGATTTACATCCTGTAGGAAAAACCTGCTTGAATGATCCATACATGCTTCATGGAAGCTACATGGAGCAACCTTTCGTATATGATACTACAAGGTCTTCCACGACTGGCTCCCTCGAGAAGGGTCCTCCAATGCAATGCGCCCCATGCCACCATCCGTGGGTGGATTGCTCCCTCCTCTCAGCCCCAGGTCCACCTCAAGGATCAGGGTATGTTCTGACCAGGCAATAGTCGTAGCTACATCACTTTACTAGGCCCATATCGCCAACATGCAAATAGTACATTCAAACTTGACCTCATAGGTCCGGACATGAGACGTAGCCTTAGGTGACTTGGACGGAGCTACATCCTTGAAGACAAGTTGTCCTTCCCTTTCCACCTAGTTGCCCGTCCGGTATTCATTCGTTATCCCATTCCAACTTTTCTTCATTTGACATCATTCCCAAGTGATAATATTTCCTGGTCTACGAGTGGTCTCCATACCACTTGATGAATGATCGTCCTAAATTAAGCATAGCGGCTACCGTCCTGAGGCTATACCGGTAAAGGGAACCTACGGCAATACTAGGTTCAGGCGTTTATTTTCATAAGGGTGATTTACTGTAAATAGTATACACCAAGAGTGATTTACTGGTCAAGTTTCACTTACATGTTATGAGTCAGTGATTTTAAATAATTAATGCAACGTAAAAAGTTAAATAATTAATGGTGACCATTATACGGAGGGCTAGGAGTTGTGCTTTTACAGGAAGGTCTAACAATTCAAGACATGATTTTACACCAAGTATCAAGAATTTACCAGACACATATAATTAGAAATAAATTTATTAGTGTTTTTGCCAATTAATTAAATGTGGGTAAAAATATTGACATGCAGGGTGATGTGGTATTTTTAATAATTAGTACATGAAGGGAAAAATTTATCTCGCCCCTAAATTCATAGTGAATATTTTATTATCTATTTTCAAAGTTTAATCAATTTCCTGGAGTAAAACTAAATGAAAATTGACTTTTCTGGTTCTCTGGGCCAGATCTACCGCACGGCCCAGTGGATGCGCGCGAGGGGAGTGGCCTCGGGCCAGATCTAGCCCGAGCGAACACTTATGGACTCCCGAGCGGATGCGTGCTCACAAGCCGGCAGGCGGCGGTGGCGCGGCCACGGCAGTGAGCAGAGGTGGCGGGGCGGCAATGCCATGCGGGGGAAAGGTCCACGAGGGGGTTGTGGGGGTGCGCATGTGAGAGCAGGGAAGACGGCTCACCAGGCGAGTACGGCGACGGCGAGGCAGAACGATGGCGGTCGGCGGCAGTTTTCCGGACGAGTGGCTGCACGGATGAAAGCCGGGTGTGGCCGGGTGTGCGCGCCAGGTGAACTGGGACTTGACTGCCCGCGGAATCGAAGCGTGACTCACCGTGGTGGAAGAGCGATGTTGGAGGAGGGTGGCCAGGTTGGGGAAGACGGCGTTGATTGCCGGCAGCTCAGCATCTGAGAAGGTGAGTGGCCTCGCATGGAGCACCAGGGCGTCAGGGCAGGGCTCTAGGAGGCGCGGTGAGGTGGTCGAGCGGGAAGGGCGGCGGCGGAGCAGAACTCTTCTCTGAGCAGCAATAGGGGTGGCTTTGCGGAAGAGAGAGCAGAGGGGAAGCGAGAATGGCGTTTTCGGACAAGTGAGGGGCGCAGACGGGATGTCGGAACGGCCGAGTGGGGACGTCGATCCACGGCAACGTGCACTGCCCTGCCGGTGGCGTCCACGTGGCATACGGGCAGGTGGGAGGCTGGGCGACGCCGGGTTGTGTTTGTTTGGAGTCAGGGACGGGTGGGTCCCATAGGGAATTTTCTTTTTCCTTTATTTTCCAAACCCTGCTAGCCGGTTGCATTTTATATTTTTCATGGGAATTAATTTGGAACTGATCAAAATGAACCAAAAATATGGCAGGCTCCACATAATGTGGTTGATTTTATAAAAATGCTAACTACCATTAGTTCTTAATAAAATTTAAATAGGAATTTTGTAAATAGGGGTGGTTTTTTATCTTTTAACCATTTATTTGGGGCATTAATAGTGAACCAAAATTCTCAACTTTTTCTTAAAGTTCTTATTTTGGGGTGCATGCCAACATATATTTTCGGTGGGGGTAAGTTCTATTATAATTTTTAGCCTTGTAGTTCAATACTATATTTGAATTTGCTCGAATTTAGTTCAAAATCGGGTCAAATTTCATTTTAAATTTTGTTCTAAGTTCTCATGCTTGTGAGATGGCTCTGATGTGTTTCCCATAGAGATTCATGACACCACAGGTGTCACAGAGCTCCGGGGCTCATCGGCCGGGGCGGGGAGGCGGTGCAACGACCAAGCAACGCGAGCAGCTCGGCGGCTGCAATGGCGTGCGTGCAGCGGCTAGTGGGCAGGGGGAAAATGGGGAAAATGAGGAAGGGAACCATTCAGACGGGGGGGGGGGGGGGGCAAGGGGATGTCCGAGCGGCAGAGGGGTCGTCGATCCGCAGCAACGGGCGTTGCCCGTACGCCGGCGGCCACATGGCGGGCGTCGAGTCGTTCAAGGCGGCAGCAGCCGGATGTGCTTTCTCCCGGCCTCTGATGGGTGGGGCCCACAGAGCTTTTTCTTTTTTGTTTATTTCAAATTTAAATAAACTGAGGTTGCTTAATCTTTTCTTGGGAATTAATTGGTGGCAGGTCAAACCAAACAAAAAATATGAGCGAGCTACACATGATGCGCTGGAATTTATAAAAATACTAACTACCATTAGTCCTTAATAAAATTTAAATAGGAATTTTGTAAAGAGGGGTGGTTTTTTATCTTTTAATCATTTATTTTGGGCATTAAATAGTGAACAAAAATTCTCAACTTTTGCTTAAAATTCTATTTTTGGGTGAATGCCAACATATATTTTCGGTGGGGGTAAGTTCTATTATAATTTTTAGACTTGTAGTTCAAACCACATTCAAATTTACTTGGATTAACTTAAATTTTTGTCTTAACAAATTCAAATGCATCTCACTTCTTTTAAACTTGGACTCATACTCATGTGAGGCTGGACTAGGGTGTTATGCTGGGAATATTGACACCAGGGGTGTCACAATGAGCGTGATATAACCAATTCTCGATGTGATATTGAGATAATGTTAAGTCATATCTAATAATATATGTGCATATAACATGGTCTATGATCAGAAACTGTTTCTTGCAAGATAAATAACTAGGATAAATGGAACTTATAAGTATATTTTCAAATATAAAAATAACTAAAGCAGCGCACCTAACCAGTCCAACCCAAAAGCTTAAGCGATTGAGAAGGGGCTCAGGCGGCTTTATAGCTCAACACCCCCCCCCCCCCGCATGCGCAGCTCACGCGGGCGCAGTGCTGCCCTGCTGTGGCGTAGCATGGGAAATGGGTGGCGCAGCAGAATGCGGGAACCGGGGCTCGAACTCGAGACCTCCTGGCTCTGATATCATGAAGCAGCGCACCTAACCAGTCCAACCCAAAAGCTTAAGCGATTAAGAAGGGGCTCGGGTGACTTTATAGCTCAACAATAACCCATAAGTTGTTTTTGTAAGAAAATTTATATGTTATTATGTCATGTATATTTAATTAGTTTCAAGAAAATTCAAATAAGTATTTATTACAATTTTGTCTCACTGAATGTCCTTGCTCGAAAGGGATCACATATTCTCGTAAGTTATTCTTTCTTACCCTATTCAATTTCAGCTCATCATTTAGTTGGTTTTAATTTCTCAGGGCCAGATGTTGAAGTCTCCATTTTGCTTGACTCAATACAAGCTTCACAGGCTGCTGAAGAATACCTTAGAGGCAATTTCTCTAACCACGAGGTAGCTTCTGTGTAACTGTCTTTATGAATGAACCACTTTTTTTTGTTTTGTTTGATTTAACAGAGTGACAATCTGTAGGAAAATTTCATTGAAGAAAGAAAGAAAGAAAAAGCACAGTAAAAGGAAATCAGAGAAAGAATTTTAGAAAAGAGATGATTGACTTTAACTTGCCAGTTGAGCAGTATAGATTAGGAGATAGACCATCACTGATATCTGCACAGGCTATCGGACCACCATGCTTCTACTATGAGAATGTAACCTGTGCTCCTAAAGGAGTTTGGGCAACGATATCAAGATTCTAATATGACATCGAGCTTGAGTTTGTGGATTCTGAATTCATTTGTGCAGCTGCGAGAAAAAGAGGCTATATCCATAATCTGTTTGTTCAAAATAGGTCACCCCTCGATCCCTTATCCCCAAATACAATATTTTAGGACGTTCCACATGTCAAGAATTGTGGCCATCATGGGATTCAATGGGAAATTTTATTTTCCATGGGACCTTCAAGGCCAGTACAACAAATTGAGATCATATTTGCTTGACACTAGCAAATAGTCAAAAACCACCACCTCCATCGGTTCAGAAATTTGTCATGAAATAGTGCAGAAAAAGGATTCTTGTATAAATTGGTAAAAACAAAGTCGCTCCTCTCCTTGGTTTTCCTGAACACCATAATCGTGGCATCGGCAGCGCAACACAAAGATACCAATCCTTAGAAAACTCATTTCAGGTGGATAGGGCTCGGACAGTTGTTTCTACATGCCATGAATGTTGTTGTCCTTCTTCTAAAGAATAGGAGGAGTCGAGGCAGCTCTCCACAAGCTTGGTATTCACATGAAGAATGTCGTTTTGGCCTAGAATTACAAGGCAAATAGGTTTGTATGTTTTTAAACACTTCAAGACACACACACACAAACACACACACACACACACACACACACAAGCAAGCGCCCAGGGTTAGTGGCAATTACTCTAACCATGACTTAACTTCTATTTACTATCTTGATGAGTAAACCATAATGTCAGTTCCTTTTGATTTAACAGCATGAGACTTCAACTTTGTATGTAATTCTACACAATAATTCCAATAAAGAAAGTAAAGAAGCTCGATGGAAGGAAATAAGAGAAAGAGAAAGTGTTTTTTTTTGGAAAAGATATGATTGGATTTAACTTCCCATTTGAGAAATATAGCTCAGGAGAAAGACTACCACCAATACCTATACATGCTATGGGTCTGCCATACTTGTACTGTGAGAACGCAGCACGTGCTCCTAAATATGTTTCGGCAACGACATCAAGATTCTTATATATATGGCATCCAGTCTGAGTTTGTGCATTATGAGTTCATTTGTGGAGCTATGACAAAAATAGGTTATATCCATAATCTGCTAGTTCAAAATAGGTCACCCCTCGATCCCTTACCCCCCAAAGCAATACTTAAGGCCTTCCCGTATGTCGTGGAGTGGTCATCGTGATCAAGAACAAAGTTGAATTGCCTAGGAACCTTCATGGCCAGTACAATAACCATGAAGCAAATCTGCTTGGCACTAGCAAATAGTCAAAATCAACCAACTCTATTGGTCCAGAAATTTGTCATGAAAGAGTGCAGAAAAAGCTACCTTATATGGACGGATAAAAATAGAGTTGCTTCACTTGGCCACACAATATAGAGATCTGTCTTAGTTTCCTTGAACACCACACTAGAGGCCACACAAGATGCACTGCTAAAATTAAAAACTATATACTTTACTGCATTTCATGAGCTGAGACAACCATGTTCTCTGTTGGCTTTATGCAATGCTTGATTCACTTTTTGCATAAAATTAAAAACTATACCTACACAGGCTATCGGTTCACCATGCTTCTACTATGAGAATGTAACGCGTGCTCCAAAAGGTGTTTGGGTAATGATATCAAGATTCTTATATGACATCGAGCTTGAGTTTGTGGATTCTGATTTCATTTGTGCAGCTGCGAGGAAAAGAGGCTATATCCATAATCTGCCAGTTCAAAATAGGTCATCCCTCAAAAGATAATATTTGATGACTTTCCACATGTCAAGAAATGGTGGCCATCATGGGATTCAATGGAAAAAGGTTATTTTCCACTGGACCTTCAAGGCCGGTGCAACAAATTTAGAGCATATTCGCTTGGCACTAGCAAATAGTCAAAAACCATCACCTCCATCGGTTCAGAAATTTTTCATGAAAGAGTGCAGGAAAAGGATTCTTTGTAATACCCCGGAATCCACAAACACCTGGGATATCACTAAAACCAAACAACCAGCCAGTCGAATAATTACATAGAAATTTTGACAGCATATCCTTTGTATTCATAAGCAACGCGGAAGCAAAAGACATATATTTAACCAAAGAATTAAGGCATCAAACAAGCATTAATGAAACATCCTAACAAAAGAGTAAAGAGTGACTCCAAAGAGTAAGTTTAATATCTACACTACTTTAGGCATCATTTAAAAGTCTCTAATGAATAAACTTCATTTATTAAGATTAAGTGAAGTGCAAGACGTGCATCTAATCCTTCTTCCCCTCCTAGCAATCGTCATGCATCTGGAGAGAGTAGAGCAAGGGTGAGATAAAAATCTCAGTGAGCAAATTTTTTTTAATAAACTATTTAAATCACAAGTTAGGATTAAGTAACAATTTAGCATTAAATTTCACTTATAGGATAATCAAGATATGAAATTAATATAGAGTAAATAACTTCCAAATAGAACATAAACAGATGAATGAGATTCAATGATAACAACACATCATTTCAAAATACTTCATGAATGCAAATGAATGTAAATGCATATGTCTCCTACCTGCATATCCAACAAGGAATGGATATGCATCCCATGATGTTGTACCGGTACGGTCGTGACCATCGGTCAACGACATAACTTCTAATGCAATGCACATGGCATGTTGCAACAGTGATAATATGAACTTTAACTTCCTCCAAGAATGTGAATTAACCACATAAACCAGGCTCCAACAATAAAAGTCATATATAGAGATTTAAGCATAAATTAATTATAATTGTGTAAATAAGACAAGAGTCAATTCTTAGTGGTAATACATGGTTCTGAACATTATAGTATAGGTGATAAAAATAACGAGTCAAAACAGTAGCAAAATCACCGCTGCATTCACTTGCCTTAACCGATGACGATCAAAGTACTACGGATGACCTGGAGCACTACCACCTATTTTGGAACAAATACTTTAATACAAACACTTCATAAATTATTTACAAATCAATATTCATATTGTTTCTATGTCCCAACCGGTTATCAAAACAGCAACACCTCACTTTGATAAAAATAGCAGTGTTGCTTATCTTTTTCATAAGAATAAAATTATAACAGCAATGATAACAAATAAATACTCTATAGGAATCTATTAAGTTTACACGAACCAACCAGTTGAACCCAAAAGCCTAAGCCGATGAGAAAGAGTGAGTAATACATTTATACTTCAACACTCCCCCTCACGTGAAAGGTGTCAAAGGCCGCATACATGGAAATAAGAGTAATAACACTCCGCCTCACGTGAAAAGCTGCCGTAGACCACAAACGTGGAAAGTAGGAGTCAACAACAATTTTATTTAATAAATTGCATCCACCAGGATTCGAACTCGAGACCTCTGGCTCTAGTACCATATTAAGTTTGCATGTACCAACCAGTTGAACCCAAAAGCCTAACCTGATGAGAAAGGGTACTGTCGCTAAAAATTGATTTTTAGCTGCGGTTGACATTGTGAACTGCCGCTAAAAATTGAGGTAATTTTTAGCGGCGGCAATTTTTAGCGGCGGTTGACAATATCAATCATAGCTAAAAATCAATTTTTAGTGGTGGTTGACAATATCAACCATAGCTAAAAAGAGTATGTGTCATGTCAGTGATCCTGTAAAAAATTCCTCCACCAATCAGCATTCAGCACCTGGATCTTTGCTTTCAGTTCTTTATTATCTCTCCTGATCCCTATCCCGCTCCTGCGCCTCTCTCACTCATGCCCACATCCTCTCTCTCCCTCCTCTCCCTCTCACGTCCAGGCGCTCGACGGTGGCGACCAGGGGCGCAGCGGCCATGCGCTTGACGGCACAGCCACCAGGGCTTGATGGACCGGCTGCCAGGTGTTGACAGCGCCTCTCTCTCTCTCTCTCTCTCTCTCTCTCTCTCTCTCTCTCTCTCTCTCTCTCCTCTGAGCTCCTGCCCGCCAGGAGGGAGGTGCGGTGGCGGGGCGGATCCACCTCATCGTGCGGCGGTGGCTTTGGATCTGGAGCCCCCACGCATGGTGGCGGTGGCGACTCTGGATCTGGAGCCTGCACGCGCGTTGGCGGGTGCTCTGGATCTGGAGCCCGCGTGCGGCGGCAGCTCTAGAGGGCCGAGTGCGGAGGCGGGCTGAGCATGGAGGTCAGCCGAGCGTGGTGGGCGGTGGCGGTGGCTCAGGAGGGCCAAGCATGGCGACCAGTGGGCCGAGCGTGGAGGGTGGAGGCGGGTAGGCGGCGCGTCGACAGATGGTGGAGGCGACACCGGGCCGAGCACGCTAGCAGGGCGAGCGTGGGTTCTTTTTTTATTTTTTGATTTAATCCATAGCGGCGGCGGGTTGTTTGTCTCTGAGATGACCCGCCGCAACAAACACTTCTTTTTAGCGGCGTTTGCATAGCGGCGGGTGGGTGGGCCTGCCGCTATAATGCTTTATGAACCGCCGCTATAAGCGATTTTTGTGGTAGTGAAAGTGATCGACAGAAACTGTCGAACAGTAGAACAGCACAGACTTTGGAGACCCATGACTCCATGATTAGTGAGCCAAATCAAGCGTATAAACACTCTATCGAAAGAGGGTAAAAGAGAATAGAAAATACTCCACATAACCTTCTATAAATTCAGGCTCTAAGGTATTTTAAAATCGCACTCAAAACTGAAACTGACAACTGCATTTGTCTGAATCTGGAACCTGACAAATTTCAACACTAACATTCAGAACACGATATCTCGAGTTCTACTCAACGAAAAAATGTGTATGAACACTCGTTGGAAATATAATGAAAAGATCTACAAGTTTTGTTTTATTTCAATTCTCAGATTATGCACCTAAATCCCTCTTAGGAGCCCCCAAAAACTGAAATTGCAAACTGTCAAAACTGAATCTAGCGAAAACGGCACTAACATTCAGACAGACATAACTTGAGATGTACTCAACGAGAAAATGTGTATGAGTAATCGTTAGAGAGGTGTTTGAATCATCTACATCTTTCATTATACTAGGTTATTCTGAATCGGCCTCCAAAGTTCTCGAAAGTGAATCAATATGATCATGCACCTGACTGAAACAGCACAATGGAGAAATAACGTCTAGACTACATTCAGAAAGTTAATTCTGACATAAAAACAGATGAGATAGGCAGAGAGGAGATCAGTTCCATCGTACCTATGGGAAACCACGACCCACGCCTGTCTTCCACACTACACCAGCCCCCTCCCTTGCTGCGATTGATGCACTACCCCCTCCTGTTGCTTAGGCTGCAGACAAGGACCTATGATCTGAACTAGCAGGAAACCATCTTCCTCCAGCAAGGATTCGGCAGTTCACTTTACCGAACAGGGTGCTTTGCGTTAGCACCTAGGAAGCCAAGGGAAAACAGCACTGCCTTCTATTTCTCTCAGTATGATCGATTAGAGTGAACGATAGGAGGAAGGGAGGGCAACGTGGGGGGCATAGTAGGGTTTGGGATGGACTTAACTTAGGCCCTGTTTGGTAGGGCTCCGGTTGTGCCAGCTTCGGCTGTGACTGTGGCTTCTTTCAAAACGTAGCTTCCTCCTTTTTTTTCAGAGAAGCAGTTGAGAAAGCACCCTATTTGATAAATTATATGGCTTCTCTGACAGCTTTATAGAAGAAAAAGGCAAACAAGTCAAAAAATGGTGGCCCCATAGAGGAGAAGCACCCAAAGCTATCCCAGGGAGCTCCTGGCTTTGGTGCTTTTTTTGGTTCAGCTCCCCCTTTTTTCCGGAGAAGCAGTTGAGGAAGCACCCTATTTAATAAATTTTTTGGTGAAGTCGTAGGAGAAGCCGGAGCCAAAGCCCGCCCAAAGAGGGACTTAGGCTTTAGTTGGGCCAGCACATTTTTTTTTAATATATATTTTTTTCTAGGCATTACATTCTTATATGAATTGGTAAAAACAAAGTCGCTACTCTTGAGCCACATGAGATTGAGGGTCTCCTTGGTTTTCCTGAACACCACACTAGTGGCATCGGCAGCACAACACAAAGATACCAATCCTTAGGAAACTCATTTCAGGTGGACAGGGCTCGGGGACATGTTTCTACATGGTATGAATGTGCTGTCCTTCTTCTAAAGAATAAGAGGAGTCGAGGTAGCTCTCCCCAAGCTTGGTATTTACATGAAGAATGTTGTATTAGTCAAGAATTACAAGGCAAATAGAGTTGTATGTTTTTAAACACTTCAAGACACACACACACACACACACACACACACACACACACACACACACACACACACACACACAAGCATTGGGGTTTGGTGGCAATTTCTCTAACCACGACTTAACTTTTATTTACCTATCTTGATGAGTAAACCATAATGTTAGTTCATTTTGATTTAACAGTATGAGACTTTGATTTTGTATGTAAATCTACAAAATAATTCCAATAAAGAAAGTAAAGAAGCTTGATGGAAGGAAATAAGAGAAAGAGAAAGTGTTTTTTGGAAAAGATATGATTGGAGCCTGAGATTGTGCATTATCAGTTCATTTGTGGAGCTATGATGAAAATTAGTTATATCCATAATCTGCTAGTTCAAAATAGGTCACCCGTCGATCCCTTACCCCCAAAAACAATATTTAAGGCCTTCCTGTATGTCGTGGAGTGGTTATCATCATGGGATTGAAGAAAAAAATTGAATTGCCTATGAACCTTCATGGCAAGTACAATGACCATGGAGCAGATCTGGTTGGCACTAGCAAATAGCCAAAATCAACCAACTTCATCGGTCCAGAAATTTGTCATGAAAGAGTGCAAGAAAGGGCACCTTATATGGATGGGTAAAAATAGAGTTGCTTCACTTGGCCATACAAGATGGAACCCGTCTTAGTTTCCTTGAACACCACACTAGAGGCCACACAAGATGCAGTGCTAAAATTAAAAACTATATACTCTACAACATTTCATGAGCTGAGACAACTGAGTTCTCTATTGGCTTTATGCAATGCTTGATTCACTCTTTGCATAAAATGAGCATGATATAACCAATTCTAGATGTGATATCGAGATAATAATAAGTCATATCTACTAATATATGTGAATATAACAAGGTCTATGATCAGAAACTGTTTCTTGCAAGATGAATAACTAGGATAATTGGGAACTTATAAGTATAGTTTCAAATATGAAAATAACCAATCAAGTTGTTTTTGTAAGAAAATTTGTATGTGTTATTATCTCATGTATATTTAATTGGTTTCAAGAAAATTTAACAAAATATTTATTATAATTTTGTATCACTGAATGTGCTTGCTCGAAAAGGATCCCATATTCTCGTAAGTTATTATTTCTAACCCTATTCAATTTCAGCTCATCATTTAGTTGGTTTTAATTTCTCAGGGCCAGATGTTGAAGTCTCCATTTTGCTTGCTCAATACAAGCTTCACAGGCTGCAGGAGAGTACCTCAGGGGTAATTTCTCTAACCATGAGGTAGCTTTCTATGTTACTGTCTTTATGAATAAACCGTAATGTATGTTTTGTTTGATTTAACGGAGTGACTATTGTATGATTGTTCCATTAAATAATAAAAGAAAAGAAGCATAGTGAGAGGGAATAAGAGAAAGAATTTTAGAAAAGAGATGACTGACTTTAACTTGCCACTTGAGCAGTATAGATTAGGAGATAGAGCATCACCGATACCTACACAGGCTATCGGTCCACCATGCTTCTACTAAGAGAATGTAATGCGTGCTCCTAAAGGTGTTTGGGCAATGATATCAAGATTCTTATATGACATCAAGCTTGAGTTTGTGGATTCTGAATTCACTTGTGCAGCTGTGAGGAAAAGAGGCTATATCCATAATTTGCCAGTTCAAAACAGGTCACCCCTTGATCCCTTACCCCCAAAGACAATATTTGAGGACTTTCCACATGTCAAGAAATGGTGGCCATCATGGGATTCAATGGAAAAGTTGATTTTCCACCGGACCTTCAAGGCCAATGCAACGAGTTTAGAGCATATTCGCTTGGCACTAGCAAATAGCCAAAAACCACCACCTTGATCAGTTCAGAATTTGTCATGAAAGAGTGCAGGAAAAGGATTCTTATATGATTTGGTAACAGCAAAGTCGTTCCTCTTGACCCACATGAGATTGAGGGTCTCCTTGGTTTTCCTGAACACCACACTAGTGGCATTGGTGGCGCAACACAAAATACCAATCCTTAGGAAACTCATTTCAGGTGGACAGGGCTCAAGGACATGTTTCTACATGGCATGAATGTGCTGTCCTTCTTCTAAAGAATAAGAGGAGTGGAGGTAGCTCTCCCCAAGCTTGGTATTCACATGAAGAATGTTGTTTTGGTCGAGAATTACAAGACAAACAGGGTTGTATGTTTTTAAACACTTCAAGACACACACACACACGCACACACACACAAGCGTCGGGGTTTGGTGGCAATTTGTCTAACCATGACTTAACTTTTATTTACCTATCCTGATGAGTAAACCATAATATTAGTTCCTTTTGATTTAACAGTATGATACTTTGACTTTGTATGTAAATCTAGAAAATAATTCCAATAAAGAAAGTAAAGAAGCTCGACGGAAGGAAATAGGAGAAAGAGAAAGTGCTTTTTGGAAAAGATATGATTGGCTTTAACTTCCCAATTGAGAAATATAACTCAGGAGACAGACTACCACCAATACTCATACATGCTATTGGTCTGCCATACTTGTACTATGAGAATGCAGCACGTGCTCCTAAAGATGTTTTGGCAACGATGTCAAGATTCTTATATATATGGCATCGAGCCTGAGTTTGTGCATTATCAGTTCATTTGTGGAGCAATGATGAAAATAGTTTATATCCCTAATCTGCTAGTTCAAAATAGGTCACCCTTCGATCCCTTACCCCGCCCCCCCAAAAAAAAAATATTTAAGGCCTTCCCTCATGTGGTGGAGTGGTCATCATCATGGGATTCAAGAATAAAATTGAATTGCCTATGAACCTTCATGGCTAGTACAACGACCATGGAGCAGATCTGCTTGGCACTAGCAAATAGTCAAAATCAACCAACTCCATCGGTCCAGAAATTTGTCATGAAAGAGTGCAGGATAGGGCACCTTATATGGACAGGTAAAAATAGAGTTGCTTCACTTGGCCACACAATATGGAGATCTATCTTAGTTTCCTTGAACACCACACTAGAGGCCACACAAGATGCACTGCTAAAATTAAAAACTATATACTTTACTGCATTTCATAAGCTGAGACAACCATGTTCTCTGTTGGCTTTATGCAATGCTTGATTCACTTTTTGCATAAAATGAGCATGATATAACCAATTCTAGATGTGATATCGAGATAATAATAAGTCATGTCTACTAATATATGTGCATATAACATAGTCTATGATCAGAAACTGTTTCTTGCAAGATGAATAACTAGGACAATTGGGAACTCATAAGTATAGTTACAAATATGAAATAACCAATCAAGTTGTTTTTGTAAGAAAATTTGCATGTGTTATTGTGTCATTTAAATTTAATTGGTTTCAAGAAAATTCAAGAAAATATTTATTATAATTTTGTATCACTGAATGTGCATGCTCGAAAGGGATCCCCTATTCTCGTAAGTTATTCTTTCTTACCCTATTCAACTTCAGCACATCATTTAGTTGGTTTTAATTTCTCAGGGCCAGATGCCGAAGTCTCCATTTTTCTTGACTCAATACGAGCTTCACAGGCTGCAGGAGAGTACCTTAGTGGTAATTTCTCTAACCATGAGGTAGCTTTCTCTGTAACTGTCTTTATGAATAAACCACAATGTATATATGTTTTGTTTGATTTAACGGAGTGATGATTGTATGATTATTCCATTGAATAAAAAAAAAAAGAAAAGAAGCATAGTGAGAGGGAATAAGAGAAAGAAGATTAGGAGATAGACCATCACCGATACCTACACAGGCTATCGGTCCACCATATTTCTACTATGAGAATGTAACACGTGCTCCTAAAGGTGTTTGGGAAATGATATCAAGATTCTTATATGACATCGAGCATGAGTTTGTGGATTTTGAATTCATTTCTACAGCTGCGAGGAAAAGAGGCTATATCCATAATTTGCCAGTTCAAAACAGGTCACCCCTCAATCCCTTACCCCTAAAGACAATATTTGAGGACTTTCCACATGTCAAGAAATGGTGGCCATCATGGGATTCAATGAAAAAGTTGATTTTCCACCGGACCTTCAAGGCCAGTGCAACCAATTTAGAGCATATTCACTTGGCACTAGCAAATAGCCAGAAACCACCACCTCGATCGGTTCAGAATTTGTCATGAAAGAGTGCAGGAAAAGGATTCTTATATGATTTGGTAAAAGCAAAGTCGTTCCTCTTGACCCACATGAGATTGAGGGTCTCCTTGGTTTTCCTGAACACCACACTAGTGGCATTGGTGGTGCAACACAAAATACCAATCCTTAGGAAACTCATTTCAGGTGGACAGGGCGCGAGGACATGTTTCTACATGGCATGAATGTGTTGTCGTTCTTCTAAAGAATAAGAGGAGTCGAGGTAGCTCTCCCCAAGCTTGGTATTCGCATGAAGAATGTTGTTTTCGTCGAGAATTACAAGGCAAAGAGGGTTGTATGTTTTTAAACACTTCAAGACACACACACACACACACAAGCGTCGGGGTTTGGTGGCAATTTGTCTAACCATGACTTAACTTTTATTTACCTATCCTGATGAGTAAACCATAATGTTAGTTCCTTTTGAATTAACAGTATGATACTTTGACTTTGTATGTAAATCTAGAAAATAATTCCAATAAAGAAAGTAAAGAAGCTCGACAGAAGGAAATAAGAGAAAGAGAAAGTACCTTTTGGAAAAGATATGATTGGCTTTAACTTCCCAATTGAGAAATATAGCTCAGGTACAGACTACCACCAATACCTATACATGCTATTGGTCTGCCATACTTGTACTGTGAGAATGCAGCACGTGCTCCTAAAGATGTTTCGACAATGGTATCAAGATTCTTATATATATGGCATCGAGCCTGAGTTTGTGCATTATCAGTTCATTTGTGGAGCAATGACGAAAATAGGTTATATCCCTAATCTGCTAGTTCAAAATAGGTCACCCCACGATCCCTTACCCCCCCCCCCCCCCAAAAAAAAACAATATTTAAGGCCTTCCCTCATGTCGTGGAGTGGTCATCATCATGGGATTCAAGAACAAAATTGAATTGCCTACGAACCATCATGGCTAGTACAACGACCATGGAGCAGATATGCTTGGCACTAGCAAATAGTCAAAATCAACCAACTCCATCGGTCCAGAAATTTGTCATGAAAGAGTGCAGTAAAGAGCACCTTATATGGACAGGTAAAAATAGAGTTGCTTCACTTGGCCACACAATATGGAGACCTGTCTTAGTTTCCTTGAACACCACACTAGAGGCCACACAAAATGCACTGCTAAAATTAAAAACTATATACTTTACTGCATTTCATGAGCTGAGACAACCATGTTCTCTGTTGGCTTTATGCAATGCTTGATTCACTTTTTGCATAAAATGAGCATGATATAACCAATTCTAGATGTGATATCGAGATAATAATAAGTCATGTCTACTAATATATGTGCATATAACATGGTCTATGATCAAAAACTGTTTCTTGCAAGATGAATAACTAGGATAATTGGGAACTCATAAGTATAGTTTCAAATATGAAATAACCAATCAAGTTGTTTTTGTAAGAAAATTTGTGTGTGTTATTATGTCATTTATATTTAATTAGTTTCAAGAAAATTCAACAAAATATTTATTATAATTTTGTATCACTGAATGTGCTTGCTCGAAAGGGATTCCGTATTCTCGTAAGTTATTCTTTCTTACCCTGTTCAACTTCAGCACATCATTTAGTTGGTTTAAATTTCTCAGGGCCAGATGCTGAGGTCTCCACTTTTCTTGACTCAATACGAGCTTCACAGGCTGCAGGAGAGTACCTTAGAGGCAATTCTCTAACCATGAGGTAGCTTTCTGTGTAACTGTCTTTATGAATACAGCACAATGTTTGTTTTGTTCGATTTAACGCAGTGATGATTGTACTTTGTTTTTAAATCTGCAGAATAATTCCATTGAAGAAAGAAAGAAAAGAAGCACAGTGAAAGGGAATAAGAGAAAGAATTTTAGAAAAGAGATGACTGACATGAACTTGTCAATTGAGCAGTATAGATTAGGAGATAGACCATCACCGATACCTACACAGGCTATCGGTCCACCATGCTTCTACTATGAGAATGTAACACGTTCTCCTAAAGGTGTTTAGGCAACGATATCAAGATTCTTATATGACATCGAGCTTGAGTTTGTAGATTCTGAATTCATTTGTGGAACTACGAGGAAAAGAGGCTATATCCATAATCTGCTAGTTCAAAACAGGTCACCCCTCGATCCCTTATCCCCAAAGACAATATTTGAGGTCTTTCCACATGTCAAGAAATGGTTGCCATCATGGGATTCAATGGAAACATTGATTTTCCACCAGACCTTCAAGGCCATTGCAACGAATTTAGAGCATATTCGCTTGGCACTAGCAAATAGCCAAAAACCACCACTCCATCGGTTTAGAAATTTGTCATGAAAGAGTGCAGGAAAAGGATTCTTATATGAATTGGTAAATACAAAGTCGCTCCTCTTGAGCCACATGAGATTGAGGGTCTCCTTGGTTTTCCTGAACACCACACTAGTGCCATCGGCGGCGCAACACAAAGATACCAATCCTTAGGAAACTCATTTCAGGTGGACAAGGCTCGGGGACATGTTTCTACATGGCATGAATGTGTTGTCCTTCTTCTCAAGAATAGATGGAGCCAAGTAGCTCTCCACAAGCTTGGTATTTGCATGAAGAACATTGTTTCCATCGAGAATTTGAAGGTGAACAGGGCTGTATGTATTTAAACTGTTCAAGAAACACACACACACACACACACACACACAAGGGGCAATTTCTCTAACCATCAGGGAGCTTTTGTGTAACTATCTTAGTGAATAAACTGCAATGTTTGTTTCTTTTTATTTAATGGAGTGACAATTGCATTTTGTTTGTAATTCTATAGGATAATTCCAATGAAGAAAGAAAAGAAGTTCAATGGAAGGAAACAAGAGAAAGAGAAAGAGTTTTAGAATGCATATGATTGGCTTGAACTTGCCAATTGAGCAGTATAGATTAGGAGACATATCGTCATAGATACCTATACAGGTTATCTACGCCCCATATTTCTACTATGAGGACATAGTGTGTGCTCCTAAAGATGTTTGGGCAATGACATGAATATTCTTATATGACATCGAGATTCAGTTTGTGGATTCCGAGTTCATTTTTTGCGGCTACAAAGAGAAGAGGTCATATCCATACTCTACCAATTCAAAACAGGTCACCCCTCGACACTCAACGCCAAAGACAATATTTAAGGTTTTCCCGCATGGCAAGAAGTGGTGACAACTGGGATTCTAGAACAAATTTGAATTGCCTACAAACCTTCGTGCCCAGTGTAGATAACTTACGAAGATCTGTTTGGCAATAGCAAATAGTCATGAACAACCAACTCCATCGGTCCAAAAAATTGTCATGAAAGAGTGCAGAAAAGGGAACCTTATATGGACGTGTAAAAATAAAGTTGCTTTTTAAACCACTCGAGATGGACACCACCTTAGTTTCCTTGAACACTACACCAGAGGCATTGGCAGCACTAGACAAAGATACCATTCATTAGAAAACTTATTTCATGTGGACAGAACTGCATATTATCTATCATACTCAGGGACATGTTCCGACACGACATGAATATGTTGTACTTGTTCTCAGGAATCGGAAGAGCCAAGGTAGCTCTCAACAAGCAAGCTCGATTTTCACAAGACGAATGTTGTTTCGGTCAAGAATTCCAAGGCAAACAAGGTTGTCTCGTTAGAACCTAGTGAGAGGGCAACAAAATGACCGAAATGCTGATCGATGATATCGATGATGTCTGGGAGCTAACCATTGAGAAGATCAAAGAGTATATAACAAAGTTTGGTGAGTTTGACCCGGTGATCGGTGGCAGCCCATGCAACAACCTTGCTAGGTGCAACTGCTACCACCGCAATGGTCTTGAGGGAGATCATTTGTCCGTCTTCTACCACTATGTCCAGATATTGCAATAGGTGAAGTGTTCCATGTTGAGGAGATCTAGCAATGCTGAAGGTAATGTTTGTTACAGTGCTTGTGTACCAGAATCTTATCATTATTTGTTGTTAGCTTTTGTGAAACGTTGCCTTCATCCTACAGTACCTAATCATTGCCTAATCATTACTATTGCTAATCACTTCTGCTAGTTTATTCAGTTCAGTTGGAGTTCGGTAGATAACTAATCCTTTTACCCTGTCATCTAGTTGAAGTTACTAATGATTGGATAATCTTTTGCTTTTCCCCTGATTTTTTTATACAACTTGATTGGCCTACATGAATCAATAAAATAAATATTTTGTGACACACAAAGGCTGTCATTAGTTGATTACATTTGTAAATTAGACTTTGTGATGTAGAAAATATCGTCATTGGATACACTTTGACTACATGTATGATACTGTTTATAACATACAACCTTTTATTGTCACAAAATCAAAGTGCCTAAAATATAACATCATAAACTAGACAATATAATGACATTATGAGCTATTGTCATACCAAATATGGCAAAAAGCCACATATTTCTTATAGTGTAGTTACTATTGTATTTCTCATATAACTGTAGCTTTGTATTCTGTATAGTTGTCAAAACAGCACTCTCGGTTTCATCAGGCCGATAACACTCTGGACGGGTGCATGCTACATGCCTCGCACCTTCTGCATGCTGCAACAACCTCATCATCTTGGTTTCTGATGAGGAAAATAAAACAATGTCCAGATTTGGTGCTTTCACCAAATGACCAGCCCAGTGTCATCTCCCATGTTTTATGTCTACCAAAAATTGGCTTTGTTTACATTTCGCTTCCTTAAATCTGGAAAATCTTTGATGCTATAAGATGGTGGCTTGTTCATCAGTAGACATGAATTTTCTGTTTGGCAAACTATTGCGAACTTATTGCAAGTGATTTATTTTTACAAGGTTTGGGTATTTTATTTAATTTCCATGTTTCCTTCAAGCTTCCATAACTATGGACCTAACAACAAAGAGTTCCATTGAATTTTCCTTATTCCTTTGGGCTCCAAAATTTAAAGAAGCTAAGGGTATTGAATACTTTGTTCAATATTTTACTATATTTCTATATAGAATTTCTGGATGAATTGTCACAAATGGACGTGAATTAGAGTCAATGGCTATCCCTAGATGTGGTCTGCTTTCTTTTGACCTTGTCGTATGTTTTCTTGGTCACACTCGCAAAAATATATGAAGTTAATCATTGTTTATGGCACTTATATCGTTTCTCTTGTCTACTTTATGAATTTAGATTTTTGAGGAAAGAAAATAAATGTGATTTACACACACACACACACACACACACACACACACACAATTGATGTGCACGCGCGTGCGCGCGGGGGCAATTTGTCTAACTATGAGGTAACTTTTGTGTAACTATCTTTATGAATAAATCACAATGTTTGTTTCTTTTATTTTATTAGAGTGACAATTGCATTTTTTTTGTAATTCAATAGGTATAATTCCAATGAAGAAAGAAAAGAAGTTTGATGGAAGGAAATAAGAGAAAGAGAAAGAGTTTTAGATAACATATGATTGACATTGACTTGCCAACTGAGCAATATAGATTAGGAGACATATCATCACCGATAGCTACAAAAGCTATGGGCTGGCCATACTTGTACTATGAGAATATGCTGGGTGCTCCTAACGATATTTGGGCAACGATATCAAGATTATTATATCACATCGAGGCTAAGTTTGTGGATTGTGGGTTTATTTCTGCTGCAGCTGTGAGGAAAAGAGGCTATATCCATATATTCTGCTAGTTAAAAAAAGGTCATTCCTCGATCCCTTACCTCCAAAGACAATATTTATTGCCTTTGTGGGTGCCGAAGAGTGGTGAGCATCATGGGATTCAAGAACCAAGTTGAATTGCCTACGGACCTTCGTGGCTAGTGCAAAAAACTTTAGAGCAGATAGGCTTGGCACTAGCAAATAGTCAAAATCCACCATCTCCAGGGGTCTAGAAATTTGTCATGAAAGAGTGTACAAAAGGGAACTATATATGGATTGGTAAACATAGAGTTGCTCCTCCCGAGCCACATGAGGTAGAGTGCCTCCTTTGTTTCTCTGAACACCACACTAGAGGCATCCGGGGCATGAGACAAAGATACAAACCTTTAGGACACTCATTTCAGGTGGACGCTATTGTGTATCATCTGTCAATACTCAAGGACATGTTCTCAGGAATTGGAGGAGCCTAGGTAGCTCTCCACAAGCTCGGCATTCGCATAAAGAATGTTGTTATAGTTGAGAATTTCAAGGAGATCAGAGTTGTCTTTAGAACCTGATGAGAGGATAGCGAAATGACCAAAATGCTAATCGAAGACGGCCGGAGCTAACCACTAAGAAGATCGAGGAGTATGTAACAAAATTTGGTGGGTTGGTCCTGGTGATAAGTGGCAGCCCATGCAACAACATGATCGAGAGCAAACGCTACCACTACAATGGTCTTGAGGGAGAGCATTCACCCCTCTTCTGCCGCTATGTCTGGATAATGCAAGAGGGGAAGTCTACCATGCTGAGGAGATCTATCAATGAGATGTATTGTTCAATATAGTACTTGCATACTAGAATCTTACCATTATTTGCTGTCAGCGAATTGCTAGTTACTACTGTGTTTGTCATCACTGCAACTTTTCATCAGGTGCATGTTACATTCTGGGTGGGTCGATGCATGTTACATGTCTTGCACCTTCCGTATGCTGCAAGAACACTGATCGATGATATCCTAGTGAGAGGACATTGAAATGACTAAAACGTTGATCGACAATATCGACAATGTCTGGGAGCTAACCGTTGAGATGATTGAGGTGCGTGTAACTGTCAGACTTAATCTCAACAATATTTTTATAGTACTACACATGGGACCAAGAACTCGATGGTTAGCACACAAGATGTTTTAGACAGGTTCGGGCCATCTCAGCAAGAATAAAACCCTATGTCCTATATATGGTATTGTATTGAAGATTGAGTAAACATAGGGTTGTGCTGTTCCCTTGAATTCGTTGTTCGAAAGAGGGGTCCATGCCCACCTTATATATCCTAAGGTCTCTTCACCAAGGAGGAACCTACCGAGTCATTGTAACGGTGTCCATAGCTAGGCCTAAAGTCGGTGGACAACAAGGTGGCCCACAAGGAGGAACCAATTGCATCACTCAAGGTGGCTTGGTCGCCACCTAGGCGTCCCACGTAGAACAAGACCAACAACAATGACAAGGGTGCTGAGGATGAATTCCTGAAGCTACGAAAGGAGGTGGTGTTGCATCGGCTAGTAATTCATCCTTTGTATTCAGATAAAGTTGATGTTTAATCATGTATAATTGTCTACATCGACACTGTGCCTGGAAGCTATCATCGATCGGCTTACAGGCGTACACCTTGTCAGTTGAATGGTCAAACTTACGGACATGCTGCACACCTTCTACAACGCATCATTGGACCTACACTAGAGCTAATCAGATCTCTCAGGCCTCGTGTTTGTGGGCGAAGGATTGATCGGCAGATTTTTTTTTCTATCGACTCTGGTTCATCGACTATCTGTACATCGGCTCTATGTATTGTACTAGCTTTATTGCTTGGTTGATAAATCATCATAGAGTTTATTTATTTAACAAAGTTTTGTACTGGCTTAGCATTGTGATTTCACAATCTTCTGTTCTACGCTTATGCTTAAGGGAAAAAATGTTCCTGGTGGATGTAGGCCTTGGTACCCCCAAAATTTATATGCAATATGAGCTTACCGGACTGCCAATCAAGGGAGCCACCAGGTTTGAGAATAAGGTGGGATCTAAGAATGTGGAGGCTGGTGAATCACTAACCAAAAAGCGGATTTTTGAGAGATTCTTCATCGATCTAGTGGCCGGTGAGTCACTAATCAAAGAGTGAGCAGCCGCTAGGTTCTCTATGGACCGAGGAGAAAGGGGGCTCAGCAGGAAGAGGATTGTACCATGAGAGAAGCACAGACGTCCATCTTTGCCTATTAGGCAAGAAGATAGCAAGTTCAAACTGATAAAATATTAATTATTATAAGTCGAGCGTTTTTGTCCAATGGCAACATAGACACAATACAATGGCTCACTCTTTGTGCCCCTTGAGTTCATTTGCTTTTGATTTAATATAGTATCAATAGCTATTGCTGTTTTTCCCGTTTGTTTGTCCCCGATTATAAGTTCTCGTTCATCACGACCTATAGGAACCAGGCTATCCACGGCTTTTAAGCCTATTTGCATAGGTTTGTGGACAGATTTACGTTCAATAATCCTTGGGGCTTTCACTTTGACATGTCTTCGTTCGTGATTGCTTAGAGCCCCTTTTCCATCAATAGGTACTCCCAAGGCGTCGACCACACGGCCTAACATGGCCTTTCCCACAGGAACATCCACAATAGATCCAGTGCGCTTGACAAGATCTCCTTCTTTAATAGCGGTATCACTACCAAAGACAACAATACCTACATTCTCATTCTCAAGATTCAAGGCTATTCCTTTCACACCGCTGGCAAATTTCACCATTTCTCCAGCTTGAATCTCGTTCAATCCATAAACACGTGCAATCCCATCTCCAACTGAGACCACTCGACCGATCTCATCCACTTGAAAATTTGTGTAAAAGTTGGTCATTCTACTTTCTAATAGAGTCGTGAGTTCCGCAGCTCTTGGTGAGAATTCCATACTTTAACAAAGATGATGGATGAAGGGAGAAATCCGCTTTAAAAAAAGAAAAATGAAAGGAAACAAACCACTCAATAATCGGTAGAAATTCCTCCTACTTTTATTGGTTTAGTTCTTATCCATCTGTTATCATTAAACACATATTCTCGTTTCTTACTCCTAACTTCAGTTTATATTTTACATCTCTTCTCTCAATTGAGAGAGATTTCAAATCTCGACTAAACTCTTGCAGGAGTTCAAATTCGAGTATTAAATTACAAAAAAGTACTCTAGTCATATCACAAAAGAAGTAGAACACCCTGTAGGTGCTCGGCTGTACTCTAGTAGTACTCTAGTCATATGGCTAGTACTCTAGCCATATATAGGAACCGGTAGGGGTAGACGATACCATCCACCTCCTAGTCATATCTCTAACTATTAGATATTTGAGCTTCTATCTTCCTACATGAAGCTCTATATAAATGAATCTTCTCTTATCTTGGGAACGAACAAGTCATATACTCGAGTTATAACTCGATATCTCTTCTCTATTGGTGGAATTAGGGTACCGGGCCACCATAGGTGTTGAACAATTTAGTTCTTGCATCGGCTAGTATTTGTTTTTGTATTATTAAGATAAAACTGATGATTAATCATGTATAATTAGTCTGCATCAACACCGTGTCTCAAAGTTATCATCGGTCAGCTTATAGGTGTACACCTTATCAATTGAATGGTCAAACTAACTTGTGCACATTCTACAGCGCATCATTGGACATACATTAGAGCTAAGTAGATCTCATATGCCTCGTGTTTACACGTGAAGGCTCGACTGACAGATATTTTGCGTCAACACCTAGCACCTGATATGACCCATCGTGTCACATCGGCTAAAATTACTATGCAAACCATCCAAGGAGAAAAAAAACCAAATAAATTTGACAGTTCAAAAAGTTAGGTTGCCTAATTTTGTATTCAATAAATGGTTTTATAATTGAGAGATAGAAACCAAACTATTGTGATGGTTGACAGTAGTGTTGTCCAAACAAGTGGTGTCCGACACGGCCTGGTCCTAGCATGTAAAGTCACAATCCATTTAATTTCGGGCCAACATGACACGCAACTGTTTCTAGCCGTGTTGTGCTAGCCCATGGGATCGGTCATCGGCCCAAAGCACTACACCAAATTGCTTAACTGTGTTAGGCCAGCCCATGGGGTTGATCATGGGCCCGATTCATGACAACCCATCTAAGATGTAAATTATGTAAAAACGGATGAAAATAATAGAACGAGGGATTCAGACACAAAACTTATGGAAATAGAGCAGGTAACCTTACCACTAACCAACTTAATGTTCTTGTTTAGTTTTCGAACAATAATTTTATTGAACTATTTAATACCCAATGGAGGGTTAATTTGATCTATGCCACTATAAATTTTACGGTTCTGAAATCTGCCATTAAACTTCTATTAATCGACTAGGCGCCATTAAACTTTTATTCGGATTGGAAATATGCCATTGTCAGGTCCACCAGCAGGTGTTTGTATTTTCGTATGTCCGATTTTGCCCCTCCACTCGTCTTCTTCCCTTGCTTACTCGCTCCTTGATCTATTGCTCAGCCTCCATGGCTAGACATCTCAGATGACCCATTTAATCTCCTTAGATGACCCGGTCCACAAAATCATTCTCCGTCGACCCCGCGAACCTCTACGCTCTTCCAAGCTTCCTAGCTGGCAGTGTATCCGCCACAAAGCTTACCGCAATAATCATCAAATTAAATTCAGGCTCTGTGCTAACTATGCTGCAATTCCTTCAGCCAACGTGTTGAAGATGTTCTCACGCACAACCTTGAGTGCTTTTCCATATGTATCTTCAACAGCATGCCCAAGATTGTGGTGGCTCGTACAAGCTCGTGCACACACGGGAAGGCACAGGGTGCGACAGATCCTTGCATTGAGGCATCACCATGTCGTGCTTGAGATTGACGCGCGAGAACATGGACGGGGAGCTCGCTCAGAGGGAGAATATGGCGGCTGGAAGAACGCGAAATCGAGCTTTGGTCCGGTAGCCATGCTTGGGGAAGATTGTCTCTGATCTTGACGACCACGGACGGATGGGGAAAGTAAAGCCCAGAATAGCTCGCGGAGCTTCTGACGCGCCTATCTGCAGCCTGGCTGGGACGGGGATGACTTGAAGCAGCGCCTCTCTGCAGCCAAGGCGGAGATGGAGAGCTGGCTGAGATCAGTGCCGATGAGGAAGTAAGTGGACCAGGCAGATAAGGCAGGGGCAAAACAGGACTTACGAAGATACAGAGGTCTAACGGTGGGCCTAAAACTCTCAATAGTGATAGTGGCATATTTCTAACATGAGTAAAAATTTAATGACACCTATCCGATTAACTATAAAATTTATAATGACTAGCAAAATATTCGTGCGTTGCTACAGGTAAGATAAATAAATACTATAAATAATTTAAATAAAAAAATATTTACACAATATAATTATTAGACATATATAGATTGCAGAGATTTATTTTGTTAGATGGAAACAAAATCGAAAAATCTGGGAGCGAAAACAAGAAGATATTAGGAACCCAAAAAATGAAATAACTCAGACAGATATAAGTTGGTACCGATTGGAAACTGGTAATTCAAGTTGGGAATATCATCCCATAAAACATGTGACATCTAATAGCAACGGCGATATATCAGCACAAATCAGCTCAATTCTAACCTATCTTCATTTATATTGTCTCCATTAAAATGCAAAAAAAAAAATTACCAAAAAAAAAATAATGATATCTAGTGGCAAGCAGCGACTCACATATCGCCAAAGCATCACTGGAAGCAGGCAGGCCGGATGCAGGCAGCAAGCAAGCACCAGCAACAATTAGCAACTCACATATCCATCCAAAGCTTCGTTGCCTTTGCAATCATCGTTTGAGTGGCTTGGAGAGCCCGGCCATTTGCATCAGCCTGCATTACCCTCAGCTCTGCTGGTCACGAATCTCGTCGGCAAGCGCAAATGGCATGGGATGGCCAAAGGCCATTGAAAGAACGGCAAGCACATACTGGATGGGAAGCTACCGACGAGCATGCACAGTGAGAGGAAGCGGTAAACAAACTCCAATCGAAGCAGGAAGCAGCCGACGAGCGCCAACCATGGGTGGAAGCCACGCGAGGCCAAGCTTACCACCATGGGTGGAAATCGTGCGTGTAAATACGATGCAAGTAAATGCAGAGGTAAGGTGGGGACACCAAATCGCGTGGGCACAGACTCTCCTTCGACTTGTAAACAACACCGCGTCGGACTCTTCTTCGAACGTCAGTAGAATACTCATGGACATAAAAAAGAGGTGCTAGAGGACCGCACCTCTTTTAATTAGAAGTAGAGATATAGATCAAATTAACCCTTTAATAAATGGTGCCAGCCCACAGACCGCATCCTCGGTCAAAACATAGCCCGCAGCGTCGGGACATATCGGCCCGAGCATGAAATAGGCGGGTCAAGCCTCGGTCCAGGTAACATTTTCTGTGCTTCAGGCTGGCCCATTAGATACGGCATGTTTGACCAAACGCTAGTTTACAGAGATAAGGTGGCCCTCTTCTTTTCGTAATGGCGATGAAGCAACAAATGCACTGAATGTGCTGTGAGCCTGTGACGGAAAAATATCACTTGGTTAGCCCACGTGGCCCAAAAAGCCCAAACATTCTTCAACCTCTCTTGTCCGACGCCGTCGGCGGGCGCATCAACAGAGATGGGTGGCCCCGCGGCCGTGCTCGCCGCGGCCGGCGCACGCCGAAGCCCTGCACTGCTGGCGTCCTTGCTGTTCAGGGCGACTCGTGGGCTCCACGACGCTGCGGCGGCCGCGCCGGCAGCGCCGGAAGATAAAGCGGGGACGCGAAAGCGGCGGCAGCGGCGGAGCAGCAGCAGCCTCGTTCTTGGACCGGACTTTCCCGACACCTGGCACCATACCCCGTGCGACGGGACCCGGTCGCATCCCCTGCGGGGCGACGGAGGTGAGTGGGGCTTACTGTTTTGGTAAATATCTGGTAGAGGGTGTGCTTTCTAGCCTTGTGCTTCTGGGAGCAATGATCCACTGGGACGCTGTGCAGAGCTTCGGAAGTTTTCTTCTGCACATGTTTCAGTGACTGTACGGTGAAATTGGTGGAAGCTTAGTGCTTATTACCCTTTGATTCAGCTTAGTGGCATAGGTCAATTGGTCCAAGTTGCACTGCAACCGCTCAGATCCGACAGTAGTTCAGTGGAGAAATCTGTAGTGTTCCCAGTGGTTAACGAGAATCTTGAAATTTATGGAGTGGTAGCTCTGGCGGGCCAGAATGCGACCTCAAATTTAATGCAAGTTGAGGTTCTTTCACTCCAGTGCTAACTGGTATTAGACTTGCTGTAAACCCAGAATACAAATGGATGGTTCAGAGGGGAATTAGAGTTTGACTAATGCGAGCTTCAGCTGAAGTTTCTTTGATGTATTGCACTATTGTTGTTTTCTAGCTGCAGTAAGTATATATGTATTTGACGCAAAGTTGCATGGAAATTTTAAATTCTCACATTCCACTCTTGGCTTATTGGAGGAAATGATCTCATCTACTTCTTAGTTGCTCAGCATCTTATACGAAAATCTGATTCTGTGAACTTGCACTTATGTCTGTTGTAGTTAATACTGATCGCGCTGCAACCATTATCGATGGCAAGTCCATTGCGGAGGACATAAGATTACATATTGCCGAAGAAGTTCATCAAATGAAAAGCACAGTTGGACATGTGCCTGGTCTAGCTGTCGTATTGGTTGGTGATAGAAGAGATTCTGAGTCCTATGTGAGATACAAAACAAAAGGTTGTGAGGAGGTTGGAATAAAATCATTGTTGGCAAAGTTGCCTGGAAACTGTACAGAAAATGAAGTGATGGATTCAGTGGCAAGATATAATGAAGATCCATCTGTTCATGGAATTCTAGTGCAGCTACCTCTACCAAAAGTAAGGCATGATCTTTGGTTTTGTTAACTGATTAATGTCATGAAAACATTTAATTTACACCCACTAACAGCTTTTTCTTGATGACGAATACAAACTACCTTTTAGTTCATGTTTCATCTGTACTCAACAATCACCATTACTATAAACATTGCTATATGGTGCTCGATTTGTAATATACTTTTGAAAATTTTGTACTATTTTGTTTTTGTATAAATCAGCACATGGATGAGGAAAGGATTCTGAGTGTCGTCAGCCTGGAGAAAGATGTTGATGGCTTCCATCCCTTGAACGTTGGCAACCTTGCTCTTAGAAGCAGAAAACCTTTGTTTGTGCCCTGCGCTGCAAAGGCTTGCATTGAGTTATTGCTCCAATCTGGGATTGAGCTCATGGGAAAGCATGTGACTGTGATTGGGAGAAGCAAAGTTGTTGGATTGCCCACTTCATTACTTTTACAGGTAAAGATGACAAAATTGTTTCTGCGATTCATTTTTCTCATGAAATAAATGTGTTTAGTGTGCTGTTATAAAAAGACATTGTTCTGACATTTTTTTTTCAGAGGCATCACGCAACTGTCAGTGTTATCCATGCATTCACAACAAATCCAGAGGAAATTACACGTGAATCTGACATTGTGATATCAGCTGCTGGAGTGGCCAATCTTGTAAGAGGAAGCTGGTTGAAGAAAGGCGCAATTGTGATTGATGTTGGAACGAATCCAGTCGAGGTAAAGATGGTAGTCTTTATTGTACTTTTGCTCTATAATTTTGATCTATTGTGAATTTTTACTAGTGTTGTTTGTCCATCAGAACTATTTTTCTTCCTACTTTATTATAGTATGTACAATACTGATCTGAATGATTCCTAATTGGTCAAGTGCTTCTGAAAATTACTCTGAAGTTGTTTATTGATACAAGTTCCTTAAAGAGAAATGTATAGGATGAAGGTGTGAAGCAAAACATGATAAATCACTCATGCCTACTTCAATCATGACGTATATAATCGGTTGTCCACTGTAAATTTAATAGGGTCTTTCCTGCAAATAAGCTTTTTTGTCAGCACTAGCAATTCACCAGTACTTAGTATAGTGGAGCCGTAATTTTTAAATATTTTCCTGTTATAACTCTCAGAAACTGTGTAGCGAATAACATTCGGTTATTCTTTTTAATACTTATATCCTCTGACTTAGCTATCAGCAATTGTCACATTCTTCTCTCTCAGGATTCAACCAGTGATTATGGTTATCGCCTAACTGGAGATGTCTGCTTCGAAGAAGCAGTGAAAGTGGCCTCTGCTATAACACCAGTTCCTGGTGGAGTGGGACCAGTGACGATTGCCATGCTGCTTGCCAATACGCTTGATTCAGCAAAACAGGTTTATGGCTTGAGCGACTGAAGCCTGGATGTAACCTTGTAATGCTCTTTGTTCTTGTAAAGTAGTTGTTGTTTCTTTGTAGCGGTATGAGAGCTAGAATGTATCATATTTTTCTCAATAAATATTGTATGGCTAGTAACGTTCTAGCTTTCAATAATAAATTTTGTTTGGAGACCATCGTATAGCCCAGCTACAAACC
Source organism: Eleusine coracana subsp. coracana (assembly GCA_032690845.1). Taxonomy (NCBI): domain Eukaryota; kingdom Viridiplantae; phylum Streptophyta; class Magnoliopsida; order Poales; family Poaceae; genus Eleusine; species Eleusine coracana. The sequence goes on from CM064428.1 coordinate 59,656,851, forward strand.
TTCTCCTATGAAGCAGCTCTCATAAGAGCTTAACTCAAATCACAATCACCTGATATCCTTCTTTCTTGTGGAGATAAATATTTGATATCTAATGTGAAATGTCTGACATCGTTTTCATGCCAAATCTGCACCGACTAATTATTAAGAACAGAGGGCTATGCAAAATGCTTAACTGCTCAACAAGATATACATATTCCAGTGACAAACATAAAAATGATCATTGCCTTTCTTTCTTACTCTTGTTCCAACTATAATGTTACAAAATAATTGCTTCCAGCTGAGCTTCAATGCAGTTGAGTAGCCAAAAGGGTCAGGGAAATTGAAGAAGCTTATTGTTTTAGCATGAAACTTTAGATGTGCGTCATGGATACATTGAGGGAAACCACATTTTTCATATTGCTATACAAAGGGAGAAAAAAGTTTCCCCTATAATGCATATCTTTCTGTATTAGAGGTTCTCAGCATTTTCAGGCTAGCTCAATTTTCTGCTCGGCCAACCAAGATTGTTTCGGCTCCAGCAGTACTGTATCAATCTACATAATAAAATTGAGCATATCATCAGCTATAATCATGAAATTATAAATGTTAAATCACCATGATTTCAAATCAGGAAGTATCAATACTACATAAATGTTAATTAAATTCATATGCATTAATGTACTTGTGTTTTTGTACTACCTTAGCATTTTCCACACAAACAAAATCCTTGTAACATGCTTCCATCTGCAAGTGAGGGTTCCACAACACTGCATCTGACCAACTGAATTTGAAAATGACCAAAATTTAGTCATTTGATTTCATAATCCGAATAAAGACCATTTTATTTACAAATATTAACCTACTTCGAATTTGAGATGATAATCTTGTCACCCAATCCATTGTCCAGGGTGAGCTCACATGGTGCGCCGAGGTAAATGCAGTCAACAAATCCCGGAAATGTCACCTCTTCCCTGTAATGTGTTAAATAAATAGCTCAAAAGTTTAATGCTCCTTAGTTTACACCATGCATACTGCTGCAATTAGTGTGTCCATCTAAGCGATGCTATAGCTCTGAACACCATACTCAAAGCTTTCTGTCACGCACACAAACAAAAAAAAATACACAAGAACCTAAACGATAACAGTGTTATGTGAGTATTACTTCTACATAGACGAGCATGAAGGAATGAAGGAAATAAAAACCTAATCCTAGTATATCAGGGGCGAGGCCCAAAACAAAAGGAGAAACTAAATATAAATGGGACTGTAGATGATTAAATGTGAGATTTCTATTCCCTTCTATTTAACTCCTCTCCTTTATTATCCCCTTATTGTGCTGTTTGATTGGGAACTATCTATAATGTCGGGTCATCGTCCTCTTCGGTTGAGGATTTTGTGATAGGCTTTGAGCCTAAGATGGTTTTGAAAGCATTGGAGGAGAATGGTAGTTGTTGTAACTGATTTTCTTCTCATTTCTTTAGGTAGTTGTTTTTACTCTAACTGTACTTTTTTTAGAAGCCGGTGATGCAGATTCATTAGTTGAGCTTCTTCTCAAATACAAATTTGCTCATTTTATATGTGCTTGCTTTCTTTATTTGGCGCCATATATTTAATATTCTTATTACATGACACTTCTATTTACACGTGATGGGTGCAACACATGTGATAAGCAGTGAATATGAATGCTATACTTGTGCTTGCCTGATAGATCAAAAACAGAGCCCATATTGCCTATCAAGCTAAAATCACCCCATTCAACCGCAGCAGATCATTTAGTTGGTTTAAAAATACTCAAAGCCAGATGCTGAAGTTTTTGCTTTGATTGACTCAATACAAGCTTAATAAACCACGGTGTCTGTTTCTTTTGATTTAATGGATAGACAATGTTGAGCTATAAAGTCGCCCGAGCCCCTTCTCAATCGCTTAGGCTTTTGGGTTGGACTGGTTAGGTGCGCTGCTTCATGGTATCAGAGCCAGGAGGTCTCGAGTTCGAGCCCCAGTTCCCGCATTCCGCTGCGCCACCCATTTCCCATGCTGCACCACAGCAGGGCAGCACTGCGCCCGCGTGAGCTGCGCGTGCGGGGGGCCGGGGGGGGGGGGGGGGGGTGTTGAGCTATAAAGCCGCCCGAGCCCCTTCTCAATCGCCTAAACTTTTGGGTTGGACTGGTTAGGTGCGCTGCTTCAGATAATGGTACTTTACATGTGATGTGTGCAACACAGGCCATAGACAGTGAATATGAATGCTCTACTTCTGCTTGTCCCCCTTAGGCAGTGAATATGATTACTCATACTCTACTTTTGCTTGTCCCCCTCAAGTTGTTGCTAAAGGCTAAGGACAACTAGGTCCAAGTGTGTTGTGATCACTTGGCTAGCGTGTAGGCTTTACTCCATAGGAAAAACCAGACTATCAAGAGGTAACGAGTCATTCTCTTAGACTTCTCTGGAGTTAGAGTATTGGGATGCTCAAGTAAAGCTCTAAAACACTTAGAGTGGGAATGGAGAAGGATTGATCAAGGTTCAGAAGTTTGTAGATGAGTCAAGAGGACAGCAAGTTTTAGCTTCAGGACAGGTCATCGTAAGGTACGGTAAGATCACCGTAGGATCCATTGAGAAATGCTCCTGTACACGCAGGTATGTGGATATCATCGTATGGTGTGAAGGTTAAGTCACCGTAAGGGACGGTAAATGTCAAGAAGTTGTACAGAGAGGGGAAGTGTCTCTAAACTAATGCTCAGGAGGTTGTTGTAAGATGCGGCGAGTCAAGGAGCATGGAGGCCGTTTTCATGTACTCACTAGAGACTTTATGGTGAGGTCACCGTAAGGTACGGTGACCTAGGAGAAGAAGCAAGTGGATAGAACTCAAGTGTTGTTGTTGACGTTACGACGATCGGAAGAGTTGAAGTGGCCAGAAACAGGTACTCTTTGGAGACCTTATGGCGATGTCGCCGTGAGGTACGGTGACGTAGAGAATTTTTGCGTAGAGGCACTGAAGATCAGAGGTCGTCGTATGGTCAAGCGAAGGTCACCGTATCGTACAGTGACTATACTCATAGGTTATCATACTGTACGGTGGTACATTACGACTGTTGGCTCTCAGGTTCGCCAGCTTTTTGGCAACGGCTAGTGGAGTAGTTTGAGACTATATAGTTGTTGTTGGGGTCTTTTTTACCTCTATTGGCCATTTGGATAGCTGGGCAAATTTGGGGAGAACCAAGAGGAGAAGAGGAGACACTAGAGCAAAGATTGAAACTATCTTTGAGTATCTTGAAGAGTAACATAAGAATATCTCGTGTCTCTAGCCTAGGAGAGGTTGTAGAGAGGATTAGTGTTGTTATTCTTGGTCTATGACAAGACCTAGACCGGTTAGGTGTCAGTGATCGAGCCTATCGTTATCGTGATATGTTGTGAAGGCCGTCACAAGTTTGTACAAGGTTTGAGCTCGCCTTTGAAAGGAGCATCGTGAGAGAGCGCCCGTGCGTGCACTCCGGGAGTGCAGCAAGTCCTTTGAGAGAGGCAAGCTTATGCTCGAGGAGCCGAGAGCTCGATGAGCAGTGGTCACGCAACCATGCCGTCACTCCGGAAGTGATACGGGCTTGTGTGTAAGGACTCCACGGTTGGTGGCGAGAGGGATCAATACTCTAGCGGGAGTCGATCCAACGAGGCCTAGGGCAAGACGCCATCCTCCCGATACCTCGGGCTAAAAATCAATGAGCACTTTCTAAACCCCTCTTTACTTATCGTCTTTAATTCCGCACTTGTGTGTAAGTAGAGATAGGGTTGCTATGTGGCTGTTTGCTTATTGATTGTTTGGCTATGCTCTTAGTGCTTGCTATTTGCTCTTGATCCTTGTGGAACTTGTGCTTATTTATCTCGTCACTAGATTTGGCTAAGTAGACTCTTTGTGCCTTGCGCGGTGTTCTTATCTACTAGACTTGTGTGCATAGGATCCTTGCAAGCTAAGTGTGTTGATTGGTTGCTTGGCATAATCACTAGCTTGCATAAGAGTTGTATTGGTGTGTGACTCACTAGTATGTATAGGTCGTTGTTAACTTTCTAGGACCATGTATTATACTAGTCTGCTCTCTCTAGTAGTGCATAGGAGTTGTTTTGAGTGCTCGGTTTACAAGTTGGTAAAATAGTTATATGTGTGAGTTTCTGATTCAACACCCCCCCTCCCCTCTCGGTCACTCGATCCATTCACCTATTTCATGTTTTCTTAGTCATGCTCACAAAAATCTGAAGTTAATCATTGTGAGTGGCAGTTATATTGTTTCCCTTGTTCATTGTATGTATTTAAATTCTTCAGGAAAGAAAATGAAGTGTGTTGTTCACAAATACACAAACACACCACGCAAAAAAAAATGATTATTGCTTCTACATAGATGAGAAAAATCAATGAGGCAATACAAGAAATGAAAATCTGATCCTAATATATCAGGGATGAAGCCCAAAACAAAAGGAGAAACCATATAAAAATGGGACCATAGATGTTTAAACGGGTTAATATAAAAGAGAGTGAGATAGCCCATAACTATTGATCATAACTCGAAACTGACCTCTCTTCTTTCCCCTCCAAGGGATTTTGAGGGTCAGGATCCTTATTCAGGGTCTTACAGCCTTTCAAACCTTTAACAGAAACACCATTTATGGAAGCCTGTATAACCGAATAGATGTGAAGCTAAAACTAGATAGCATTCGTAAGAAAAGTATAACTGGGTCTCATAAAGCTGCAACTTACACTGAAATAAGTATGGAGTGCAGAGTTAAATGAGAAAGGCTTGTTATCTGTATTTGTTATTTTCAGAGTTGTTGACAAGCTTGTAGAGTGCAGCGCAACCTACAAAATATTTTCAAAACTTAAAGTCCATGTTCTTCAAGGGTCAAAAGGTGCAGCTACTGCATACATAACCTAAATATTGTAACAGAGTTCAACCTTGTATAGTGCTTGGAAGCTATAATCCCACATCGAACGACTATAAGAGTCATCTTTCAGCTCCAAAGTTACAGCAGGATTTCCTTCAGTGACTTCTGAATCTGTGATGGACCAATTCATGTTCCGAGCAAACCCATGCTGTCAAATCGAAATTCGCCTTGGTAAGTGAAAGGGTACAGTGTAAAAAGATTCTTTACTTGATTAGGAATGTGATGAACATTAATAGAGCATAACTGCACAAATGGTATACACATACAATGATACTGACAAATATGACTTCCCATGTAGTGGAAGTGATGGAATTCAACAATAAAAAAGATGAGGTAACTTGGGTCATTTCTTGATTTGCCACTAGACATCTTTGATATCTGAATGTCATATCGACATGACATATTCCATTTGATTTTAAGGATAAAAAAACTTCAATATTTTGTTCCTTTTCCAGTTCACAACTTCACATGTGCTAGTGCTACAACAAAAAAATCATTTCACGTACCTGCTGCATGGGGCCAGGGCCAAACTGGGGAAAACAATGTGGAATTCCACCACTGGTTTCAGAAAAGGAGATGATTAGCATTGCTATCTGTTAAGCAACTAATGTTTTATGACAGGTAGTTTTAAATCCAACCTGATGGGTTTCGTCCCATTGAACACAGCATCTGGTCGGACAAATAGCAGGTCCTTGCCATTAGGAAGTTTCAAAGAAGTGATGCATGCTCCAAATAAATAGATCTCAGCCTCGCTTCATGCATGAAATCATTAAATAATAAGCTGGTAGTAAAGTAAAAAAAATGTAACCAGAATGCCAGAGAATATAATTTTGATACAACGAAAAAAAAAACTCCAGGAATGTGTTCCACAAATCACAAGTATAAAGATTGCTTGGCGTAAGGTGGCACGTCCAAAGGAGCTAGGTGAGCTGGGCATCTCCGATCTAAAGAATCTTGGAAGAGCCCTCCGGGTATGCTGGCCATGGCTAAGAAAAACAGAGCCAAATAAACCTTGGGCCACCCTCCCTATGCAATCAAGTGAATGTGTTCAGGCGCTGTTATCTATGGTGGTTGCCATAGAGCTTGGTGATGGCAGAAACACACTGTTTTGGTGTGACAGGTGGATTATGGGGCAGCGCTTGGAGGGTCTCTTCCCTCGGCTGTATTCCATGATACCCAACAGAGGGTGTGTTCGTTTTCACCCCTCTGATTTTTAGACCTGTCCCATCGAATATTATGATACTAATTAGGAGTATTAAATATAGAATACTGACAAAACCCAGTCCATAACCCTCCCTCTGAATGACGAGACAAATCTATTAAGACTAATTAGGTCATGATTAGATAATGTGATGCTACAGTAAACATCTCTTAATGATGACTTAATTAAGCTTAATGAATTTGTCACGCTGATGCGCATTCAATTCTATAATTAGTTTTATATTTAATAATCATATATAGCATTTTAATGATTGATGTGACCCCACTAAAATTTAGACCCTAAGAAACGAACACACCCAGAGTACGCAACAAGAGAACTGTCCATGATGCATTGACCAACATAAGATGGATACAGGACATTCATGGAGTCGCCTCCGTTGAAGTCATACTACAGTTTATCAACCTGTGTGACATCATTTTGGGCATCACCTTGCAGCCAGGAGTAGCTGATGTGCATCGTTGGCGCTTCTCAAGTTCCAGCCGATACTCTCAATAAATGGCCAACATTGTGCAAAATTGGCAAACTCTAATCATCAGCTTGCAGCCGGGCGTCACCATGCAGAATTTTGCACAATGTTGTCTAACAAAATGAATTAAGGGTCTGTCTAACAAAATGAATTGACCAGGTTCAATGTCATTTCCAAGCTTCCTATATCAGGGACACGCAAATCAGTGATTATTTCCTAATTCATCGACCATTCTGCATTTACTTGCCCCACGTTTTGAATAAGGAACTTGTCACCCTTGTGAAGCTATTGCGGCAATCTTCACTATGGAATACCAACCCATTTTCAATAGCAAACACGGATGTTTTACCACGCTTCTCCATCAGATACATTGAGACAATATGACAACTCCATATTATTCCCAAATTTGTCTGCTTACTTTTGCTGAATATGCAGTTGAATGCAAGCCAATACAACCCTTTTTTCGCCCAAACTAAATCCCAACCAAGCTCTTGTCTTTACAGCAGCATCCCATTTCTCTCAACCTTCCACAAATCCCCTTCGAAAACAACACATAAGAAACTAGGAAATCATTCTACAAACTCCAAATAAAGAAAAATTTGGGTTACCTCCCATGAGGAGATTTAAGGTCGATTTTCTGTAGCCCACCATTGCCCTCCGACACCGCCACGCCGGGCGCGTACACCTTCTGCCCAATACTGGCCATGGCCACCACTCCAGAGCGCCTAAATCCAAGAAAGGAAACGACGCCGAATCCACCAAGATTCGTAAATTCGAGCACACACCACGTGGATCGATTGAAACAAGTACAGATTGGTAAAGACGGTGACGGAAGCACCTGAAGCGGCGAGGTGACTTGGAGGAGGAGAGGAATGATGGCGAAGGGAGAGTGGCGCAAGAAGCCGCCATTTCTGTTCGGCCCCAAGGAGACGACAATGCTGGTGCTGCCCCTTCTTCGGAGAAGCTGAGACTTCGGCGGCGTTTGCCTAGTTTAGGCTTTAGAGAGGGAACGGGGTCGATTTTTATTTTATTTTTTGAGATCAGGGGGCGGATTGTCTGCGCAGGGCGAGTGTTACATGTGTTAGTAATGTGTTGTTTAGTTTCTCGCCAAAAGATAAAGGTTTAGATTAAGAAACTTAGCAGCAGTACCAAGCTTACACTTGATCATACTCGCTGGACACGTGCATCTGTTTAGCTTTGTCGAGATTGGTTGTTAGAAGGCATGCTATGGTGGCAAGAAAGAATGGCAAGAGCCTGTTGTCGCACAAAGGATCCGAGCTGCCACGGCAGAGATGCTTATGGCGATCAGGATGCTACAAAACAGAGCTTGTCCCCTTGCAAACAATTTTATTCTGGGATATTATGCCTCTTGAAAGACTGAAAGGCCTTGCCAAGAGGATATCTCAATGGCGCAGTGCATATACCTTTTTCTTTCTTTCCGTTGATCCTTTTCCTCTTTCGTACTCTCTTTTCATAGATAGAATTTATGGTCAGCAGATTTAGTTTCGGCCGAAACAAAAAATTAAATTGCGCTCACGTAACGTTTCTCTGTTTCAGCAAATTTACCGATTACATACAGCTTGTTTTTGAATCCGTTCCTCATCAGAATTCAGACAACGATGCAGAGCACGTCACCATTGACGATCTCATAATTGATGTCACTAGGACCTTACAACCTGCTGCGATTTCAGTATCAGAAGTCATTTCATGCATCTCATCACATTCGCAGAAACAAAATGGTGATTGCTCTGACAAGCTACCTCCTGCTCTTCAGTCTTCATCAAACCATCGTTCATAGATACTGTACATGGTTCAATTTGCATCTGCGGTGCTTGCATTCCCGCCATCCTCCGCGTTCTTACCACCAGCGCCGCCGGCGTCGTTGCTCCTCGGCGCCGGCGTCGTATGATCTTCTACGCACTGGAACCGGCAGGCGCCGGGCCCCGGCTTCCGCGCCGCCTCCGTGTCGCTCTCGTTCTCCATTATTAGCGCCCGCAGGCACCGCCTCGGCCTCGCTGGCACGACAAGCGGCGGTCTCTTCTTCATCTCCTTAGGCTTCTCGTCCTGCCTCGGCGTCACCGTCGCCGCCGCGGGCGTCTCCTCGCGCCCGTTCTTGATGTCGACGTGCACGCCGGGGTTGCCGGCGCTGCACGTGCTCCCCTCCATCGACGAGTTGTTCACGCTCTGCACGTTGCTGTTCACGTTCGCGGCCACCGCTGGCGGCTTCGAGCCCGCCGCTTCCTCCGGCTTTTCGGCGGCGATCGGCGCGTGCGCGTCTCTTGCGCCGCCGTTGCCGACGACCATGCTGGCGCCGACGTTATGGCCGGCGAGCGTGATGACGCGATACCCCTGTTGGCCGTTCTCGGGCGGCCTCGACGCCGGCGCACCGCGAGCGGCGAGGCTCTTGAGGCTGTCTTCGATCTCCTGCCGGAACGGCGCGCGGGCGCCGTCGAAGAGGCTCGACCTCGGGAAGCCCGAGATGGCGATCTTGGTGTCGTTGTTGCCGCCGTCTCTGCCGCCCGAGCTCTGTTCTCGGCCGGTGGGCGGCGGCGCTCCGGAGAGCGTGAGCTCCACGTCGGCCGTGGACGGCCGTCCTCCTCCTCGAAGCTGCGACGAATCCGAGCTTTGGACCGGGATCGTCTCCGACTCATCGGACGACTCGGCTTGGATGGGAATGTCTTCTTCCTCCACGGCGTTTCCCCGCGAATGGGGAGGTTCTGCCGGAGTTGGCGGCGGCGGTGGTGGAGGTGAGGATGACACTGGCCGCGATGATGGCTGCCGTGGTGGTTGCTGCCGCCACGATCCCACATTGCTTCTGCTTCTGTAGGGAAGCCAGAAGCGGAATGGCTGCGGCTGGGGCGGCATCTGCAACGATGACGGTACCCGTTGGCCTGACATGTCTTCCTTTGAGTCGATGGCCTAGAACGGAGGGAAACTGTTGTAACTCTTTGATTTGAATCGGGCAGGAAGCTATTTAGCATCACAGGTTTCCATGATTATTAGTTATTCTTACCTGCTGGTTGCTTGCAAGAAGGTGTTGCCTTGAGTACGTCAAGAAAGGTAAGGAATTGGGGCTTTTCGTGGCTTGCAGATTTGGATAAAGGATGCACCGGTTATTTTTCAACCGGCCTCGAGTTTGGGTCAGGTTCTTCAGTGATCGGTATCTGGTCATATGACCAGCAGCAACTTTACCAAACTTCAATTCACCTATTTCAGGTTATCTGAATCTGCCCAACATATCATGAAGTTCAATGCGCTTCAAGCAATGACATACAGGAAAACCCGTGCCCAGAAGATACAAAATTAAGTAATCTTTCGAACCCAGCTGAGTAGAATTTTATTCACGTAAGGCATATATACTGTCGAACATTCAGATTGCTACAGGTTGACAAATGCACCATTGTCAAACAATGGCAATAATATTACAAGCCATCTTAATGAACATATAGCCTGTACTAAAATGAGCATCGGTCATAGCTTAGTTTACAACAACTGACTTGTTAATCTATGGGACTTTCCATGCCGTCCACTTTTCCTTCTTTGTCGCCACCTTTCCTTAATATCACCACACTCTTTTGCTGAATGACCTTGGTTCGCATTGCATCTTTCTTCATTACCTTGCTTGCCACCGGCATTGTTCCCCATGTCACGCAGCCGAGCAGTCTCTGCAATAAGGTCATTCACCAGCATCTCAGTTGTTTTTGAGGTAATCCCTCGCAAATACCATGAGATGGGTGGTGGAGGTAAAATTGCAGGCTCAATAAGCTGATCCAAGGTAATGGCAGATCCAACTCTTCCCCTTCCATCAGTACAAGAGTCATATTCATCTAGTGTGCACGGATCAAGTGGACAGACTTCCTTGTCGACAAATATGGGATCTATTTTCCAGCATCCCTCAAACTTCCTCATTAAACCTGTTCGCCCTTGCTTGAATTTTACCTGCAAAAAGTTTTTGCATGAAGCTACATATCAGCTAACACAAACCATGGGTTGGCAAAGGGATAGTGCCATGTTACAAGATTGTTACAGTGTGATTTTTTCTGTCCTGGTCAACAAAAACATGAACTGACAATACACCAGACCACCAGAGGAACTTCCAGATTGCTGCCTGCTCCACTTCAACTACTTGCCTAGATCCTTCGTCGAGCAAGACTTTCCGTGATATTACTTCCTGAAAAAGTGGAAGGGTCTCTGTCATGAGTATGTGGTTCGTGGGGGTGATATCCTGGTCCCTTTTTTCTCTAAAAGATAAGTCTTTGGCTTATAACTTCACCACCATCAAGGAAGAACGGGTAAGCACAAGTAAAACCATAAATTATGCAACATGCAAGAGCCATCATGTTGGCACAATACTGAAGGACATCAAATCAATTATCTTGCACAACATGTCAAGACACATGCAGCACTTTGCAAGAATACCTAACAACAAGTTACTCTAGTTCACTATGAGCCCATTACAGAGCTGTTTTACTCTACCATGGTGGCCTAAACTTGCTCAGCCCCATATAAGGTACAAAAATTAAAAACTGAATTACAAGTTCTTTTACCAGAACTACAAATGAATAAATGACCAAATAAACAATCAGTAGAAATTTCAAGATACATGCACTGGAAGATAAATGAAAGTAAAAGTTGAAGCTTTCAGAATCAACTCTTATCAGTCAGACTGCTTGGACTGTTGAATGATGAGTAAAACAGATCAGTACACACCTTGATATTTTTAAATACTCTTTTGTTCTCTGGATCAATTATGATGTTATAAACTGCGTCTGGTGGTAACCCTGCCTTAAACCTCAGATTGAGGTTGCATAGAGAACCATCCGGCACTGTCACCTGTAAAGATTTTGAAAAATAAGTTTATATTCTCTGAATATCATGACATCTCATAAAGTATTATGTCATACATAATTCCACACTCAAAGTCCCCAGCGTAAAGCTGCAAACTTTTCCAGAATAATATGGAATCCTACTGCTACTCTATTACTAGATGAAACACAGTAAATAAAAGTGTGTTCAAATTGAGTTTTCCTCCAGCAGTGAGACCGGCTACCCATGACAATTGCTGTTCGATACCTTGATTTCTGGCGGTTCATCAGTCCAATCAGGATTGTTCCTCCAAGCTTGGAGCTGCCTGTCCAAGCTAACCTCAGCAGCGGCAGCAGCGGCATTGCACGATTCTTTCACCTTCTCTGACGGCATTTTCGCATTCACACCGCAGCCAGCACCATCCTTGTTCAAGAAACGCCGGAAATGCACCTGCGACAGGACACAAACTAATCCACATCAGCACAGCCGATTCTGAAACGTCAAACAATTCCAAAAAGATGCTCTTTTCTTTTCTTTTCTTTTCCTTTCCTAAAGAAGCAAACCAACCTTCAGAGATTTCTGAATCTTATCAGGAACCTGCATCAGGCTATTGAATCCGACCGCATGTTTCTGCAACCACACGTCCGCTTGGCTGGCCCCCGGTTCTTGTCTGCTGCTTTCTCCCATCGAGAAACCCGATACCCTGGCAAAATAGAGCAGCCAACGTCTTGTGAGAATCCGCAACAGTACAGATTTTTTTGAAAAAAAAAAAAACTGAAGGTAAAACGATGACGGCGAAGATCTAACCTCGCGGAGTTGGTAGAACTGGAATCTTGGTTCAGGTGGCTATTGGCTCCGGAGGATCAAAGGTAGCAGGAGTGACCAAGTGGAGCACGAAGTCGCGAGAAGCGACGGGGAAGGTCGAGAGTTTCCCGGGTCCAGTCGCCGTGCCCGTGAGCTTCTCTGAAATCCAATCTCCATCGACGGGTTTCTCCCCGAGCATCCCGACAGAGATGCGGGGCCCGTCAGTCAGTCTAGTGGAGGTGGACTGTGCATTGCATATGTATCGGGCGGGTCTATTCGTCTGTGGGCAGGTCGAAAGACCTGACAAAATGACCCGAGAGAGCTCAGTTCAAGTATGAAGGAAGTTGGGCAGAATTTGCCCAAAAAGAGGGATTTTTTAGAGCATCCATAGTGGTCGGTGCTTGAACCATTTTTTTTCTCAACTTTTCCATTCAAGCACCCCCGGTTACACCACTGCGAGTATCGGTGTTTCATTTCAAAAAGCACATGAAAGTTGATGCACTCGGTGCTAATAAATAAACAATTCTAAATCCATACACATGACTCTGGATAGAACACACTTATTTACTTTGAATGGATCCTACTTGAAAGAGAAAATAGAATTGTGCCAAAATGCACTGATCCTCTCAGGATCGAGTTCTACTTATAGTCAAAAATTGTACAACGGATCCCTGATCCGGTTTACATGGTCAAGCCTAAATTCTCTCTAACTTATCAACTAACTATGACTCCATCTTCCTCAGAACACGTCGTGTGTGCAGGATGTGGGTGCATGCAGAGAGAGAGAGGTCACCACTCTACTAGCCGTCTCACTCGGTCAGTCTCCCTCAATCACAAGTTCGTGTCTTGCACAAGTTGAGATTGGCACAGTTTCGCATGAACTGACTCTTGGACAGTGGCTTCGTGAACAAATCAGCAAGTTGATCTTTCGATGAAATAAACCTGACCTCCATTGATTTCCTTGCTACTTGTTCTCTGACAAAATGGAAATCGACCTCGACATGTTTCATCCTTGAATGAAACATTGGATTAGCAGTCAAGTAGGTTGCACCCAAATTATCACACCAGAGAATTGGAGCCTTTAACTGATACGCCCCCAGTTCCTTCACCAGTGACTGAATCCATATAATTTCTGCAGTCACATTTGTTATGGCCTTGTATTCTGCTTCAGTGCTGGACCTAGACACTGTTGCTTGTTTTCATGAGCTCCATGAAACCAGATTTGTTCCTAGGAACACTGCAAAGCCACTTGTTGATTTTCGATCATTGGGACAGCCAGCCCAGTCTGCATCCGAGATGGCATTCAGTGTCGTGACTTCTCAAGTTTCAGACATTGATCAACTGTTCCACTAATATACCGAAGTATTCTTTTTACTGCTGCCCAATGTAGATCAGTAGGAGATTGAATGAATTGACATACTCGATTGACAGCAAAAGACAAATCAGGTCATGTCATAGTCAGATATTGCAATTCACCCACTATACTTCTATACTGAAAATGTTCAGTCTCATTCAGAGGGTTACCCTGATCTTTATACATCTTCTCTTCTGACGAATTGGAGTGGATATTGGTTTACATCTGTCCATATTTGCCCTTTTGAGTAAATCAAGTGCATATATCTTCTGAGACAGGAGAATCTCACCTTCATTTTTCTTAACTTCTATACCAAGAAAATACTCCAATGGCCCAAGGTCCTTTACTGCAAAGTCCTCTGTCAGTTGTTGTACTAATTTATCACTGGCATTTGTAGAGGAGCTAACAATGATTATATCATCTACATAAATGAGCATGTAGATAACCACACCACTTTGATTAAAGATGAACAATGAAGCATCTGAATTTGATGAGGTGAAACCCAACTGTTGCAGTTTGCTAGTCAACCTAGAATGCCAGGCTTTTGGAGCCTGTTTCAATCCATACAATGCTTTCTTGAGCTTGCAGATGTGATGTGGATTTTCTCTATTTTCAAAACCTTGTGGTTGCTTCATGTATACTTCTTCAGTGAGGATCCCATGTAGAAATGCATTTTGTATATCAATCTGCCTCATTGACCAACCCTGAGACACTGCTAATGAGAGTATAACTCTTACTGTAGCTGGTTTGACAACAGGAGAGTATGTGTCAAGATAATCAACACCATACCTCTGCTTGTAACCCTTGGCAACCAATCTGGCCTTGAGTCTTTCTACTGAGCCATCAGCTTTTCTTTTTTACTTTGAAAACCCATCTACAATCAATCAGGTTGATGCCCTTCTTTGGTGGAACTAATTCCCATGTCTCATTCTTCATTAAGGCTGAGTACTCTGCATCCATTGCCATCTTCCAGTCAGTACTAGTCATAGCTTCATGAAAACTTGTTGGTTCTGTTACAGCTACTGAATCATTGATTGAAACTGCAAAGCCTCTCTTCTTCTCTGAATATCTATATCTGACAGTACAGTACCATTTGTAAATTCTTTGGGATGAATAATATTGTCCTTCAATCTGGTGCGCATAGCATGAATTGGAGCAGGCACACTAGCATCAGGCACAATATTATGTAAAGGTTCAGAATCAACTGCATGTTGTACTACATCATGCTGCACTTCCCCCTCTGAATCTGAACCATCTGAAGTGGCACTTCTGTAACCTGCAACAGACTAAACATCACCTGATAGTGCAGGGTCAGCAATAGGGTTAGGTAAGTCACTACCCATAATGGGGTTATCAACTGCTGGTTCAGAGGGGCCAAGAATCAGAGAATTTTCAGAATAATTGGTGGCTGTCAGAGTAGGAAGAATGGTAGGATGATGAGAGGTACTAGGATCAACATTATAGGATGAGGTAGAATGAGAGAAAGGAAAAACATTTTCATCAAACACCACATCCCTAGATATGTAAACTCTTCCAGTGGATCTATCAAAACATTTATATCCTTTGTGAGCTGAGCTATAGCCTATGAAAACACACTGAGTTGTTCTAAAATTCAGCTTTTTGTTGTTATAAGGTCTCAGGTTTGGCCAGCAAGCACAACCAAAGGTTTTTAGCAAGGAATATTCAGGTTCTACGTTGAAGATTTTGTGGATGGGTGTATCATGATGTATCACTTTGATGGGCATTCTATTAATCAAATAGCAGGCAGTATGAAAAGCTTCATCCCAGAATCTTAAAGGCGTGTTAGACTGGGCAAGGAGAGCTAGGCCTGTTTCAACTACATGCCCATGTTTTCTCTCTACTACTCCATTCTGCTGGTGTGTGTGAGGAAAAGAGATTCTATGGGCAATTCCTGTGGTCTGAAAATACTTATGCAGCCTGTGGTGTTTACCACCCCAATCTGGCTGCACAGTTTTGATTTTGTGGCCAAGAATATTTTCTACATGCTTCTGAAACTGAAGGAACACAAATTCAACATCTGATTTATATTTCAAAAAATAAATCCAAACAAATCTGCTATAGTCATCAATGAAAGAAACATAGTATTTGGAATTATTGACTGAAGAAATGGCTGGTCCCCAAACATCAGTATGGATGAGTTGGAGAGGAGCAGTGGATACATGAAGAGACAGATTAAAAGGTAGCTGATGTGCTTTGCCTTGCTGACAGGCATTACAAACTGATGACAAAGATTCATCTATAGCTATAGCTAAATTATTCTTCTGCAGAATCCTAAGAGTGACTGGAGCAGCAGGATGTCCAAGCCGTCAATGCCACTGCTCTTGTGTCACTTTGGCCGAAAGAAGAGCATGTTTGATCTGATTACTAGGAAGCATGTAGAGATCATTCCTACACTTGCCTCTGAGAAGGATTGCCTTCGTTGTTGTGTCCTTTACAAGAAAGAAATTGGGATGAAATTCAACATATGTATTATTATCCGAGGCAAGCTTTTTTACTAATATCAAATGACGATTGATCTTAGGTGCATACAGAATGTGATTCAGGTATAGTGGGCATTTTAAACCAGCAATTGAAGAATGCCCAGTATGAGTAATAGACAAACCTGCACCATTTGCGACTTGGATCTGATCGCCACCATTGTAGCAGTCTCATGTCGTCAGGCGCTGCAGATCATTGGTGACGTGGTCGGTTGCGCCACTGTCGACGTACCAGTTGGGATCGACATTGTAGCCACCGCTAGAGACAACAACCGCCACTTTGTTGTTTTCGTCAGCCTGGTAGCTATGATCGAACCTGTACCAGCAGCAAAGAGCGTCATGACCCTCCTTCTTGCATACCTGGCACAATATGTTGCTGCGTCCGTAGCCTCCCTGGCTGGAACGGCCACCACGGCCATGATTGTTGCGACCACCGCGGTTGCCACGTCCACGTCCACGGCCACCGCCATTGCCGCCACCTCCGTGCCCTGTGTTCCTGTTGATACTATTAATTGTCGATACCTTAGTTTGTCGGTTGTTGTTGTCAATCCGTGTCTCAAAGTTTAGCATGTGAGAGAACACATCACTGACAGAGTACGGCACGATCGAGGTGGTGATGCTTGTCACCAGCGAGTTGTATTCATGCCCCAAACCTCTCATGAGGTAGGAGATGAACTCTTCGTCTTGCATTGGCTTGCCGATGGCGGTGAGGGTGTCGGAGAGGCGCTTCATCTTGTGGAAGTACTCGGACATGGAGTCCTCCTCCTTCTTCTGTATGGTGGCGAGCTGCATCCGGATTTGCATGATCTGTGCATGGGACACAAAGGAGAAATTGTTCTCAAGAATGTGCCATACCTCACGCGCCATTTTGGCGCCGATGACATGACCCATCGTGTCCTCGGTGAGGGACGAAAGGAGAGCACTCAAAATTAGCTGATCCTGATGGTACCAGCGAGTGTACTCTGGGTTGACAGCGATCCTTGGTGAACCACTTTCTTCACTGGGTTCAACGATGATAGTCTGGCTTGGAGCCGAGATTGCACCGTCGACATAGCCCATGAGCCCTTGGCTCTTGAGGTACGGCACCACTTGCGCCGTCCATAGCAGGTAGTTGTCCTGCATGAACTTGATGCTGATGAGTTGGCTAAATGCCGGTGTTGGCAGTAGACCAGTGTGACCAGCCGATGAGGAAGCAGAGTTGGAAGCTGAGCTAGTGGCAGACATGGCGGAAGCAAGGATTAGATCGTGACTCTGATGACCATGAAAGAGAAAAGATAATTGTGCCAAAACGCACTAATCCTCTCAAGATGGAGTTCTACTTATAGTCAAAAATAGTACAACGGATCCCTGATCCGGTTTACATGGTCAAGCCTAAATTCTCTCTAACTTATCAACTAACTATGACTCCATCTTCCTCAGAACACGTCGTGTGCGCAGGATGCGGGTGCATGCACAGAGAGAGAGGTCACCACTCTACTAGCCGTCTGATTCGGTCATTCTGACATTTTAACACTACTTGCTGATGAGACTTCGATGTCCACTCTGTGGTGAAAATGAGAAATGAAACATCGGTGTTTCTCTAATGCAGATTTGATGTTTGAGACATGGATGGACTATTGTTGCTCTTAGGCATCATGGATCTGTAGTTAAAGGATTTTTTTTTTAAAAAGCCGATAGAGTTGTAGTTGTAACAGCCCACAAATTTTGGACATCAATTTGTTGTATCTAAAGATCACCAAATGATCTATCAGATTTTCATCTATGTTAAAATCTCCATTGCCGTGCTTTTACCTTGGAAAAATATCCTCCAAATTTAATTTGGGAATCAAGATCAAAAGTGGAACCAAGTTGGAATTCAAAATTGAATTGAGTTTGAATCAATTTCATTTGAAACGCAGATCAAATAATTGTCAAATCCTTTTGAATGGACGCCATGCAATTGGGCGATTTCTTTTATTCTCCTCTCACGCCAGCCCATGCTTGTTTTCCCTCCGGACTGAAATAGAAGCAGCAGAAGCAGTCGAGCCCAACGAAAGAATCGGTCCACCTGGCCCAGTCCTCGCCACCACCCTGTTTGTCGTCTTCCTCGAACGCCTCAGAACCGAGCACGCAGCAGCGACCCGGACATCGAGGCCATGCATCGCAATCACGTGAGCCCGCGCCTCCCTCCAAACCCTAGTTGCTCGCCTATAAGAATCCCTGGATGCCACTGCCTCCAGCAGTGCTGTTGGAGTTCACCGCGATCACGTCGCCGGCAAACGCCTGAAGAACTCGACATGAGAATGAGAGGTGGAAGAGAGAGTTTGTGCTGCGAAACATGGCAGCGTTTTCTGTTATTCTCATTGCTATTTGAAGGGAAACAAAACCGAATCAAGGCCGGCCGAATCGGCTGCCATGCGCGACATGCACCACGAACTGGTCATGCCGCGCGACGTGCTCCGCACGAACTGAGCATGCGTCAAGCACACTACGTGCACAGCCGGTGAAGCCGTGCCCACTAACAATGTAAAGCAGCTAATTAAGGAACTAACTAAAAGAAGAAAAACTAAGTGACCGTGCTCTAGAGTATTCAACATTTCTCCCCCTAATCTTGTGCACGATCACCTGAATTCTTGACGCCGATCTTGCCGCGCAGCTCCTGGAAGCGAACACGGCCCAGTGCCTTGGTCAGAGCATCCGCTAGCTGCAGCTCCATCGCCGTATAGCTGAGGATGACCCGCCCGTCGTCGACGCACTCCCGGATGAAATGATAGCGAACATCGATATGCTTGCTCCGGTCGTTGAAGACTGGGTTCCTGCTTAGTGCAATGGCGGACTGATTGTCCACCAGTAGCTTCGGCGCTCCAGCCTCTGCTCTGAGCATGTCGGTCAGGAGGCGAGCTAACCAGACGCCTTGACACGCCGCCGTTGCCGCCGCAATGTACTCTGCTTCACACAAAGATAGTGCGACCACTCGCTGCTTTGACGATTGCCAAGTGATGGGGTTGCCACCGAGGAAGAAAATGACGTCGCTTGGCTCTTGCGTTCATCGACGTCACCTGCCACATCTGCGTTGCTGAAGCCGATCAGCTTGGGCTGCCCCTCCTGGTGCTTGGTGTAGTGCAGTCCATGTCCATGCGTGCCAGCCACGTATCTGAGTACGCGTTTCACCGCCGCGAGGTGATCCTCCTTGGGTTCCGCCATGAACCGGCTTAAGTACCCGACCGCGAACGCCAAGTCCGGACGGGTGTGCACCAGGTATCTGAGCGCGCCAAGAACACTTCGGTACTCAGTGGCGTTCACCGACTCCGCAGTGCTCTGCTTGCTCAATTTCAGACAACTCTCCATGGGTGCTGCGCAAGGGTTGCACGACACCATACCCAATGCTCCAGGAGCTTGCTAGCGTACGCAGACTGACAGAGAGTGATGCCGCCCTGGCTTTGACACACCTCAATCCCGAGATAACACGAAAGAAGACGAAGGTCACTCATCTGAAAGTTGTCCAGCATCTCCTTCTTGAACTCCTTGATCAGATCGATGCTAGTACCGGTGATGATCAGGTCATATATGTACACGCCGACGATCAGTCGGCCGCCTTCTCTGCTTCGGATGTAGACACCATGTTCTGAGCTGCTCCTCTGGAAGCCAAGTCTAGCCACGGTGGCGTCGAGTATGGCATTCTAGGCCTTGGGCGCTTGACGAGGTCCGTACAAAGCCTTGTGGAGACGAAGAACCTTCTGCTCGCTGCCGGGGATGATGAAGCCGGGCGGCTATTGAAGATACACCTCCTCCTTGAGCTCGCCATTCAGGAAGGTGCTCTTCATGTCCATGTGGTGGACTTGCCACCTTTCGTGCGCCGCTAATGCCACCATCATCCGAACTGACTCTAGGCGAGCCACCGGCGTGAAGACCTCGTCGAAGTCAATGCCGGCGCATTGTGCGTACCCCTTGGCGATGAGGCGTGCCTGTGTCGCACGACCTCGCCCTTCTCGTTCCGCTTCACTTTGTACACCCATTTGAGCCCGATAGCTCGGTGCCCATTAGGGAGAGTTGCTAGCTCCTATGTACGGTTATCTTCAATTGCCTTCATCTCCTCGCACATTGCCTCTCGCCATGCCGCTTCTTGCTCTGCTTCGCGGAAGGGCGACGACTCTTCAGCCGACGTGAAATTCAGCTCACCGATGACCAATCGCTGAGCCAGTCCGGGCGCAGGAGCGTTGCCGAGGATGTTGTCGATGATGCGGAACCGCAGAGGTGTGTCGCCTTAGTCAGCATCGAGGTCGTTGTCGTCAAGCTCAGGTGGCGGTGATGTGAACTCGAGGTGTCCCCAGTGGTGACGCCGGCGGTGACTCTGGTGGAGGTGTGTGTGCCGCAGCGGGTGTCGTGATCACCTCGGTCGTGTACTCGATGAAGGAGGGCTCAATGTCGCCGTCGGGTCCACCATCACTGTTCCAACTCCATTGAGCCGACTCATCGAACTCAACATCACGGCTGATGATGACGTGCTTAGAGACAGGGTCATAGCAGCGGTATGCCTTGGAGCCGTTCTCGTAGCCGACAAAGACGATCTTGATGCTGCGGTCGTCGAGCTTCTTCAACCCGGGCTTGGTCACCTTGACATGCGTGATGCAGCCGAAGACTCGGAAGTAGTGGACAGCCGGAGTCGATCCATGCCACGTCTCATACGATGTCTTGCCATCGAGCGCGCGCATAGGAGAACGGTTGAGGATGTGCACCGCCGTGGAGACGACCTCTCCCCAGAAGTAGCCGGTAACACTCTTAGCCTTGAGCATGCACCATGCCATGGCGATGACGCTCTGGTTCCTCCGCTCCACCACCCCATTCTGCTGCAGGGAGTAGGGGGCGGTGAGGTGTCACTCGATGCCGCGCTCGGTGCAGTAGCGGCCGAACTCGATTGACGTGAACTCCCCCCCTCCCCCACGGTCGGTGCGGAGGACCTTCAGCTTCTTGCCAGTCTCGACCTCGATAGCTGCCTGGAAATTCTTGATCTCCGCTGGAGCTTGATCCTTGCTTGACAGGAGGCGAAGCCACATAAAGTGACTCATGTCATCAACAAGAAGTAGAAAATATTTGTTACCACTTGGGGTGGCTGGAGCGATTGGCCCGCACTAGTCACCTTGTACCAGCTGGAGGGCTTGCTCTGCTCTATGGCGCGCTTGCCCCGGGAACGTCACCCGCCGCTGCTTGCCGATGAGGCACCCGTCGCATACCTAATCCACCTGATCAAGTGCCGGGAGCCCACGCACCATTCCCAGACTTGCCATCTTACGTAACGAGGGAAAATTGAGGTGGCCGTACCGCGCATGCCACTGCCATGCCGTTTCCAAGCTCCAGACTGCCAGGCACACAGGGCGCCCGACATTCGGCTCGAGGTAGTAGAGGCGCGAGGGAGACCGCCGCACTAGAGCTAGGAGGCAGTGACTTGGGTCGTAGATGCGTAGAATGCCGGCGAGGATGTCAATGCGGTAGCCAGTCTCGTCGAGCTGCCCCAGGCTGATGATGCTTGCTTTCAGACGCGGGATGAAGTACACCCTGGTGAGAGTTCGATGCTCGTCGCTCTTGCAGACGAAGACGATATTGCCGCGCCCCTCGATGCGGGTGATTGAGCCATCACCGAATTTGACGGTGCCGTAGATCTGGGTGTCGAGCTCAGAGATGAGGTGCTTGGCGCCGGTCATGTGGTTCGTCGCACCGGTGTCGAGGACCCAGCGGGTGTTGTTGCGCTCCTCCGGTGGGCCGAGGTCGGCGTAGACCTTCTGCTCTTTAGCTTGCAGTGGCGTATGCGGCGGCACGGGCACTGGGGATGGCGTCGTCGTCGGTAGCAGTGGGTCGAGGATGATGTCATGGGCCATCAACAACCCCTGCTCCGCTTCTTCTCCTTGAGTCACATGGGCTTGGGCTTCTTCATCTCGCTTCTTCTGCCTGCATTCTTTGGCCCAGTGGCCTTTCTTGCCACAGTAGTCGCTTCTTCTCGGCCAGCTTTAGAAACGGAGCCCCTCCTGCCTTTTCTGCTGGTGATTTGGCCACGCCCGTGCGGTGGCTTGCCGCCAGCATGGCGTCCACGCCCACCGGAAGCAGTAGTAGAGTTGTTGCCCTTGTGGTTCCTCATACGTGCGGTCCATTCTTCCTCCGTGAGTAGGAGACGACCACCGGAGTCTTTCCCGGGCACCGGCGACCTCTTGCATCACTCAACAGCGCGCAGATGCCTGGTAGCCTCCTCCAGCGACAGGTTGTTCAGATCGAGCATGGTCTCCATCGAGATTGCCACGCCCTCCAGCTTCTCGGGCACCTCGTGCAGCATCTTCTTGATCACTTCTTTCTCGGTCACGTGGTTACCAAGAACTTGTATCTCATTTGCCAGGGTGTTAATACGTAAGGCAAAATCCTCCACTAACTCACCGGGCTTGAAGGTGATGGCGTTGAAGTCTTGCCTGAGCTTTTTAGCGTTGGCCTCCTTGACGCGGTTGGCGCCTACCTGCATAATACGGATCGCATCCCACACCTCACGTGCGGTTTCCTTGACAGCTAGCCCCGCCTTCATCTCCTGAGGAACGGCTCGAAGGAGGGCGGCGAGCGTGTTGCAGTCGTCGCGGTAGTCGCTGTCGCCGGACTCGATGACGTCCCACAGCCCTGCCGCCTGAAGGTTCACTCGTATGACCAGCGACCAATCGGTGTAGTCGTTGCGGCCGAGGACCGGGTAGACAATGCCGGTTGTCGATTTCTCGACCACGCGCTCGAGGACGGTGCCTGATCGCTGGCGCGCGCGTCGTGGCGGCAGCGATGGCGAACGGCGTCGGTTGCGGTGTGGTGGAGTTAGCATTCTGTCCAGCTGCTAGCGGCCTGGGGCGGAGCTGCGCGACATGAGAGGCGTCGATCGGAACACGGGCTCTGATGCCAAATGTTGGAGTTCACCGTGATAACGTCACTGGCGAACGCCTGAAGAACTTGACACGAGAACAAGAGGTGGAAGAGAGAGTTTGTGCTGCGAAACGTGGCAGCATTTTCTATTATTCTCATTGCTATTTGAAGGGAAACGAAACCGAATCAAGGCTGGCCGAATCGGCCGCCATGCGCGACATGCACCACGAACTGGTCATGCGGCGCGACGCACTCCGCATGAACTGAGCATGCGTCAAGCACACTACGCGCACAGCTGGTGAAGCCGTGCCCACTAACAATGTAAAGCAGCTAATTAAGGAACTAACTAAAAGAAGAAAAACTAAGTGACCGTGCTCTGGAGTATTCAACAAGTACCTCTCTCATGCTGCAAGTCCTAGCCAAACGGTGCAAACGCAAACCATGGCCGCCGCCCCAGTCCTGCTCATCGACGGCGCGAAAGATGAAGCAAGCCGCCGTCGCCAGGGACCATGACGCTCGTGATCGTCTTTCCGTGCTGCGACTCTTTGTGCTGACCTCGTGGTGACCCGGTCGGAGGAGGACTGATCGCATGAAGCTCAAGACCGCCGCCCTGCTTTAGTTCGTCGACGACTACAGCTCGCCCGGTGAGCTGTTGTTCAGTTCCTTCGCCGTTCCGTTGTTTGCAGATCGCCCTCTCCCTTAGTTCTTAGAGCAAGGCCTTGGTTGCCTGCAGGGACGCATGTGAATGCCGAGTTGCCATCGCCTATGTCCAGTCCGTGACCCGAGGACGCTCAGAAGCACCTTGACGTCGTCGTGTTCCTATTTTTGGTGAGCTGCATCCTGATCTGAAATCCGTTCCTTAATCTCCTCCATGTGTTGCCTCTTGTGGCCCAGTCTTAGACCTTGAACTTGATCAGATGCCGTGGAACGCCGCCGTTGCCGCTGGATGTGTTGCCAAGTCTGTGAGCTGAAGCCGTCCAAGGCATGGACGCTGGTGCTGTTCTGCAACGCTGTCTCCTTCGTCATGGATTGACTCACCCTTCATCAAGCACGTACACGAATCTGTCCTCCTTCGCATGGTGAGCACACCATCCTCCTGGTCGTCCCTCTCTGCCATCTAGGACCGATCCCTTGGCGCCCTCTATATGTTCGAGGAAATGCCGTAGTTGAGTTCCTCTTGTTCTGTTTGCTTTCGTCAGAGCCGTGTGTCATCTGCTGCGCCTTGATGAGCCTGTGCAAACCACCCGCCCTCTCTCTGCTAGTGTCGGATTTGTCCAGTGGCTGATGAATTGTTCAGATAGCCTCACCTATACTAGATGAGTAGTTCATGCTGAGCATTATCGTGAGCTAGGTGTTGCTGCCGTGAATGGGTACTCACGATGACTTTTGGAGCTTCTAGCATGTTGCGTATCTGTATACTGTCAATGGAGGTTAAGGGTTAAATTCTTGTGTTGGATTTAGCTGCCAATCTGCCATGATAGGAGTCTGCTCTGTTCTAATGTATCACGGTCTTGATTGTTGCTTCAACGCTCAAAGTCAGTTTGGCATGATTAGCTAGTGGGATCAAAGGTCTATAGGAAGTTGTAATGGTAATCAAGGACTACAAGTTATGGATGGTGATGCCTGATGGATTTTCCTTTGCGAAGACTAGTCCTTGATTACTACTGGTCAGCTTTAGCGCATATCATAGACTAATTTATGCCATGCAAGTGCATGTGCTTTGTGGCTTTCCTGCAGCTCGTAGCCTAGCCTTTGTAGCTTGGACCCGCTCGTGCATGCATAATTCACGTGAGCCAGATCCAACAAGAGCAGCTACAGTAGTTCCATTCTTTTTCTAGAGAATCTATTAAATCCAATTTATGTTAGAATTTCGTAACTAAACCATCCGACCTCCAATTAGTGTAACTCTTCCCTCGTTGGTTTTGTCTTGACTTGAAGATTAGTTCGGAAATGTTTCGAGACCTGATGCCAGAAGCTCTCTTCATTTATGTTCAATATCTTCTATTCAATCTCGTGCTATCTTATCTCACTCACTTCGTCTTCGATCTAGATTCAAGTGTGTCAGTGACTATGAAGGATCAACCGATCTGCACGAGGACTTGGGCCCTTGAGGATCCACGAGCAAAAAGGCAAGCTGCTTCTTTGATGGCTGCGGCTTCCTTGTGCCTATCGCCCTGTGCCGATCGGTGTGCCCGTCCACATGTCAATCATCCTTCGGTTCTCAACAAGAAGCTAGGCCCACTAATTTTATTTGCCCCTCGCATTACGGAAGCTCCGACTGGAACCGTCATTGGATACGCTCCTGTCAGGCCATCGCTCATGTATTCCAATAAACTTCACTGACATGCTTCGATACAGTACAACAAGCCATCACGCTGATCTTTCTCTAAAAAAAAAAAAGTCATCATGCTGATCTCGAATTCAATCAGGAAGAACCAGAATTGAAATCCTTGCCACCAAAATTGAACTCCCGGCCACCAGAATCATGCTCTCGTATTCCGAGTTTATCTTGTTGGAATACGATCGATGAACTCCCTGCCATCGGAATGAAGCTCCGTGTTGCTCAGCTCGACTTAGTCTGTAGAAATCATGGCCCCAGGCATGGAAATTGATCACGGAGGAAACCAACAATCAAGTCTGATCCCATCGTCCAATGAGCACTGCTTTATCTTGTTGGAATACGATCGATGAACTCCCTGCCATCGGAATGAAGCTCCGTGTTGCTCAGCTCGACTTAGTCTGTAGAAATCATGGCCCCAGGCATGGAAATTGATCACGGAGGAAACCAACAATCAAGTCTGATCCCATCGTCCAATGAGCACTGCTCAGATCAACATCGGATTATCATGGACACTGGGTCGAGAGAGCCGTATGCTGCTCAAATCGAGATTGGATTACCATGGGCAATGGGCTGAGCCGTCTTTTTTTTTCATGGAAGGGTAGGAAGCGGTGGAGAAGAAATACTAGGGGGCCCAGATTCCTGGCGTGGGGATGATGGATTGATGGATGATTGACATGTGGACGGCACACCGATCGGCACAGGACGATGGGCACAGGAAAGCCGCAGCTTCTTTGATCACTATTGCTTATCCAGTTTTCAAAACTGCATGTGTTGTTTGCAACTGTTTTTTATGTCATACACAAGCCCCTACATGCTTACCTTCTACTGTTAAGCCATAAAAATGTTTTGCTACTATGACGATGCTTAGTCTGCCTAGTTGCATAATTTTAAACTCTCATCTGAACACTATAAAATGAATTTGTGTAAATAATTTAAAATGTGCTCTGCATGCGTGTTTGCAAATAACTCCACAAAAACCAATTTTGCGGGAGTGAGTGTAGGTGATCAGGGGCCGGAAGATAGATTGGGCAACTCCTATTAGGAGAGTGTCTATGACAGACACAGTTGTGTGGAGAGGTAGGCTATAGGTCTCTGTTGTGGTGATGTTGTTGTGAGGATTGCATAGGAAGAGGAGGATGAGGTGGAGATGCCCGTCCCGGCTGCATGACCGATTCTTGTGTTGTATGACTCTCTAGCATTTCTTA
This sequence comes from Eleusine coracana subsp. coracana, assembly GCA_032690845.1. Classification (NCBI taxonomy): domain Eukaryota; kingdom Viridiplantae; phylum Streptophyta; class Magnoliopsida; order Poales; family Poaceae; genus Eleusine; species Eleusine coracana. The sequence goes on from CM064428.1 coordinate 59,683,307, forward strand.
CACACCAAATCGACCCTATAGCAGTGGCTGAATCTGGATACTTGCAAAGGACTGGTGATCTATCCGTAGACGTACGAGGTAGGTGTTAGTGGTGTCCGCAGGTTACGATCCAACTCCATGAGAGGGATATCCCACTTGATCAGTGGTAAGCCCGTCACAGCTTCAGGACCCTTAGTCTTGCGAGGCTCTGGGGGCTCAGTTCTGGAAGTACGGGAGACACCAGTCGTTGCTTGAGGATGGATTCTATGTGTGCTATATTACTATACACCAGTTATACTATATAGCCACATCATGTGGGTACAAGTGTATATACTCTGTAGAGTAGTTATTATAATCTATGTACATAGTCGTGTCCTCCGTAATAGACAACTGCCTTGTGAACATCCACTTGAGATTTGTTTTACTCTCTCTTCCCCCTCTCTTGAATGTTTTGTATCCGGCCTAGAGCTGTGGCCCAGTGGGAGGATAGTAGCTGGGATTAAAAATTAAACCTTGTTAGGACGTGTTAATCCTAATGGGCAAGATAATAAAACTTGATGATTTAAAATGATTTGAAATATAAAAAAAAACATTTGCTAACTTAGCTTTCTGCACTTAGCCTTAACCCATTCTTGAAATACTTACATGCATAGCATAATTTGTTAGGGTAGAGCGACTTGTTGAGTACGCCATGTACTCAAAGCAGCACCCCTTCTCGCTTTCAAGAGATGGAGAAGACAACGAACTGGACTACAACTTTGACAATGTGGACAACGAGGAGTAGATCGGTCTCTTGCCTACACTCGAGTTGCCTGTGGAGATGGATCGACCATGAAGACTTCCGCTGTAGATTTCGCTTCCGCATATATCATTACGCGTCCGCTAGAATTCATGTTCTTCTTCCTTGGCCTACGTGCCATGTTCTTGTACCTAGATGTTGATGATTATGTTATGGAGATGTTACCATTTGGATCTATCTTATCTTTATTTCTTGATCTTTTATGGTTTTATGATATTTACTTGTGAATGGTTGTACAAGCAACCCTCCTGAGAGTGGCTATGAGGTACAAAGGACTGGTTTTGCCTTCGGGTAAAATCAGGTCCTTACAGTAGTAATGTGTACTAATACACATATACATATGATCTTTGTTCAACCAGTGAACATCTACCACACCGTGATCCATTGTCCGCTCCTACGATCCAAACCGCAACACAACTCAGTCACCTCCATGACTGCGAATGACACGTCCTTTCCCTCCCGCACATCATCGGCCATACTCCCTCTCTCATGCATCATATGCCCTTCCCCGCCCGCATGTCGCCTGCGAACTCATCGTTGTCAACGCCTATGACCCATGCCGCCACCAATGATGAGATCCCATGCTGCAACCATGCTCCGGCCCCGCGCCATGATCCTTGTCCGCTGTGTGAAGACTAATTAATTTTTTATTTTTTCATAAGACATGTTTCCATTCATTGATAGCAATTGACATGATGTCTAACATATGTGTATGAGTATCCTATCCTGCTTGTATTTTTCAAGGGAAAACTAAGATTTGATTCAATCTGAGAACGGTTCGGTTCGGGGCGACCCTTTCCATGCGTGAGCGACCCGTGCAACGGCTTGGCGGTTCGAGGGTTGCCCCGCTCCGGCTGCTTTGGATGATACCAATACACCACGGTGACCCATAGGTCACTCCGCACGCATACGTCGCTCTACTGGCCCGTCTTTTACGCTCCGCGGGACTCCAGCGTACGTCGCTCGTATGCGGGACTCCAACGTAATTCAGTCCATGTCTTTTATGCTAAAATAACTCACGAAAGCAACGAAGTACATTGTTTTAGGGGAAACAAAGCAACATCTACAGATCAAAGCAAATATGACAGCCCATATCAACCTTACAAGCATTCAACTTAGGGGAAAAGAGTGACACTGCTGTTGGAGATAAGGCAGTACTGCTGAAACAAAGTTCAGGCATTCAGTTTTGTGGCAGGTTTTTAGAGCAGTTTGGTGTCACAGCAGTTCCCTGATCCTTAATAATATATAGTACTAAAATCCAGTTCCTTGCAATGCATAGTGGTTTTAGTAGAATACGTGATCCACACATCATTAATAATTTAAATGGAAAAATCTACAAACAGCTACTGATTCCATCTAAAGAAAAGCAGTTAACCAACGAAAAGCATCAGAACATGGAAGATCCCAGCTCCAAAAGCACCGTTGCCACCATGGTCAAAGTCAAGCTGAGCTGCTATCCTGTGCAACCAAAAGCAGGCCTCTGAGTTAGTTATAAGCTACCAAACTGAATTTTATTGACATTATATAGAACTGAACAGCTACAATTCATGAACTACCAGCAAAGAAAAAAGGCTTAATAAATAATTTAACAACACCCAGGATTTATATTAAGTACACATACCAGATGCCCTTTTTCATTGTTCACATTTGCATATCCTCAGGAACAACCTCATGTATTGATGCCAAGCTAAATTTAGTGCACCCTAGACATGGATATGGTAGTTAGAACACATGAATGACCATTTCATGAGCTAGAACTTCTTAATGAAACAAGTGACAAGACAGCACAAATCAATATTGCGTGCTGCTCTGTACCAATCCTGCAAACATATGAGAGCTTCAACTGTTTCTGGTGCCAAGCTACTACGAAAGTCACTTATGATCCTTTTTCCTGTGCTAAAGGCTGACTCAGATGCTACGGATGAGGCAGGAATGGCTAACACATCTCGTGCAATGCGAGCAAGGACAGGGTACTTGGAACTGTTGCCCCTCCACCATTGCAATATGTCAAAATCCTTGGACCTTGGAATTGGACTGTCATCCAAATACCGATCAAGTTCAGTGGATACTTGATTTTGCATATTGATAGTAAGCTGTTGATCCCATGCAGCCCATGGATCATCATTTGTTGTGGTAAGGACATTAGAATTAACTCCATCAATTTGACTAGGAGCAACATTCACATTTGTGAATTGTGTGGAGTATGCTAAAAATAGCTGTCTAACTAGACTTTCAATCCTACTAAGTTTTCTCCTAGATGTTTTTGGAAAGGAATCAGTGAAAAGAAATTCAATGAATTTGAGCTTGTACCTTGGGTCAAAAATCACTGGAAGACAAAATGATATATATGATTTGTTCCAGTATTTGGTGAATTTCTTTTTCATCCCTCCTAGCACTGCTGCAAGTTTAGTAGGTAGTTTAGTGGCAATTTCTTTTGCCAAAAGTATCTTGATCTTCCACATCTGATGAAAATACAGGTTTGATGTAGGATACTTGGATCCAAAAATCAGCTCGGTTGCATCATGAAACTCCTTTAGCAGCCTGCAAAGAACATAAGCCCTTTCCCATTCTTCAGAAGAGGGAGCATATGTGTACTTGAGATCCTGCACTTCCAATGACTCAAATGCCCTCCTCAATTCTAAAGCTCCCTGAAGCATTTTGAATGTGGAGTTCTATCATGTGCTCACATCAAGAGACGACTTCTTCTTACTTTTCATACCCTCTTGTGCCATAATTTCTTTGAAATCTGTCTTCTAACTTGTGATGACCGAATATACTTAACACTCTCACGAATATTCTCAATAGTGGACTCCACAAACTGCAGCCCCTCCTTCACAATGAGGTTGATGACGTGTCTTGCACACCAATGGTGAAGCAACTCTCCTTTCAAAGGCAGAATCTTCTTGTCCACAAGGTTGCGCCTCAACAAATGAACCATTGCATCATTTGCGGTAGCATTATCAACTGTTATCCCAAATAATTTTTCTTCAATGCCCCAGTCTTGGATGCAACTGAGGATATTTTTGAATAGCTCCACTCCAGTGTGTGGTGTCTTCACATCTATGTACTTGATTATCCTTTTCTGTAGTTTACATTGGTTGTCAGTGAAATGACAAGTGACACAAATATAACCCAATGTCTAGTTGCTAGTCCACATGTCAGCTGTGAGTGAGAACCTACAATCTGAGTCCTTGAAAAACTTCTAAAGTTCTAGTTTTTCCTCTCAAAAGTCTTTCATGACATAATTTCATGTCAACATTTGGATCTTAACTTCTTTGTTACCCTTGTCATTATCGCTGCTATAGATGGATCAACTTTGGAACTTTCAGCTTGCCGATTTCCATTGTTTCCATCATCCTCATACATTTCAATGTCATCATCACTGAAATTTGTAACTGTTATGGCTAAATTGCTGGCTTTATTGATAATATAGATAGAGGCAGATGAATCTCACCCTCACGCTGGAGGCTCTGAGAATTTCAATCTACTTCTTTTCCCCCTCTTACAATGACTTTGTCGTGCTTTATATAATAGCCGGCCTAACAGACTCCAAACCGTAACAGACTCCAACTCAAACTCTAATCTTATCTCTAAAGGAAACTGACTCCAAAATAGAAACTAACCCTGGGCCACATTAGGTGTGGCCTTCTGTTGCCTATGCTGGAATTTCTTGCTAAAGAAGTTGTCCATAACACTTCCGCCCTCCTGGGAAAACAGCTTGTCCTCAAGCTGAAAATCTGGGTAGCGTTCCTTGAAGGACTCCAACGATTCCGTCGCTTCTGCAGGACCCTGACCAACCCACTGCACAAGAATGTCCCAAGAATCTCGAGTTGGCTTTGCACGAGATATAGCAGCAGCAACAGGTAAAGCTCTGCCATGAGCAATGACTGGAAGAGGAACAACGTCTGTAGGAGGGTCGCCTTGAAATTTCTTGAGGAAAATAACATGGAAAACATCATGAATTCTGGTCTTTGGTGGCACAAGTAAACGATAAGCCAATTTTCCACCCTTCTCCAAAACTTTATATGGCCCATAGTACCTGGGTGCCAATTTCTGATTGCCACCAGAAGTAATTCTGACAGCCTGACGTTGGTGTAAGCGCAACCAGACCCATTCACCAACCTCGACCTCAACCTGCCGATGTTTCTTATCATAAGAAGCTTTCATATAGTCTTGAGCTTGGAGGAGACGCTCCCGAATTTCTGCCAAATATTCATCGCGTTGCTGCAATTGTTTATCTAGTGCAATGATGCGAGACAAACCCGGTTCATAGGATAGCAGGGTTGGAGGGTCTCGGCCAAACACAACTTTGAATGGTGTAGTTTGCAGAGCTGATTGGTATGAAGTACTGTAACAGAACTCTGTCCAAGGTAACCACCACAACCAGTTCCTTGGTCGATCACCAGCCAAACAGCGAAGATAGACACCCAAAATTCTATTGGTAACTCCAGACTGTCCATCTGTTTGAGGATGGAAAGCTGAACTCAAACGAAACTTAACTCCTGCTAACTGAAACAATTCCGTCCAAAGTATGCTAGTGAACACCGGGTCATGATCACTGACAATGGAACAAGGCAAACCGTGCAATTTCACCACATTGTCAAAGAAGGCCTGTGCAACAGAGAGGGCTGTATAGGGATGGCCTAATAGAATGAAATTTGCCATCTTGGAGAAACGACCAACCACTATGAGAACCATGGATTTGCCACCCACACGAGGAAAACCCTCCACAAAATCCATGGAAATGTCACTCCAAATAGTAGAAGGGACATCAAGAGGCTGCAACAAACCAGTTGGATGCAAATGCTCTGTCTTACTTCGCTGACAAACTTGACAACTCTAAACATATTCCCGCACCAATTTTGCAGCACTAGGATTATAGAAGAATGCACGGAAATGATTCAATGTTTTCTGAGCACCCTCATGACCAACACCATGTGTTGTTTCCAAAAGCTGAGGCCAAAGACTAGAAGAGGAGGGCACATAAATCCGCCCCCGATGCATGACAAAATCATCAACCAAAGTCCAGGCAGTGTCGGCTGTGCCATCCTCAATTTCACAGCGTTTAGCAATAATCTCCAGTAAACTGACCGCTTCTGCTTTAAATTCCTCAAAAAGTTCAAATTCCGGCCTAGAGATGGACATTTCATGGACAATCGTGTCCTCATCACGCCGTGAAAGAGCATCAGCAACACGATTTTGTTTGCCTGGCTGATACTCCACTTTGAACACATACCCAAAAAGTTTGCTTACCCAAGTATGCTGGGGTATAGTCGAAAGCCGCTGATCCAACAGATACTTGAGACTACAATGGTCTGTCCGTATAGTAAACTCCTGAGTCCAGAGATATGGACACCAATGCCGAACAACTTGAACCAGACCAATAAGTTCCCTTTCATAAGCTGCAAGTTTCCTATGCTGTGGGGCGACAGTACGACTAAAGAAGGTAATGGGGTCCTAATTCTGATGAAGAACAGCACCAAAACCAGAACCGGAAGCATCGCAATCCACTAGAAATTCCCTGGTAAAATCCGGTAATTGAAGGACTTGTGCTGTAGTAAGGGCTGTCTTGAGGGCATTGAAAGAATCAGTTGCATCAGATGACCAGCGAAAAGCCTCCTTTTTCATGAGAGCCGTAAGGGGAGCTGCAATAACTCCATAATTAGCAATAAACTTGCAATAATACCCCATCAACCCCAAGAATCCACGTAGGGCACGCAACATCTTGGGAACTGGCCATGCCTGCACTGCATCCACTTTGGATTGATCCATGGCAACCCTGGCTGCAGAGATAACATGCCCTAAGTAATGTACAGACTCCTCAGCGAACACGCACTTAGATTTCTTCAAGAACAGACTGTTGTCCCGAAGGACTTGCAGTACTGCACGGACATGTTGAATATGCTCCGACCAAGTCTTGTTGTATATTAATATGTCATCAAAGAAAACAAGAACAGAACAACGGAGGAAGGAGCAAAGAACCTCATTCATCAATGCTTAGAAGGTCGATGGTGCATTTGTCAAGCCAAAAGGCATGACAAGGAACTCAAAGTGCTCGTGATGAGTACGAAAAGTGTTCTTGCCGATGTCATCCGGGTGCATGCACACCTGGTGATAACCACTCCGTAAATCCAAATTGGTGAAGAATCTGGCGCCTCAGAGTTCGTCCAGGAGTTCATCGATGATGGGTATGGGAAAAACATCGTGCACTGTCTTAGCATTCAGAGCCCGATAGTCAACGCATAAATGCCATGTGTCATCCTTCTTGCACACCAAGAGGACCGGAGACGAAAAAGCTGAAGTGCTGGCCCAGATGACGCCATCTTTGAGCATGTCCACACATTGCCTCTCAATTTCATCCTTAAGAAGTTGTGGGTATCTATAGGGGCGAAGCACTACCGGCTCTGTTGTCGAAAGAAGATGAATGCGATGGTCGAGATGTCGTGGTGGTGGAAGGTTGACTGTTTCAGCAAAGACGTCATTGAATTCTTCAAGCAGTAGCTGCAGGAGGTTTCAGGTAGTAATCATGGACAGACGACGCGTAGGATTGGCGCCCACGCTGAACCACTTCACACGGTGATCATTACGGCAGAAGGACATGGTCTTGAGTTCAAAATTCCAAACAATTGGCCCCAACGTGCGCAGCCACTGGCAGCCAAGGACGAGTTCATACCCCTCCAATGGAATGACATAGATATCCACTGAGAAGAGCTCGTTCCCAATCCTGATAGGTATTGTTGTGCATACGCCTGAGGTGGAAACGCGGTCGCCGTTTGCTACACCGACCGTCATGCCTGGGCGTGGTGATGGAGTCATCCCAAGGCGAGCTGTTGTTGCGATCGAAATGAAGCAGTGGGTCGATCTTGAGTCGACCAGCGCTGTTAGGGTGATGTCGGTGATGGAGGTAGCCAATTGAATGGTGCCGCCAGACTTGCTACCAGTAATGGTGAGGATGGAAATATACGGGTCCTCCTCGTCATCTTTGCCACTGTCTTCATCATCGATCTCCATGAAATAAATGCCGCGGAAGGAGCACTCCTTGTGATGTCCTGGAGTGAATTTCTCTAGGCAGTTAAAACACTTCCCTTCAATGCGTTATTGAGCCATCTCTTCTGGGGAGAGCCTGGTGAAGCGTGCGCCTTTGGGGAGGTTCTTGACTGGTGCACCCGACGTGGCCGGGGTTGAGGTCGTCCCTGCAGCTAGCGCTGGTGTCTTCTGTGTTGATGTGGAAAACAGGGGACGCCCCATGGTGCGCGATACTGCACGCGTTGGTGCAATTGCACGGCTAGAGTCATCATCCATCTGAAGTCGTTGTTCATAGGTCCGTGCTAGGGTCATGGCTTCCTTAAAGTTTGCTGGTTTTTGCAGCTCCACAACGGTCTTTATCGGATTGCCGAGGCCGGCGGTGAATATTGCAATCTGCTGGGGCTCCGTCACATTATCACAGCGAGCGAGCAGCTTCAGGAATTGGTCCTGATATTCCTCCACCGTGACGGTGCGGCGTAGATGCGTCAGTTCTCCAAGTGGATTGCTTTGCATCGGAGGGCCAAACCGCCTACTGACTCCTTCCACAAACTGATCCCAGGTTGGTGTAGCACCGAGGTTCTTCTAGAAGCGGAAGTACCACTGTTCAGCATTGCCGGTCATGTAGAATGACGCCGTCCAGACCCTCTGATCGTTGGGAGTTCCCTGGGTGAGAAAGAACTGCTCTGCCTTGTGTAGCCAGCCGAGCGGGTCCTCTGATCCATCATACTTGGGAAAACAAAATTTGTGGGATGGGCGATCACCGCTGGAATTGGAAGTATCCAAGAAGAAACGGCCCTGTTTGTCCAGATTTTGCGTCTGGATGTTCTTTAGAGAGCTGGAGAATCGCCCCTGTTCCAGCTTGAGGGCGGTGACCTCATTGTCGATCTTGTTGCCGATGTCACCCATCTTGGAGATCATCTTCGCGACAACATTGTCGAGGACTTCCTGGAGGTCATCCTTGGTGATGTACTTGGTGTTGTCGTCACCCATTGCAGCGGAGAGCGGTGGGTTTGGCGGCGCGCAGGGAAAGTTGGGTGGTGTGCGGTAGGAAATCTGGGTGCAGATTGGTTGTGTTCTAGCGAGGTGCAAGAATGTTCCGTCTGATACCAGAGATGTTATGGCTAAATTGCTGGCTTTATTGATAATATAGATAGAGGTAGATGAATCTCGCCCTCATGCTGGAGGCTCTGAGAATTTCAATCTACTTCTTTCCCCCCTCTTACAATGACTCTGCCGTGCTTTATATAATAGCCGGCCTAACTGACTCCAAACCGTAACAGACTCCAACTCAAACTCTAATCTTATCTCTAAAGGAAACTGACACCAAAATAGAAACTAACCCTGGGCCACATTAGGTGTGGCCTTCTGTTACCTACGCTGGAATTTCTTGCCAAAGAAGTTGTCCATAACAGTAACCAAGAAAAATGGATATCAAAACAAGGACTAAAGCATAGGGCTAACACTATATTTTTTCAATATTGAACTATGGTACTTCACATGAATTTTCTAAAATTCTTTCCAACTTCAGATCAACAGTAGTTTTGTATGATCACCAAACTTTCTTACAGTCTGGTTATAACGCAAGTATTTTTTTGTCAGGTCATAGAAGCATTGTAGCACATTTTGTAAAGCATGTAATGGAATAAACTGTAGATGTTCTTGCTATAGAAGTCAAATTGGAGTAGACCATGTGCAATCAAGTGCCTCTGCTGATGTGCCCGTGCCAATTGTATGGATGCCATGCTAAATTCAAGTATGTTTTGCAAGAGAGTTTATTTCTTACCCGCTGATGTGTCCGTGCCAATTGTTGTCGTTGGTGTTTGAAATCCAAATGCCTCTTCTGACGACCTTGAAGTTGGAGAACACTCATATTCATCCGCTGCAGTTTATGTGTGGTCGCGTGCTTCTAGACTAGCACCATCAAAAGAACTTTCATGCCATGAAAGTTTCATTAGTATAAGCGTACAATAATTACATAACTAACAATAAGGTGTACTAAATAATAAATGGATGAACTATAGCTCACCGTGGTTCAGCAAGTGTGGGATGCAGGCTCAAGTTTTGACAATCCCGTCTTACATCAATGTGCATAAATATCATTGGTGAAAGATAAATAACAGGTAAAGATATATAAATTATTTGCCCAAAATTCAAAATATAAACCTAACTGAAATTACTAAAAGAACTCAGGTCTAAGTCAAAAGTTTTTTAAGCCTGCATTTTTTATGCCTTATTTGCCCAAAATTCAGAATATGACTTAAGTATGATTGATGAGTTTTAGAAAAATGTCCCTATGATGTGTCCTCTGCACCTTAGCACATTCTGCTCTATAACCACATGACTCTGCCATTATCTTTATATCTCTGCCTGCTGGAATGGATGTGTTCTACCGTTCCAACACTTGATATGGGTTTAACAACTAGCCAGGCAGAATGGGAAGCCTCTGGTACATGAAAGAAAGGTGCCATGGCCTAAGAATTGCAGAAAACAGCACGTTGCCTATCCTGCATTGGAGGTTGATATGCAGATGACTTCGCAATGACGGACGAGCACATAACAGATGAGAATTGCGCACTGGCTCTTTGCAATCCCCTCAAACATACACTACGTGGCTCTCTGCAATCCCCTCAAACATACACTACAAAAACCTTGGGGGGGGGGGGGGGGGGGGGGGGGATAGAACCAAATTCATATGTACAGGACTCACCATGACTTAGCAGGAAAACCAAAACAGCTGGGGAGAAGAGAGCCACCGGCACTGCCGACTGATTAATAGTGGTCAGGAGGCAGAGCATGGAGCGGATGCTGCCTGGATTCGAGAAGCCACTGGAAGATGGGGAGGGGACGGATCCGACGGTGCCCAGCTCGGTGGCTCACCCGATGGCTCCCAGCTCGGCGGCTCACTCGATGGTTCAGATCGACCCTCGGATCAAAGGGTTCCGCAGCATTGGATATTGATCGACTGCTTCGATGACATGTATTATAACATGGCCATTTGGTGACTTGTGGGAGTATGCTATACTTAACAACATTAAATTTAAGATATGTTATATTATGCTAGCAGAAATTTTTTTGACTTAACAGCAAGCCATTGAAGAGCGCACAACTAAGTCCAGAACAGTTGTCGGAACGCTAGTAGGCTAGAAAAATAGTTGTGGACATAAGAGAACCGCAACAACGCACCAAAGAGACCGCTACTAAACTGAAGAACACAATTGCGGTTTCTGTCAGGCCCACAACTAACACCTAAAGCCCATTTAGTTATGAGCCTGATAAAGTGGCCCGCAATTGGCAAGTGGCAACCATATCCAACTATAAAAAAGGAAGGGTGTGGCGCGGCAGTATCACTTTCTGCACACGACACACCACCCCCTTTTAGGGTTAGGGTTCCATCCTCTGCTGCCCTTCGTCCTCCTTTGCCTCTAGCTATCCTCGATTTCCTCCACCTCCTCCTCTCCTCCACTGAGCATGGCGAAGACGACCAAGAGCCGTCATCATTGGGGCTGCACGCGGTGCGTCTGGTGTACTTGGTGCCAGCGTGCCGTCATCGTCGCCAACATGACGCCTCCTCCTACTCCATCTCCTGACCGCCGTCGTGCATCGCCGCGTTGACCCACAGGTGGATCTGGCGAAGGCAGCGCCTAGAGTAGGGGCGCATCGGCGGCGACAGCGGCGCCTAGAGCCAGCTTTGGTGGTGGCCATGGTGTAACGCGGCACGACAGATAGGCAGAAGGCGGACAGGTGAAAGACGGACGGGTGCGTAGCTAGGGCGCCGACGTGTGGGCGTTGGCGGCGACGCGTCTATAGGGCGGGTTCTAGCAATAGCTGGGACCCACCCTTTTATTTTGCAATATAAATAAGTAGTGACAAAGACCCATGGTGATTTTGTTGTCCGTCACTGAGCCTCCTTTCAGCCCGCTATAACAAAGCTTTATTGCAGTAGTGTTAGTTAAAATAAAATATTGTTTTACATTATCTTCATTTATATTATGTATGCAAAATATTTTTCCGTATCAATGCACGGACACTTGAGTAGTTTGATTGAAAAGTATGAAAGAAAAGTTTGATAAAAAAATTTTAAATCAAATATTATACAAAAAAGTTTTAGATAAAAACATTTCAAAAATAGGTGAGAGCAAAATTTTCACAAAAAGAAAGGTTGCAACTTCGAGTATCTTCAAAATCTCTCTAAAAATTTGATCCCAAAAGAGTGTTTTTAGTAGCAGCACAAAAATTATTAGCTACAAGTTTTCTTATCTCCTTCAAATGTTCTCTTCAAAAATAGATCATAAAAACTTTTGATTATGCCACGTTAGCATCTGAGACCACAATAATATTAATTTCCTTATAAATACAAGGATTAAGGACTCTAATTTTTTCTTAGTAACCTATTTTAGGAAGTTGTTGGAGATGGTTCTTTAGATTAAAACCCCATTAATTTGATTTTAAAAAAATTATAAGTGATGCTGTTAGTCTCCTAAAGCATGGGCTCTAATTAGCACAACGCGTCCGCCAGTCGGCTTTATCCTTCGCCTATAATAAATGGTAAGACCTTACACCTAATTGGAATCTTCTGTGACTCATATGATCAACCTACAATGCAACAAAATTAAATAGTTATTCCATGAGTTAAATATATTAATCTTTTGCTTGTGGCATGTACTTTAAAATGTATATTCTAAAAATATAAAAACAAATACCTAATATACCTTGTAATATGCTATTATGAGAAATTTAAAATGTAACAACGCATGTGCTAGATAATGAAAATATAGTTAGAAAGCTTATGAATTTTTGAACTACACAAAATAATTCTATTGTATCGAAGGGAAATTATCAAATTATCTAATTAAATATCTAAAAGGACCGAGTGACCCAGAGGGGGGGGGGAATGAATTGGGAACTCACACTATGTACCAAATTTGTCAAAAACCTAAACCGACCTCTCAAAATACCTCCTACACAATTCTAGTGGTGATCACACTAGCAAGATAATGAACTTATGAAAGGAACAACAACCTAAGCATACTAGTGGATCACACAAAGGCAATACAACTCCTATGCGAGCTAGTAAAGTAGCATACTCATGCAAAGCTACAAGATAAGGAACTAGAGCACACAACCATGAGTAGCACAATAAATATAAGGGTAAGCAATCAAGCCAAAGCAACTCCTATACATGCTAGTGATCAAATGAGAGCTAAGCACAACTAGCAAGTAGAGAAGTCTATTCATGCAAGTCTACAGGTAATCAACTAGAACAAGGTAAACACACAAGCATGAATAGCACGGTATGTAAATGCGGAAATTAATGCATCAAAATAAGAAGTAGAGTAAGAGATGATTCATAATTTTTTCTCGAGGTCTCAAAAGGATGACGCCTCCCCCTACTCCTCGTTGAACCGCTCCCGCCAGAGTCTCGGCCCCTCCCGTCACCAATGTGGAGTTCTCGCCCACGAGCCCGCAATCACTCACGGAGTGAAGGCATGGTGCGCGTCAGCGCTGCCACCAAGGCACAAGCTCGCCTCCCTCAAGAACTTGTCGGGCTCTCCGAGCCGACACGGGCACTCACTATTGATGCCCGTTTCACCGGCGGGCTCAAACCGTGTACTAACTTGTGACTGCCTTCACAACCGATCACGATAGGCTCGATCACCGACACCTAACCGATCTAGATCTCACCATAGACCAAGAGTAACAACCTAGATCACACCCTCAAGGACACCCTAGCCATAGATGTGCATCAATGCTCAATTTACTCTCACTAGCACTCTCAAGATATGCAATATCTCCTCCTAGTGCTCTCCTCGTTGCTTCTTCGACCTTACCAAATGCTCAAGGTATTCCACTGGCCAAGGGAGGTCTCCAAGATCCTAGCAACGAAGTTATAAAGGCTTCCAACCTCCAATTAGCCATTGCTCCATGAAATCAGCTTTCTGGGCATACTGACCGGACAGTCCAGTCACTGCTAGATCGGACCGTCCGGTCACTACAGATCCTGCTCCAACGACTCTACCCCTCTGCTGACTCTTGCTGACTGGACCGTACGGTCAGTTGACCAGACCGTCCGGTCCGTTTGTCTTTCCAGTCTAGAAACATTTCCAAAGTTGCTTCCTCTCTGCCTTGCGCTGTCCTCTACAGACCGGACCATCCGGTCTCTACAGCTTCCAACATAGGCAGATTCCTCGCTGAGTCTTCTCTCTAGAATTCCTATATTCCTATTGACCCTACAGTTCGGTCTCCACAGATCCCTCTGTCCGGTCACTATGTCCAAAAGCTAAAACTTCTCGTACTCGCTTGACTTTGTTTCCCGGCTTTTCGGAACAGCTCATTGGCTTCTCCACTATCACCTAGTGCATGTGATTTCACTAAGCATCCATCCACATCACCGACTAGACATGATCTAAGAGAAATGATCTAGACCCCCTTTATTGGTCGGTTTTCCTATTGACTCAAAGCCCTAACAACTAGACAAGTGTTCCCAACACTTGCTCTATAGCTTGTCCTTTGCTTTGATACATATCCATCAACACTTGGAATCCATCAAGCTCAACAAGCCTCCATGCTTGTGGTCACTGTCATCAATCACCAAGGCAACCATCATCCATATGATTTGTAGTAGAGTTTAAAGATGTTTCCTGCATAGACAACACTCGTGTAGATATTAGCCACATTTCATGTTTGCCATTCATCACCAAAAAATTCATACCTTTTTGGTGATGGTTGACAACCACTTCTTATGATGATCCAAAACGGATGAGCTACAAGGAACCAAAGGAAGAAAGAAGATTGAAAAGATTACCTTGGTCCTTACCTTAGTATTAGTCTTACCCTTGGAATGTGCTAGATGTTGAGAGAGAACTACCCAATCTTGTAGCGCACTAGTAGTTGAGCTTGAGTTGAATTTGTGCCTATCATGGTGTCGTGGTAGTTGATTTTGTTGACGTAGACATGAACCAAGGCCATTGATGTTCATGTTGGTGTAGGTGTTCATTGTTGTTGTAGACATTCACCATCGTTGTTCTTCCTCATGTCGATGTAGATGTTCATCTTGATATGATCTTCATGTATACTTAATGGGCATGCACCATTGTGTTGATCATTGCACCATTGTCCTGATCATTACACCATTGTCCTGATCATCTCCATTTGGTCTTCATGTTCTCCTTGTTCTTCTTCTCCCCTACTAGACTTGGCTTTTGGATCTTCATGTCTTCACTTTCTTGTTCTCCCTCTTTTTGCTATCCTCAATCTCGACGTGGATTTTGGATCTTCATGTTCTTCTCCACCTTTGTCACCTATCACGAAAAACCACAAATCAAAGGCAAAACACAAGACAACCAAAGAGCAAATATTTTCATGGTGCTCCTTCTTGGTCATGACAGTGTTCCACCATAGCTCCCCCTACACACATGACTCAACAAAATATTTTCTCAAGTATGCAATGGTTAGTCATTTGTGTGATGGAATTGTATGAGCCACTTGTCTTTGAGCCGTGCGAGTAGATTTAATCTTGGAGCTCGTTTGAACATGACTCAATAGGCATGAAGTACAAAGATAACTATGTGATCATCTAGAGGGTCATATACTTACATTGTAATTAAGCAACCCCCCTAGAAACATGCTTGGGAGCATGTACGGTTTCATGATGCAAGAGTGCATGAATGCAAAGAATGCAAATGCAAATGCAACAAGTATACACATGCATGATGCGATGCTAAAGGAAAGAGAGAAAAGCTACAAACTAAAGTGCCAACGACATATTATTCCCTTCTCGAGCTTACTCACAATGGACCATTCTTCAAAGCCTTGGGCACACCATGAACCACCTTCCCAAGCTTAACCCATGTCTATTGCTATCTCAAGAAGGTCCGAAGTTGAGCTACAAGCAAAGAAAAACAAACAGAAAACAAAGGCACAAACAACAAACAAAACAAACAAGGCTATACATATGTACAAAAGACAAGCTTTAGGGTTACTCATGTGAAGTTTGACACATCGAGAACATTGAGTTCTCCCCTTAGCTTGTTGAAGGTCTTCTCGTCAAGTGACTTGGTGAATGTATCTGTCAATTGTTCATGAGTCCGCACACTCACTAACTCAATATCCTTCTTCTCAACATGGTCTCTTATGAAGTGATGTTTGACTTGATGCTTTGCATGACCATGATATCCAATTTTGAGAGCCATCTTGATTGCCGCCTTGCTATCACAATACAATGGCATTTGAGTGTAGTTGAGGCCATAATCGGAGAGCATTTGTCTCATATAGAGAAGTTGGGCACAACATGCTCCCACCGCCATGTACTCTACTTCAGCTGTAGATAGAGCCACCGACTTTTGTTTCTTTGAGCTCCAAGATACTAGAGATCTTCCGAGAAATTGGCAACCTCCTAATGTACTCTTCCTATTCACCTTGCAACCCACGAAGTCCGAATCCGAGTACCCAAGTAACTCAAAGCTTGTTCCTCTAGAATACCATAATCCCATGTTAGGTGTTTACTTGAGGTATCTCAATATTCTCTTCACCGCCTTCAAGTGAGACTCATTTGGATTTGCTTGATAGCGTGCACACAAGCACACACTAAACATGATGTCCGACCTTGAGGCGGTGAGATAGAGAAAAGAAACAATCATTGATCTATAGAGCTTGGGGTTCACTGGTTTTCCCTTTGCATCATCATCCAAGGGTTTGCTTGTTGCCATAGGTGTATGCAAGGGTTTGCAATTTTCCATGTTGAATCTCTAGAGAAGGTACTTGGTGTACTTCTCTTGATAGATGAAATTCCTTTCTCTCAATTGTTTCACTTGAAAACCAAGGAACAAATGCAACTTTCCAATCATTGATATTTGGAATTTCCTTGCCATCATTTTCCAAAACTCCTCATTGAACTTCTCATTGGTTGACCCATAGATGATAACATCCACATAGATTTGGGCACACAAAGAGACCCTTCCCAACATATCTTGTGAACAAGGTGCTATCAATGCTTCCAGTCTTGAAACCATTCTTGAGAAGGAAGTTCCTCAAGTGTTCATACCATACCCTTGGTGCTTGCTTGAGTCCATAGAGGGTTTTCTTCGATTTGTACACATGTCTTGGATGTTTAGGGTCCTCAAACCCCGGAGGTTGTTCCACATAGACTTTCTTATTGATCTCTCCATTCAAGAAGGCACTTTTGACATCCATTTGATAGAGCTTGAAGCCATTATGTGATGCATAGGCAAGTAAGATCCGAATCGCTTCAAGACAGGTCACGGGAGCAAAAGTTTCTTCAAAGTCAATTCCCACCACTTGAGAATAGCCCTTGGCCACTATACGAGCCTTGTTCTTGACAATTACCCCTTTTTCATCTTGCTTGTTCTTGAAGACCCACTTGGTGCCAACCATATTATGATCCTTGGGCCTCTCAACCAATTTCTATACTTTGCATCTCTTGAAGTTGTTCAATTCATCTTGCATAGCAATAACCCATTTGTGATCATCTATAGCTTCATCAATTGTTGTAAGCTCAATCATGGAGATGAAAGAGAAGCTCTCAATTGCAACATTTGCCTACTCATAATTTCCTTCACTCGCATAGTTGGGCTTGTATTGATTTCTCCATGTCTTAACCCCTTGAGATGGACTCCCAGTGATCAAGTCACGTGAGTGGTCCTTGTTGATGGCTTTGGGTCTAGGATGATGTTCTTCTTGAGTGGGAGGAGCTCTAGGCAATGTATCTTGTGCATTATGGTTGCTTTCTCTCTTGAGATATGAGTGTTTTGGATTCTTAGTGAGATGGGGGAATCACTCATATGCTTTGTTGTTTTGGAGCTAGAGCTTGGTGGGGATGTAGAGGTGTTGCGTGAAGAGCTTGGAGAGGTGGCTTGAGGTATAGTATATCTGGAGACCCTTGCCTCACTTCTCACTTGGGTTTTGTAAGGACCGAAGGCGTACCGAGAGAGGGAGGGAGGGTGAATCGGTAAGCTGCTCATGAATCCGAATACTTCAATTCACACTATTTGAACCTAACAATCATTGCAACCTAAACAACTCTAGTAGGCCAAGACCCTACACATGCTAGTGTTCATGATGATAGCAAGCGCGGAAGCCAAACACACTAGCCTATGCAAGCCATAATTCAACCTAGTTACTAGAGCACACAATTGCGGAATAGTAAAGAGGGGGTCAAGAGATGCTCATGATTTTTTCCCGAGGTCATGGAAGTATGGCGCCTTCCCCTACTCCTCGTTGGACCACTCCTGCCGAAGTGTCGGTACCTCCCGCCATCGATGTGGAGTTCTTGCCCATGAGTCCGCAATCACTCCCAGAGTAAAGACATGGTGCGCATCACTGCTGCCACATAGGTGCAAGATCGCCTCCCTCGAGAACTTGTCGGACTCCCCGAGTCAACACAGGCGCTCACTAGCAATACCCCTTTCACCGGTGGGCTCAAACCGGGTAGAAACATATGACGGCCTTCACAACCGATCACGATAGGCTCGATCACCAACACCTAGCCGGTCTAGGTCTCACCATAGACCAAGAGTAACAACCTAGATCACACCCTCAAAGACACCCTAGCCTTAGATGTGCATCAATGCTCAAGTTACTCTCACTAGCACTCTTAAGATATGCAATATCTCCTCCTAGTGCTCTCCTCTGTTCCTCTTAGCTCTCACCAAATGCTCTAAGCAATTCCACTAGCCAAGAGAGGTCTCTAAGATCTCAGCAATGAAGTTGCTCCACAAAATCATCTTTTTGAGCCTACTGACCGGACCGTCTAGTCACTGCCTGACCGGACCGTCCGGTCAGTGCAATCCTCTACACCAACGTCTCTGCCCTGTTGAAGTCCTGTATTGACCGGACCGTCCGGTCCGTTTCTCTCTCTCCAGTTCATAAACATTTTAGCTCATGCTTCCTCGCTGCCTAGAGTCATCTTGCACAGACCAGACCAACCGGTCTGTAGACCGGACCATTCGGTCTCTATAGGCTCGACTCTGGCAGTTTCCTCGCTGAGTCTTCTCGCTAAATTGTTCTCTCCTCTTATGACCGTATAGTTTAGTCACTCCTTGACTGACTGTCCGGTCTCTCCATCTAGAAGCTAAAACTTCTCGTCCTCGCTTTACTTCATTTTCTAGACTTCTCCGAACAGCTCCTTGGCTTCTCCACTGTCACCTAGTGCATGTGATTTCACTAAGCATCCATGCACATCACCGCCTAGATATGACCTAAGAGAAATGACCTAGACCCCCTTGATAGTCTGGTTTTTCCTACGGACTCAAAGCCCTAACAACTAGACAAGTGTTCCAAACACTTGCTCCATAGCTTGTCCTCAGTTTTGATCCATCTCCATCAACCCTTGGACTCCATCAAGCTCACAAGCCTCCATGCATGTGGTCATTGTCATCAACTGCCAAGACAACCATCATCCATATGACTTGTTGTATAGTTTAGAGATGATTCCTGCATAGAGAACACTCATGTAGATATAGCCCACAATTTTATAGTTGTCATCTATCACCAAAACATTCATATCTTGGGGATCCCTCCATCAATGGTAATGAAGCTTACAGGTTTCCCCATGGGTAGGAGGATGCACTCTCAAAGAATCTTGGGAGGAGCTAGTAGGTGTGTCAATGGCATCTTGGGTTGGTTCTTGCACCTCGGAGGAAGAGGTTGGTTGAGGTGGTGGAGTTGAGGGCTCATCAATATCACCATCATTGGCCTCGTGGGATAAAACCTCGCCCATGGCATGTTTCTCAAAACTTTCCTCATGGATTTATCTCCAATGTTCACTTATGAAATTCATCTCCTTTCTGTGAACCATTGACTCATCAAATTGCACATCATAAGATTCTTCCACACATCCTATGGCTGATTTGTAGACCTGATATGCTTTAGAAGTTCCTGAATACCGAACAAGAATGCCTTCATCAGTTCTGCTCTCAAATTTCCCAGGCTTCCTCCTCTTCCTGTGAATGTGGCAAGTGCAGCCAAAGACCCAAAATAGGAAACATTCGGTTTTCGTCCAACCAATAGCTCATAGGGTGTCTTTTTCAACAACCGGTGAAGGTAGACACGGTTGGAGGTGTAGCATGCTATGTTAATTGCTTCAGCCCAAAACCTTTCATGAGTTCCATACTCATCTAACATGGCACGAGCAAGGGTGATGGGTGTCTTGTTCTTCCTCTCCACTACTCCATTCTGCTCGGGAGTATATATAGCGGATAATTCATGCTTGATCCCTTCTTTTCATAATATTCCTCCACTATTGTGTTCTTGAACTCTGTCCCATTGTCACTTCTTATCTTCATAATGCTAGCCTTGAATTCATTCTTTGCTCTCCTTGCAAACTTTTTAAATATGTCACTTGCTTGAAACTTGTCCACAAGAAAGAAAGTCCAAGTGTATCTTGTGAAGTCATCCACAATCACCAAGCAATATAGATTCCCTCCCAGACCTTTGTAATGTGTTGGTCTAAACAAGTCCATGTGCAAGAGCTCTAGAGGATGAGATGTAGACATGAACGACTTGGTTGGATGAGATGATGCAACTTGCTTCCCAGCCTGACAAACACTACACAATCTATCCTTCTCAAAGGTGACATCCTTGATTCCTTTAACTAGATTCCTCTTGACCACTTTTCTAAGTTGATTCATTCTAACATGTAACATCCTTTTATACCACAACCATCCTTTTATTGCCTTGGTGAATAGGCAATTACTTGGTTGCATATGGGTTGATTTCAAGTCTGTGACATACAAGTTCCCATGCCTCACTCCATGAAATACTAGTCCCTTCTTTGCATTTTCAATCATTGCACTATCCTCATCAAATGTGCACTTGAAACCCATATCACAAAGCTGACCGGTAGACAAGAGGTTGAAGTTGAGGTTTCCACAAGAAAGACCTTGGAGAGATGGAGGTCCTCTATAATGGCCATCTTGCCTGAGCCTCTAACTCTCCCTTTTGAGTTACCCCTAAAAGTCACCTTCTCATTGTCCTCATCTTCATCAATGTTGGTGAACATGGTTGGCTTCCCAGTCATATGTTGATTGCACCCACTATCAAGTATCCACTGAGTACCTCCACTCTTGTAGTTGACCCTGGTGGTAGACATAAGACAAGCACTAGAGGAAGAAGGGTTAGTATCCAAAGAATTACTTGATTGACTGACACTAACCTCATCGTGTTGAATGATAAGACTATCCTCATAGATAGGGATCCTTGCAATCCCTTCCTGAAGTCTCCTCCTAATGGGATAGTGAGGAGCACGATACCACCACTGTCCATGACCATCCCCCATATGCACATTGTCGAGGTTGATGTAATAGTGGGCAGGATCATAGAGGCTAGTGACGTGCTCAAGCACATGTCCCACTTGTGAGTGGAGCATGAGGATTATCTTCATTGCCCTCTCAGTTGATAGTTCATGCCTTCTATTGACTATCTTCTCAAGTAAGAAACCCCTCTCAGGAGTTGTGATTTGTTGGAGGAGCTTGTCAATCACTTCATGTGGTGCAATCATCTGAAGACCTCTGAAGGAGTTTATCCTACATACAAGATCATAGATGCTTAAGAGAGTATCACAAAGATCATCATTCAGATTTCTCACAAATTCACTAAGTTAAAATAAGAGATCCTATTGGTAAGCTTGACGAAGATGCCAAAGGCGATCTTGTGGTGGAGGAGGTGAGAGCAACAGAGCTGTAGTAGTGAGATTGATCATCTTAAATGGTCGAGTGAGCATTATTGTTGGCGCTCCCCCTACACCAATGCATGGTCCACCCAAAGTGCTTGGAGTAGAACTTAGAATGGCACTTGAGGTAGAGCTTGACGAAGCGCTTGATGATGAACTTGGTAAAGGTCTTGATCCGAAAGGGTTATAGAAGTTGTTGCAAGGCAATCTTGTGGAGGGATCAAAGAAGTTTGAGCTTGAAGCTACTTCTTTCCGTTTGTTTGAAAATGCTCCATTGTTTTCCTTGGAAGTCTTCTTCCCGGTCCAACTTGCGGTGATCTCCTCATCCCCAAAGAGTAGCCCAATCATGTCCTCGATGAAGAGGTTCTTCTCCATGAGAAGATCAAGGGTGATGTAGAAGAGATTGCTACTAGGGACCAAGGATAGGATCTTCTCGACTATCACAATCTTGGGAAGCTTGAAGGATTCTTCATTTGATTTAATCTTGTCCACAGTACCTCACAAGCGAATAAGAGAGTCAAATAAGTCCTCATTATCATTAGCATGAAAAGCAAAGAACTCCTTAGCAAGTGAATCACTAGCAAGATCAAGAGGCACACTATTATCAATCCTAGTCATGCTAGTGGAGCAAACAAGATCAAGAGAAACATCATCATCAAACATCATATTAGGCACACTAGTAGAGCAATCTATCAAGTTATCACTAGAAGAATCTAGGCACTTACTAGTACAAGACACATCAACACAATCATCACAATCATCATACACATGATTATCAATAAAGGTATTAACAAACTTCACAAGAGTATCCATTAACTCATCCGGAATCATGGCATTAAGGTAGCCTTTAAAGTGATGCTTCCATGATCCATGACCCGGCCCTGAATGGGATGACATCCCAACTCAATACGGTCACTACTCAAGATGGTTAAGCCCTATGATGAGCACTTAGCTCTGATACCACTTGAAAGGACCGAGTGACCGAGAGGGGGGGGGGGGTGGATCGGAAACTCACACTATGTACTAAATTCACCAAAAACCTAAAACCGACCTCTCAAAACAATTCCTAAACAATTCTAGTGGTGATCATACTAGCAAGATAATGAAGCTATAAAAGGAACAACAACCTAAGCATACTAGTGGATCACACAAAGGCAATACAACTCCTATGCGAGCTAGTAAAGGAGCCTACTCATGCAAAGCTACAAGATAAGGAACTAGAGCACACAACCATGAGTATCACAATACATACAAGGGTGAGCAATCAAGCCAAAGCAACTCCTATACATGCTAGTGATCAAATGAGTGCTAAACATAACTAGCAAATATTGAAACCTATTCATGCAATTCTAGAAGGTAATCAACTAGAACAAGGTAAGCACACAAACATGAATAGCACGGTATGTAAATATGGAAAGTAATGCATCAAAGTAAGGAGTAGAGTAAGAGATGACTCATGATTTTTTCCTGAGGTCTCGGAAGGATAGCGCCTTCCCCTACTCCTCGTTGGACTGCTCCCGTCGGAGTCCCGGTTCCTCCCGCCACCAATATGGATTTCTCGCCCATGAGGCCGCAATCACTCCCGGAGTGAAGACACGGTGCGTGTCACCGCTGCCACCAAGGCACTAGCTCGCCTCCCTCAAGAACTTGCTGGACTCCCCGAGCCGACACGAGCGCTCACTATTGATGCCCCTTTCATCGGCAGGCTCAAACCATATACAAACGTGTGATGGCCTTCACAACCGATTATGATAGGCTCGATCACCGACACCTAATCTATCTAGGTCTCACCATAGACCAAGAGTAACAACCTAGATCACATCCTTAAGGTGAACCTAGCCTTAGATATACATCAATGCGCAAGTTACTCTCACTAGCACTCTCAAGATATGCAATATTTCCTTGTAGTGTTCTCCTCTTTTCCTCTTGACTCTCACTAAATGCTCCAAGTAATTTCACTGGCCAAGAGAGGTCTCCAAGACCCCAACAACGAAGTTATATAGGCTTCCAACCTCAAACTAGTCGTTGCTCCACAAAATCAGCTTTCTGGGCCAACTGACCGGACCGTCCGGTCGCTGCTTGACCAGACCATTTGGTTACTGCCTGACTGGACCGTCCGGTCACTGCAGATCCTACTCTAACGACTCTGCTCACTGCTGATCTCCATACTGACCAGACCGTCTGGTTAGATGACCGGACCGTCCGGTCAGTTTCTCTCTCCACTATAGAAACATTTCCAAAGCCGCTTCCTCTCTGCCCTACGTTGTCCTCTATAGACTGGACCATCCGGTCTCTACAGCTTCCAACACAGGCAGATTCCTTGCTGAGTCTTCTCTCTGGAATTCCTGTCCTTCTAGTGACCATACAGTCCGGTCTCCACTGACCCCTCTATTCGGTCACTATGTCCAGAAGCTAAAACTTCTCGTCCTCGTTTGACTTTGTTTCCCGGCTTATTCGAACAGCTCCTTAGCTTCTCCACTGTCACCTAGTGCCTGTGATTTCACTGAGCATCCATGCACATCACCGACTAGACATGACCTAAGAGAAATGACCTAGACCCCCTTGATAGTACGGTTTTTTCTATGGACTCAAAGCTCTAACAACTAGACAAGTATTTCCAACACTTGCTCCATAGCTTGTCCTTAGCTTTGATCCATCTCCATCAACCCTTGGACTCCATCAAGCTCAACAAGCCTCTATGCTTATCGTCATTGTCATCAATCACCAAGACAATTATTATCCATATAATTTGTAGTAGAGTTTATAGATATTTCCTACATAGACAACACTCGTGCAGATATTAGCCACAGTTCATGTTTGTCATTCATCACCAAAACATTCATACCTCGAGGTGACCTCAATGGTCATGATCCTTACAATATCTTTATTACCTATAGTGTATGCTCTAAAGAGCTAAAAAAAATTTTCTGATGGAATAGGATCATGACAAAAAAGAATTATATGACACATGGAACAAATTTAGAATGGAACTACAAGTCAATAGTGTTAGATTAAAATTAATCTAGATCAACAACACTTAAAACTCAGGGTCAACTAGTCAATTAAGATCACATCTAGCAAACTAATCTAATGCGGGAAAGATAGGTTTGGTTGTTACCGGCGCTGGTGTTAGACTCCATTGGCGTCGGTGATGAGGTGATGAAATCGACAATGAGGGCATTGTCGGGGATGTAGGGTAGTCTCTCCTTCAACGTCTTTTTGGGGTAGCGATAGCCTTGAGGTCGATACTGGCACTACCTCGGGCGTGGACGTCGGTCTTTTGTGACTTCTAGCGCTCTTAATGAGGTTTGGGTGGAATTAGATGGGATGGGTGTCCTGTGAGACGACCCCTCCTTTTATATCACTGTAGCCACGAGGCTGAGTCCGTCTTTATTTCTAAGGTTGCCTTCAGATCAAGGCAGGAACAGAATCAAATCTATTGGCCCGACCCGAGTCCCATGGGAGGCCAGCGCCTCCTCTCTCTTGGTCGGTTGTTGATCTGGCGGTCAACAATATCTAAACCAACAAATAGGTCTCTCACAATGTAGGTGATGCAATGCAGCTAGGCCATCCAGTCCAGTCCCAGTGTCTATTATTCTAGAGTTGCTCAACATCTTTGGATTTCTGGTGCATATCCCGCGCCCGTGGGCGGATATTTCGGTGCATATCCCGCGCCTGTGGGTGGGGCAATATCCGCTATATCCGTTGGGACTGTGCCAAGAGCATTTTCGAAAGAACTCCATAAAATCTTACTAAATCAAATTAATTGAGTTTAATTTAAAAACAATCTTCAACAGCTCCCTAGAAACAAGGAGAAAGTTAAAGGTCTCAATCATTGTATTTCCAAAAAAATTAATATTATTATGATTTCAGATACTAACGTGGCCCAATAAAAAATTTCTTGATCCATATTAAAAGAAAACTATTAGAAAAGACAAGAAAAATTATCCTAAATAATTTTTGAACTTAGGCTAAAAACACTTTTTTAAGGTCTATTTTTTAGAAGCTTTTAAAGATGCTCTAATCAATTCCCGTGTGCTTTTTTTTTTAGACTAAAGTCCCGTGTGCTGGGAGGCCAAGCTGCAGTCTTTCTTTTCTGGACGGCGGTCAGCTGTATACGGTGGGACTGCGCGGAGGGTGAGCGGAGCTGCGGAGGAGCGTCTGCGCGCTAGCGCAGCTTGGCGTGCCAGCACTTAGAGCATTTTCAACACTTTAGGTATAATTGTTAGCTAAATTAAAGATTTTACCTTATTTGTAAAAATGGAGACCATCTAAAACTATGAGATAATCCAACAGACTAGCCAAATTTGGCTCTCTATATTCAAAACAATTTCCACGTCATCCAGAATATTTTTTTCTCATTGAATTACCACTCCTCCGTATTCAAAACAACTGCCTGTGCGTATGCCGTATGTGCTTCACGGACAACGACGCAGAAGCTGCACACGTACCTGCTTCAAACGCTTGGACGGGGGCGTAGGGTCGATGTGTGACCTGTATGCAGGTCTCGGAGTCAAGCGGTGAAACAATATTGGCTCTGGACTTGCATGCACGGCCGAGGGCCCGCCTCTGCAATGGTATTGTTGCCGCCTGCAGAGCGATGATTGAGATAGACGAACGGAGAGGAGGCGAGCATGCGGGAGGATGAAACAGGAGCGGGGCATGCGCGGGAGCAGCGGCCATACACAATAGGAGCGGGGCGATCACGGGAGCAGCGCGATGGCGAGCCGTGACCGCTAGGCAAAATTGCATAGCCGGAGGAGGTAGATAGCGAGCTGAAAAAATGGCGAGGCAAATAGCTAGTCTGTTGGATTACGATTTTATCCTAAAATTTTTATATTTGACTAATTAATACAATTTAAAGAGGCTATTAAAGATGCTCTTAGCAGTCTTTCTAGAGATGACTAATTAGCCGTCAACCGCGATCTATTTTTAGAATGTTTTTCGCTTTTGAACATGTTGAGACAGAGCATTTGTTGATTCAACATTTTTATTTTTTATCAATATTTTCTCAAACAATGACTCAACATTTTTTTCCAACATCTTCTCAAATATTGATGAACATTTTTATTTTTTCTCAACATTTCGTCAACATTTGACCACCATTCTTATTTTTCATTTTTTTCAACATTCTATCAAATGTTGACCCAATATTTTTATTTTTTTCTCAATATTTTGCCAAATGTTAACCAACATTTATGTTTGTTGTTTAATTTTTTAACATTTGTTATTTTTATCAACATAAGGTAAATGTTGATCTAACATTTAGGGTTAGGGTTAGGTTTGGGTGCCATCGGAGAGCTCCGGCGGTGCGACCAGGCGTAGCGGTCAGTAGCACGGTCGCGACGAGGAGGCGTGCCGAGGCAAAGAGCCACAGCGGCACAATGAGGAGGCGCGGTGGCATCGACGGGCGGCGGCACGCAAGCGAGATAGCTGTGGGGTGTAGAGGCACGGGGGGTTGACAGCGGGGTGCGGAGCCACGACGAGTTGTGGGCGACGACATGCAGACCCATTAACGATGCATCGGACGTGAGCCTTAGGCTATCTCCAATGGGAGACCTATTCGGTGACCCATATCCAAAAACAGTGGCGAAGTGTAACGTCCCGCCCCTCCGAAGCCGGGCCCGCTTACACCTAGTGGCTCTCTAGAAACTCAAGACTTTTCTCACAGACCAACACAAGTTTTTTCTGCACACTTTGTTCTCACTCGTGCGCACCCAAAAATGACTTCCCGGTCGGAAGTCCATCCCTAAATTGCTTTAGGTCAAGCACGCTTAACTTTGGAGTTCTTTAAGGACGAGCTTCCGGAAAAGAAGTTGCAACTTGTTGGTATGAGTATTCTATCAATCCTATTAAGCCTTAGGCCAGGATGTTACACTCTTACCCTCTTAAAAGATCGACGTCCTCATCGATCAACCCTAAGCCAGGAACGTCCCCTCTTGGCCACGTCTGTGTGCCTAGTGCCAGCATATGTGTCATGTTGTATGACCACTCCGGACCCACACCAGCCATGCATACCATGCCTACGCAACTGCGACCCTACACGCCCGTGAAACTGCGAGGGTCGGCTCTGATACCAATTATAACGTTCTGCCCCTCCGAGGTAAGGCCCGCTTACACCTGGTAGCTCTCTAGGAACTCAAGACTTTCCTCACATACCAACACAAGTTATTTCTGCACGCTTTGTCCTCACTCGTGCGCACCCGGGAAGTTCCCGGTCGGTCACCTATCCCTAAATTGCCCCAGGCCAAACACGCTTAACTTTGGAGTTATTTAGGGATGAGCTTCCGGAAAAGAAGTTATAATTTATTGGTATGAGTATTCTATCAATCCTATTAAGCCTTGGGTCAGGATGGTACACGAAGCTTGGGCCAAGTTTCATGGAGGGCCATGGGCTAAAATTTTGGTTGAAGGGGGGCGGTTACTGGGCCAATTTCTGAGCTAGATCAAATTACATGGTGAAATCACATTTTATTATTGGGCCAGGGGGCCATGGCCCAAATGGCCCTAGAGAAGCTTTGCCACTGCCCGAAAATGGGTCTAAAACATCGAAATCATGACTCTAACCAGCGATCCATACGGGAGATTCATTTTGGGAGGCACCTTGATAGCGACACAAAAAAAGGAGCAGCTTGCTCGCAACCCAAACGCATGGTGGATGCGCGGGAGGGCGGAAGCTCGCGAGGTGTGCGGGGCGGGAGGAGGCGTCTGAGGTGGGAGGAGGCCGCGGTGGCGGCGGTGAGGGAGGCGATCGGGCGAGAAGAGGCCACGGCGGCGGTAGGGGAGGCGGGGGCGATGACGGGAGGCAGCGGTGGCGGGGAAGGCGATCGGGGCGGGAGGAGGCTGCGGCGGCGGCATGGGAGGTGGGGGCGGCAGCAGGGGTAGGTATAGGTCATGACGGGATGCATTTTAGATCTCCCATTAGAGACCAAAGTTTTTAGGTGATATTCTTTCAACTATGTAGCATTTGGATTTAGGTTTTGGGTCTCCTCCACCATTAGAGATAGTCTTAGATTCGCGACAGGGCATGGCAACATGAGGGGCTGCAGTGGCATGTCGGGCTGGAGGAGGCAACATGGGGCCAGGGGTGCCACCGAGGAGGCGGACGGCTGTGACACCCCTGGTGCCACCTTTAATAACCAGCACCACTCATTGGAACAAATTTTCAACAGCATCAGAGCCTAAAAGAAAAGTTTGAGCTGAATTTGAATAGATTCAAATTTCAATTTAAGCTAATTAGAGTGTCAGTTGTCCTGTACACAGATTCATTATTGTTCTTCCTGAATACCCTGGTTTAAGGACAAAAAATTTCCTGCTGCGTAAACTTGGGCTCTATTCTTAATAAGGTGAAGGCCGGAACTTTTTTTCATTATACAAAAAAACAAAATATGAGTTCATCAACATGAAATTGTGGTGGATGGTATGCGAAGAAAATAAAATATTTTTCCTTTTTCTAAAGATGGTCAGAACAAATATACAATTTCATGTAAAAAACAAGGGTTTCTCTCCAAGTCTACAACCAACTTAATTCTTGTTAAATCAGCAGCATGCTCCACACAAATTTGAAAAACAAATGTCCATCCATCGCAGAAACATCATTCAGTAAGATTTTGTGCCTTAAGCTCCATGACGAAACATCTTCAGTTCGTCTGCTGTATAAAAGTACCTTGATTTTGGCCCATTGTGTTGCTTAATGAAGTAGTATTCTCCACATAATTAGCCATCTGGTTATCATTGTTTCGCATGGTAGCGACTGTTTCATGTAAATGTGCTGGAATGTGGGATGAGAATGCTTGATTTTCACAACTCCGGCCATTTTCTGCCGACGCATGAGGATTGTGGCTTTTCTCTTTGGAAGATAAACCTATCAAAAAAACAAAAGTTTAAGAAATGGAAAGGAATATCCACCACAACTCTGATCCATTGTTATTTAGGACATGAACACGGTTCCAATGTAAATGCTTGAATATTCTGCAACATCATTACGAATTAACCTGCTGTTTCACCATTAGAAACTGGATGATCGATTGCTGATACATCTGAAGAGGAGGCATATACAAGAGGTGCAGTTGAACTTGATGCAAATGAGGAAAAATGAGACGAAGATAATGGGAACTGATGACTATGAGGAATCAATCGCACTATTTTTCTGGCTGAGTTTAGCTGTAAAAGGAAATAAGAACACCAAAGGTAATCAGCATGATGCTATGAAAACTTTATGGGAAACATAATACGGAGGTGAGTGTTTTTAGAAAAAAAAATCAGAGTTGAATGGAAGATTACCTTTTGCTTCACAGTATTTTGTAAATAATCAGATTCATCAATGTCTAATACGCTTGCTTCTCCACTTCCTACTGCTGTCATGTCACTGATCGCAGGCTCGTCAGGAGTGATGTCTGAGATAGAACTATCTGATGCAACTTCCTCAGTTTGCTCTAAGCATTGATAGGGCTGGGAACATCTGGAGCTCCAAGAAGAGGATTGTAATACGCAATCCTGGCACCCAGAAACTTCAAGCCTTTGAAGCTTCCTAAGACTCGGGAGTGTGGAGGGTAATGATTTGAGTCCAAAACATTGCGATAAATTAAGATACTCCAAACTAATAAGCTTCTCAAAAGATGATGGCAAATATTCGAGCCTAGGGCAATTTGAGAGGTTCAAGAACTCAAGGGAAGTAAGGCATTCAAAGGATTGAAGGAGCTTAAGATCAGAGCAAAATGAAAGATTTAGGCCTTTCAGATAAGAAAGTTGACCAAATGACTGGGGGAGTACCTCAAGTTTTGAACATTTTGACAAATTCAGGAATTGAAGTGAACAAATGCTGCCGAAAAAGTCAGGGAGCATCTGGAATTCAAAACCGCTTAAGTTTAAATCAACAATAGAAGAAAAATTTGAGAATGATTGCAATAATACATCAGGTAATTTTGAAAGCTTAGAACACTGTGCAAGATTCAAAAGACGAAGCTTCGTGAGATTTTCTAGGGATGAAGGAAAGCTTCTAACTTGAGGGCAGCATGACAGGTTTAGATAATGTAGCTCATGCAGCAAGTCCAGGTTATTCAATTGTTGAAGTTTCTTGCAGCCTTGGAGATTCAAATAAGTTAGCATCTTTAAGTTGCGGATAAAGGGTGGTAACTCTGTGAGTTCAGTTTCTGAAAGATCCAGCGTTTGCAGCTTATGAAAGCCATTAACTTGGGGAGGCATTGCTGTTATGGACAAAGTTGAAGCATCAAGATACCTCAGTTGTTTCAGCTGAAAAACCGGTGACGGAATCTCAGCAATAGAACATCCACTGAGATCCAAAACACGCAAATACTTGTTTACTGAAAGAACTTCGCTGACACGTTGCAATTCTGCTCCACTAGTCTTGAAAATCAGCAACCTTGCTTTGGAAGGCCAAGCCTTGCTATCTATTGAATGTAAGCTAGAAGCAGAAACTTGTGCATAACGGTAATCATAGTTTCGAGTACCACGCTCATTCTCAGCATCTAAAATCACAAGGATATCTTCACCAGCAACTGATCTAGCAAGATCATGAGCTAAATTATCCATGCAGAGCATTTCCTCAGTACCCTTACATATCTCTTCAGCAGTCTGCAGACAGAAATGAGGTTAATTAGCTAGTTCACTCAACTAAAATCATGTGGGTTCCCAATCCCAACTAATCATGAAATTTCCTGGGCATAGGCTTTGCCAATGCGACCACATATTTAAGGTGATGTAAGAGAAGAATGTATATACTGGGAACGAAACTAGTTCAGGTTTTCTACACAAATCTATTCAAATGTACTGACTATAATGTCAGTCTGATGCAACCATTGAATGGTACATTCTAAGTTATTTGTATTTTATAATTTTGTATACATGATATAAAAATTAAGTATACGAAGTATACCAGATATACATGGATTAATATACTAACCTGAGAATACATTATGCTTTCTAGATTCTTTCAAATGTGACTATAAAAGGTCAAGAGAAATAATGCCTTATGGTGCATCAAAGGAGGCATAGGGTTTTCCCCATAAATTGTTATTGTATGGAACTCACCCAAAAAGTAAATAAGCTTCAAATATGGTGAATATTGTTGTCCTATTTTTAATGGTACAAATATGTAAATGCTTCAAGATACTGAGTCTGATAAGTCCTTTTATTTTCAGATAATGAATTTCTTTATCTGCATTGTTGACTCAACATGTTTTCCATAGGAATTACTCTTAAGTAATACCAGAATTTTCATATTAATTATCACTGCCATACCAAGAAGTTCCCATATATCCATGTTTCATGGTAAATATCACCAAAGCTAATTGCCAAGCTATCCACATACACTATGATATAGGCTAATGGGTCTAAATCATTTTATTTGTGAATGCTAGAGAGTATTTGTTATGTGCAGTTTTTTCAGATTATCTTGTTAGTATACTATGTCCCTAAAAGAATGTCTAGTATAGTAAAAGCAAAACTAGTAATATTATAACCATGATGAGTCCAAGAACTATTATAAGCAAAACTAGTATACAGGATAGGAGTCCAAAAACTTGCCTCAGGCCTGTGAAAAACTTGAAGGAAATGAATTGCCTTAAGTTCATCAATGTACTTCTCAGCAGTCACATCAAGTGGCAAGGTTCCATGTCTGGACTCAATCATGTCAAGTGCAATCCATTGCTGAATAAGTTTCTGCTTATCAATGATGGATCCTTTAGGGAAGATTGAACAATATACAAAGCATAATCTTAGCTCATGGGGCATATTGTAGTATATTATCTTAAATGATCGAAATATGGGTGAGATTCTGTCTTCGGGATAATCTTCCTCTATCTTCCACATTTCTTTATCCTTTGCAGTTTGCCATATCTCACGCCTCTGTCGTTGCGCATTCACCACAGATCCAAGAAAATTGGCTACCAAGGGTATGCCTTCACATCTTCTTACAATTTCTTCTCCATATTCCCTGAAAAGTGGGTCACTTTCACTTGCCATTGCCCTTTTGGAGAATATAATTGAACAATTGCCTTCAGACAAAACAGATAGTTTGTGTGGTGGGACAGTGGATATCAGCTCAGCTACTTTTTTGCTATGTGTGGTCACTATGATCTTACTTCTTGTCTGTTTACCTGTCAGCAACATCTGCCTCAGCTCATTCACTTCTTCATCTTTGCCCCACAAGCTATCTATGACTACTAAGCAACGATGTTTGTTAAGTATGTCATGAACAGCCTTCTTAATTGACTGCATCTGCATGTTTTCCTCAATCTTTTCGGTAGTTTGTGAAACTATATCTCTCCCAATTTTTGCAAGGTTGATATTACCCATGGAAACATGGATCCATATCCTGACGCTAAATTTCTCTGCTCTTGCATCATTATAAACTAGCTGCGCGAGGCTTGTCTTCCCAAGACCCACCGGCCCAACTATGGAAATGATGGAAAGCTCTTGCACATTTGTCTGCATTAACAAGTTCATAAGATATTCCAAGTCTTTATCCCTCCCAACAATTGTTATATCATTATTTCTGTATGATGTCGTTTGCTTCTCATCAAAATTCACCATTGAATTGATATGTGAAATGAAATGATATTGGGTAGGTAAGTGTTGCTTTATTTGTAACAACTCCCTCTTGGATTTCATCTTATGAATCATGCCGAATTTTGAAAGCATGGGATTGGATAACGAGCACAACAGTGATCCCTGAAAAATTATCATCATATTTACTCAATCATTTGTATCATCACAGGAAAAATTAAAAGTGTAAATGTGTAAGCATATAGTTTGAGTCTAGGAAGCAAAAGAAAACACAGGTGTGTGCTGGTGGAATTGTTTAGACTAGATGTATTACAAAGGGATGCTTTGTAGATTGGGACAATTGACTAGTTTAAACTTCGTTCAATACTGACTGCAGAATTGCAGTAATGTTATTCACAAGTGGCACTATTGTTCAGTCGCAAGTATCAATAAATTCGGCTGGTGCATGCATTTAGAGCCCAAAATCGAGTATATATATACCAAGCATGCATAACAAAAGGTATAACCATGATCAGCACCATTGAGTTTGGATTCTAACTAAAGATTAAGGTAACCTACCGAAGTAGTTTCATCACATTAAGTTAAATTTATATAAAAGGATTATCTAATTCTAATTTGGAGAATAAAAAAAAAGGAAAAGAAGTCGAGTTACCTTCTGAGCATAGCTGCTCCCTTCAAATTCCTCCTTGGAAGTGTAATACCCATCAACGATGTCTTCAATGTCGTAAGCAAGTAACTTAATTTGGCCGAGCCAGTGCCGCAGATTGGCCCTCTCGCTCCCAAATGAGTTATTCTCCG
This sequence comes from Eleusine coracana subsp. coracana, assembly GCA_032690845.1. NCBI lineage: Eukaryota > Viridiplantae > Streptophyta > Magnoliopsida > Poales > Poaceae > Eleusine > Eleusine coracana. The sequence goes on from CM064428.1 coordinate 59,717,119, forward strand.
CGTTCTTGAGCAGCCCTTCCAGGTAAACAAGGGTGTCCTTGATGGTCTCGAGATCGTCACTGAAGCCGCAGCAGAGCTTCACCTCGCCCTGCGCCACGCCCACAACATCGTTGATCTTCCGAGCAACCTGGTTCACCGCGGCGGCCACGAGCATCTCGGGGCCAACCATGGCTGGGACACTTGGTTGACTGGTTAGGGGAGGACCGGAGGAGACGAGGAGCAGCAGCAAGAGCGCAATAATACAGTACAGCAGGACAGCTGGAATTGGAAGAAATTTCAGATTAAAAAAATATAAGCATTTTCAAGATCTACCTTTTTTTGCACTCGCATTGTATTCACAAGCTATATTCCTTAGTAATTTTCCGAAAATAAATTTTAGCCATTAGTTAAGATTTTATATGTCTCATTAAGTTTTACAAATTCTATTTTTTAAAATGAATATCATTTTATTCTTATTTTCTTAAGTTGCTTTGTACTACAAAGTATCAATATTAGCTATTTGAAAATAGTTCCATATCTCACGGTGCATGCCAATCGTCACAATTGTTGGAGAAAACACTAAACTTAGTTTATGTGTCCTTTATCATCAACGAGTGGGCAAGAACCACTTGCATACATTGAGTTTGGTAAAGAACTGTACATTCACTTTGGAGTTTGGACCATAAACTAAGGATACTAATATAGTACTAACCACTAGCAGAATATACGAATTTATAGTACCACTTGCTTAAGGAATTATTGATGGTGCTCACTTTTTGCGATTAAAATTGGCCTAGCGCAGTGTGCCCGCATCGTTTCTTCCTCCGGCTGTGGTCAGAGCTTTCTGCTGAGTCATCTGTGTACCGGCTGAAGCTGAAGTCGTCTTGTCCAAAGTCCCTCCACTCCTCTGCCAAAATTGTCATGCCGCACACCCACGCCGCCGCCGTCGTGGACCGGCTGCTACGCCGGCTGGCCTCCAGCGGCCGCCAGCCGGAGTTGCCCTCGAAAATTGACGAGGATGTGGCGCATGTGGGGCGAACTCTGGCGAGGTTGCAAGATGTGCTGGTTAGCCTGGGGACCCACACGGAGGCGCAAGTGTGGATGGGGAATATCAAGCAGATCACCTACGACATTGAGGATCTGCTGGACGAATTCGAAGATCTTAACACACACCGGATCGCAATGGAGCGGCTCCTGGATTGGAAAGGTATAAAAGCTCCCAAAATATTGCCAATGCAATTTCCTTTTTTGCATTTCATAAAAATGATAATTTGTATAACTGCTAGTTTGAATTACTATATGTTACTTGTCCATTACTTTCTAAGGCAATATGCCAAACGTTTGCTTTGCTGGGTGAAAACTCGGTGTAGAAGTTTTACAAAGTTTCTTATTAAGATATTTCTTTCATGAGAAGCATAAGTTCTCAATCTCCACAATATTTTAAGTAGTACAATCTGATAAAAATGCTATCTTTCTCATATTGTTGAAAAAAAAGAAGAAGTTGATTTTGCTATCGTGATTTCAAATAGATACCTAACATGGCTTTCTCCTTTTATAGTATTTTCTTTAGAACTACAAATGAATGGAATTTCACACAGACACAGTTGAAGTACTCGGTGCAGTTTCACTGGTCAGCATCCAGACTTGGGTTTGCTGCCAAAATCTGGTCCCACCTGTGTGAAATAATTGTCCTACACTCCTACTGGTATATTTGCCCCAATCAATAGTGCTACAAAGTACCAAAATCTTGGCAGGTTGAAAAGGATCGAGTTCCAAACTTGAAACTACATTCTAAGGATCCAATCCCCTCTATACAAACTCTAACTGTGTAGTCAGTATGTTAATTCTATGATACGACTAATCCATCATTGACATTTATTTAAGGGTTAATTTGAACCATACCATTATAAATTTCACAGTTTGAAAATCTGCCATTAAACTTTCTCTTATTGGACAGCTGCCATTACAATTCTTTCAGAGTTGGAAATATGCCATTATATACGTTTGAGAGTATTTTAAGCCCATCTGCAGTCCTTCGTATTTTCGTATGTACCGATTTAACCTCGCCTCCTCTGCTCAGTCTCCTCCAAAGAGATCGAGCTCGCGAGCTGCAGCGATGGATGAGGAAACAGACCCGACTTCACGGGCGTCATCGTCAACAGGCTACCTGCAAGCATCAACAATGCACGACAGAGCTCATTGTCCAGCTCATTAGTGGAGACGTGCCTCACCAGAGCAGGTCATAATCAAGATTCTTGGTGATGTGTAGACTGGCGGCAGCCAAATCTCAAAATTAGTCGTATTGGGCCAAGGATTTGCATTCCGAAAGGATTAAAAAGGTACGTTAGTGAGTGATGGAGCTGCACAGGGAAGGATTTGAGCTACGATGAACCTAGGAGAATGAATTGCATGGCGAGATAGCTCAGTCCATCGACCATGTTTAGGCAAGAAGAGCAATCACGATGATGGAGCAGAAAAGCGACTTGGAGAAAGCTTACAAACGGGATGAGCATGCAGCATGCCTGAGCTGGGCACAATCTACCCTGGCGAGCTCGGACGTGTCCCCTACTAAACTTTTTCATCGATTTGTGCTGCTCCAAGCTTGGCCATGGCCAGTTCAATCTGTTTGGAGGTCAGCGGGTTAAGAGGAGGAGGCAAGGATAAATTGGTACATACGAAAATACGAAGGACTGCCGATGGGCCCAAAATGCTCTTAGAGAGATATAATGGCAGATTTCTAACTCCAGAAAAATTGTAATGGCATCTATCAGATAAGAAAAAGTATAATGGCATATATCCAAATCGTAAAATTTATAATGGCACCATTCAAATTAACCCTTTATTTAAAGCTACTGTGCTATTGCAGTCACACTGTTTGATCTCATAGTACCAACAGTTCTTTTTATAAAATTCTTAATTACGACACTCAAGAAGAAGTTAATTTTTTGAGATCATTATTCATATAATTTGTTAATTATGACTTGAAATTAATTGTCTCAGTGGTCATTTGAAATGAAATTTGCAGGCAGCATCATTTTTCCTGCATAGTACTATAGAAAATAGAATGAAGGCAATCAAAAGAAGATTGAAATTTTATGCAACAGATTCCATCATATTCAATTTGATGCAGAACCCGTTGCCTTATCTTGAGCCATTTGATAATGAAGTCTCTGATGTATCTGCAATCGTCGGAAGAGATAATGACAAAGCAATGATAAAGGACATGCTCTTGCAGAGTAATGCAGAAAAGTTATCAGTCATTCCCATTGTTGGTCTTGCGGGGTCGGGCAAAACAAGCCTTGCCAGATTAATTTTCTGTGACCAAGGAGAAGGGTGGAATTTTGATCTTCGTATCTGGATAAGCTTAAATAGGAAACTGGACCTTAAAAAGGTTGCTACAGATATTATTTCACGATATAGTCATATCGAAGAAAAACTCCTAGACGTTCATAGAGACATTGAAATTCATGAAGATTTGCAGTTATTAAAGAATTGTTTGTGGGAGGTACTTCATAAAAAAAGTTGTCTTATTGTCTTGGATGACCTTTCTAGCACAGATAAAAGCCAGTTGAATGAACTGAAAGAAATGCTAAGAGGTACAAATGAGTGCACCAAGGTTTTGGCGACCACCTCCAATGAAAGAACTGCAGAACTAGTGTGCACTCTTCCACCATACAAATTGTGTCCTTTATCTGAAGATGACATTTGGACAACGTTTTCCCAAAAGGCTTTTGGAAATGGAAATAATATCAGTGTGCATCTTAAAGAAATAGGGAAACAGATTGCAAAAAAGTGTGAAGGTATACCACTATTAGCATATTCTCTTGGTTCAGTCATAAGAGATCAAGTCACAGATGTTTGGTTAGCGGCAAGGGATGAAGAAATATGGAAGTTAGAGAGACGATTTGCCACTAAAACAGAATTATTTTCATCATTCTACCAAATATACAATGACTTACCTCCTGCAATGAAACTGTGCTTCCTTTACTTGTCCATATTTCCTAAGGGTTCTGTTATAGATAAGGAAAAGCTAATCCAACAGTGGATTGCGCTGGAGATGATTGGATCAAAACATGGCTCCTTACCTTCTTATGTGCACGGGGAGATGTGCATTCAGGATCTTCTGTCGATTTATTTTCTCCAAGTTAGGAAGATGCAATCAGTAAGTTAGGGTTGTATGCTTGTTGGCTTTGTAATCCTCCTTTTCATTTGCGGAGTATGCCTAGGTTTAGGACCTTAGCTAATACTCCCTCTGATTGTGTTTGTTCACACCAGCTAGTTCAACAAAAAAACAATTGGAGGGAGTATTTATTAATTTAGTCATCAACTCTTATGTGTCTTTCGTATTCTAAATATTTATCTAATAACAAAACAATGCATGATGTACAATTTCATGAATATATCATCAACTCTATAATTGATTGGGATAAATTAGTAAGGTAGATGCTCATGTTTTTTTGTTATATATATGTATAATTTATGCTACCAAATTGTATAGGGTCTATTCAACTCAATTAATTATACTTTTATTGAGATTTTTTGTCAAATGCTCCACTGTCAGTTCAGAAAAAAAACACTAGAAATAGGATGAAATATAGAGACGTTAATTATTTCTTTGATGCACATAACATCATCAATCAGAATTTGAAATAACAATACTAATATCCAAGCAAGTTGGGGTAGGCTAGATATGAAACCCACAAGAGCCAAAACACAAGGACAAACAACAAGAAAGGGAAGATTGAAAAACCACCTAGATAAATGGCAACTATGCAGAAATTATACGACTTTTAACAAATATCCAGAAAATGTTACAAATATGCTTATATTAAAACTGTGTGCTACTTGTTTTCAGATCAAAGAAATGGACAACCGAATGTCCCCTACAACACTTTACATGCATAACTTTGTCCATGACTTTGCGCTTCATGTTGCTTTTGATGATATTATCATTTTGGATGATAACAAGATGCGGAAGGGCAAAACCAAAAGGCAAACTTTCCAATATGCACTGTTGACACATTACAGAGGACAATCATCACTTTCTCATTCATTGCTTACCAGGGCAAGGGCTTTACATCTCAGGAACTCTGCGGCTATAACATTTCACAGTGGAGCTTTTAAATTACTGAAGCACTTGCGTGTTTTGAATCTTAGTGGTTGTTGCATTGGAGAACTACCAGCTTCCATAGGTCATTTAAAATGCCTAAGATATCTTGATGTTTCTGGCGTACCAATACAAACATTACCCTCCACGGTGGGCAGGTTGACAAACCTTGAGATGCTGGATCTATCAAAAACTTTGCTCAAGGAATTACCATGTTTTGTTGGTAATTTCGTGAATCTAAAACATTTGAACATGCAAGGTTGCGACAAACTTCAAAACTTCCCTGCAGCCCTTGGTCATCTACAAAGACTTGAGCATCTTAGGTTGTCAAGTTGCAATGATGTGGGCGAGTTACCTGACTCTGTGTGCAATCTCCATGATCTTCAATTTTTTGATTTATCAAGATGCACTGAGCTACGACACTTACCTCCTTTGTTTGGTAACCTAGTGAACTTGGAAGATCTAAGTCTGTCAAGTTGCTTCAACCTCAAACAGTTACCAGAATCATTTGGTAACCTTTATTTTCTTAGGTTCCTGGACTTATCAAGCTGCTATGAACTTCAGCAGTTGCCTGAGTCTCTTACTAAACTGGACAAATTGGAAGTTCTTATACTCCGGAGATGTTGCAGACTTCAGAATCTCCCTTCCTGCTTAGCAAACATTAAGTTCCTTCGAGTTCTGGATTTGGCTGGGTGTGAAGCACTTGATGTAGGTGCTGAGATGTTAACAACCAATTTAGAGTATCTCAACCTGCGGCGTTGTTTAAAGCTGCAGACTCAGCCACATTGCTTTGAAAACTTCACTAAGTTGAAGTTTCTGAATCTTTCCCAGTGCCTCTGTACCACTGATTGTCTGCAATCTGTTAGTTACTTGTTCAACTTAGAATATCTTAACCTGTCAGAAAATTTCCTTGACATACCTATGTGTTTCACCAGGCTTCAGAAGCTGCACACATTAGACCTTACTGGTTGTCGCCCAGTCCATCTATCCTCTAATGTACATAAAATTGTGCCAGACACAATAGGTAAAATGACAGGACTCAAATTTTTGTTGACAATGGACCCAGTATTAATGGCCTGTCTACCACCACACATCCGGTGCGTCGTTGGCATTGATGAACACTGGCATGAAACAACTGATGAGCTTGTTATCAAGGACATCATTGGAGGGCCCAGGGGCATAAGTATTGCTGAGGGGCAGAGTCTGAAAGATCGACTGTAGCTTCGTTTCCTTAAGCTGCAGTGGATTTCTACTTCTCAATCAGATGTAGATGAATTAGTTTGCGATACCAGTGAAGATGAAGTTCTGGAAAAGCTCAAACCAAACCAGAATTTGGAGCATTTTGTGCTTGTTAAATATGCTGGCCATGCATTCCCGACATGGATGATGGACAACATGACTATTTCACTCCCATATCTTGTAAGTCTTTGTTTATTCCACCTGCAGAATTGCAATGATCTCCCTCCACTTGGGAAGCTAAGAAATTTGCGCTACTTGCATATCAAGGGTATGCCTAATCTTAGAAATATTGAGATGGGTCTTTCTGGTGTGCCACAACCCTTTAAAAAATTAACACACCTCAAATTGGAAACTTTAATGAACTTAAGGGAGCTGTGCATATTGTTTCCTACTAACACTGGGGATCAGGATTTCATGTTCCCCCTTCTTGAGGAATTGTCAGTACTGTCTTGCTCTCAGCTCATTTGCAAGCCATCTCTGCCGAGGTGCAAGAGATATGAAATAAGAGAATGTAAGAATATTCTGTCATGTGGAGAACCCGTGGGGCCATCGTCATCTCCATCACCAACAAAAATAGAGATAAGTGGGTGCTTGGTATCCTCCAGTTGGTTGCAGTGGCTTAAATCTGTGCAGTCTCTGAAAAAAATAGTAATGGATGAATGTGTGGGAGATGATGGTACAGCACTAGTCTCTTCTCAGTTCCAGGAGATAAAGGGCACTCAAGAACCATTTAGTACAAAGGTTCCACATGAAACAAAAAGTGAAAGTTCATCTGGGACAAACATTTCTACTCAGGTGATTAATCTTTCCTTTCGTGGAAGCACTTGGGTTTCCATTAATCTCATTAACCTATGCACTTCACTTGTAATCATATTTATTTTCTGTTATTTTTTTCCTTTGCCTGCTTGAGAATAGTTTCCTTAGCCTGTTACATACCATTACTACAATAAATGTGATACATTCATTTATGTGTTTGCATTATTAAATGATAACATTTCACACTTTGTATGGTCCTCATCTAGTTCTCATGTAAGTACAGGATGGTGCCCATAAAGTTGCTGGAAGTGGAAGCTCAATAATCCGAAAACTCTTTCTGAGGTCGAACAACACTTCAGAAAACTCAGGTTAGCAAACAAATGTTTTGCTACTAAGATTGCATAGGAAACATCTTTGATAACTCTTGTCGAAAGGGGCGAACAAAGCCCATCCATAAACTAACTGGGTCCTCTTGTAGATCTTGTTGGAATTCACTTGCATTGCTCATAGAAGAACTATTTACCCTAAACAAATCTTCACCTTGTATGTAGCTTATCGATCATAGTGCATTTGTGAACATATTAGTTAACAACATACCATGTTATTCTCATGTAGATGCCCTAATATTTGAAAACTTAGACCACAAATATATTTTTACTATAAAAATATGGAAAAAATAGTTAAAGGTGTGTGCCGTGTACCACCAAATGGAAATGCAGGATTTGATTATTCAAAATATTTAAATGTTTTATCTGATACATTATAAACTGGATCAAGCTATACATTTAAATTAGCTTGATGTGTAGTCATTATGATGAATCAAAATTTGTTGAAGGGAGAAATAATGAGGCCTTGCTTGTCTGAGCTACTGCTGGTGATTTGCTTCTCAGAACCTAGAAGCTGAAACACTAAGCAAGCTTTTGAAATTGATTTATTTGAAGCAAAAGCTGTATAATTGCTAAAAGCCAGAAACTGGTGTGGAGGATTTTGTGTCTTTTGGAATATGGTGTGTTGATGGATATATTATGTATACTATACATTTTTTTTTTGAAACTGGTATATTATACATTTCATTCATATGAAATCTGTGAGCAGCTTTTGAAAAGCATTTGTAAATGCAGTGTCTGGGAAAGTCACATCCAAATGAACAGACCCTGAGTACGTGCCTTCTATGGGAATAAGATGGCCTTCTTTTGTAGTATATGATTTGAAGTATGAAAAAATTGTTTCCTTAAATTAGCTAAACTAAACATACTTTAAGTTGCAAAGCATTGATATGTCATAGACCCTGACTAATATTTTACTGTGCTGCATTTTCGATTGTCACTACTATATCCACCAGCTTAACAACATTGAACAGTTGAAAATCAGCGGCTATCATGCCTTAACATTTTTCCTTTTCAGCAAATCATACTTCATCCTTTGAAGTAAGCACACCATCCGAGAAGACCCTATCAATTTCACACAACCTTTCTAGGTCCAAGATGCCTGCAAAACTACCTGGAGTAGGATACTTAAGCCTTAGGCAGGTCAATAAGGCTACTCGTAAATTTTCACCTTCGTTTAAAATAGGCGAAGGAGGAACCTGGACAGTCTACAAGGCTGTGTTACCAGATAAGATGATTGTTGTCGTCCGGAGAGCTAAGAAGGTTGTTACATATTCTCACATTTTCTCCCTCTTGTCATATTTTTATAGTAGTGCTGAAAAGGTTGCTTGCTAGTTATTTATTACTGTCCCTGAACGCCCAAAGTCACTGATAAACATTTTACTTTTTTTTATCTCTAACAGGTAAGCACCTTATGCATCATTACGTCAGGCTAAAAAATCTGCATGGTTTGATAGATGAACCTGTTAGTTGAACCAATTAGAAAAATTATATAACACAGCAGGGGCTCTCCTATTGCAATTACCTCAAAGAGAAGAATTAGAGAAATTTCAGAACATTTAATGTCTTACTATATAAATTTACAATGATGATTACAAGCTGTGTTCTGTTGCTAGGGTTGTTCTCAATATGCACAGGATCAGATGAAAGTGAACCGTTCAAACATCAGTCACTGGAGTTTGGTAAAGTTTCTAGGTGTTATAGAAGAAGGAAATGAGTTTATGATGATTACAGAGTATGTTCCAAATGGCACTCTTAGAGAACACCTGAATGGTAAGTTTTCTGATGTCTTCACTTTTAATGGGTCAGTTTGAATTGCTAATTTTAAAACCTATCTGCAGATCAACATGTTAAAATCCTGGAATGTAGTCAACGCATGATTATTGCCATTGATGTTGCTATTGCCTTGACTTACCTCCATATGGCTGTTGGTAAGCACTATCTCATTATATGAACGTCAATTCAATATGTTTTCATAAATTTCAAAACGTGGCATGAAGGTTTGATTCCTTGCATATCCTTCATAAATCAGAACATACTTCCTCCAGCAAAAAGGATACTTTTTGAGCATCTGTGAGATTCCAGATGCAAATGTAACTGCTAATATTCTATGTAATATTTTGGCACATCCTTACAAACATATGCACTATAGTTCTATATGGATGCATTAAAAAAATCTCATAAGTTTTCAGATCGCCTCTGTAAACATATCAGTACTAAGATTGGTTAACTGCATGCACTTGGTTTCATTTCTTATATAACTTCATGCTTATAAGAATGGTTTAGAAAGATATATCACATGAGCTCCTTTTTTATATAAAAAAAAATGTGACACCTGCAGTTTCATTTCTTATATGACTTCATGCACCATGCAGGGCCATGACCTGAATAGTTTATCTGGTTGATTATTTATTGTATTTTTAATTTTATATGTTTTTTTGCATTTTCTCAATATTTAGAATATAGCTGACCATTTGGGCCATGCTAAACAGACAGGTCCGTGGCCCACAATTTTTGGCCCGGTCCGAGCACGGCCCGGTCCGTGGACAGACGGACCGTGCCGGCCCGTGATCCGTCATGGACCGTGCTTGGGCCTGGCTCCTGGCCCGTCGAACCGGCCTGAGTCCGGTCCGTTTACCTCGGCCCGGGTGGCCCGTAGAAACAGCCCATTTAGCCCGTCAGACCGGCCCAAGTCCGGTCCGTTTGTATATTTTGTTTGTGTTATTTGCAATGGAATGAACTATTGATCTCTTGATACGGAGACGGGCCAGCCCGGCATGAAAGGCCCGGCAGGCCGATGGCCCGGCCCGGTCCGTTTAAAATCATGCGAGACCATGCTCGGACTTGAATGCAGGCCCGTCGTGCCAGCCCAGCCCGGTCCATGTTTCAAATATTTCATAACATCCAGTGCAATATTTCCGCAAAGACTTAACAATTCGTTCTGAAAGGTTGAAACCACATGTTGAACTATTAACTTAAAAAGTTTCTCCAAAAAATAAATAAGAAAAAACATTTATATTGGATTGCATTTTGTTGCACTAATTTTAAAATTATGTTTTTCAATGGATTCAGAAACATACATTTTGAGAGAAAATGAATTCGAATACTGGCATTCCAAATAATTTCCACCCCACGTTGTGCAATGTGACCAACCATGCTTGTGAGTTGTGATCCACTTTGCACTCTGCACGGGCACCCGAATCAGCACTCTGAGGTTCTGGTGTATTGTGCACTAGATATAGGATGTGCTTGTCAAGTATACATGTATATCATATACATAATACATGTATATACATGTAACTTCAAGTCCTCTTAATCAAACATTTGTGATATTGAATCCTTTTTCGGGGTGGTAGTGGGTGGGTGTGGGCCTGTCGGGATAAATTGATTAGACAATATTCCCTATAGCTCCAAGCTGTCTTCCCTCCCTGCTCCATGGATCCTACACTGAACTGGATTTGAGTCAGCTTCACAACACCTTGGACATGATCGGTGGTATGGATTGTGAACAGAGTTGTATGTTGTTTACACTGTAGACTAATCATCAAAATATTTACACTATGCTTCTCAGTTACATGGTTGGTTATTTAGGATGATCTTGCTAATTATTGTTGCCTCTATTATTATAAACAGGTGAAACAATTATTTGTTACAATTTGAAGACAAAAGGCATCCTGCTGACAGAGAGCTACAGAGCGAAGGTGTGCTCTTGTGATTTGTCAGGATGTGGTAGTCAGGACTTTGTGAGAGGGACAGTTGGCTATATTGATCCAGAGTACATGCAGACTGCTGAGCTCAGTGCTAAATCCGATGTCTACTCCTTTGGTATAGTACTCCTAGAAATTATATCTTCTAAAAAACCAATCAATTGGACCGGCGACAGTCAAGGTTATCGTCTTGAAGATTGGGTAAGTAAGTAAGTTAGATGCCACATGATTCATCTCGAGTTGTTGTCTCTACGATGGAAGTAAGAATCGTTAGAAGTAGCTTCCCCTGGGTGAGCCCCTCACGCCGCGGCCCCTTCCCCTGGGTCTCCCCGCTACCGCGCGCTCCCCGGCAAGCTCCGGCCAAACAGCCATGGCCGCCGCCGTCGATGGTCCACCGTGGACCATGGACCACGGGGTCAACCCGGTCCACAAGCCCCGTGGACTCCACAGGATTTATTTTAATTTTTTATGTATATAATTACCAGTAAATGCATATTTTGCGAATAGGCCCCTACTCTTTATTTTAATTACTTTTTAATACTAATTTTTTTGCAGAACCTTTATAAAATTACATTTAAACCCCTATGTTTTACGTAATTATTTTGGGCACTATATTTTTGCAGAAAAGCCCCTAAACTTTTCCTAAATAATATTTAAGTCCTATAATTTTACAAAAACACCCCTGTACTTTTTATGAATAAGTTTTTAGTCCTGTCTTTTTTACAATTTAGTCTCTAAACTTTCTAGAAATTACATTTTGATCCCTAAAATTTTCATAAAATATATTGTATACTCATATATTATAGTTTAGCCCTTATACTTTTCTAAAATTACATTTAGGTCCCTAACATTTCTATTTTTAATGTTTTAGCCCCTAAAACTTCAAATCTACGTAACTTTTTAACCATAGCTCCAATCTGAGAAATTTTTGCGCCAGTGCGACCGTAGAAACGAATATTATCTTTCGTACTATTTTATAGTAATTTGTTGGTTTTGTCATTTTAACCTTAGAGCTTCAAACCTTCATAATTTTTAGCTTGTAACTCGAATTTAGGCAATTCTTGCGCTCACCTGATCGTAGCAACGCGTACTTTTTTGTAGTTTTGTTTTCATTGCTGGTTGGTACTATGTGATGTATGTTTTTTAGTTTGTTTGTATGCTTATCTTTCGGGTGTGACGTTGAGTAGATGAACCAATGTTAGAGAACTGCCGGGATCTTCATCTTGAAGACTTTGAGCAATAGCAAAGGGAACCATGCAAGTGTCATTGATGCATTTTGAACCTATATTTTACATTCCTCTCTATTTTCTATGCATGCTTGTTAATACTGAATCCTATGTGTCATGATCCTGTTCCATATTATTCCTTGTCGCCTAGGTTCTGATGTAGCTTATTAGTGTGGGTATGTCATGCTTAGTTTGATATGTCGGGAATGGAAGTGTATACTGTTAATCTTGACTAATGATTCACTTTAACATAATAATCATGAGGGATGGGTAATCCTTTTGAGCAACATGGAACCTAGGTGATCCAAGCAGGATGATGACAAGGATGGTGCGGGTATGCACGTGTACTCGATATAATACTGTGGGATTATGGTGGTACCTGGTTGGGATGACAAGAGTTAGTTTGTGGAGTGGCCACCCAGGAAAATAGCGCAAAGCACATGTCTGATATGGGTAGGCTTGGTTGAGTATCAAGATGTCTTCCAAGTTTTGCGGGTAGTCGAGGGATGAGGACGGGAAAGTTTACTCTCGGACTCATGCGATGGACGGTTCACTCCTAGCCACGGTGCCAGAGGAGGCTTCTGTCGAAATGGCTTAATTCCACAGCAGTGAAACCTTAGCGTAGATTGTTTACAAGCTGGGAAGCTCTTTGAAAGACCTTGTGGTGATCTCTTGGCCTCACACCTACGGTAGTGTGACTTAGGCAACATGGAGACTTTAGTCACTGACGGGTGCCGGAATCACCAACCTGTGGGTAAAGTTGTGCAACCTCTACAGAGTGTCAAACTGTTATAACAGTCGTGCTCACGGTCATGAGGGGCCTGGATCCTCACACATTTAGGAGGGTGGTTTATAGGTGAACTTGGTGGGTAGCCAGGTTTGGTTTGGGTGGTGTAACCTTTGGTTTGCTACAAGCGGTGTAACCTATAGTGTAATGTCTTATAGGCGGTTTAACCCATGGTTAGCTACAGGCGGTGTAACCTGTAGTGTTGGCTAGATGAGATAACTTGAGAGAGCTTTTCACTTAGTAAATAGGAGTGCTATTCAAATGGTCTTAGGTGTAGTGCTCATTTATGCAAATGAACCATTGTGTTAGCCTTTCTTCTATTAAGCTTGCATGTCATATTTTTCCCCACTTGCTGAGTACGACATGTGCTCACCCTTGCTATTTCCCTTTGTTATTATACTATAAACTACTGCTCAGAAAATGGAGAGATGGACTACATCGACGGAGACTACTACTAGGCATGCGTGCCCCGGTCGATTGCTTGTGGTGTTATGGTGTCTTTTACTGTTATTTCTCGAGACAGTCGCTTTTAGTCTTTAAAGACAATTACTTATGCAATAATGGTATGTTATAATAATGACATTGGTTATATTGTTATTCACTTTTACTGTCAATATATGTGAAACTTGTCCTGGGTACACATATGATAAGCACTTGGTTTTGTCCTTAAAATCGGGTGTGACAATATCCCCGTTACTAAACATTGTTCTGGGAAAATAATAAAAAAAAGTGGGACCAGCCCGGCTTGGCCCAGTGGAGGCCGAGCTCGAGGGTTGTCGCCACCCGATCTGGTGCGCTCGAGATCCACCGCTGTCATGAGGAGGTGGGCAGGGGAGGAGGTTGAGGCCGATGCCTTCGGCACCGGATCCAGTTCACCCGAGCCCGTCGCCACTAGATCTGGCATTTTTTGAGATCCGCCGCCACCATGAGGGGGTGGGGAGGGGAGGAGGCCGTCGACACCGGATCTAGCGAGCCTGAGGTCACCGCCATGGATCCGGCATGCTCGAGTTCAGTCGCCGCCATGAGGGGGAGTGGAGGGGAGGAGATGGAGGGAAGGGGAGGAGGGTGGCGACAACGATGACAATGGAGGAGGAGGCAATGGCGATGGCAATGTCAGGCAGGGGAGGGGGAGCTAACGGTGGCGAGCGGCATGGCGCAACAGCGGGTGGCGCAACAGGGCAAGAGAGAAGGAGGAGGGGAGGGGGAGCTAACGGTGGCGAGCGGCATGGCGCAACAGCGGGTGGCGCAACAGGGCAAGAGAGAAGGAGGAGGGGAGGGGGAGGCGATGACGGTGGGCGGCATGACTGCGTGAGAGAGGAAGGGGAGGCGAGGCGGGCAATGCGAGAGAGGAGAGGCGGGGCAGGCGGCACGAGAGAGGAGGAGATGAGTGTTGGCGTCTAGGTTAGGGCTTTTATGTGGAGGGGAGAAAAAATGTTGCTAAGGAGATTCGAACTTGATCTCCTCCTTCACTAGCACGTCGGTTGGAGACTTTACCAGTAAGCCACCAAGTCACTTGATACTAGTGCTCATCGCTATTTTGTCGATCGCCAATAGCCTTTACAAATTTGCAACTTGGAAACTCGACTACCGCTCTATGTCTGCCGAAGTATGTCGAGACGGTCTTCATCCTTGTCGATCACTGTCCTGCAATATTTCTTGGATCGATAATGCATTTTGATTATACAATAAAATCTATAGAAGGCTTTTATAATCCAATTCTAAGTCCTATTTAGGGACTAATTCAAGTATCATGCTTCAATTTGGACAGAAGCAGTATATCTATTTATACAGTTTTGTGTAGTTTAACAACAGAAAACATTGATTATGGGATAGCTGCTAGGTGGAGATCATCAGTGTGAACCATGTAGAAAAACATTGAATGAGAAGCACAAAACTCAAACTGAGATAAATTGTGAGCCTAGTTCAATCAGCAAGTAGGGACCTCTTCCTACTAATGCTACCACAATCACTACCGGAATCCGTTTATTTGTTGTGTGCCTGCAGCACATGACAAAGAGGCTATAGCACACGACGAACCAATTCGCCATAGGTAGCCAACGGTGAAGGCCGATCCGCCATGTGCCAAATGACAAGCACATGGCAAAGAGTTTTGTCGTGTGCTTGACAGGGCACACGGCAAAGTCTTGTCGTTAGCATGGGCTGTGACACCCCCCCCCCCCCCCTCTTCGCCGTGTGCCCTACACTCTGCACACGACAAAACTTCCCCTCTTCGTCGTGTGCCACTGGAGGTGTCACACATTGTCAGGGAGGTAGCCTCGAACCATTACCGGAAGAAGCCGCTCAATCCCTATGTGGTAGTCATGACTCTTGAGCCCATTGATTCGCATAGTAGTTAAGTTCACCCCCTCCCCCCTACTCAGATTCGTTGCATGCCCATCGGGTAACATTAAAGTTTGGAACCATTCTAGTATCTCCTCCCTTTAGTTCTTCTTTAGTACAAAATTGGCTTGAGGCTTTTTCCATCTCTTGCCATCTTTGGGAGATGGAATGTCGATCTTTGGTATATTGCACAACCTAGCTTGATCCAATCTAGCCTTAAATATTGTCCTTTTGTCTTATTAGGAATGTCCATGATTGTACACCAGGAAGCCTGGGCGACGTTCATTTCAGTGTGCATCATATCAAGTACATGTGGTAGAAGAATATTCTCCATATACGAGAGCCTCCACAAGTCTGGGATCTGAGTCCAGGCATGATCGACACCATATCCCACAAAACCACCACCTTCAACATTTTCTTGGAGCAAATCTTACCATTCACGAATAGCGGCACCTATCCACACCTGCAGTGGGGGGGGGGGGGGGGTCCTCAACCATGACACCTTTTGTAAAAGTTCTTCTTGTCCCTTCTGTACGGATGATCCATAGGCAAAAAAGGTCGGTGTTTGTCGAACAAACAATACTTACCACCCTTCGTCAGCTAGAAGAACTGAAGAGCTGGCTTGCATACTGGGCATGGGAACTTCCCGTGGACACACTAACCACTAAATATCCCTTATGTCAGATGGTCATGCATGAAGTACATGTACCACATTATCATTTTGAAGTTTGTCTTTGTATATAGATCATATGTCCATACCCCCTCATTCCAAGCTTGTAGCAAATCATCAATCAGAGGCTCCAAGTATACATTCATATTATTACTAGGGTGTCCATGAATTATCAATGACAAAAATATGTTCTGTTATTGAAATATAACACCGGGAGGGAGATTGAGAGGGATAACGAACACGGGCCAACAAGTGTATGGGGCAGACAACATTCCATATGGATTGAACCCATCTATTGCCAGCGCAACACGTACATTACGAGCTTCATTAGCTTTATCAGGATACTTACTGCCAAAATACTTCCATGACTCGGCATCGGCTGGATGTACCATATTCTCAGGATACCATTTGCCCTCTTTGTGCCATGTCATCTATTTTGCGGTGTTCCTCGGTCATATAAAGGCGTTGGATCCTCGATATGAATGGAAGGTACCATAGGATTTTCACATGGATTTCGAGCTGCCTCTTATGACCATCACTAGAGTCTACCTTCAGGTACCTAGAGGACTCACATTTAGGACAGTACTTTGCATCCGTGTGGTCTTTCCTAAACAAGACGCGTCCCTTAGGACAGACACGAATCTGCTCATATGGCATCTTAAAGTGCACGAAGGAGTTTATGTGACTCATACATGTTGCATGGCAGATTGTGACCACCTAGAAGTAGGCTGCCAATAACTGTCAGTATATTATCAAAGCCGTCTCGACTGATGCCAAGCTGAGATTTCAACGCTATTATGCGACTGATGGAGTCTAGTTGAGAAACATTCGTATGGTCGTGAATTGGTTTCTATGCTGAAGACAACATGTCGTAATAGGCCTTTGTGGTAGGCTCTAGCGGCTCCTCCCCACCATGACTTGGTCGTTGATCGAAGTGTGCTTGATGAAAGTTATCTAACATCTCTCCGCACCCGGCATCAGCATCATAATCCTCGATGCGTTGCCTCATAACCTCGTCTCTCGCACGATGTGCTTCTCCATGGCATATCTATCGGTTATAGTTTGCCACAAATCCGTTGTTTCAAACGTGTTGATTCATTTTTAACTTTGTTTGAAACAACTTGTTTTCACACTTGCTGCAAGAACACATTGCTTTACTCTACCCTCATTCAAACGTCTTTTCAAGAAACCATCCACCTTGTAAAAAATTCTGTGGTGTAGTCATGCTTTCCCCACTAGCCCATGTATATCCAGTCATGATCATCCATCCTTTAACAAGCAATCAGGTATTATAAAAATCAATTACATCTACATGTTGCCTATCATGCTATAGGTGAAGATAGGTCCTAATCCCACCCAAGGATGTGTAGATAGGGGTAGTTTTCATGCTCCAATCATTTCCGAGATAGAATTTCGGCAGCACCTCCCCGCTGTTCTCCAAATACATGTCCTGCCAAGGAGATTGTGTATCCGGAGAACAACAGGAAGGTGATGCCAAAACTTTGTCTCGAATATAGTTGGAGAATGAAAACAAACCCCATCTACACATCCTCGGATTGTCCAAGAAATATGGACAATTTGAAACAGATACGGTTATAGATATGTAAATATCTGTATATTTACAATTGTATCTCTTTCAAATAGGAGACGCCTAACTAGGTGATGTGACCTACGAAAATGATATGAAAGGAGGAGTATTGAATATCTCACCTTGCTACTCTGCCAAGTGATGAGTCAACCATGGAGCCTCCCTCTGTAAAAACAAACATATTAGTGTCCAAGGTAAATTTCAGCAGCACCTCCCCTACACGGTGAGGTTTCCAAAACCTGTAGAAAAGCAACGGCACGATGGCCGACAACTACATCCAATTTACATGTATATGTTTTTAATCTTTATTTCGCTATGTTTCCCATCATGTTGTATATCATCTAACTAACCTCACAATAATCTAACTATTTTACAAATTAATCTAGCTACTCTTCTAACTTATCTAACCTAACATTTCAAATCAATTGAAACAAGGAGTTCATGATAATAAAAATTAAAACTTACCACGGGAGGGAGATGAGGGAGGGAGGGGTGAGGAGGGCAGCGCGGGAGGGGCCAGATTGAGGGACCGAAGGAGCGCAGCGTAGGAGGGAGGAAGGCGCAGACGGAGTGAGTAGATGGTGGCACGCGACATCGCCTAGCCCGGGGCAATGACAGGGGAGGGGACGCCTGGAAGGATCACACGTTGTCGTTCACGACGGGGCAGCTGGACACAGAGTGAGAAGATGAGTGAGAGTGTGAGACAAAGAGAGAAGACATAGACTGGGTAAATATGTTCAACGGATTCGCCATGTGCCTAGATCTGGGACATACAATATTTTCTTTTTCATCATGGGCCCAGAGAACTTCACCATATGTTCATACCAGAGCACATGACAAATAGGATACATTATTCATGTCCGAACGGATTCGCCCTATATCCAAATCTGATACACACGACATATACGCTTTCACCATGGGGCCTGAGAAACGACACACAACAAATCTGCTCTTCACCGTGTGCCCAGCCAGAGACACACGGCGAATCAGATTCAATTTTCTTTATCCGTTAGTCCTGTTTACTTATATTAAAAAAATAAAAACTACAATATTAATATTCATTTTCTTAAAACACCAATATAATGCCTCAATCACATCTCTACTACTAAAAATACCAAATGTCTTATATCTCTCACCTGCTATTTTCGTCCCCGATCTTCCATTCCACCTGCGATCAATTGATCCCCTTTCCGATCACACCCCTGCGAACCGGTGCCCGAACCGCAGCACCCCACGATCTTCGTATCCGCTTCCCCCACCTCCTCGCCTCCCCGCCTCCGCCTCCGCCCACGCCTGCTGACCTCCCGAACTCCGCCTGTTGCAGCGAGCCCACCCTGCGAACCTCCGCCTGCCTCTGCCTTTACCCGTCCGCCTCTGCAGCGGCCTGCGACCGGTAGAGGAGTTGCAGCCAGTCACAACCGCATGCGAACCAGCGCCGCCCGGATCCGCCCGCGGCCGCCGCGTTCGTCGGCCCCGCCTGCTCGCCTCCCCGCATCCGCCTTCTATAGCCAGTCCTGCCTACGAACCTCCGTCACCGCGTTTGTCGGCCGCCTGCTCACCTCCCCGCCTCTGCCTTCGCCTGCTGCAGCCAGCCACGCCTGCGAACCTCCGCCCCGCCTTCGAATCGAACCGGATCTTGCCCTGCCACCTCTGCAACCGGCTTCGCCAGGCTCAACCGCCGGCGCCTGCTCCCATCCTCCGTGGCCCGCCTCTCCCTTTGCGCCCACCTTCTTTAAATTTGTTAGTTTAACTTGCAGGTCCAGGAATATGAGGTTCATGGTCTTCACAAGCGAACCTCAGGGCTGCGGCTGCTCCTACGAAACCCGTCCCTCCTGGCATCTCTTTCCTGTAGAATCCTACGGTGGAAAGGCGACCTCGTCGCAAGCAGCATCCAGGCAGCGAGGTCGTCGGCAGGCGACCGACGACGATCTGTGTTGTTCCGTAACCTTCTCAATATGCAAAATCATTGCGGATCTGGGCACCCACGACTGCTTTGCTTTCCTCCAGTCACCAGGTACGTGCGTGTCCAATCCAACCGCTTCTGACATGTTCTCAGCTCGGTAGGTAATCTGCACTTAGATCGGCGTTCGATGGTGCTAAAAGTTGACAGTGTTTGTAGTTTGGGTTGCCCAGGCTACGGATGAACTTCTGAATCTCTTAATTACTTGGTGATTGTGTGAGCCGATAAGCAGTTGTTTCGGAACTTCTGTTTTGTAGATTTGGACCAACTTCTATTAGTTATTCTGCATCAAAGGCGTGAAACATTAGTAGAACTGGTTCAAAAAATTAAAGGGCCATCCAGTGGATAAATGTTATAGTATATTGTTTACCAACTTACCTGAAACATTAGTAGAACTGGTTCAAAAAATGTTTTTGTACTTGGTAACTGGCACAAGCAGGAGCGGTCTCGATCCTTTGTATTGTTAGCATATGGTAAATTGGTATATTGTTGAATCATTGCCTCGATTCTTGCATAGCTCACAGTTCACATTTCTTTTTACAGAATGTTGCCTGTTTACTACTTGGTATAGTATTTCTCACACACACCTTATGACTGACATGATACAGATTTATCTTTTCGCTTGTGGATGATTCCTAAGCGTGGACATTGACTTTGAAGATCTGAAATTTTGATTTTTATGTAGCATCATAAAGGATGAGGTTTGGGAGTATAAATGGACTGTGATGCAAACAACTTAAGCTTGTTGTACAAGAATCCACAAAGGGCATGTAGTGCTTTGGGTTAACATGCTTTTTCTTATTCTATGATTGTGTTGAATATCAGACTTAGAAAGAACAATTTGAGATTTCTTAGCATTGCGTAAATCCAGGATGATAATGGTGATTTGGAGTAGGAATGTTTTTACTTTTTGGAGAGACGCTTAGCAAATGATTTCAACAACAGAAATTAAACTGTTAAATCTGAATATTCAGTTGCAAATTTGCGTAAGGAGTGGTCACCAGCTTCATATGAATATATGCAATTCACTATAGCAACAGTACAACACCTAAATTTATTTTTAGAAATTGCTTTCACCTATTCAACTAATGTTTTTTTTGGAGCATCACAGAGTTTCTGGTATGAAACCGTAAAAGAACCAGGAGACCACCACACCAGTGATTAGGTGATCAGTAGGTGATCCATGTGTGCTATTCAACTATTTATCAACAAATAAATATTGATAACATGATTCCAGGACCCCTATTAATTGTGTTCGGATTACTTTCCATGGCTGTATTATGCAAAACTGTTGTACTAATTCCTAGGTCTGGTTTCCGTATATAGTGATACTTTGATAGAAATTTGACTGCTATACAATCTGCTGAGTGTTAATGTTCACTGTTTCTTACTGTCGCGAGTCTAATCTTTTTCTTTAATTGTTTTCGTCATTGGTAAATGCATGAGAAGAGTTAACAACTATTGACTAATGGAAATGAACCCAACTTGATCTAGACTGGGTTGATGCTAAATCTGGATATTCTATTGCTGCAAATGATTTTTTTTTTATGATTGCTGCATGCATCTGGTTATATCCACCCAGGAGGTGAATATTATGGTTTGGATTTTTAGTAAGTAAATAATAATTAGGCTCACCCTAGCGATTTATTTAGTTGTGTGTAGAAGATGCTCCTAATCCATCCAGGGATAGAACCAACATTGCTGGCACATGTAAATTGTTGATTGATTACCTTTAAATATCTTTTTGTTACATATTAAAAAGCTGGCATACTTATGCATTTATGGTATGGAATGTCTATATTGTATATAGCTAATAGCATTAAAGAATCCAAAGTGCCACCAGAATTTGTTTCTTATGTCGGTATGCATCTCTATTCTAGGAGAGGAGCGTGGTTTTGATGATGAGCGTCATTATGTACTGTCATGATTATGGAGCAGAGGCAATCACATATTACTTGTGAGAGTGCTGGTTCTCAGGAAAAAAGGCGGGCAAGTAAGCGAGCAAGTGACAAGACATGTTATGCTGAAATGGCACCTGAACAGAGGTAATAAATAGGAGACCATCAAAATAATCGAAATGCTTACAACATTCCAACCCACATCAGAATACACGTTACAAAAATATATTGAGACAACAATATTTTCACTTGAAAATTATGTGACATGTAACCAATTATATGGATATAGTTGGAATTATTGTACACTAGGGTCAACTTGAGCATATTAGGGCCTATCCTAATTAGACATTAGAGACAATATAGATTGATCATACTAATGGATGAGAGGTACCTTCAAAGTTCTTAAAAATCATAGTTAACTTGATTAGTTTGTAAAAAAAATATTTACATGTCTTGCATGTTAAATTTGAAGCTCCAACATGTTAACCGTTGGCATTTGGTCTAGGCATTTGAGACGGCATATGATCAGCTTGCCATCTCCTGCTGCTGATAAACAGATTATTATTGGAACATGCTTAAGAATAATTAATTGACTGCACAACTTATTTTGTTGAATCTGACACACTTGTTTGTGTGGTATAACATTCATATAGATTGTATTTTGTACTACCTGTAATCATGCGACAAGTGTGTTGCAGGGGGAATACTGACTACTATTGTTTCTGTCTATAAATGCAGAATTCTGATGGAAATCAAGGATGGGAGCTTTTGATACTAGCGTGTCAACAAGTTTGAAAGGCGATGGGAGTATCTGGTTATAAAAGGTGATTATGGAGATGATAAACAATGGCTATTTGCTCTTTTAGAACATAACTATTATGAAGGATGTTAAATTGGTTTATTGTGATGTAAATAGTTGTTGTGTCTAGAGTACAAACATTGTTACTAACTTCATGAAAATGTTTCTCCTTGCTCCCTTGCATGACATGATGATTAAAAGTTTTGATTATTCTGTATAGTCATGTCATTCTTCTATCATCACAATTGTTCAAGGAGCCTAAAAAAGTTTTGTTTGGAGTAATTCTCCATAAAATTATGGCTATAAGTACTGAATGTAATATGATTTGTTATACATATAATTTTTTATATTCGAATTCCCTAAAATGTTTGTGTTGTGTATACAATTTTGTATCCCCGTTGCAAAGCACGGGCATGTAACTAGTAAATATAAAATGAATGAACATAAAATTATATTATTTCATGTACTTTGGTGTCACTCAAAGTAAAAAAAATTAAAATGGAATAGTTGCAGTTAATCAAGTACATTACTTAACAAATCCCAAAAAACACTAAAAAGAAAAGATGAAACATTTTGTGTTACCGACTCTCTATAGATAAAAGTATTAAAGTTAAATCATAATTGAAATGCTATTGCATTTATGAACCTAGCCAGTACTTCTCTATTTCCAGTATAACTTCTTCGGGGAAGCGCCATTTCATAAGCATCATACATGTACACATGTGCAAACCCATCTTAACTATTTATGACAGACTCCGTGTATATTATTGAAGGATTTAATGATTAATCTCATGAATTTTAAATTTTGTTTGAATTAAGTAGAATTTAAATACTATTTTACCCAACGTTTATGAGAATGTTTTGTGTTTACAACTTTCAAAATTTCAATTCAACTACTGGATAAACACTTACACTGACATAAATATCATGAATATTATTTTTAGACTTAATTTAATTTCTTATTTTATGCACTTATAGTTCAAATTCGACTTACGCAAAAAAAAATCTTGTGGATGAAATAAATTGTTTCAAAATGTTAAACAAAGTGTAGAATTGTCCAAAGTTGAAACATAAACTATCCAACATGTAAATATAGTGGAACATAATTATTAGACGGAAGGAGAGAATTTTTTTAAGTTATGTTTACAGTGTGCCAACATAAAACATACTACGAAGGTAACTTTTGCCGTGTGCCAAAAGAGGGCACATGGCAAACAGCCATGTTCACCTTGTGCCAAAACACAACACATGGTAAATAGCCATGTTCACCATGTGCTGCTAGCTGGCTCATGGCAACTATAACGGCCGGCCCTCGTTCCAAGTTAGAACCCTAACCCTAATGACCACCTTTTTGTCATGAGCTGTAGCTTTGGCACACAACAAAAATGATGTTTACCATGTGTCTTGTGTGTGACACATGGCAAACACCTTGTATGCTGTGTGCTTATTTTTCGCTATGAGTCTGTCCAAAAATATATGGCAAAGATATTTTTCATCGTGTGCCCGTGAGTGAAAAAGTGCACGACAAATTTCTGGACACACAGCGAACATTCGTAGTGAATGGAGTAGAAAAGAAATAGATGCATGCCGTCGTTGCTTCATCGAGGTCATAACTAAAACACGAAGAGAAATCAAGTGATCGGGTACCTAGCAGCTCTCCTCTCTGGTCTGAATCGCCAAATGCAGAATGCTTGTCCATCACTCCGGCAGTCACGTAAACATCAACACCTCGTCTGCGGCAAAAACATCCAGAAAGACCTCTACTGGATGAGCAAGTGAAGAACACACGTTGAGCATGCTGGCAAGGCAGAGCTTGCCTACCTTCTTCTCGGGGTGTGGGAGGAGCCAGGTAGGGTGTAGTACACCGAATTGAGTTGCCATTGCCCATCAAGAAACGAGAGCGTGTGGTATAGACTCCGTTTTCTATTCTGCATGCACAACTTCCTATTGGCAGTCTGGCACTGGGTGATCAGGTGCGAGCATCGTCAACGTGCCCGGCTGGAACCAAATCCTCCACATTTGTGCATTAGCATTAATAATAGCTGAAATCTGGATCCACTCATTAGCCAGCCCACATGTCAGCCACTGTTAATGTTAATACATAACTGCAGAGGATCTGTACTCCTCTGACAGCGCCGCCACGACCGTTGGCAGGGTGATCAGGCGGAGGCTAATTAACAGGGTCGTCATTGTGCACGGCCACCCCAACCTCGTCGTCAGCTCTTCCGACCTCATACGCATGCAGGACGCTGCTGACATCGAAGCTCTTCCGACCTCATACGCATGCAGGATGCCATTGACATCGAAGCGGATAGAATTTTTGCCATATTGACTTGGCTTGAACTCCACGTCTCGTACGGGCTCACGATGGACTCCACGTCTCCTACGTGATCTGAAGGAGACCACACACACGATCGGGACAGGGGGTAGGAAAATTGGGGGTGACATGGGTAGGAGACAGATTACGGGGCAGAGGGTAGAAAAACAGTGTAAGAGATACCCTCACTACGGGAAACTCAAAGTTTGTCATGTGCCGACGGCATTTTTGGCATACGAGCTATGCCGTGTGTAATCCACGGTAAAGCCTTTGTCATAGGTATTTCCGGCTTTGCCGTGTACCTTGGGCACACGACAAACCTTCTATTTCCTATAGTATTGTAATTAATATGTCGTAGAGATACTAGCTATAAGTTGGCCATGTCATCATTTTGAAAAGTTTAGGGGTCCAGATAAAAATATGTTTAGCTGCAAAATGTGGACACAAATTTATAGGAAAATTTAAAAATAGTTTAGGGCTTGGATAAAAATTATATATATATATAAAACATAAATAATGACTAATGTCGTTCCTCACGCTAGAAAAAGTCTCCAACTGTTGAACTATTTTTGGGTTGATTTCTATTTCTGGACATTTCCATTTTGATAATATCAAACCAATATTTTTATTTTTTTACTGCAATATATATGTTTATTTAATACAAATATTTTTTTCTATTTTTTTATTATTAATCAACATTTTTCCCAATGTTGGTCCAACATTATTACTTTTTAATCAGTATTTTTTGAAGTGTTGACCCAATATTTTTTTTTGCCTAAATTTTTTAACATTTTTATTTATTTTTAACCATTATCTGTAAATGTTGACCCAACATTTAGGGTTAGGTATCCATGTAATTGTGAATCTAATACACACATTGTTCTTCTTATCTGAGATTTAATAATGATTATATTTTACGCAATACCACCAAATCCTGTCCATTATTCTTAGATTCATGGAGTACACATGATCGAGTTTATCGGATGCATAACCTGGAAATCATGGGAGTTATTACTGGAGTCCGTCCGACTGCGGCCACAGGATTAGCACCGAAGCCGAGTCCGAGCGTGCTACGGCAAACCTCCACGCAAGTTTTTCCTATATATATACTGCACGATACGAACCTGGAAATCATCGAAACTCAACGAGATTTTCCTCGCGGCGATCGAGAGTTCGAGACTTGCACAGAGAGCCCTAGCAGCCATGGACAAGAGCGCGAGTCACCACCGGCGAGGACTCACTACACGGGGGGCGCTGTCCGAGCCCGTGACTCTGCTCGTGCTGCTGTCGACCGTGCTGATGGCGTTGACGGCGGTGGAGGCGGCGACCGGGGCGCGGTTCGCCATGAGGGTGATCGTGTCCGGCAGCATGGAGCCGGCGTTGAAGCGAGGCGACTTGGTGTTCTTCGTGAAGAGCGACGCTGGCCAAACCGTCCGGGAAGGGGACGTGATCCTGTTCAAATCTGAGGGGTTTCACATCCCCATCGTGCACCGCGTCATCAAGATCCACGAGCGGCGGGACGGCGGCGACGTCAACATCCTGACGAAAGGGGACAACAACGACCTCGACGACGCGGCGTTTCTGTACGGCCGCCGGCCGTGGCTGCGTCGGGACGAGGTGCTGGGGAAAGCCGTCGGGTATGTGCCCGGTGCCGGCTGGTTGTCGATCGGAGCTCAGGAGACACGGGCCTTCCTGCAGTCCTGGGTCCGGGAAATGATCGAAACTGCAGTAATGGTTATATCGAGGAAGAAATCATGTTGTTGACAATGTTGCACGAGCGCATGGCACAGTATATTATTAGGCATGTATATATTCAGTGTGTTCTATTTCGGTCATCGACTATTATGTCGCGGATTTATGGCCAGTGTACAGTAGAAATCGTGCAAATTACAAATAGAAAGAGAAAAAAAAAGCATTCATCCGTTGGAGTCAAGTTATAACATGTTGAATTGTACGTGTCACGTGTTCATTTACATGCCTGATCGGCTGATCTTATAAATTATTGATGACACGACACTGTCACGTAAACGGCAACCGCGGTGCAGCCAGACTGCTACTTGCGGTGGTGGATCGTGTGGTGATTTGACCTGTGCAGCTGTGCTAATTAGAACCCCTGCTATAGATTTCAAAAAAAAAAAAAAAAAATAGAACCCCTGCTATAGAAGCCCAAGTTGATCTAGGAGATTATTATGATTTTATTTCAGTACGGATAAATTTTGTCTTTGTTTTGGAATCACAGAAATAAAATCACAAAGTTAAAAAATGAAGATAAAGTCACAATTGAACTTTGCATAAGAGTAAAATTGCAATCTCTTCTCTACAATCTATATATTAACTAGCAAAGTGTTCGTGTGTTGCTACAGACTTAAAAAACAAAACACTCTTTATAACTTAAATATAAATTATTTACACAATATAATTATTAGATATATACAATATTATTAACTTTTTTACATAAAAGATCATATTTATATTATTATTGGTGTTTCTTAGTATACCCTTTTGTATGTCAAAAGTAACAGTTTTTTCACATTTTTTACCATATTCTAGAAGTTTTATCCGAAAGGAAAAATTAATTTACGCAGTCTACAAAATAGCACTGCATTGCAACACGATTTTAAACTTGAAAACTTGTTCCAATAGAAAATATTAAAATATGAAAGTTGTAGATCTCATCGAGTCCCTTTCAAAACATATGTGGATCATATTATTTGGTCTTCGGAGCTAAAAGATATGAGTCCCATATAGAAGTCCAAATCAGAATAAATATTTTTTGCATCGCATATTTGGAAACTAAAATGGTGGAATCTGTACTTCTATTGAATACCAAAGTTGTTGAACATTTTGAGAGCTACGATATAGAGTCCGAGTTTGCTTAATTTGAGCTCCGGACGAGAGAGTTATGATTTTTGAAATTCGGTACTTGATATGGAAGGTACGAAACCGATTTGAATTCAATCTCTAACTTTGTGGACACGAAGTGGACGACCGTACCTCAATTAATAGATTATAGAGATTTAGGTGAACATGTCACAATCTGCCGTACGCCCACAAAGTTTGAGATTAAATCTAAATCGGTTTCGTACCTTCCATATCAAGCATCGAATTCAAAAAATCATAAATACCTCGTTCAGAGATAAAATAAGGTAAACTTACACTCTATCTCGTAGCCATCAAAAAGTTCTATAACTTTTAGATTCAATGGAAGTCAAGATTCCGCTGTTTTTATTTCTAAATTTACGATACAAAAATATTTGTTCTAATTCGGACTCCTTCACGTAGGTCTCTATGCAGAGCCCATATCTCTTATCTCCGGAGTTCAAATAATATGATCCACATATATTCCAAAAAGGTCTTGACGAGATCTACAACTTTCATGTTTTAACTTTTTTTATTAGAGCATGTTTTCAAGTCCAAAATCACATCACAATACAGTATTGTTTCTATTTTACATGAATTGATTTTTGTTATCAGATAAAATTTCTAAAAATTTTTAGGCATTGGGTCACGTCCTTGATCTTGCATGTTGGGTTTTATAGAGATTCAGTGATGTCTTGTAGATGTCATGAGCTTGTGAGAATTCCTCTTTACATGGTGAATTGAGCTTTATATCGATACTTCTTATTTTTGAGTATTTTTTAATATTATTTCACTTAATTTTGCAACATATCACTCAAACAACACTACATGTGAAAATCATTAATATTAGAGGTATAAAAATATTTATGATAAGAATACGGTAAAAATGATAGAAAAATTTATTACTTATGACATATAAAATGGTACACTAAGAAGTACCAATAATAATATAAATATGATTTTTCATGTAAAAAATATTAATAATTATATTATGTAAATAATTTATGTTTAAATCATAAAGAGTATTTTATTTTATTTTAAAACCGGTAACAACGTACGAGCACTTTGTTAGTAATCTCTTAAAATTTTATAAAAAAAAGTTTGGCTTAAAGTTTCAAAAAATGTCGATGAAAAAAATTGGTCAAAAGTTTGATGAAAAGTATTGAAGAAAAAGATAGATAAAAATATTTGAATCCAATATTATATGAAAACTTCTGGATAAAAACTTTTCAAAAATAAAAAATAGTTGTAAACAGTACTTTCAATAAAAGAATTGATAACTTAGTCTCCTAGAGCATGGTAGGACTCCACACTTAGATCCTGTTTGGATCTAGTTTAGATTCTTAAAATCTGATTATTATCTTAAGATTTTAGAATCTAAATTCTAAATAAAATTTGGGTGGTGGTGTTTGGATACCGGTTAGATTATGAAATTTGGCTCTAACTGAATATAACTAGATTATGAGATTCTTAAAATCTGAAGATTAGATTTTAGAATCTAAAAAAAAATTATCCTGTTTGAAGGTCTCACATATTCTAAAATTTGGATTCTTAAAATCTCAGTGAAACCAAACCGGACCTTAGTTGGGATCTTATGTGACTCATATGATCAACCTACAATGTAATAAAAATAAACAATTATTCTATGAATTAAATACATTAATCTTTTTCTTATGACATGCATTCTAAAATGTATATCCTAAAAATATAAAAATAAATATGTAATGCACCTTGCAATATGCTATCATAAGAAATTTGAAATGTAAACAACTCATGTGCGAAATTGTAAAAATATAGTTACAATATGAATTTTTTAACTGTATAAAATAATTTCCACCCCATGTGCAGAGAAGGAGTAGGAGAGGGTGAGCGGAGGAGCGGCGTGCTGGCTCGCGAGCACTTGTCCGTCTTTCCGGCTGCGGACGTGCGCACAACAGGAAAATGGGTCTGATTCGGGTAAGGGCAGCTGCTGTCCTAATCCGACTACTGTACGGGCGCCAATTAAGATTTCACCGAGGTACCCGAGTCGGAGTCTCGGCTTCGGCTGTTCCTCCGTCCATATGATACGAGAGAGAGGTACTCCTTTTTCCGTCCATCACGTTCAACAGAACTAGTCGACAAGCCATGGGAACTGCCACTCGATGCGCATGTGCCGCAAGAGATTGAGGCGAATGGACGGTGCCTTGTCCATGCTGGACTTCATGATGTTATTGGCGTCAGGCAAGCAGCCTTTGGACGAGAACGAGATGATACAAGCACGGACCAAGGAGATAAAGCAGCTGCTCTACGAGGCGGAGGACCTGGTGGACGATCTTGAAGCGAACAGCCTTGGTAACAAGGTAATTAAAGTTCATTTCTTTTGATTCTAACTGTTCTCTGATTGTATTCTTATTATTACTTCATACTTAATGATCTCGTTGTACTCTGCATAGAGTTTATGAGCACTAGCTAATTAGTTAGATGTGATTCGGTGCAATGTTTTGCAGCAAGTAAAAACATGTGTGCCACTAGCCTCCCAATTAATTCGACATATCTAATGGAAATCATCCACTGTGGCATACAACGAGGTCTTGTTTTTGAGGATTACAGCAACTGCTTGATGCGGTAATGGAATGCCTAGCATCGGGTGGATTGTCTGAGCTACATTCATATACTTCAACCAGATTTATGTGTATCTCTCTAAAGTATATATTGACTTACAAATGGAATTGAATTTTGCAGGGAACAACATTTTGGTCACCATGTTCATTACTCTACCATATGACTGTGGGCCATAGAATAAAGACCATCAGTACAAAGATGGATCTGGTGAAACTAGCTTGTCAGGAACTCATTTTATCATTATCAAAAGCTAGTCTAAATTCTGAGCAACCAATGGAGCCTGTTAATTTTCATGAAGCTGCACTCATTGGAAGATGCCAGGAGAAGAAAGAAATAAAATACTTGCTCTTGCAAAATAATGCAGAAACACTATCAATTCTGCCCATAGTTGGCCTTCCGGGGATAGGGAAAACAGGTCTTGCAAGGCTACTTTTTCACGACAAAGATGAAGCTTGGGACTTTGATCTTCGGATATGGATCAGCTTGGGAGATTTCTTGGATACTAAGAACATTGCTAGATAGATCATCTGAGAGGCTAAGAGATCAGCCGAAGAAAGATTTGCACAAGTTAGCATGAATGATCAGATCAATGGGTACAGTTTCGAACAGATGATGGATGAGGTTCGAGAGGTACTCGATAGTAAAAGCTGCCTGATTGTCTTGGACAGTCTGTGGAGCACAGATGAAAGGAGGCTCAAATATCTGAAGGAAATGCTTAGGTCCAAACAGAAGTACACCAAGGTCATAGTGACCGCTTGTTATGAAAAAGTTGCAGAATTGATGGAGACTGTTCCATTGTACAGGCTGGGTTGTTTACCCGAAGATGATAGCTGGTCTATATTTTCCGAGAAAGCTTTTAGAAATGGAAATGAAGCAGCTGATCCAGAGTATACAAAAATGGGTAAGGATATTGTAAAGAGATGCAAGGGTTTTCCTTTATTAGCTCGATCTCTTGGTTCTCTGGTGCACGATCACGGCATGGATACATGGCTTACTGCAAGCGATGACGAACTGTGGAAACTGAAAGAAAGTCTTGACCCTACAGCTAAACTGTTCACTTCATTCAAGGAAATATATTACAGAATGCCTCTGGCTTTAAAATCATGCTTTCTATATTTGTCAGTTTTCCGTAGAGGATCTAATATGGATAAGGCTGTGCTTATTCGACAGTGGATCGCACTGGATTTGCTTCAATCGACAGATGTTCCAATGCCTGATTGTACAATAGGAGAGAACTACATCCAAGATCTTTTGTCAACATCTTTCCTTCAAACTCATAACAAATCATTGGTAAGTAGATGTTCCTAACTTCAGTTATAATTATTTTCATTTCTCGAGGTACCTCTAAGTTTTTCCAAGATAAAATGCAACTCATAGAAAAAGAAAAATTGTAACCTCTTCTTTGACAGTCATACTTTGTTGGCAGTAAACGTTAGACTTATCATGAACAATTGTCAAAACTGGCCAACTTTTATTTTTGATTTCAATTTGTTTTACTAGGCATGTCAGTCGTTCCTACTGAGATTATGCTACCAGAAATTAGTGAATTAGTTGTTGTACAATTTCATTTTATTTTACAGGATTTTGGACACATTTTTTTAAGTGCCATTGTTGCATATCATCATTTCTTCATACTTCATAGAAACTATTAGTATTATTTAGTCTGACCTCACTGAAGACTGATTGATTCAAGTAACTAACATTTTTCTCTTCTCGGACAAAAACAAACAAACGCTCCTGTCACACTTCAAATGCCTGATTTGGTCCACGAGTTTGTGAGATACATTGCCAGGCATGACCTCATAGTTTTGGGTCATGGGAAAACACTCGATGGAGGCTCTGGAAAGGTCAGTTTTCGGTATGCAGTTGTGACTAACAGACGTGGGCAGCCTGCGGTGCACAAAGATTTGATAGCCAGGTCAAAAGCAGTACACTTCAGAAACTGTGAGGCAACGAAGCAAATTGCGGACGCATTCTCACTACTTGGACACTCTCGTATTATCAATCTGAGTGGATGCCCCTTAACTGCCTTACCTGCCTCTGTTGGTAAGTTGAAGAATCTGAGATACCTCGATGTTTCAGACTCTGGACTTGAAACATTACCCAAAGAATTTAGTTGCCTGATAAACCTTGAATCCTTGGACCTTGCGAAAACTTGCATCGAAGTTATACCCTCGTACGTTGG
Source organism: Eleusine coracana subsp. coracana (assembly GCA_032690845.1). Taxonomy (NCBI): domain Eukaryota; kingdom Viridiplantae; phylum Streptophyta; class Magnoliopsida; order Poales; family Poaceae; genus Eleusine; species Eleusine coracana. The sequence continues at coordinate 59,749,523 of CM064428.1, forward strand.
AAGTTTCCAGAAGTTAAAATACTTCAATCTGCATGGATGTAAGAAACTTAAAATGCTGCCTCCAACCATCGGCGGTCTCAAGAGTCTAGAGCACCTCGACTTGTCATGCTGCACAGAGATTAGTGAGTTGCCCACATCTCTTTGCAGTCTTCCTGAGCTTCGGCTGTTGGATCTGTCAGGCTGCACCAAGCTTGAAGAATTGCCTCATCAGCTTGGCAACCTGGAACATTTACGAAATCTAAATATGGAAGGTTGCTCCAGACTCCAGCAATTGCCAGAATCACTTGAAAATCTCATTTTTCTGGTTTCATTAAATCTAGCGAGTTGCTGCGAGCTTCAGGAATCGTCTCATCAGCTTGGCAATCTGAAACGTTTGCAGAATCTAAACATGGACGGTTGCTCCAGACTCAAGCAGTTACCAGAATCTCTTGGAAATCTCCCGCTTCTGTTTTCGTTAAATCTAGCGGGTTGCGGTGAGCTTCAGGAAATACCAGAGTCTGTCCAGCAGAGGTTTTCACGCACTAGACCACGCGGTTGGGTGCTCTGTTAGATCGTTGGTCATACCACAACTTTGTGCAACCTCCACTGTTATGAAGCCAACAAGGTCAGCTGAGAGCTATCATTAGATTGGCTGATCAATTTTTTACTATTGCCTCATGTTCGGTAAAACAAGAAATCACAGTCAGCTTTTGGAATGATCCTTGGGACCTTGGTGTACTTAGATGGAGATACCCGGACTTGGTAGCGCAGGCAAAAAATAGCAGAGTTTCGATACAAACTTTCCTCCAATCAAATATGCCGAATTTATTGTGGTTACCCCTTCCTTTAGCTGCCCACAATCAACTCAATGATCTACAAGATGAGCTGCAAATGTCTGGACATACAGCTGGGGAAATCAAATGTATCTCGTCAAACAAGCCTACTTGAAGCTCATTGGTCCTTCTAATGCCTCACCCTGGTTCAAATGGCTATGGCAATCCTGCTGCAAAAGTAGACTGAGATTCTTCTTTTGGTTACTAATCAGAGACAGATTGAACACAAGGAACCTTCTAAGAAGGAAAAGAAGACATCTGGAATCATATGGCTGTGTCCTTTGCTATTTTGCTCCGGAGGAAACCTTGTTCCACCTCTTCTTTGAGTGCCAATTCAGTCGTGAATGCTGGACTTATCTTGGTATTCAGTGGAATATGAATCTACCACCGGATAACATGCTCATGGAGGCAAGACAGTCCTTCCAACTCGAAAATCTTTAGGGAAATCCTCATTGTAGGCAGATGGGCTATCTGGTGCCACCGCAATAGCATCATTTTTGACAGCAAACCGATTTCTCTATCAAGATGGAAGCTGGACTTCAAGGCAGAATTGAAACTGGTCTTACCTAGAGCTAAGATCAGTACCAGGTCTTTATTGAATAATTTCCTATGTAATCTTCCTTAAGGTTTCTTCTTTAGGATCTTCTTTGCGTCTGAGATCTTTGTAACTTATTCTTTATTTGTTTTCCTCTTATTTATATATAAAAAAAGGTAGGGGGCTTCCTGCTGACTTCGCTCAAAAGAAAACAAGGTCAGCTGAGAAGGCATGAGCTTATCTATTATGGAGCAATGGATAATATTCAGCCAAGGTTCTAAAACTACACAATCGGTACCTGACCATATGTTGAGTATGTGAGAATTGTCCTTGTAACTGGCTGTATCAAAACTATGCTGTATATATGTTTATATTTTATTTAAATTTAAAAGTATATTGAATATAATGCTCTGTTTTCGTGTATATGGGATAAAATCGAATATGCTGATATGCACGTTGTCCAGAAAAAAAGAAATGATCCCCAATAATCATTAATAGGCTCTGCATCGGTGTAGTGAAGCCAATAAAATGTAAAGATTTTTTTTGAGCTTCCAACTCGAGTTCAGGGTTGACTGACTTCAGAGTCTCAGTTTGAACAGAGTAACAACCTCGAACGCATGGCATCAGTGTGCCGGTACGAATTCCAGCACTACCACGTCCCAAACTCTCTCACCTATTTCACACATCACGCCCCTTGGCCCTCCCTCCAAACTCACGCACTCCTATATAAATCTCAACACCTGGATTCCAAATCGTTGACTCTGACTGCACTCCAGAACAATGGCGCTCCCTCGCCAACGTCACCTCGTCCTGATCATCACCATTCTGATTTCCCTCTGCCATTTGACACGCTGCGCAACCGTGCCACCTTCGGGTTCAACACCGCCGTCGTCAAATAATGCCACCGCTCCATCCTCTGCTCCTCCACCACCGCCCACGCCACCGACGCCGCCCATGCCGCCGAAGATACCACGCGGCCTGCCACGGCTGATCCCTGCGTGGTCGCTGCCGGTGAACTCGTTCACGGCGAAGGCGGCGTTCATCCGGTACTGGAATCGGAAGGTCCACAGCGCCCGCCCCCACCCGGCCTTCTTCTTCGCCAAGCTCTCCCCGCTGTCGGCCCCCGACGCCGCCGCCTTCTCCACCCTGGCCTCCGCGGGCAAGCTGGCCTCCCGCATCCGCGACTTCTGCGTCGCCGCGTCGCTGCTCTGCCCCTCACCGCCCTCCGCGTCCTGGTCCTCGTCGTCGCCGACCGCCAAGGACGCCGTTGCCGATGCTGGAAACGCCTCGGGAGGCGGCTCTGGCGCGCCGTTCAAGGATTACGAGAACGGCAACTTCAGCAGCTACGGCAACAGCGGCGGCGGCGGCGCGGACCAGTTCGCGGTCTACTCCCAAGGCAAGAACGGCGACCCCGTGGACTCGTTCCGCCGCTACGGCAAGGCCTCCCTTGGCCGGAACGACTCCTTCGCCACCTACGAGTCCGGCAACAACGTGGGCACCTCCACCTTCGCGTCCTACACGACGGGCGCCACGGGCGGCGCGGGGGACTTCGCCGGCTACGCGGGGCAGACCAACACCGCGGCGGCCACCTTCACCGCCTACGACAACACGGGGAACGGGCGGTCCCGCGAGTTCGCGGCGTACGCGCAGGACGCCAACTCCGGGGTCCAGACCTTCACCGCCTACGCCAAGTCCGCCAACGCCGTCAACGACACGTTCCAGGACTACGGCAACCACTCCAACGCCGTGACCTCGGGCTTCGCCAACTACGGCGACAAGGCCTACGGCGCCAACGAGACGTTCAAGGACTACGGGCGCGACGGGAACGCGCCGCAGAACACGTTCCGGAGCTACGCGTCGGGGAGCAACGCCGGGGTGGACGAGTTTAAGGGGTACCGCGACAACGCCAACGTCGGGGATGACAGCTTCGCGTCCTACGCGACCAACGCCAACGGCGCCGAGGCCGGGTTCGACGGGTACGGGAACTCGGCGAACCCGGGGAGCGTGGCGTTCAAGGGGTACGGGCAGGGCGTGAACCCGAACCACCGCGTCGGGTTCAAGCACTACGCCGGGGACAACACCAGCTTCAAGGCGTACGCCAACGAGGGAGTCGAGTTCAAGGAGTACCAGAACATGTCCAAGATGGAAGTCTCCAAGACCGCCGCCGCGCTGCCGTCGTCGTCGGTGACCACCGAGATACCGGGTGCTGCTGCTGCGGGGCATCACCACCGGATGCCACAAGCAGCGAGGTGGTCGCCCGAGCCCGGGAAGTTCTTCCGGGAACGGGAACTCATGATGGGCAATCGGATGCCCATGCCGGACATCAGCGACAAGATGCCGCACCGCGCGTTCCTGCCGCGTGACATCGCCACGAAGATCCCGTTCCAGACAGAACCCGTCTCGTCGCTGTTCGGCGCGCCGCCGGGCACCGCGATGCGGCAGGCGGTGTCGTCCACGGTGGCGGAGTGCGAGCGCCCGCCGAGCCGGGGGGAGACGAAGCGGTGCGCGACGTCGGCGGAGGACATGCTGGACTTCGCGGTGGAGATGCTGGGCGGCACCGGCATCGTCGCGGTGCGGAGCACAGAGTCCGCGGCGGGCGGCGGCGGGGACGTCCGGCTGGGGAAGATCGTCGGCATCGCGGGCGGCGGCGTGACGCAGTCCGTGTCGTGCCACCAGAGCCTGTTCCCGTACCTGGTCTACTACTGCCACTCGGTCCCCAAGGTGCGGCTGTACGAGGCGGACATCCTCGACGTGAACACAAACAGGAGGATCAACCACGGCGTGGCCATCTGCCACCTCGACACGTCCGACTGGAGCCCCACCCACGGTGCGTTCGTCGCGCTCGGCGGCAAGCCTGGGGAGATCGAGGTGTGCCATTGGATCTTCCAGGGAGACATGGCCTGGACCTTAGCTGATTGATGATGATGTCAACCACAGCACAGCATTTGATTATTATCTGATAACGCTCTTCCATCAGTTCGTCATCAAGAGACCTATACCTCTGCTTGGTCTTTTCAATTTAAGATAGATTTTTTTGTACTTTTGCATTGTTGGTTAAATATATATTATATATTTGTTGCTCATGATCAAATTGACTTTGTTCATTCAAGTTAACGGAACCAAAGAATTCAACATGTCAAATAACAGATAGGTAAACAGTGGTGGTTTGGGAGCGCCAGCAGCATGCAACTTACATCTTGTGTTTACCCAACAAACAGTTACATACGGAAGCCTGATCTTGTTGAACAACAAGTCAACAAGCAGTGTGTTAAGTACTTAAGTTCGTTGGTCACCTGGAGATTCCTTCATTTACTAACTCAAATTGGTTACTGTTTGTTAAACCCTCGTTGGTCTCAGGTAAGAGGGACACTCACAATAAAGCAAGAGCAACTTAACACTCAAATTAAGAAATACTATAATAAATGACACAATTTTTTTTAGAAAAAACATAAAGAACACAAATATAATTATGTGATTATTTTTACTCCTAGAGCCACAGTCATTAGTCATCCTAATATAATTGTTCTAGGAATAGAAGGGATCATTTATACTTTTTTTTTCTCAGGGTATTAAATAGATCACTTTCTCTAATTAGCTCAACATGCCAAACCGTGACTTCACTCAACCAGTTATGGGCCGATGGTGCAATCAATCTTGATCTCATAGTTGGCCTGTTTCAGGTTCAAAAACGCACTAGATGGAGTCTAGTGGGGAAATGAATTTACCTGATCTATATATATACTACTTGTACATGCAATCTACTAAATGTCTTCATTGCTACAGAACTACCCCCACGTTGCAGTGCATTAACTCAATAATCCTATCCATTGAATCCCTTGCTTTGTTCAATCTTGTCCGTTAATCCTAGCCGTTGTTTCCACATGATTTCTCCATTAATAGATGCCCACTCGTCCATGTGTTAAATCTTTTTTTGCCCCTCACGTTTACAACCTTCTTCACTAGTGTCATGAGGCAATCCACTGACCACCATGTCTTATTACGTGGCACATTACTAATAGCTGTATTTATGTGATATCTCGTCACCTTAAAATGAGGGGTTAGTCAAGTATCAATACTCGGATGACACTTAACGAGGGAAGAATCCATCAATACACATAAATAAACATAGAAAATAAGGTATAATGTCAAATTGAAGTTATTACAATTTAGGTTCAAATTTAGAATACATAAAAGAGTTTGAAGTTTAAAAATAAATTAACAGTGTAATCGAATAGTTCTCAATAATACAAGTAATACATCAATTCATGGTAGCCCATAACCATGAATCATTTATCGTGCTCCACTAGAGTAGGATAAATGAAAACCCATTTCATGGTTTGATTATCACTCTTATTGTGAATAATATGTGACATACCTATAAAAAACTTAAAACAACAAACTATGAGCAACTAATACTTAGAAAATATTACCCGTCAAAATGATACGCTAAGACCGACATCTAACATGCAAGGGACTGATCAAAGGTTATTATAATAATTGAAAAAACAACACTAGTAGTTGATCCTTATTTTTATGTTTTAGCCAAGTTAATAGGGTTCTTCCATAAACTAAATATTATGCAACTATATTATAGTAAACATGGTTATAATACAATTAATAGAAATACAACAAATATCATCATCATTATCATTATCATTATTTCACTTCTTACTATGATGTGATAACAATCATAGGTGGTACTCAATATCCGCGAGGGACGATAACTCGAATTGATTTAGATCCTGCAAGAGAAACACAAATACACAGCATACGCACACTACGAGGAGTCACATACAACAATCTTTCGTGAGATACAATAGGGTCGGTTTGGGTTCCACTTTTTCTGAGTACACATCACCCCAAGCGATGCTTCCATCGAAGCATCCATGGGTAGCCTATGCACTTTCCCTTCCAACACATACTCACATTCCACTATAACCCTCTTTATCACCAAAAGAAGAGTGGGGTATCATTCAACCACTGCGGAAAATTGAGCTATGTCGGTTTACTAGTGTCCATATCACTAGCATGCACTTGGTACTGTTTAAACTTGCTCAACGGGATCACACTCGAATTAGTCCTTAATCAACACAAACGGGACTATGACAAATAAGAGCCAACCTTGTCACCTCAATCTACACATGCACTTTCCCGTTCGGTTTCATTTTAATTTCTTTCTCATCATAAACTCAAGAGGGGTAATATTGAGCAAATTGCATATAACAAGTAATCTCTGTACTAATTGATGCTTGCTATCATGACTTAAAATTAAGCTTAGCATTTCTAACGGGGCTTGTACAACTAAACTCATACTTATAGGATTTTATTTTACCTACATCAACTAGGCTTTAATCAAATTTCTACATATAATATACAATACAATACATGACATGCATACATGTGGTATAAAGTAAAACTTTTAAAACATAGAGTGTATCAGAGCTTGCCTTAGTTCAGATCATAGTTAGCGCTCTCAGGAGGATTAGTCTCAACTCTGAGATCCTCCAAAACTACCTCCACCTCCATGCTCTCATCGTTGAGTCCTATAGATGATATGCAATGCAAATAAGGATAGGAGATGATTCATACACTTTCTGAACAAATGCATGCTATGACATGATGCATGTATAAAGTATAGGGACATGGATGATTTGTTATCTTACTTTCTTTTAGTCTCGTGAAATGCGAACGGTGTTTTAGTGATGATGATGCTACCATGAAACATGTTTGAATTTTTTAGGTGAGCATACAAGATGATCAGAGACAATTTACTGTAAATAAAACCTAAATCAACAGGGAGAAAAGTGTGCATGTAATTGCTATAGAACCTATATATTCTAGATAATTATATTCACAATTGTGCCATTTATAGGAAGAAAATAAAGTTATTATGATTACATTGAGTTCTGTGATCAATATGCCAGTGAGAAAAATATATGTGGTGTGGGACATTATGCAAGAGTTTTGTACCAAAACTCATGGCAAGAATATGCACCAATATTTTCTACTAATTAAAATAGTGGAAATACTAAAATATTCATTATAGATAAAATACTTAAAATTTAAATATGCCAGTTGATGAGATGTGGAAATTATTCAATAAACATGCATGAAAAAGTGAAGATTTATTTTGTGCTTTGACAATTAGTTATGATTTTATTTCTATCTTCAATTATTAAATAGATGCATAAATAAATATGTGTTTTTAGTGTGTCTCCGTATTTTATTAAAATACTACACAGTTCAGGTAGTGAAAAAAAATATTTTACACATTTTTCTACCAAGCAAATATTTTTGTGTTGATTTTTATTAGGGGTAACTAATTAGTTTTTGACTATTTTAATTATTCAGGAAATTCCCTGGGCTTTGGGCTGTATCTAACTTGGCCCGACAGATTAGGCGGGGCACATGAGAGCTCCCCAGGCCAAATCTGGCCCAGTCACTGCCACAACCCAAGGTCGACTCGGCCCACTCGACCATTGGCTCTTGGCCAGGCCAAGTTCGAGCCATGGCGCGTGCGCGGGGCAAGCGGCGGTGGTGCGATGGCAGCGGGCTGTCAACGGCTCACCGGGGTCTCTGAGAGGGAGACAAACAATGCTCACCAGCTAGGGTTCAACGAGCAGTGGTGGGTGATGGCTGTATCGATGGCGTTCCCACGACAACACTGCAAAACACGGAGCCGACCGGGGTCAACGTGAGGCGAAACGATGGGAAGGGATCACGGGTGCAAGGAATTGAATGATCTTTCACCGCGGAGGGTGAACGAGGCAACGGTCGGAGATGAGGACGGTTGGGACCGATTTGCCTCGCTCCGGGCGAGAGGGGAGTTGGGGCCGAGCAGGATGGCGAAGGAGAGGTAGGTTAAGATTTTGCCGGCGCTAGGGGGCGATGTGTGGTGGCTTGGAGTCACGGTGACACACAATGCCAGTGCCCATTGTGACGCTGATCAGTGGGTCCCACTTAGTTCAAAAATGCCAGAAAACAGTAGTGTTTAGGTATTTTCATCAACAGTTTTGGAGCATTAAAATAGGTCAAATTTTAAATATTGTTATATAATCTGGTAGAGCATGGTTTGAAGTACCAATGTGATGACATGCACAAAAGGAGGTGAAAGGAATTGAGAGATATTGCATTTTGCAAATGCTATCCTGATCATAAAGACTTCGGAAAAATTCTGCCTGGAAATTTCTTAACGCTTAGGCAATTTGTAAATTCAATTTGGGGCATCAAATTAAGTCCAAATTTAAATAGAGTTCCACATCCATGAAGAACAAGGTATTTAGTAACTAAAAATTGATGATGTCATCCTGGAAATGAAATTATGTGGGAGTTATTCAATTTCAAACTTACTTAACTGACATGGTGGAAATCTGCTTAGAAAATTTGATTTTTGGTAAAAATTCCAAAAGTAACTCTTCCTTAATTTATTAAATCAAGACAAACTTATATGTTGGTCATAGAAATTGGATCTCAATTATGGTTATGATCTGGTTGAATGGTTCCTTATAAAATTTAAAATTTGAATTTTTAAAGTTATATTGTTTCTAAGATTTGTTTGGTTTATTTGTGTCATGGATCAAGATTATGAAATTCAATGGGGTCACTTATATTAGAAAATGTGAACTTCTAGTTCAAGGCTCATTTGAGTCAATTTTAAATAAATTCAAACTTGAGTTTTACAATTTCCATTCCTGATTTTGTTTTTCTTTCCTTAACTTTCTAGGATGCTAAGGTGACCCCATGTGTGTCACAATTTATTTCTTCTTGTATAGCTAAAAAAAAATGATCATACTATCTCAGATTGACATGTATCTGATTGAAACAAAAACATATTCATCTATGTGTCCACATTTTTTACATTTTCCCCTATATGCTTAATTAGCATGGTCACTCACCTCCTTAACTCTCACCATCTTCTTCTACATTTGAATAAATAAACTTGAAATCAATTAAGTTTAATCCTGCAAGTACTACCACCTTCATTTTTTTTTCATAGCTGCTTCAAAATCTTATATACCACCGTTTGGTAATATTTTACATTTTTTCATATTATATTTTTCTGTCCTATGCATTAACTATTTTTGAATTCATTTTATCCAACATACTCCAATATTGTTGCAGCAACGTGCAGGAGATTACGTGGAACTGATGGGTTTTCTTAGCCAACTTGTGCTTGTGCTCAACTGTAATACTACCACTCTGATTAAGTGAAGTATACATGTGAAAATATCTTTCTATTTTAAGTACAACTCTCAAGCTAAAAGTTCAAACTCCCTTAAAAAAAACTTTTTCCGTCCTTAGAGTGAGAAGGTGCCTATGTTCAAGATTTGTTTTGACATCCAACTGTATATGGAAGCATACTTATACTAAGTTCCTCTATCTTGATATATTTTTGGACCACGGATGTATTAGTAAATATCTATTGATGAAGATATATATGCTATACAGATTTGACCTGTATGCTGATATATTGATTTTCATTATGAGTCACTCAATAATTTATTATTGGTCACAGACTTTCCATAAAATTTTTTGTTGGTGACCGTTTCATTTTTATTTTTCTCTAACTTCTACCAACAGATTTTGTGACCATGACCAAAAGCGCGTACGATAATAGTTTCAGCGTGATTCTGCAAGTGATGTCATATGCTTGAGAAAGCGTGCTTGAAAGGCAAACAATTATATTCAAGTTTTCTTGATGATCTACCATTCACCCCCCTGACATTATATCTTCTTTGTTCATAGCAAAAGACGGGCGACCTATTATTTCACAACAATATGAAAGCAAATAAAACTCACAAACGATCTAAACAGCGACTTCGCTTCCTTCTAAATTCCCATGCAGGCTCTTCACACACAACTCATCAATCATATCTTTTGTTGCTTTCCACGATGGCCCTCCTTCTTCCATAGCCTCCTTAGCACCGGCGGACAGCCGTGCCACGTTCCTTGTAACCTCCACTCCTTCCTCACCTTCCATTAGACACCTCACCACCCTAGATACCTCTTCACTTGTGACTAACCCCCTAATTGTCCCATCAGTTGTATGAACCCTGATCGCGATCTTCAGCTCATCTACTAAGAACCTGGCGTTGAAAGGTTGGTCGGCATTCATAGGCCAAACGGCCAATGGCACACCAACTGCAACACTCTCAAGTACCGAGTTCCATCCACAATGGCTCAAGAACCCTCGCACGCTCTCATGCTTGAGAATGCCGAGTTGATCCACCCAATCCCTCACCACCATGCCTCTACCCTTTGTACGATCTTCGAAACCCGGGCCGAGGTCGATGTTCTCGGGCCTAACCGCCCAAATGAAATTGACACCGGCCCGCTCAAGCCCGTCTGCGACCTCCTTCAGCTGTGACTCCGGGATCGCAGCTAGAGTCCCGAGAGCGACATATAACACTGCCTGCCCTGCAGCTGCTTTGTCATCTAGCCACTGCATCCAAGCGGGCTTATTGGCGTGACAAGGTAAAGAATAAACCGGTTGCTGGGCAAGGCAGAGTGGACCGACGGGCCAGGCCCTGGGCCCGACATGCTGGGTCCAAAACTCGATATATTGACCCTCAAGGCCATGGAAGGTGTTGATGATCAGGCCTTGACTTTCCTCTATAGACCTGCCCAGCTTGCCGTCGAGCTCCATCATCGGCCCTATCGACGCCGGGTCACCGAACGGCGCCATGAAGTCCTCGAAGGTCAGCTTGATGTGCGGGAACTCCGGCACCGTGAACGTGGCAGGGTTGCCGTCGGCGTCCACCTCGCTGTGCCGCAGCGTGGCGCACGGGTCGTGTCGCACGCGCAGCTCCCGCATGACGTGCGCGAACGCCGAGATACCGAAGAACGACACTTTCGGGATGCCGAGCCTTGCTGCCGATGTGTTGGTCCAGTAGAGGAACGCGTCGGCCACGAGGAGACTAGCGGGGGGCTCCATGGCCGCGAGGGACGCCTCGAGCTGCGGCTGGAGCAGGGAGACAGCGTCGACGAAGACAGCGAAGGAAGCCATGGACGTGAGGCCCTCCGCGCTCTCGACGCCAGGTGGGATGTCCGGGACGTTGGCCGGAAAGGTGAGCTCGACGACGGCCGCGTCCGTGCTGGACAGCCCCTCACGGACGAAGGCAGCGTTGCCGTGGGTGGTGAAGAAGGTGACCCTGGCGAGGCCATGGCCGAGGAGATGGTGGGCGAGGTGGATGAGCGGGATGGTGTGGCCCTTGGCCATGAAAGGGAAGATGGCTATGTGAGGGAGCGCATGGGTCGCCGGAGACGAAGAGGCAACAACAGCCATCACTACTGTGACTCTGACTACTCGAGTTAGAAATTAATAGGTCGTGATGAAGATGAACTTTTTTTTTTTGCGATGAGTGATGATGGTAATGGTGATAAATATACCAAAAGCTAGTGCAAGAGATTGTGATGTATGGGAAACTCGCAGCATGGAGCTGCAAGTGGAAACATATTTTGCTAATTGGTCGTACGTCAGCTGTAGATGAGGGCTTGTTTAAATTAGCACCATTTGAATGGTCTCCAATGCAACTAACGTTAGGTGCTCAATGCTCATATAATATGCTATTGGAAGATATATATTCAGTGATCGGGGATCGGATCACATCTGATTCAGTGAGTTCTGCCTGTCCAGTTCCGATTAATCTCGTCATCATGAACAACTTGTCACTGCAATATCGATTAATTTTTGCAAGGAACTAACCACACTTCGCTCGACTGAACTTGATTGCATTTCAGTGCCAGTCTGCTCCATATGATGAATATGGAAGAAAAAGAGCAGGTTACTGATAGAAATATTACAGACCTGGGCATATGTTTGATTCAATGCACAGCACTCAAACTGACACAAGTCATAACCACTCCTCCAATCTCCATGCTCCACCAAATCAACAGCAAAAACCACTTTCTTCTGTTATATTAAGCACATGTTGAAGTCATACGAGATTACGAGAAACACATGTTTTTAACAGAAAAATTGACAGGGATAAATTAGTTTGTGGGTAGACATGAAATAGGAAAATAATAAGAAAAATAATATTGATATCTTGTTCAATAATACGATACATTATCAATTACAACTTTATGTGCAGCAACTCCAATCATGGCAACTGCAACAACACCAAATTCTTATCTTTCCTGTCGTTCCACCAACCAATGCCACTATCATGTGGCTTATGAGTTTTTTAGGCCCAAGCATGTAGGGAGTACTTCACTACCAGCTTCAATCCCATCTCCCCTTAAATATTGTTTTCAAGCATATAGTTGACAGGAAATGGTCAGCGTGATACATATTGTTGAATAAATTAGCACTTTTAGTTTTATATTAATCCGAAAATAAATCATAAGTATGATTAACAGATTGCATAATGAGTTAGACAAGTCTACGCAAAATCTAGACATATCTATTAGACCAGACAAAAACATAGCATCTACTACACTAGCAATATCCATCATAGATAAATAGACTACGAAAGCTAGTATGAAAGACATGATGTAAGATGAGAGTACACACGTTTCCTTCTGGACTGGGTAGAGGAGGTGGCGATGACGTGCAGCACCGTCACGTTGTTGATGATGGCGGGTGAGACCGACTCGACAACGAGGAAGACGAGCCGTGATGACGAGCTTGATGAAGATGAGGAAGCGATCGAGCAGTCGTACAGAGCGCTTCCCAAAAACCTTATTCGCCCTCTCCCGGTGCAGGATCGCAGAGGACGACGGTTCCGGAGACCTACTCTCCCGTTCGCCGGTGCATGCCGACAATCAGGATAGAGAAGACTTGGCAGCGTAACAGTAGCGAGAGGCAAAACCCTAGGCGATTACGTGATATGATTTGCGGCTGTACCTGTATGTATTTAGAGGGGGAACCGCTAGGGTTGGGCGTCCCGCAACCGAGTTGGTTACCATATTAATACGTTGGTTTCCATAATTAAATATATGGAATACGCAGCAAAAAGAAAGTGCAAAAGGAAGCCGCGCCCCCGTAAGGCATGGGACCAAATTTCGGTGAACCATTCACGCAGGTGATGCGCGGCCGTGCTCATCGCCCACGCCCCGCCCCGCCCGGCCCGGCCCAGCCCGGCGAGGCGAGGCGAGGCGAGCGAGTGCGCGCGTGTGTTCTTCCTTCCTCCCATCTACACACTTGTAAGAGATGCTAGAGCAACCAACCTTATAAGTTGGACTCTCTCCATCTCCACTAGCAATGTGGAACTAAACCTTTGCACTCCCACCACTCATGAATGGGTCTTTGAGATTTTCAGGAATTATTGTTATTATTAATAGGCCAAGCCCATATAATTCCAACAATCCCCCACCAGATCTCAAAGTCCCAGCTAGACTTTGCCTCACCTCACTATTATTTAATATATCAGTGTTTTCAGTGGAGACTGTTAAGTTGAACTTCCACCTAGAACAATAAGCTACACTCATTCACAACTTGAACAATGGACTACGCCTTGAATTGCAAGTTTTATGCAAACAAGTTTTACTTACTGTCATAACTAATACTAGACCTCCAGTAGGCTTCTCCACGGATGGAGTATATAGGTCATACTCCCTTGGTCTTTCATAAGCTTAATCGAGATCACCCAAATCTCACAGATTGCGACCTTACAACAATCGGGCTCATATAGGTGTATTCATTCAAGAATATTCTGTAGGACAATATCTTTGCTATTTAAAGCCAACTGAATACATTAAGGCAACAACTAACCTACCATACAGATATCAAGAGTAATGCATCGCTTCTCGAGTGGGTCATAAAAAGGTTACTCTCATGCTGACCAATAGCTTGTTCTCTCCAGGTCCTACTTCATGGGATCTCTGATCACATAGGTTGAGTTACCACTATGGAATAGCACATATGGGTCTCATACCCATCTCCTTCGATGCACTGTCTATCACATTACGTGATAGCCCCTTGGTGAATTGATCTGCCAGGTTCTCACTAGTTGAAATATATTCTACTGATATGACTCCGGAGTTTCTCATTTTCCTGACAGACTTCAAACGTCTCTTAATATGTCTTGATGACTTCATATTGTCCTTAGAATTGTTCACTTTGACTATCACAGTTTGATTGTCACAATTCATGAGGATTGCCGGCACAGGTTTCTCGACAATAGGTAAGTCCATCAAGAGCTCAGTAGCCAATCGGCCTCAACTATAGCTGTATCTAGTGCGGTAAGCTCAGCTTCCATGGTAGACCTCGTTAAGATGGTCTATTTACATGATCTCCATGAAACAACAGCACCACCAAGAGTAAATATATAACAACACTTGGCATATAGCTCATCAGCATCAGATATCCAATTAGAATTATTATAGCCCTCTAGTACTGCTGGATATCCAAAATAATGAATTCCATAATCCATAGTACCAACTAAATAGTGCATTACCCGCTCAAGCGCACGCCAATGATAATCTCCCGGACAAGAAGTAAACCGGCTTAGTTTGCTCATAGCAAATAAGATGTCAGACCTAGTAGCACTAGCTAAATACATAAGTGATCCAATTATCTGAGAATATCTTAATTGGTCTCTGCCAATTCTCTTATTCTTTCGAAGGATCAAGCTGGGATCATAAGGTGTTGGAGAAGACTTGCTATCCTTGTAACCAAAATGGTTCAAGAGCTTCTCAACATAATGAGATTGCGTAAGAGTAATTCCATTCTCTCCTTTGATTAGCTTGATGTTAATCAGCCTCACCCAGATCCTTCATATCAAAGCTTTGGCACAGAAAAATCTTGACCTCATTGATCACGTCAAGATTTGTTCCAAAGGTGAGTATGTCATCAATATACAAGCACAGTATAACTCCCTGACCCCCACCATGGCGGTAATACACACATTTATCAGCCTCATTGACTGAAAAGCCTACTGCTAGAAGTGTTGAATCAAATTTCTCATGCCACTGTTTAGGAGCTTGTTTCAGACCATACAAAGACTTTAACAACTTACATATCTTGTCTTCCTGACCCTTTATTACAAATCCATCTAGCTGATCCATATAGATTTTCTCATCCAACTCTTCATTAAGGAAAGCTGTCTTAACGTCCATCTGATGAACGATAAGACCATGTGAGGCAGCCAGAGCAAGTAATACATGAATAGTGGTCAATCTAGCAACATGTGAATAAGTGTCAAAGAAGTCTTCACCTTCTTTCTGAGTATAACCCTTAGCCACAAGCCGAGCTTTATACTTGTCAATAGTACCATCAGGCTTAAACTTTTTCTTGAACACCCATT
Source organism: Eleusine coracana subsp. coracana (assembly GCA_032690845.1). NCBI lineage: Eukaryota > Viridiplantae > Streptophyta > Magnoliopsida > Poales > Poaceae > Eleusine > Eleusine coracana. The sequence continues at coordinate 59,765,119 of CM064428.1, forward strand.
TGCAACCCACAGGTTTGCAACCATATGGTCTATCGACAACTTCTCAAGTTCTATTAGAAAGAATAGAGTCCATCTCACTATGGACAACTTCTTTCCAATCATCTGCATCAGGAGATGCATATGCCTCTAAAATGGTTCTAGGAGTGTCATCCACAAGATAAACAGTAAAATCATCACAAAAAACTTTGCAGTCATTTGTCTCTTGCTCCTCCTAGGAGCTTCACTGTTAATCTCCTCATGGATTGGTTCAAGTGTTTGTTCAGCATGATCAGAAAATGCACTAGGTTCAGGAGTAGTTTCAGCAATCACATCAGAAGATAATCTAGACATGCTATGTAAATCTTTCATAGGAAATATGTTCTCAAAGAAAGTAACATCACGAGACTCCATTAATGAATTAACATGAATATCAGACACCTCTGATTTAACCACTAAAAATCTATGGGCAATGCTATGATGAGCATATCCAAGAAAGATACAATCCACAGTTTTAGGTCCCAACTTACCCTTTAGATCTACTAGACCCAAGTTTGCTGGGTTAGTATAAATGGCTTATGTAGATCATCGAGGAATACTCCATCAGGTATTTTAAATCTACTAGACCTAAGTTTGGCCAGTTCGTTCGCCTCTTTGTTATACTTGTGCAGGACATGTTTATACTCGATGCCATCAAACTTGTCTTTGAGCTTCCAAACTTCAGTGCAGTAGGCTGTCATGCTTTCGTGGGAACAACACCACTCCTTCATTACTTGATTTATTACTAGCACCAAGTCGCCAAAAACGCTTATTCTTTGCACATCGAGTGAGATAGATGTCCGAAGTCCATGTAATAGCGCCTCATAATCTGCGGCGTTGTTAGACGCGTGGAAGTGCATTCGAAGAACGTACCGCAACTTGGCTCCATCAGGAGATGTCAATATGACCCCTGCTCTGGCACCTTCCAGTTGTAAGGAACCGTCAAACGCCATTTTCCAATAGCTTAATTCTTGCGGGTTGGGCGGTAACTCACATTCTGTCCACTCGGCGACGAAGTCCGACAAAGCTTGACCTTTGATCGAGTCACGTGACTTAAAGGTGATACCATATGGTTCAAGCTCGATGACCCATTTGGCAATTTTCCCAGTGGCCTCTCTGTTGTGCAGCAATTCGCCTAGGCCGAACGACGTGTGGATCTCAATTGGACGATCCTCAAAGTAATGCTTCAACTTCTGAGATGTTATCAGTAATGCATAAATTAATTTCTGAAACTGGAAATATCATACCTTGGATTCCAATAAGACCTCACTGATGAAATAAACTGGTCATTGCACCTTTTGAGCCTTGCCATCTTCCGCCCGTTCCACCGCCAGCACAGTACTGACAACGTGTTTGGTTACGGAAATGTACAACTGCAAAGGTTCCTTTGGCTCTGGGAGAGTTAAGTCCAGAGGACCACTAATGTAAGCCTTGGAATCATCCAAGGCTTTCTGTGCGTCATCATTCCAGATGAATGACTCTTGCTTCTTGAGTAGCCGAAAAAAAGATAGCCCTCGAACACCAAGTCATGATACAAACAGACTAAGTGCTGTCATACAACCAGTAAGCTTTTGAATGTCCTTTTGCGAATGTGGGGGGCCCATCCGCAATATGGCATTTACCTTCTCTAGATTAGCTTCAATCCCTCTATGTGATACTAGAAAGCCGAGTAATTTTCCTGATGGGACACCAAAGACACATTTTTTTGAATTCAGCTTCATATTGTATTTCCGTAGGTTACCGAATGTTCATCTAGGTCGAATATTAAGTCGGTGGAGAGCCGAGTCTTGACTACCACGTCATCTATGTAAGCTTTGACATTCCTTCCTATCTGGTTATCCAAGCATCGCTGCATAGTCCGCTGGTAAGTGGCACCAACGTTTTTTAGACCAAAGGGCATTGTTGTATAACAGAATGCTCTGAATGGTCTGATGAACGAGGTTTTAAGCTGGTCGGATTAGTTTAAGGGAATCTGATGGTATCCTGAATAGGCATCTAAGAAGCACAACAAAGCGCATCCAGCCGTCAAATCGACCACTTGATCAATACGTGGGAGGATGAACGGATCTTTTGGACAGGCTTGATTAAGACCGGTATAATCCACGCACATCCGCCACTCCTTATTCTTTTTCCGCACCAGGACTGGGTTGGCCAACCAATCGGGGTGGAAGACTTTTTTAATAAAACCGGCTGCCAGCAGTCGGCTGATTTCTTTCCTAATCGCATCCTTTCGGTCCTACGAGAATCGTCTAAGCCGTTGCCTTATCGGCCTGGCATTTTCGCGAACGTGAAGTTTGTGCTCAGCCTTTTCCCTTGGAACACCTAGCATATCAGAAGGTTTCCATGCAAATATGTCTTTATTATTTCTAAGAAAAAGGATGAGCGCGCTTTCCTATTTGTCACCTAGGTTGACCCCGATATTGGTGGTCTTGGATACATCACTATCATCTAGGTTAATCTTCTTGGACTCCATGGCATCCGCCTGTACCATGGCCTTTAGCGCCTTCTTGGGAGTAGGGTCAAGCATGGCCTCCTCAGTTGTTGCGATCGCTGCCTTCAACTCGGCCAACTCTAATGCCGCCACCATCTTCTCCGTCAACTCACAACTGCCGTTGTCACAGTCGTATGATGTTCGCACATCCAAGTGAAGTGCAATGACTCCATTTGGTCCTGGTAGCTTCATCATCATATACGGATAATGAGGTACGACAATGAATTTGGCGATGGCTGGCCGCCCTATGATGGCATGGTAGGTGGAATCGAGATCGGCGACCTCGAAGGTAATGCACTCCGTCCTGTAGTTCTCCCGAGTGCCAAAAGTTACAGGCAGAGTGATTTGCCCCCAGAGGGACTGTTTGCATGCCCGGGATCACACCATGAAACGACGATCGACTTGGCTTCAGGTCGGTCAAGGGTATGCCGAGCTCCTTGAAGGTTTTCACAAAGAGGATGTCCAAACTGCTACCGCCGTCTACTAGTACCCGATTTAGCCGAACACGGTTAACAGTCGACGTTAGTACTAAGGGATATTTCCTGGGCCTGGGGATGTGATTCGGATGGTCGGACCGATCAAAAGTAATTGGGACCTCTGACCATCGTAGATATTGAGGTACCACTAGAGAGACCGAGTGGACCTCTCTGTAGAGGATCTTCTGCTGGCGCTTCGAGTCTGTCGTGGACCTGCCACCGATGTAGTTGACCTCACATTCGGGGTCTTGGAAGTCCTCCTTATCCTCGTCTTGGTTATCCTTATTCGAGTCCTTCTTGCCGCCCTTGGGGACCCAGGGGCGTTCCTTGCAGACCTTCAAGACATGATGGGCGAAATTCTTCAACTTAAAGCATTCTCTGGCTTTGTGAGCTCCATCGTGGAGCAGGCAAGGGCCATCAAGCATTTTGTCAAAGTCGTCCTGAGTGACTGGTTTCCTCCTGGTGGGACGCTCGGTGTTGGCCACTGTTCGGTCTTGCTTGCGCTTCCTATCATCGTCTTTGCTGTAATTGAATGGGCCCGACTGGTTCCTTGGGTTCGCTTCCTTGTACCAGCAAACTTGGAAGAGAGCCGAATTGCCCGCAGCGTATTTGTCGGCCATGGTGAACAGTTCCTTGGCTAACAATCCACCGACGACGTCTAACCTCCTAATCTTCTTTATCAGATCATCATCACGAAGGCCACCTTGGAAGGCGGCAACGACCTGAGCATCCGAGATATCAGGGATGGTATTTTTCACTCGACAAAAGCGTTGGATGTACTCTCGAAGTGGCTCCTGGTCCCGCTGCTTGATCCGGCCGAGCTCCTAGTGGTTCCCTGGCCTATCGAAGGTGGCTTGAAAGTTGGTGATGAACTGCCGACAGAGATCCGCCTAGGAACTGATGGAATTGTCAGGCAGGTTGGTGAGCCAGGTTCGTGCCATCGGGGCCAGGCAGACGTGCAAGTAGTTGGCCAGGACAAAACTGTAACCACCGAGTGCTCGTATGACTGCTGAATAGACGTGAAGCCAATCACGCGGATCCGTCTTGCCGTCATACTTCTCGATGCCTACTGGCTTAAAGCCAACTGGCCAGCTGACGGTTCAAAGATCCCGAGTGAAGGCTCAAATTCCAGCCTCCTCATCATACTCGTCGGTGACCGGGGTCCATTCTCGCTCGCAGCCAGGTCCCCGGCGGGATCTGTCCTCGCGGTGGCCCCCGTCCCGTCGATCATGGTAATGATCGTCTCAGGGTGGCTGCCGTCTGTTATCACGTTCATAGTCGACATAACCACGACGGCGTCGTTCATCTTCGTACTCTCGATGGGCTGCGTCGTCGCGCTTCTGGTATCTGCTGTCCAATCGGACCCGTGCATCACGTGGCGGTATGCCATTACATGGGTCGCCGCTCGGATGCTGATCATGGTACTCTGCAATGGGCCTGCGCCTTGGGGTGGCAGGTGGGGTTGCCAGCCGGTTGGAGCGCTGCTGGTCTCTTCTCTCCTGGCTGGGTACCGAACTGGCGGCCCTAGACGTCGCCTGACTCAGTGTTGATTGTGCCGCATGCATCTCCAGTACTGCCGCGGCCCTGATGTGTGCTTTTAACTGGTTGACCTGAGGTGTCAACTCCGGGGAGACTTGGAGCAAGGGCTCTATGGTGCACAACAGGGTCGCTGCAGCCATGATGTTGTGCTGTGGGGTTTTGAAGATGTCTTCACCATCAAGTTTTAAGGTGAGGTCACCCATATCTAGGTTTTGCACGACTCGTGGTCTCTGCTGAGCATCCAGTCTACGAAGCGGGGAGTGGCAGCATCGGGATCGTCGTCTTCAAGATCGGTTACATGTCCATCTGGTATGGCGCCGCGTGCGGCAGCCGCCATCGGCGTTTCTCCGTCAGTCCCTCCTTGGGCTGTAGGTGCCACCATGAATACTTCGTGGTAATCCGAGGAGCAACTTTCTGAATCGCTCGGCCCTTCAATCAAGTCCAGGACTGACTCGTTTTTGAGGCCAATTGTTGCAATGAATCTTGATTCATGAAAAAAAATTGGGATCTTCATCCGACTAATCCACGTGAGGAGTCGGGAGATCAACCGCAGTAAGGTCCGAGCCGGCCAAGGTTGCCGATTGGGGCGTTGCGGGCGACGTTGAGTAGGAGCCCGAGAGGGTTTCCGCTTGGAACGCTATCACCACGTTGTCGAGGCCAAGTGAGAACCGGTCGACCGGAACAATCCGTTCGGCCATCGAAGCTTTGCTGGTGCTTGAGTTTGAAGGCATGGTGGCCGCCGAACGGGCCATGCGATCTTGCTCGACGAGGTTCCCGTACTGATTGGCGACGAGGCTGACGGTACCAAAGCGGATCTTGTCTCCCGGGCGAAACTTGATGTCGACGAAAGCCATCGATTTCAGTGAAGCTGAACTCAATGCGGCCCCTTCCTGGCATGCCAACTGTCGAGAGATATTCTCGATAGTAGTTCTGGATATGCGTATGAGTATGAAAGATCGATGGACACAGGACACAAGGTTTATACAGGTTCGGGCCTCCCGAAGGATAATAACCCTGCGTCCTGTTTGGTGTTTCTGTATTGCTAGGGTTCGCACTGGAATTAGGGTTCCAATACGAGTTTCTGTCTTGCCGAAGGCCCCCTGCCCTCCTTATATATCCGAAGGGCAGGGGTTTACATGGTAATCTTTTAGTTGGTTACAACAGATCCTATCTATCCAATATATCTGCTAACCTAACTTGCTGCTTACTCAAACAAGTATTTAAGTAAATATCTTCTGGGCCGAATACACCATAGCCAATCCCCCGGCCTACTCGGGCAGTTAGCCGAGTGGTTAAGTATCCCGGATAAATATGTCCCACACACTTCTTGTTAATTGGCACGTTAACTTTGGTCAAACAACCCCATATGCGTAAGTAAGAGATTGATGGCTTTCTACCAATCCATTCCTTATTTGGAGTCTTCTCCTTGTTCTTTATGGGAACTCTATTTGGAACATGACATGATATCAATAAAGCCTCCCCCCACCATACCTTAGATAATTAAGCCGTGTCTAACATGGAATTAACCAAGTCAGTCAAGGTGCGATTCTTTCTTTCGGTAACCTCATTTGATTGGGGCGAATAGGGAGGCATCCTTTCATGTATCAAACTATGTTTCACACAGAATAAATCAAACTTATTTGAGAAATACTCGCAACCATGATCGGACCTAATTCTTTTGATCTTTTTCTCTAGTTGAGTTTCAACTTCAGCCTTTTAAATTTTAAAGTAGTTTAGAGCCTCATCTTTCGTTTGTAACAAATAAACATAGCAATATCTAGTCGCATCATCAATCAAAGTCATGAAATATATTTTTCCACCCTCATTCAATATACCATTTATTTTACAAAGATCTGAATGTATAAGTTCTAGTGGTGCCAAGTGTCTCTCCTCTACAGCCTTGTGAGGCTTTCGAGGTTGTTTAGATTGCACACAACTTGAGAACTTAGAATCTTTGACAATGGAAAAATTCGGAATTAAATTCAAGCTAGACAGTCGAGACATAGAACCAAAATTTAGATGACATAAACGTGAATACCAAACACTAGCATCACTCTCATTAACACCATCACAAATATAGTTCACAGACTCATTGCAATAATCTGAAAGGGAAAAGTGGAATAAGCCTCCGCACTCATAACTTTTACCAATAAATTGTCCACTCTTAGACACGAAAACTTTATTCGACTCTAGCACTACCTTAAAACCATCCCTACACAAAAGGGAGCCACTAACGAGATTCTTCTTGATAGAAGAGACATATTGTACGTTTTTCAATTGGATAATCTTCCCCGAAGTGAACTTCAGCTCGACCGTGCCAACACCATGAACAGAAGCATGTGACCCATTCCCCATTAGAACGGAGGAATCCCGGGTGACCTGGTAAGAAGTAAACAAAGAGGCATCAGCATAAACATGAACATTAGCACCAGTATCAAGCCACCAACAAGTAGATTGAAATACGGAAAAAATATATGGTAAATTATCATACCCACTATTTTCTCCAGCACTGGTCACCATGTTCACAGACTTCTGCTGTGGAGGTTTCCTTTGCGTTTTGGACACTTCTTTGTCCAATGCTCATTAGAACCGCAAACAAAGCATGCTCCCTTCTCCTTGATCTTCTTCTTAAAGGTAGTGGTCTGCTATGAGACTGTTGTGGTTGATGCACCATATTGGCAATAGTGTTTCCCTCGCTGACTTTAGAACATCCATCCTTCTCACGAGCTTTCTCCTCAACATCAAGAGACGCGATCAAATCTGAGACAGATATGTTCGTCCTCTTGTGTTTAAGAGTAGTGGCGAAATCCCTCCAAGTTGGAGGCAATTTGGCAATAATGCCCCTAGTCACAAGCTTCTCAGGTACGATGATCTTAAGCAATTCGAGTTTCTTCACTATGCACTGTATCTCATGAGCCTGCGTGATGACAGATTTGCCATCTACCATCTTAAAATCATGATACTGATTAATGACATACAGTTCAGTGCCAGCATCTGAACCACCATAGTCAGCGATGAGAACGTCCCACATATCCTTTGCGACTATATGATGGATGTAGATGTCCTGAAGACGATCTACCAAAACTCCAATAACAGTGCCCAAGAATATTGTGTTGGCTTTATTGTAGGCCTTTTCCTGATCTGTAGTGAGATCGCCTTTAGATTTGCCAGTGGACACTGAGAACACATTCATGGCAGTAAGCCACAGAGTGACTTTCACTTACCATCTTTTAAAGTACACGCCAGTGAATTTCTCTGGCTTCAGTGTATCGACAAATCCAGCCATAAAACTAAAGTGCCTACAATAAGGTTTTTAGATTGTTGGATAAATTAGAACTTTTAGTTTTATATTAATCCAGAAATAAATCATAAGCATGATTAATAGATTGTATAATGAACTAGACAAGTCTACATAAAATCTAGACAGGTCTATTAGGCTAGACAAAAATATAGCATCTACCATACTAACAACATCTATCATAGACAAATAGACTACGAAAGCTAGTATGAAAGACATGGTGTAAGATGAGAGTACGTACGTTTCCTTCTGGACTGGGTAGAGGAGGTGACGACGACGTGCAGCACCATCACGTTGTTGACGACGGCGGGCGAGACCAACTCGACGACGAGGAAGACGAGCCATGGCGACGAGCTTGATGAATACGAGAAAGCGATCGAGCAGTCGTGCAGAGCGCTTTTCAAAAACCTTATTTGCCCTCTCTCGATGCAGGATCGCAGAGGACGACGGTTCCGAAGACCTGCTCTCCCGTTCGCCGGTGCACGCCGACAATTGGGATGGAGAAGACTTGGCGGCGTAACAGTAGCGAGAGGCAAAACCCTAGGCGATTGCGTGATATGATTTACAGCGGTACCCGTACGTATTTATAGGGGGGAACCGCTAGGGTTGGGTGTCCCGCAACCGAGTCGGTTACCATATTAATACGTCAGTTTCCATAATTAAATATATAGAATACGCAATAAAAAGTAAGTGCAAAAGAAAACCGCGCCCCCGCAAGGCAAGGGACCGAATTTCGGCGGACCATTCACGCAGGTGATGCGCGCCCATCGCCCATCGCCCCCGCCCGGCCCGGCCCGACCCGGCGAGGCGAGCGAGCGCGCGCGTGTGTTCTTCCTTCCTCCCATCCATACACTTGCAAGAGATGCTAGAGCAACCAACCTTATAAGTTAGACTCCCACCACCTCCACTAACAATGTAGGACTAAACCTTTGCACTTCCACCACTCATGAATGGGCCTTTGAGATTTTCAGGAATTATTGCTATTATTAATGGACCAAACCCATATAATTCCAACACATATGACTTACTATGGTACCTAGTTTTCAAGTGACCCCATAACTCTTTAAGGCGCCTTCTAATAATGAAACCATTCACCATTACTAGCGAGAGGCTTGCCCTCAAATAATTGAGGCCATGTGCCCATATTATGGTCACCAGGTCCCATAATATCCTCCCACCACTCATGAATGGGCCTTTGAGATTTTCAGAAATTATTGCTATTATTAATGGGTCAAACCCATATAATTCCAACACATATGACTTAGTATGGTACCTAGTTTTCAAGTGATCCGATAACTCTTTAAGGCGTCTTCTAATATTTTTTAAGCTTCAGTCGACTGAAATCTTTTATACAGTATTATCTATATCTATTATATATATATATATTTGATCAATAAAAGAAGTCATCACGTTTGCTCCCATGACCTAAAAATTACCACATTAATTAGAGAAAAAAAGAGAAATTCACCACCAATGTCATTATAAAATAATTAGACTAAAATACCTTTTCACATATTTTAAAATTACCCACTACTAGCCAATATTATATCACAATAAAAATAGGGCCGTGCTACTCGTACGAAGGGTTCCTGTATGAAGCGAGTACGAAGCGGTCTACATCGCTGTTAGGCCCAGTCTTCCTTATCCGACCAAACTTCCTAGAGCGGCTGAGCCGTTGCTTCCCCTTCTTCCTTGTTTTCTCATCTGCAAAATTCCAAGAGTCTCCGGGAACTTTCCCATGGCTAATCGCATCTTTGATTACTACCCATGCAATTCCTCCCCAACTTTTCTTACCATCCTCCTCTGCTGCCGTCACTGAAGCCCATCCCATAGAGAGCTTGAGTCTGTCATCGTTGAGGTCGACAGTGCCAGTCACGGAGGACATTTGTTGGACGATTTTACTCTCGATCTGAATGCCGGCAAGATCTAGTGTGGGTTAAGGACCTGTACTTCGCCTATGTTGAGTTAGACTCTAACTGGATGAATAATGGAAGGATTATATTGTTTGGGTGGTGCTCTGATTTCTTCAGTTGGAAGTGAAGAGAAAAGCAACTGCGGACATAGCAAGGCCTCTCCCATCTGGATGGACCTCTCTACCACTACGAGTTTGTGCTATACGTGAGGTATTAAGGCAATGTCGTAACCTAATTTTCTTTTTCAGTTTGTGATATGAATATGCAATGAACCATGGTGATATGAACATGAGATATACTAAAAGCTACAAAGTAAATACTTTAGTAACAATATTTGACTTACACACCTGATAAGTTTACTAGTAATCCTTGGTCAAAAAAAAGTTTACTGCTAATCAACTAAATGGTACCAATCTGAACCAATATCAAAAGATTAATCCTCTATTGCTTTACGCCATTCTTGTAAGCTTGTGCCATTGAGTATCCTACAATAAACAGTACAATAAATCATGAGAAGCTATATATCTTAAGAAATATTTTACAGTTATAGAGGAAATAATATCTTACATTGTAAACAACCATATCAAATTTTAGTGTTGGAGGAAAAGAGTTGTGTCACATCTCCATCACCCTGTAAAAAATCTGAATAAGTAATAGTCGTCAAAGATCTTGTTGCACAAATGAAGTAGTAGTTAAAAAGCAAACCTGCAGTAAATTGACATATGAGCTGATTTCAAATGGCAATACTGGTTCATTTGCAGTAGGTACTTGTTGTGAGCTTTGCAAATTTGTGCAGTCACCATTGTATGGCATGTTAATTAGCTCATGCTCAGCAGAAGTGACCTGCTATAAATCATAACTATTTCACTTGACAGAAAGTTCATCGAGAAACAAGCATTTTTATATAAGTTCTATTCCTTTTACCTGTGTGTTTTGAGATATTTTTTTGGCCTTCTTTCCTCTCCCGTTCTGTGAATCAATTGATTTGGTTGATGATCCTTGTTTCTTTCCCCTCATATTTCGTACTTTATTATCTATTTTTGATTCTTTTCTATCTGAAGGGGGGCGTCCAACTCTTTGAGCTGGTATAGGATTAAGTATAGCTTTACCATTGTTATGTGTCCCCTCATCTGAACAATTAGGAGGAGTAGATTCTTGAGCTTGATGAATATTTTGGCGTGCAACAATTGTATTTATCTTCAAGTCTTTAATGCCACCAATTACAAACTCGAACAATGCATCAGACTCTGCCCCGTCCTCTGCAACTTCTGAGAATGATTTGCATAACTCATCATAACGTCTTGCAACTGGTGTGTCAATACAATCATCATATGAAGATTTGATAAAAGTGTGCTTTCGCTTGATGTCTTTTCTCCACCGCTGCAATATATATTTGGAGGGCACTTCTTTGATCTTCATTATAGGTAGTATAGAAAGAATGTGGCTACAAAGAATTCCCCGAAACTCAAATAAGCAGCGTATGCACTTCATATCAGACTCCTTTTTATTAAAACACACTATAAAATCCAAACTAACATCTTTCTCTCCTTTTTTAACATCCTGGGTGACCTTGAATGTGAAAACATAGTTTTCTTCCTTGAGAAGAATTGGATAACAATAAAGTTTACCTCTTAGTTGGTCTTGAAATTCTTTAAACTTTGCATTTGTATATGCTGACTGAAACTGCTTCTCAATTTCATAATAAGATATGCATGCTATCATCTCATGGAAGGATTTAGCATCAGCCTTGTTTTCTTTCTCAACTTTGTCTCTCAAGGCATTGTCATATTGTTCTGCAAACAACATTAATGTTGTTTTGGAGTTAACATATCCATCAAAGAAAGCGTTCACACTCTCACTTCTCTGTGTGGTTGACATTCCTGCCAAAAATGTGTCCTTTACAAAAACTGGCACCCACTTATATCGGTTAATATATAGTGCACTGAGCCATTCATTCTTCAGGAGCCCATATGTATTGTTCATAGCTGTCCAATCTCTTTCAAAGTCACTCTTTGTCAATGAATCATACACTATATTTGACAGAGTGCTTTTAATATCCTCATAGTCCGAGTATCCAAACAATTTCTTTGGTATCTTCTCCATGATATGCCATAAACACCATCTGTGTTGAGTGTCAGGAAATATTTTCTCAATAGCATTCTGCATTGCCCTACACTGATCAGTAATAATGGCCCTTGGTGGTTTATTTGACATGCAAGCTAACCATGATTCAAACAACCACTTAAAAGTCTTTGTCTCTTCATTTGACAGAAGAGCACATCCCAGAAGAATTGATTCCCCGTGATGATTTACACCAACAAAAGGAGCAAAAGGCATGTCATACTTATTTGTCAAGTATGTAGTGTCAAATGTCACAACATCTGAAAAAGATTCATATGCAGCTCTACTTCTTGCATCAGCCCAGAAAACATTTCGTAGCCGAGACTCCTCATCCAAGTCCATTACATGAAAGAAGTTAGAATTCTTGGACTGCATGCGAATAAAGTATTGATAAATTGCATCTGCATCCCCAGCACCAAGCCTCAACCTTCTTTCCTCCTGCAAATAGTTCCTACACTCCTTCTCTCCAAATTAAAGGTTTTCATAACCCCCAGCTTGCACAACTAGTGAATTGAAGTTCTTATTCATAGAATTCCTACCCTGTCATTTAACTGTAGTCTTCTCTTTGCAGATAAATCAAGGTGCTTATGACATCTCAAGAACCTTGCTTTGCCTAGACTCAAATCGTGATTGTGCTCAAGTGTAAGTGAAGACAAGCGGTACTTCTTGTCAGGACCATGAAGAGTAAAATTTAATTTAACTGGACAGTCAATTCTTACAGATGGATTGGGCTTGAATGCATTTTTTGAAGAGCATAAAGCCTTGCCTTGTCTGCTGCAAGCGAGGGTAATGTACTGCACCACTTCTTTATCTTCACCAGTCCTGGAACTCCTTTTGGTGATAGCGAATCCTTTTGTTCGAGCATATCTCTTACAGAAGTGAAAAGCATCATCTATGTTATCAAAAATCATTCCTTTTATAGGTTCATTAATCTGTAACTCTTCCCCTACAACCTCATCAATTGAATGGTCTTCATGTTCAGCCGTAACGAAATAATCATCCAATGTTGTGTATTGACTGATATTATCTTGTTGTTCATCACTATCCATTTCCTATTAAAATTAAGAAGTTCAGATAACCTACAAACAGTATAAGTGCCATCGATCTATCATAAACATTCAAATTGTTGTCTAATATAAAACTATTTTGTTAGGAAAATTGAGGATCTTAGTTGGCTAGGCTGATCGAGTGAGATCTCACATTTTCTGCTGGATGATTATAATGTAGTGCAACTGCTGCTTCATCAAAAATTAAAGCAACATTCTAGATGTAAACTTAGAAAATTAAAATTTAACAAATAAATACCTCCTTGTCTTCCAGCAGTAGACCTCAAACAAATTGACACCCGTCAATGGAAGCCAATATCTATTTTTTTAGATCAGATCGTGAAAAGAGTTAACAGGCAACCACAAATGGGTTTTGGAGGGAACCGCAGATGGGTTTGGCGGGAGTAAATAACTGATGGGTTTAGTGTTGGGCCTAATTAACTGGATCAGGGGGAGCTGGGGAGGGAACAGGTCCAGATCATCCCGATGGGTGCCTTCGTACTCCCTTCGTATGGTTATTCTTCGTACGTGTAGACTTTTCCATAAAAATATGCTTCCAATTGAATGTATTTTACATCATGCAACACAAGTAAATCTTATATATGTCATGACATTAGCAGTGTCAGATGTACAGAAGATATAACAAAACACAATCCTATGATGCTGAAACGAGAGGGACACATGGCTGTCGAGCATAGATAGAATAAACGTGATTTTCATTGCCACTAGTCAGCAAGAAAAGAGCTTGGTTGCCTGGCGAACTTTTTAATGACCCTACAAACTCTCCCATTGAATAGGTGACCAGCTCCTGAATTTTTATGCGAACCTTTGAACTCAGGTTCGATGTCGACCCTTCCCCATTTATGTGCTAGCAACTGGATGGGGACGATAAACATGAATTCTCCTCATGCAATTGGTTTCTATTCATTTGTATATGTGATTAAAAATCGTATCACATGACCATGTCATCTGCTTCACTAAGAACGTAGCTGCCCATAATCGACAAAACCATGAGAAGCCATGGCTTCTGAACTACTCCATTGTCCTTGACGTGTTCCCTCCACCGATGAGACGGTGAGTTTGCGTGAGCTGTCCAAACAAAGCTGTTTGAAGTCGACTGGTCTTCGGCCATGAAAGCTATAGCTACAAACGAATGCCTTCAAGGAGAAGGAATTGGGAGGGGGCGGTAGAGGAGGCATCATCAAGCGAGCTATGTCGCTGCTCTAGGGATCGATTGGCCCCTAGGGTCGAGGTGCTCATGAACTTGTCAAGTCTGCTTTAATATCGGTTTGAGCCGAATCGATTCGAACACATATTTTAGGTTGGGTTTGTGAGGTTCGATGACACGCTCCATTTTTAGATAGATCAGTTACCGAGTGCACCATGAGAAACATTGCAATGTGGCATGATGTAATTTTCATGGCGGCTTGAGGACATAAGCCGATATCTCGAGTGAAGGTCGCGATGATACCAGTGTGGCTACGGTTTGAGGAGTAGCAGAAGAGAGGGCTAAGAGATCCAAGATGGGAGGTAGTCGGGATAGGAGCAGCTTGGAGGCTACTTTAATACAGTAGCCAACATGCATAATGTAATGATTCATTACACTACTAGAATCCTGAATATTCTTGACGGTGCAGTAATTTTGTGAGAGGTAAAAGGGAACCACCAAGAAAAACAAAATTGTTTTGATGGTGTCCTCTCACCGCCAGGACAACACTATTTTCCTGGGTGTGAATTGCAAAATGCAAACTGTCACGAAAATGCATATTTTCTTATGTGGCCGTGAAAACCGTCAACAAAATTAGATATTTTCTTGGGTGTTCCGTCTCAGTGTCATGAAACGCTTTTGCTGGTACCCTCATTGGTGCGCAAGTCCACCAGAAAAAAGAACTGCACGTGCACTTGAAGGTGAAAACCTAGTAGCCAGTGCCTCTCGCTCTCATCTTGTCACCCAAATCCAGCAGCAGCCTGCCCCCAATCTTTTTTCCTTCCTCTCCCACCTGCAGCTCTCCCAAATTCTCCTGCTCCCTCATTGCCGTGCGTCCTCAAATGCAGCAGCAGCCCGTCCCCAATCTTTCTTCCCTCCTCTCCCACTTGTAGCTCGTCCCAAATCTCCATTACTGACCTACAGCTCGTCCCAAATCTCCATTTACTTGGCAGTGTAAAATTGTCAAGGAAACAAGAATTAACTTGGCGGTTTCAGCCCATCAAGAAAATATATATTCTGTGGCGGTGCGCAACAGTCAAAAAATCATTATTATTTTGGCCGTTTGCACCAATAAGAAAACTTATTTTATAGGTAACGATACTTAAATATCCCTGGCGGCAACTGCAAGAAATGTCGTAAGTAAATATTTTCTTGACGGACGCCCACCAAAAAAATAGATTTTTCTTGGTGCTCTATTCTTAACGGATTTTGCTTGACGGTTGGCCGCCAAGAACAATTTCTTGACAGTTTACATATTTACCATGACGGTTTGCAACCGCCAAGACAAAATTCAGATTCTAGTAATGCTAGTTTATAGAGCAACAATCAAAGTTGTCTTGCAGTTGCAAACTTAGTATCATTTTATAGAGGATACCATGATAATAAATTAATTACATATTATACTTAGATCCAATTATTGATGCTAGCCGCGCAAATGCGCGGGTCAACCTACTAGTTATAATTGTAAACTATTAAATCTAAATCTGATGGCTCAAAGAGATGATTGAAAATTACTCAAACTTTTAATCAACTAAAAATTAGCAAGTGTTTTACAAATTGCATTCCCAATGTAGGAGAGCTAGTTGTGTGTCAATGTCCACCTTGGACAACTTTATATTTATATACTAATCCTGCAAAAAAAAAAATCTTTCACTGTGCCGCTTGGGCCTCGGCGCTCTTCTATGCTAATAAGCGGCCGACATCCGGCCTTCTTGCTCGTTGCTCAATGTGGTGCCGCCATTTTCCTTAGTTGGTTTCGGCTCTCTGGTGGATTACCTTGCCAGTCTTGTAAACTATTAAATCTAAATCTGTGGTCTGCGTTCCCTGGCTTGCGTTTGTCTTCCTTTCGGTCTGGCCGACTGCAGCTTGCTCAGCCCATTACAACAAGAATAGAACAGCCCATGATCAAAACACAAGAATTATAACATCACAGGTGAACGGAGCACGCCTTTACTAACATAGTGTACTTTACAGCTTGCAATGTAAACATCACTACACAATCACGAATTAAGATCCCAACGTTTGATAAGGTCTAATTTAGGTTCCAATCATGAACTGTTTGTATTAGAAGATCCAATCCATCAGACAAGTTTTTTAATGTATGGCTACCAGTTGAAGAAACGAAAGACAATGACGGAGCGGTCTTTCGAAAAAAACAAGACAATGACGTCCGCGATCGTTCGGGAAAAAAAAAAATAACGGTGCCATGACTTTGATAACTACCGGTTACCTCTAGACTCCTGTTACGGTAGTAGCTTTATAAATGTTGAATACCGACTTGGGAATTGCTAGGGTGTGTTCTTATATTCAAAGTACTTATAGTGCTTATTTTTTGAAAACTGTTTATAGTGCTTATTGTAACATAAACAGTCAACCCATTTGGTAAAACTACTTATGTTTATCTATTAAAACTGCTTATGCTGACCCATAAAGCACTATAAGCTACATTTTGCTGCTTTATTCAAAGTGTTTATGGTTAGTACAAAATAGTAAAGTGCTTATATAGGTGCTTATACCTTATATCATTTTGATATTTTGTTGTTTGACAATTCAAACTGCTTATTGATCATAACCATTTTCAAAAAGCAGTGCTGATTGTGGAGACCAATATGGAGCCACCATAGAACTTCACCAATGCACATTAACGGAAATACCAAGTATGTCGTGCGTCATATTTTTTGCGGTGTACTTTTCGTCGAGCACACAATGAACACGCCCTTTGTTGTGTACCTCCGGTCCGCCACACGGAAATGAGGCACATGACAAATGATATCTTTACCGTGCGCCCGAAACTAAACACACGACAACCATAATATAAGGGTGACCATTAGGGTTTGGATTTGAACGGAGCGCTGACTGTTAGTATTTGCCGGTTGGACTTTGCCATATTTTCTGGGTGAGATAAAGCGTTCCACATTGGTGACACTACCATGGAAATTAGAAAACAACGTTAGAAATGGGCATTTACCCTCGCTCGGGTCTCACCGGTCACTAAATTTGCTCACTGATACTATGACGCCGTTGTTTATAGTCTTTCCCCTGGCCACTAAAATCTCAGGATCCGCCTGAAGTCTCTTATAATCGCAAACCTAGTATTTGCCAAACAGCATAAACAACATATATATTCTCATCGAGTTCCTCTATGTGGCTCATTTGCATGTCGCGACAAGGATCCTCCTTGGCGGCAGTGACGGCCGCCGGGCGTGGAGCGTGGCGAGGTTGTCTAGGATGAGGATGTCGCCCCTCCGCCACCGGAACTGGATGCTCTCCTCCTCGATGATCTCCTCGCACCGCTGCACGAAGCTCTCCGGGATCTCTCCGCCGTCCACGGTTGTGGCCGAGCTCAGCTCCCCGCCGTGCATCCCCACCACCGTGTTGAACCACATCCTCCGGCCCCTGCGGCTGGGGAACACGCGAGTGAGACCGCGCGGGACTAGGATCGTCTTGACGCTGCCATCTGGGAGCCACTCCAGGTCCATCCCTAGCGCACGTGCTCTGCAAGCAAGTCGCAAGACTGTTAAGTGCAACCCACCAATTTAGTACTACTATGCATCCGTTCAGCAATTGTTGACGTTCCGACCAGACGAAGGAATGAACTTAAAAAACAACTGCCGTTCAGGAGTAGTTGGCATATGCCATAATAAGATTAATCACTACACGAATCACTACACGAATCAGTGATTGCCTACGTGCATCACTTAATTATTACGATTCTAACTGCTGGAGTAAGAAATAGGGGAGCGCGCGAGAGATCTAACTGATGTTGTGACACATGTTCGATTACCTCTTCTCTGCCTCGGCCTTGTCCTTGGTGCCGAAGGCGTCTTCCCACCCTCTCCCCCTCATGGACTTGGTGTCGTTCTTGCTGAGCACTGTGAGCGTGTACCGGAGCCCTTTGGCGTCCAGCTCCTCCACCATCTCCGGGAATTCCTCCATCACCCGCTCTGCCACACGGAAGCTCGGCACGAACGGCGTCTCCCCACCTTCCGGCGGTGGAACCTCGCAGAAAAGTATCACCTTCCCAGGAAACTCCTTCATCTGTACGTGATGAATCCATCACCAAATTAAAATCACGCATGCATGCAAGAGGCAAGAGCTCCCACAGTCACAAAAAAAAAATTAAGCGGGGAGGCAATGAGTTCTGCACGCACCAGCACCATCTCGTGGTGGAAGTAGACGAACTGCTCGAGAGGCCCCTCGTTCGCGGTCCAGACACGGCCGTGGACGTGCGTCCTCGGTGCCGGGCCGACATACCGGATGTCGGGCCATCCAAGCGCCTCCACGACGGCGTTGAACTCCTCGGCATCGCGGATGTCGAAGCCACGCAGCAGCACGGCGCTGTTGGCGATGACCTTGCCCTCCAGCCACTCCCGGTTGGCCTTCACCGCAGCGATGAGGGCCTCGTGGCAAGTGCGATCTTCCTCTTCCTTGGAGGGGATAAGCACCAGTGGCATCTGCTCGCCTTCTATGGTCTTCTGGCCCTCACACTCACCGATGCGGAAGAAACCATTGTGATGTGGAGTAGTGTCATCCATGCCGGCCACCATGGCGTTGTTGATGGCGACCTTGGCTCGAAGCCACTCCTGATTGGCCTTCAAGGCAGCCATGAGAGGGTCGTTGCTGCAACCACCATCATCCCCTTCACTTTCTTTCAGAGGTGGTGTACCATCTATGTTCTTCTGGTCTTGGCATTCAGCGACGGTGGAAATATCATCCTCCGAATTGCCTTCCATGGCGACCCCTTGGTGCTATTTCCGTTTGGTGTTGGCAACTCTAGCTTCCCTGCGGCAAAGAAAAAAAAAATCTCTCTTGAAACACAATGGTAACACACAGTGGTGCTGGTATTTATGGACTACGATAGTATGGTAGTACAGAAATGCTCTGAAACGACCCCTATCAAAGAAAAATTAACAGACGGAGGAGACTACAAGGCTTATTTATTATAGTATAGACCACGCTTTGTTTGACTTCTGTCCTGCTTAAGTAAAACAATGCTATTAGACTGCGCTGAACCTTCTGCCTTGAAAATGGATAGCTACAGATAATTAAGTATATTAAGATGAGATCAATGGATATAGTCCAAAACAAAGGCTCCAGAGAAAGCTGGTGAATGCTTCCTGAAGATTCCATCGTGTCTTTGCTTAGTTGGAGACTAGTTACGTGTACCTGTTGTTTAGTGGACACAAATCGTAATGGCACGTCAATCATGCATAAATTAGAAACTTGTCCAAATGCCTGTGAGAGTGGCATTAAGATTGTAATCCACGTAGCAGGTGATGACCAGAGGTGGCTGGGCGGCTTGACCACACCTGAGTCGCCTACGGATTGCTGCAATATTATTCTTTTGCGCATAAAGGTTATTGTCACAACTGTAAAGTATAAAAAATAGAAGAATTTATGATGATCAAACACTTGTAGCGCTGTTGTTGTGTTTCCGCATCACTTACTTGTAGGTTAGCCAAACAGAAAACACATGAATACAAGTCTCCCTAAAATTCAGGTTATGGAAAACTTGCCTCCTAGATGCTCGTACAAAGACAAAGACACTACATATCATACTGGAATGAGAAAGTGACACATTATTGATTTACGACCTTCATACTTTTTTTATGTGAGCTCTTCAAATCTAGATCTAAAAAAAGGATTTTATATACTTCTGAACCCTAGATCTACATCCAAAACGTCAATGAACCGAAGAATACTTATGAATCCATGAGTAGAGTGGGAAATTGTTTAAAACTGAGATGGGTTTTCAGATCCAGGTCAAACATCATGACTTAATTGGCTAATAATCTTGAACCAAGAAAATCTCCAACAGAATAAGCAAAACCATAGAGAAGCTAGCTTTAGATGCTGTCATACCGGGTGATTCGGAGGACAATCTGGTCCAGTTGGTGCACCACTATAAGGCATATCAAAATTCTAGGACTATGGTAGATGAATAGAGGGAATGGATGGATATAAGAGTCTATTTATATATTGCAAGTATCACCTCCTCATTTATTATACTAAATTTAATATGCCATATTAGCATATTTATTATCTGCAACTAAGATTTGTCTTTCCTAATGAAGTTATCTTGGAGTATCTCTAATAAAAATGGTCAATTTAACGAGTTATAAAGTTGTATGTGTCAACTGTAGTTATCACTAGATACAAATTTGTGCAAATATCATAATCTTAACGCACACACATGAAGGCTAATATGGTGCTAATATGTTAGTGATTTTAAATTAGTGTACAACGCAATAATCCTTTTTCATCAAACAGCCATTTCCCATTCCCACCGTGAACCTATTCCCATCATTGTACCTATACTCCACCTCTATGGCGTGCAATAGTGACTTAGTGAACTATTGGTTCAGCTACCCATTGTAGAACCTTTTCCTCTCCACACCTACGACGGGTGTTATATGTTTGTTGTCATTATCCAGATCAAGCCTCCATGGCAGCCCAATGGTATGTAAGTTGTCACTTCCAAGCAAGCCAATTGTTTGCTCTGCGCTACTATGATGCCATTGAACAACAAGCAGAGGTCTACTGTGATGGCTCAAGCATTAGTTCTTTCATTCATATTACTCCATTGCCCATCATGGGTACCCTAAAAGCAACATGGATGACATTTTGAATTTATGGTCTTTGTCTACCATTACATGACAGCAAGAGACCGACAAACACAATGTTTTGAATCCCTCTTTGTTTCCTCAAATGGAGGCATAAATCATGTATGCGGTGGGGTCATGCAGGTGTTTATAAGGCATTTCTGTCTATTGCAGCAATTCAACAAGCGCTAGCAACTCCCTCCCTCTCTCCCTCATATCCAGACTCTCCTCTAGCTAAAGTAAAAGTTTAGTCATATGAAAGCCTTGTAGTTTTCTAGCTAGGTCACACTTGTTAGGCGAACATTGGTAATACATTACAACTCTAGCATGAAATCTAGTTTTTGACCCCACTCTCATATGAACAATAAATAACTATTATTTGTTTTCATATTCAAAGACAACATTATGTTATGATACATGGAGAGGTTACAATTACACATTTATTGATGGTTATTTGTGACGTGACACTATTAGATATAAGTGGGCACACATATAAATAAAATCTAATAAGAGCATATTAGTGGGCACACATATATATAGTCAGGCAAGCTCACAGTACCGCACTACAAAAAACTATATCTATTGTGGGGAAAAAAAAGAAAATAAAATTTGGAAGACGTGAGAGAGTTTAATTTTCATCAAGTGCTAGCCATATGTTTCCCTATATCCTAGGACACTGGTGTCATTAACAGCATCTCCAAAAGGCACCCAAAAACTTCCCCTAAACTAAAATATTGGGGTTTATGCTAAAAACACGCCTCCAACAGGATCCCAAAATCTCCTCCAATTTTTTTTGTTGTCCCTACATTTTCCTCATTTGTAGCTACAAACAAGGGGAGAATTGAGGACCCCAATCTTTCTCTTTTTGGTATAATTAATGCAATTGTGATCCTAAATGTTGATGTGGCCCAATCAAATGTGTTTTTTATCCATTTTTAAGGGAGACTATTGAAGGAGAGAGAAAACTTTTGCCTCATAGTGATTTAATTACTCCCAAAAACATGTTTTTCAGAACAAAATAATAATAATGATCTTTTGGAGATGCTCTAAGTATTTTAAAACATGAAAAATTCCCCATTGTAAAGAATTGTCCATGATGACAACTACCACCACCCAACTACCACCACCACCTCCTCTTGTCTTACCAGTGTGCACGTGTCTTCTTACTTTCAGCCTCTAGCTTACTCTCCTCTCCTCCTTCACTAGCTGACCTACCTAGCTATATCTGGCCCACCTAGCCCAAGATCTAAGTTGGACCTCATAAAAATTGAGATAACTTGAGTGTGATTAACTCAAAAGAGTTTGTGTGTGGTTGATTGAGTATACTTAACTCAGAATAGTTATAGTTTTCTGAAGTTCAATAAAAAAAATCTTAGTTTTGTGTTATTCAAAATACTGTAAGACAATCTACTAAATATAGTATAACGCCAAGTCCAGGAATTCATTGTTCATGGATTTAAGGACTTCCACGTGCATCAGGGTGTTGGCCACTCATGGCACACAACAAACTGCATAGATTCATCTTCCCATCCACATGATCCCACCATCCCCACACCACACCATTTTTCATAAGCCTTATCCGAAGAAACTTTTGACACTTTCTAAGGTCTATCAAATAGAATGCCCTAGGCAATGGTGCCAGGATCATTTTGTGGTATTGGTTAATGATATATAATCTGCAAGTTACAGATGATAATTTGTTGTAGCATTTCATCTAGGAGTATTATAGGGTATCATATTTATTTTTCAAAGGATGGTTGACATACAAGTGAGTTGCTATTGTTCATGATTAATTAAGATTTGAGTAACAAGTCAAAGATCAAACAGGGTCAAAATGATAGATAATGTTATATTTAACTCAACTGATCCATCTCACAGGTATAAATTGTACTAAGATAAGTAGAGAGAGAATAGAAAGCTATGCACATATTCACATGGCTATCTAAACTATATTCTATACATGCCTAATGCTAAGTTTATGCACACGACACTAAGGGAGCATGGGTTACCCCTACATCCACAGGTGACTTTCGTCTGAGGGCCCTATCTCTACAACCATACATGGATCAACCCCACATCCAACACTACCAGACAACCTAGGCACATACTATGTTAAATATAACCCTAGCTACGCTCGTAATCACTAGAACACTTGTGAGAGACGTCGAACCCGCATAGTGGCATAAGCCTAGTCTAAACATGTAGCATACATGAAAGGAATATAAATCATAATAATAACATACAACTAAAGCATATGAACGACAAAGAACTACACATGAAGATGGCAATTCCATTGATAAGTTAAAGTCAAGTATACACAAGGAGAAACGGATACAATGCTATAGCTATTCTCTTGGGTTGGAGGCTATATATTGCTATAAGTGTGAGAGTTAGTGATGTTTGGATTAATGGTTGAATTGTTTTTTAGTGAGGGAACCCCTCCTTTGCTTATATAGTGGCCTTGAGGTGGTGGAAGAGGTGACCAATAACTTGCGCGCACGGGGGGGGGGGGGGGGGGGGGATGAGGGGACTGCCTTGTGCCAAGAGGCTTCCTGCCAAAACTTGGCGCCATAAGGTCCAAGTGCAAGGTAGGGTTGGACAAACTTAGTTGGTCCCCATAAGTGCTAGGCTTTGGTCCGTTGTCCCCCCCCCCCGGTGGGCCTTAAGTTTTATCTTTTTTTTTGTTTTGAAAGAACACTGGAGGGGCTCAACCCCTACAATACTTTTATTGATAAGAAGTAAAGAGAACAAGCGTTTATAATTATAGGCAAGAGAAAAGAAAGAAAAATGAAAACTGAAAAACTACTGAAACTGTTGGATCCATTGTTGAAATTGCTGCTTATGTCTCTCTTTCACTCGATGGATAACCATCTAGAGCTCTCTGAAGAAAGATTCTCTAACATTTGGCACTGTGGGATCTTTATTATCAAAGATCCATCCATTTCTGCCCTTCCAAATTGACCAACACATAGTGATTAGGATCTCCAAATAGAAAGGCACTAACATCCTTCTTTTGACCCATTTCACTAATCTAGTTGGTGGAATATTGGTGGGAATATTTAGGCCAATACTTTGCCAACATTGTTTGGCAAAATTGCATTTGAAGAACAAGTGCCTTATTGTTTCCTCCCTTTGAAGAATGCATAACTCACATGTGTATGAGTCTAAATGCATATTTCTTCTTCTGAGTGTTCCTCTCGTGTTGACCTTGTTTTGTAGTAGCAACCAGAAGAAAACCTTATGCTTGGGCTGGCTTGAACACTTCCATAACCATTTAAAGCATGGATGAACTGGGATGTGCCCAATTATGTGCCTGTATACTTTGGATACCAAATATTTATGAGTTTGCCCCATGTGTTTCCATACATCTGCTTCTTCAGTGACATGGACCATAGGGATCAATTGCTGTAATTGTTCAAAAGCCTGGGAACTTAGAGGTAGATAAAATATTTGACTTAGATCCTCCATCTCTACAGCTTGTTGTAGGGTCAAATTCTGGTTCTTTGCAAAGGAGTACAACTATGGGAATCTTCTACTTAGTAGGCATCCACTGAGAGAGTCATGCCAAAGTATGATTGTTTGTCCATTACCTGACTGGACTAATGCAATACCTTTGTATTGATCCAGAAGTTTAACCACATGTTGCCACCAAAATGACCCCTTCTTTTGTTGTCCTGGAAGCTTGCCATTTGTATAATATTTATCCCAAAGCAATTGCACCCACGGAACTCCATCCTTGTTATTAAACTTTTGCAGTTGTTTCATTAGAAGGGATTCATTCTGTGCCTTTATCTTGATGATTCCTAGTCCCCCTTGTGTTTTTGGCCTTGTGATGAGATGCCATGTAGCTAATGGTGGCTTTCTTGCATTTATATCTGAACCTCACCAAAGACAGTGTCGTCTGTATTTATCTATTTGGGAGATGACTGTTATAGGCATTTTTAAGGTGCTCATATAAAACGTTGGTAGGGAGGATAACATTATGTTTACCATTTCTAACTTTCCAGCTTGGGTTAGGAACTGGGCACATCCTACAAGGCGCCTTTCAATCCTTTGCACAATTGGTAAAAAATCCTTGATGCTTGGTCTTGTTAAACCCAGAGGTAATCCCAAGTAGGTGAAAGACATTTGTCCAATTGTACAGTTTAAAGTTGTAGCCGATATCGCCATTTTCTCTGGTTGAACATTTATAGGCAGCATTATGGATTTACTATAGTTGACCCTTAATCCAGTGGATTCAGCAAAAGTATGGAGCAAAGCTTTCAAGGTTATCAGCTGTCTGGGGCATGCTTGCATTACCAACAGAGTGTCATCAGCATATTGAATGATAGCGAAGTCCAATCCTGCACCTTGAGGCATGGGTAGCTGAAATAATCCCATGCTCTTGCCTTTATTCATTATTGACTGCAGTAGGTCAGCTGCTAATACAAAGAGTAAGGAAGACAGGGGATCTCCTTGTCTCACTCCTCTTCTGCAATGAATCACTTTCTCTAGAACTCCATTGAGTAAAACCGATGATGTTCCTATCTGCAGTATCATTTCCATCCATCTGATCCACCTATCTCCAAATCCTTTTTTTCTTAAAATTTTGATGATGGTCTGATGTTCAATTTTATCAAAGGCCTTTTCAAAAGTCCAACTTGAGTATAGAAGTTCTCTCTTCAATTTTTGGCAGAGGTGCAAGTATTCAAAAGACCATGCTAAACAATCATGTATACTTCTATGCTTGATAAAACCATACTGATTGAGATGAATTAACTGTAAAATAGTAGCCTGCAATCTATTTGCTAGAAGCTTTGTGATTAACTTTACCGATGAGTTTAGCAGGGAAATGGGTCTGAAATTATTAGTTTCTATTGGGTCCTCTTTTTTGGGTACTAGAGTTATGTAGGAGCGATTGATGCTTTCAAGGCAGATATCTCCTCTATAAAAAGCTTTAATCACCTCATAGTAATCCTGAGCCACTATTGGCCAACATTTCTTGAGAAAATCTCCATTGAATCCATCCGGGCCTGGGGACTTATTGTTGGGTAAATCTGCTACCACACCATCAATTTCTTCTTTGGTGAAAGGTTCTTCCAGCCACTGTAAACCATCCACTGGGTCTATCAATGTAGATAGGTCAAAATGCATGGTGGGGAAATCTGTGGTACCTAGCCTTTCCTTATATGATTCCCAGAGTAAATTAGCCTTTCCATTGTGATCTGCTATATGTTGTCCTTGCTGGTTTTTTAGAATGGGTATTGCATTTCTCCTATGATTGATAGTTGTTCTTGCATGAAAAAACTTCGTTGGGGCGTCTCCAAACTTAGCCCATTTTATATCCCCTCTTTGCTTCCAGTAAATTTTCTGGCAATGTAGCAGGTTCCTAATATGCTGCTAAGTTATATCTCTAAAATTCCATTCCTCCACTGTTAAGTCTCTGTGTTCCTCCATGACATCTAATAGCTGCACAACTATTTTGAAGTTTTCAATGGCGTTTTTTATGCTTGAAAGCTTGGAAGCCCAATGCTTCAATTTATTTCTCAGGTTTTTCAGCTTAGCTGTGAGCCTTTTTACCACATCTTGGTGAGGGGGGTTATATGACCATGCATCCTGCACTATCTGCATAAATTGTGGATGCTCCATCCAAAAGTTCTCAAATCTGAAAATTGTTGGTTTTGGAATTGAAGTATTTATAGTGACCAGACATGGGACATGGTCTGAGATAGTCCTTGTTAAAGCTTTGACTTCTGCTCCAGGGTAATCAACTGCCCAATTTGATGAAGTAAAACACCAGTCTAATTTCACTAGCAGTGGGTTCTCTTGCATGTGGCTCCATGTGTATTTTCTACCTTTTAGGGGTAATTCAATTATCCCCAAGGCACTAATAGCTTCATTGAAGGCCAATATTTCAGTTGTGTTTCTATTCTCTGGGTGTCTGATGAGGTTAAAATCTCCCACTAAAAGCCAGTTAGTATCATTTGGAGTATCAATGTTTTGCAACCAATCTAGAAAAGCAGGTTTATCTTTAGAAGTACATGGTCCATAGATATTTGTGAGGTACCAAGTTTCCCCTGTTTACTGCGACTGTAACCTGATCATGAGTCTATAGCTGTTTACAATTCAAGCATTCCATGGAATTGTGAGCTTTTCCAAATTGTAATACAACCTCCCGAGGCACCCACAGAGGGCAGCATTTCAAAATTATCAGACTGAGGGGGGCATAACTTTCTAATGTAAGGAAGGTCAAACTATTCTCGTTTGGTTTCTTGGATACAAATAATATCACAATTTGATTCTACAATTTTGTTTTGAATAGCCTCCCATTTATCTTCGAATTGATTCCTCTAATATTCCAATTTAGGACTCTCCATTGCCTTGCATGCCCATTATTTGTTGTAGCCATAAAAAACAATGTTCCAAATTGAAGCTGAAGCTATTGTGACTAGCACAAGCCCAACTGAGCCAATTGGTCTAGACAGGAAAATAAAGCCATATTGAGTAAACCTAGTATTAAAAAACCATCTAAATATGCCTAGACTAGATAGGACCAGTATTAGGACACCAAGAGCACTTGGTAGAGCCAAGCAATATCCATAGTTATTACAAACAATTTGGTTCAGGCAATTATAACAAAAGCAATAGCTAACAACCAGGTAGGCATAATAGAGAGAATTTGCCAGAGAGATGCATTACAGGCAAAAGAGCCAGAAATTGGACAGTAAGTGGAGACAAGAGTATCTCCTCATTTTTTCTTGAACTTCTTCTTGGTTTGGTCTTCATTGTTCACAGTTTTTGCCTTTGCAGCCTCCTTGTCTTTGTTCTTCTTTTCAATGATAGAAGACGATTGTTTCCTTTTGCACAGAGTTGAATCAGTCAACCGTTGTGGATCAATGTTACAGAAGTTTGCTCTTCAGAGTGGGGATGCTTGGCATGTGTTAAACTTTGATAAATTGTGTTTTTGAGCTTTTATGTTCAAGTAGCAGCTCTGGATATTCGACGTGTTTGCGCTTTCAACTTTACGTCTTCTTCTTCCTCTCTTTTTATATGAATTACACCATCAAATAATCTCCAAGGATATATGAGACTAGGTTATTTGGAAACAAATATGTATATAAGAATGATAGTCCCTATTTATTTCTAAGATATGTGATGGCTAATTTTTGTACTTAGCAACCATCAACAATAGCTTTGTTCCCCTCTCATTTTTGAAAAAATCCCCAACCTCTCTTCCCTCTTCCATGGACGGAAATTCCTTCCAATATCTCCACGAGAGATGTAACGAAATCACCCTCCATGAATTCTTTCTTAGTCCTCTCTCTAGTTCCTCTATGGATCCCCCTCCCTTTCATGCCCATCCAACGATTAGAAGACATAGATGAAGTCATCTCTCTCTCTCTCTCTCTCTCTCTCTCTCTCTCTCTCTCTCTCTCTCTCTCTCTCTCTCTCTTCATCGCATTTTTCAGTTTCAGTCGAGATGAGCGAACGTGTTGCTCTAGGAGTTGGCTAGTAATTACAATTTGGGGTAAAATAGCTTTCTCTGGCTCAATAAGAGGCTTCCTTCTACAGGATGGGTCCCTCCCTCCATAGGCTTATGACAATAAGACCAATCTGCTTGATCCGCTAATAAAATAAGCTGAAGACTACTAATATGCAACTCTGTTGTAGCAGATGGGCTTAAACCAGTTTTTTTTTTACTCTATCATATCTCTTTAGGGATAGGTGGTAGGTTCTACGTATACACATGTGAGGATTAGCTCCTACAATTTGCTGATGGTAGTAAGATTTCCACCTCTTTCTCATAGCAGAGTATTCGAATGGAACTGCTTTTTCAGCTAGTATTTTTTATTATCACAACACTTCTCCTTAAACTGGACTACTTATCATTTTGGTAAACCAGATGGGTAAATGATGCGTAAATCAAATAAAAAAGATTCTTTTTCTTTTCTCTTTCTAGACCAGCCAAGGAGGACATACATATGTTTGAAGACCGAGTTGGTTGATTTGGTCTATCTATTCACCCTAGGAGGGGCTCAACTTCTTTTGAGCTCTGAGCCCATTTATTTAGATGAATCTCGTCTATTTCTCAATTCTCGAGGTTTGATTTATTGAGGTCAGCATCACATGAAACCTTTAGCACTTCCGTTTGTGGGCCTTTGAATGGAGTATGGCTGGAAGGTCGGCCGAGCTAGTCTTTCTCTTATGCCTCTCTCCCAGATTTAGAAAAAAAGGAGGAAGAAGACCTCTCAGTGGGAGTGATTCCCCAAAACGAGATTGTTGTCATCATCCTCGAGTTCGTACTTAAACTACGCCGGAGGAGATCATGTCATCACCGATTAGATTTCTTCCTTGTTGTTTTTCTTTGATTTTTAAAATTTTCACATTTTGCTTTAAAACATAAGTTTTTCCTTTTTTTTGTGAGAAACTTGGGTTTAATCTTCTTTTTTCTTCTAAGTTTGGTTGAATACTTGAATGTGCTATTGTTGTTAAAATTTTTTAAAACTCATTTTAGAACTTCCGCCATACATTTTATTTATGAGCAGTTTTACTATGCATATTACCTACAATAATTACTGGAGGTAATGCCTAAGGATAATAATATAATTTACTCATATATTTATTTAATTACACATATTGTCATTAGGGGTCTAGGGATAATTTCTTAGCATCTTCACTCCATCCATGCAGTGTGTTTCCGTTCATCTGCTCACAGGCCCACTGGCACCGCCACCACCACCACACGTAGGTTCGATTAAAGTCGCCGATATTTTTATCTTTCCAGTATTATCCCAATAAAATCATTACTCCTTCAAATTACTGGCAGTAATAGAGATGAGATGAAAAATAATCTTAACCGTTAGATTATAATTACTGTCAGTAATTACTGCATTACCTTTAGTAATTACTTGAGGTAATATACATAGTAAAACTACTCTTATTTATAACTTTTTGTCCGACGTGTGAGGAGCAAAAGGGCGGTGCTGTCAGCTGTGACGGGGCTGCGGTAGGAGAGAATGTTTGTCGCGTTTTGCTGTCAAAACGAGTCCGCGCAGACACATAATAGCAGGCCCGTTCTTGGCCTGGATGAGACTATGCTAAACCAATTAGCCCGAATGAAGAAACAGATACACTTCCATAACGATTCTATATTCTTAACCAATTAACCTAATGTCTTATACTGTGGACAAATCTTTTACTTTTCTAACTTTAAACACCCATTTTGTTTTAGGGAAGCATAGCCACTAGAGGCTGGACAAGCATGACAGAACAATTTTGGGTTATTTGAACGTACGATAATATAGTGTGATACTGAACTTAATTGAAATCCTACTGTCTATGTTATTATGTACGTGGCATGCACCACAAAAGTTTCAGTCTGTTCATTCTCCCTGATTGCAATTTGAAAGTGATGAATGATTGCCAGCCCATCACCCGCTCATTTAGCACCAGATGTGTCAATAAGCAGAGGCCACGGGTGTAACCACCGGCCGCGCACCTACTAGTACCAGAGGTCCAGAGCTCTCTCTCTCTCTCTCTCTCTCTCTCTCTCAGCCATGTCTAGGTTCTTCTCGATCACCATCTTCGTCAGCCTGATCGTCGTGCTCACCACCACGACGTCGGCAGACACGCCGGACTGTCCATACCCATGCCTACCACCGCCAACCTCGGGCAGCTCGATCAATAGCTACCCGCCACCGCCACCATCGACAGGCAGCACCGTCGGCGGCGGCGACTTCGGCGGAAACTACCCACCTCCGCCACCGGGGAGCAACCAGTTGACGCCGCCGGGAGTGATGCCAGGATACATGGCGCCGCCGTACAGCGGGTACCCTTCTGGGCCAGTCCCACCGCCGCCCGACCCGGTCGTGCCGTGGTACCCGTGGTATTACCAGCACACCAACCCGATCACTGGGTCGACGTCGGCGGCGTCCTCGCCGGCCATGAACGGGAGGTTCAGGATCACGGCCGCGATGCTGCTTCCTCTGTCATTGCTGGTTCTTCTTCGAGTGTGGTAGATCGAGAGTACCTGTCGGTTGGTGGGTTAATTTGTTGATAATTAGCTGCCGTGTTTTCTTTTTTGCTATTTCAATTCTATAGGGTACAGGTGTACTTGTTCTTTTGTGGAGGTATAGAACATATCAGTTTGTGAAGTATAGCTTCTTTTTTACATTTTTTGTTATATACATCTGTATAACTGAAGACATATGCATGGAGACATATATGTTATTCCTTGTTCATATACTTCAGAGTTCAGTGTGTGTACTCCATGTTTCTTTCTAGCATGCATGAATATTTTTGTTTTTGTTTTTTTTAAAGGTGGAATCTTCCGGCTTTTATAGAGAGCATATAAGAGTATGGTACAAGTTGTGCTGGGGTACCAGCTTGCTACAGAAGTCGCACGCAGAAAACCGGAACCGTTAATTCTAGTCCTAATACAGAACAAGATCAGAAGACATGAATATTTTTGTTATTATTCCAAAATTGCTCAGTTACATATGAAGGTCAGTTTGAGTTATATGTTGAAGGAAAACATGATTTGCTGAGAGGAGGGCTCCAGAAGAAAAGGTGGGTTCCGTCCTTTTCCTTGTCTTTTCAGCTGTCTAGCATAGACAGGTTAATTACTTACTGAGGTCGGCTAGCTAGTTTTGATCCTTTTCGTTTGTTGAGACGTCAAAATCTGCACCATCGTTGCCCATTTTTTGCGGTGCCTGTCGAGTTTCTAGAGAGGACGTGTCTTGCGTTATTACCTACAGAGAAGATTAGAGCTTCAACATTTTATAAAATTTGGAAATGTTTCTTCGGGAAACCACAAAAAGCAGCATATGGCAAAAATATTTCGTTGCGAAGAAATCGCTTATGAGTTATAACTTGTCCTTTTGCTCCAGTCAGTTGCTTGGCCATCTTTTCTACAGGAGGAGAAACCGAGAAAGTCATGTCGAACACGTTGCTCGATCTAGACGTTTGCTTGTTACGTTACGTCAGGGGAACGCATGTAGTGCCACACCCTCCGCGGAGGATACAGCTAGTCGGTGGTCATCAAAGATACAAGTGATGTGCAACCTTTGCTCTTGCCGATTGCCTTTTTCCACGGTTCCACACCATGCAAGTGGACTCTTTTTGTTAGTTGCTAACCTTTTTATATATACTTGCAAAGTTGATTCGATTAACAATGTCTTGTTATAAAACAATAATAGTGTCCTTCAGGGAATTGTCATGGTATGTTGAGGATGAATTCTTGTTTGTTTCAACTCTTTAAACACAATTTTATCTCTAAAGTGAATTTTTAAATTCATATAAACTATTATATTTCTTATAATGTCACTTTGAAATTTCCAGTTTTTTTTTAACCTTTTTGGTATGCATGTTCAACATCTCTAGAAAACTACATCAACATTTCCCGTGAAAAATATTGAAGAATTTTTTTTTTTTTTGGAATGTTGAAGCAATCTCTACAAAATGATGAACTTTTTTTTTAGATACGTAATATTCTACATCACTAAGCACTTTGATTAATAGCGGTGATTTCCTAAAAAAAAGAACTAATAGCGGTGATAGCAAAGAAATAGAAGGGAAAACAGGGGTTGCGGTGGGGTGGGGTGGGGGGAATCTTAGCTTCTGTGTGGGCTGTGTCCCTTTGGTAGACGCTCTGGTGGGCTTATTGGTCTGTCTGATCGGTTAGGTCCAAAACTATACGATGCTGCTAAAAGGCCTGGTTTGCAGAGAAGGCCCAAAACGTTTTTAGCCTCAGTTAGTTCGGTCGAATCTACTCCTCTCGCGCATTTCGTTGAACATCTAGCTGGCAAGGCTCTGGCATGGATCCGGCAGCTGAGGTGAGCTGCTCTCTCTTTCCTCCACCAACCTTCTTCTCCATCTCCTTCACCTGCCCTTCTTGTTGAGTCCTAGTCGTGCTGTCTTCTGGTGCATGATTTCGTTGTCATTGTGGGTAAAATTGAGAACTGGTGGGCGCAGTTTCCCGTTTAGAAATCAGCCACTTTGTTGCTCAACTCGGTTCTGTTTCCTTTTCTTCTCTCATGAAAACTACGAGGGAGTTATCCCCAACTGAGTCCTGAATTTCATTCAATGGACTAGCGCACCAGAGCTGTGCTAAGCTGAGTAGTACATTGGTTGATAGGTGTGAGTGTGACCCAAGCTGCTAGCTTTGTTTCGGTTAAGTTGGTGACAGCGTTTCGGTCGAATGGATTGTTTCAAAGGTAGGCACCTGTCCATCTTGAGCAAGACATAGTTAAGTTTCTCTATTTTTTTTTATTTGAAGAAAAGTGGGGGAACCGGCTTTTCATAACAAATAGTTGCGTTACCTTTTCAGAAGCCTTATAGTTGAGATTAGAGGATCTTTGGAATGTCTGGAGCGAATAGCCAATGCCAACCTGGCAACTTTAGTTCTAATAAATTTACAGAACCTAAAACTAATGCCACACCATAGAAATTCGTCACTGTTGACTGATCTTATATCAACAGCCGCAATGTGCTATCTTCCCGCAAAAAAGCAATATGCTATCAGCTGTAAAATTTCTCTCAAGCTCAGGTGTTAAGCTATTTACACACTATACACTATAACATGTGCCTTCGTTTGCACTCCTGGGCTCGGTGAAGTTGCCTTCAGTGGTTACCTTCTCTGAAAGTTGAATAGCTTGAGCGAGAGGCCGAACAGCAATGCAAAGAGCAGGGGAAATGAGACAACCACAACAGCAACTACCCACAGAAAGTCATGATGGTACCCAAAGAAGCTTTCAATAAAATCAGATATGCGCATGCCATTATCGTCGAATGTCTCGGTCACATCTCCAAACTGCGAAGTGATCAGACCGTTTAGTGTCCATGCAATCGGGCAGATCCAGTAGAACCATCTCCACCATATTGGGATTCTCTGTAGTGGGAATATGCCAGTTAGCAGGTGTAGAGTACTAGAATACTTGGAAAAGTAGGAGCATATGAGGAATTTTTGTTGCTGTTGAAGCAAAACTAGAGCTCAGTAGGTAAATATTGTGTACTTACAGTTCTTGGTATTAGAAATCCTGAGAAAAGGTTCCAAAGGGCATAGAATGCCGTGGAAGCAACAGAAGAGACATTGTAGTTCGGAGTCAGGCCCACCATCATCATCCCATAAAATGTGTAATATGCTAAAGTGAAGTACATGAAGAACAGGTACCAAAAGAACTTGGCAGCTGTCCATTCAAACCCGATCATAGCATACACTAGTACACCGTATATTAAGGCCTGAACAAAGATATATGGAAGTTCAATTGTGACCTGCAAAATGGGGGTAAATGTTAAGGGGCTTATTGTTCCATTTTGTTTGCCAAAATATTACAATGTACATGCCGCAATTAGATCAAGTGAATACAATTGAACTTTTACCTGTCCCAAGGCATATGGCAAAGCTGAGTACATGTGAGCCGCTCTTTCCCTATAAAAGACTGAACGCTCAACTGAGACAACTGGCTGAACTGCACCAGAATTCTGTACTCCCATGAAAATAACTGAGGCGTACATAGAACCCATGGCATTGAACAAGTCCTGCTGACTATGCCTGCAAGAATAGAATATCTTCAATAAACTGCAAGGCTATGATGAATAGGCCCGAGGTAGCCTCTGAAAATGTAGGAATGTAGCATTTCAAGTATTCTTCCTTATTTTTCTTTTCTATATCATTACCTTTTTCCGCCGATGCCCCAGAACATTGTTCCAAAGAGCAGGGCAATCACTGTTGTATAGAAGTACTTGACAGCAGTATATGGAGGATTTCTCCAGTATGACATACTTTGTTTCCACAGGCAAGCAAAGCATTGTGTGAGGAAGTTCTGAGAGTATTCTGTTGGAAAGGATAGGTCACTTGAACCTTCAGGAGGTGTGCTCAGTTCTTTTATTAAATTTTTGTTCCGCCTGAAATGCAACGAAAGACTTATTAGTGTAGAACTGAAACATAGTATGGCAATGTATTTTTCTTTTATGAAACTGAAAAATAAGACTCAAGGATTAGTCTTATATGCCACTATGCCAGTACTTTAAAGCTTTTGCGAGGGTTTTTGGTTTCACTATTTTTCATGATGAACTTATTGTTTAAAAATTCAGAAACCACAAATATGGCCCTATGGGGCATGCGCTGGTGGGGATATGGGTGGGAGTGGGACAGTACTCGTAGGACTGTAGGAGGGTAAAATAACTACTGAAAGTAGCATCATACTTCGCAATTTTATGATATACCCCTTATCAAATATTGTTTGAAAGTACTGAAGTAGTTATTGCGTTGCTTTCCTATATTATTAAATATAAGATTTCTGATCCCAGATTAACTTTAGATAGGTCGGTCTTTGATTACATCACTAAACCATAAACCATAACGTGCATATTTACCTACCTATATAATTCTGAATTCTTGTATGCTTCACTGAAGCTAATTCCAGTTATCTGTTCTTGCACTGCACTGGTCACTTCCAGCATCCACGTTGAAGGATTGTAGCCATCTTTTATCTTGTTGACACCTTCAATAGCCTTGGTAGAGTTATGGAAAACAGTCAAATAATATGTTGGTTCCATGCAAAGTTACAAACTGATCGAAACGTACAATACTTCCATTTCATTGCTCTGTTCTCACCTCAAAATATCTGATCAACTCACATGAGTGTCGTCGTAACGGACCTACATAAATCTCTTCCCCTCCACGTTTCATTAAGAAGAGCTGCAAAGGTGCACAGATTCGTTAGGTATCAAATGCTTAGAGACAATTCAACCCACCAATATTATTAGTATAGTTCTGTTTACCTCATCAAAAGATTCAAAGATATCGATGCTTGGTTGGTGAATGGTACAAACAACTGTTCTTCCTGTGTCCACAGTATTCCTTATTGCCCTCATGACAATGGCTGCTGCACGTGCATCGAGTCCAGATGTTGGTTCGTCCATGAAAATGATAGAAGGGTTAGCAACCAGCTCAACTGCTATTGTTAGCCTCTTCCTTTGCTCTGTTGACAATCCACTCACACCAGGCAATCCAACTAATGCATCTTTCAAAGGTAATAGCTCAACAAGCTCCATAACCTCATCAATAAACATCTGCATATGGAAAACCAGGCTTTTAGTGAGAATAGTTCGGTGTAAACTATCTAATACCATCTTCATATCACTAGATATTATTTCATACCAACTAAAAAAAGAAAGCCTTAATTCTTTATCTTACCTTTCTTGTTGAGTAATCAACATCAGCAGGTAACCGGAGCCACGCAGAGAATGCAAGGGACTCATAGACTGTAACATTCGGTGAATGGATGTCATTCTGCTCACAGTATCCTGATACACGAGCAAAAGTTTCTTGCTTCTTTGGGTAACCAGAAATGGTAATGTTGCCTTCTATATATCCACTGGTCTTCCTCCCAGCCAGGACATCCATCAGGGTTGTCTTGCCGGCGCCACTGACACCCATCAGTGCAGTAAGTACTCCTGGCCTAAATGATCCACTGATACCCTTCAGCAGTTCCAACCGCGTCTCTTTTACACCCTGTGCTCTGATTTCCTACATGTTTTATTGAATAAAATTATTACTAATGAAGTTTTTTCTCTTAAATGTAATTACTATATATCTGCATAGTGAACATGCATGTGAATATGTACGGCTTCATAACTGCTTCGAAAAGTGAATACTTGTATAATTCTCATAATCTCAATAAAAAAAGTTAATACCTCAGGCATATCTACACTATATCTTATATCTTCAAATGTGATGGAGAGAGGTACAAAAGGGAGGACCATTCCTTTCCTGGTTGGACTAGAATTTACTGTTGCATGATTGGAGGCTGCTTCATCATCCACGGTATCTGAGACATATCACATATGCAATGTTATAATTAAATAATGGAACATCAATGTATTGTTATATCATGTTGATTCAAGATTATAAAAATAATTACTTCTAGATGTTACTGAATTGCTGGCAGTGCGGCCTCTTGATGATGCTTCTACAACTTCACCAGTTAGGTTTGCTTGCTTTATCTTCAATGTCTCCTCTGAAATTGTTGGTTTATTGCTATCGAATGCTGCAGAGAGCAGAATATATGAGAGCAAAGCTTTGACTGCAGTTTTAGCTTTTTTACTGACGCACTAGATACAAGATACTTACAATTGAGGAATGTGAGGCAGACAGTGTAGAGGATATTGAATAGCAACACATAACCGAACAAAGCACCCACACCAATCCAATACCATTTTGCCTCAGGAAAAAGCCCGCGAGATTCCAGAATTAGTTTCCCAAGTGGTTCTGTGAATCCGGGGATTGTCTGTTGTATAGCAGTAACAATATGCTTTAGCAAGACTTATGAAGGTATACTTTTATGTTAAAAAAAAGGGAAAAAAACACTGTACCTTATTCCAGCTGGCGCCTAGGAATTCATTTACTGAAATGGCATTTTGTGCATACATCAGCGGTGATATCCAGTACCCCCATATCCACCATTTCTTCACATTCTCTGTTCAATCAATTTGAAAATAACAAATTAATTTTTGCTTGTTCATGATATCTTATAGCAGCCTACTACCCAAGCTTGCTTGGGACTAAAAGGCTCTGTTGTTGCATGATTTCTTATAGTACTGCATCAAATGTGGCAACTGAAATTAGGCTAAACATTAAATTTCATCCAGAAACAATATTGTTGACTTCGTTTCTTTTGCATACCTCTTGATAGCAGGAATCCACCCAAAAGCATAAAAATCAGAATGCCGAATGAACCAAGAGTGCTTGCAACAACCTGATGCCTTGCAAGACCAGCAATGAAACGGAACAGTCCAGATGATGCCTCATTCATCAGTAAAAGGAGCAGGAACTGTCTGAAAAGTCTGCATCATTATGTTTATTTTGTTAGCCTCTGTAATATGCTGATATTCCTGGATCAAAATTTTAGTTTCCCCACCTCTCTACATTGGGATCAAATCCAATAACATAGTATGTTATGAAGACCCAAATTGTTACGTTGAGCAAGGAAAGGGGAGTCTTAATGATCCATGACGGCAAGGAGTATGTCCATGCAGGATAGAAGAGAAGATCCCTTTGCTTGAAGAAAACTGGGAGTTTTACAATAGTTAGGCCAACCTCTGCCAAACCATTGAACATGATCATCAAGATCCCAAAGAACAGTGCTCCCATGTATATCCTTCCATTTGTTATTGAATCACGATGCATATTAGTCCGGAAAAAGACAGTCATTGCAATTATTGCCATGAGTGTTAACTGAAAAGGAGGGAGAACAAAATATGAGATATTATTTGTTTTATACCTTCCCAAGTAAAAGCAAAGAGATCATTAACTTTGTACTCTGTCAATGTTTATATTGGGCATACCATATTGCTAATGAAAAGAAACTCATTTGTGTAGAGGAGTACTTTCGAAGGTTTGTGAAGGTATGCCCAATATAAACTGAATTTTTAAAAGTAGTTTTGGTTTTCGATGATCACCTGAGTTGCCTTGAATATGTACACAAATGAGTTTCTTTTCATTAGCAATATCTCTCTGTCAATGTTTGCTTTGAGTAATTCTTTCATGCTGGCACCATATTTTGATGTTTTCAGTGCAGCAGGATGGCTCATGTTCTTGTCGAAAGGGACTGCCAATTCATTTCTTAAAGCTAGACCAACGTGGAAAGATTGGAAGGCCTCTGCAAGCTCTTTCACGGGAACATATTGGTAGGCCTCATCACCATGCATCCAATATTGTCTCTGGTCCTTCCTTGATGTAACCTACCATATTTCAACTGCTAGTCAAACTTCAGCATTATTACAGTAAACAAGATCCTAACATTAAACAGAACCCAAATGTATGGTTTAAATTTCTTTTATAAAATGTACTGTTAGAAAAGGCTTGACACAGAATTGCATCGCAAAGAAAAACTCACTTCCTGCAAGAAGTCAGCTACACCTTTCCGCTGAGGGCATTTAAAGCCAACAGATTCAAAGAACTCTAACACATGTTCACGAGGGCCATTGTAGACAAGCTGGCCATCTGAGAGGAGAATTATATCATCAAACAATTCAAATGTCTCTGGTGCAGGTTGTAGCAAAGCAATAACTGCCGTTCCACCAACAATGTGAATTGTTTGCCGAATGGAATTCACAATCTGAAAGGTTGTTGAGCTGTCGAGTCCAGTTGATATCTCATCCATGAAAAGGGCACGCCCTGGGGTTACAAGCATCTCGGCTGCAGCGACATTTTCAGGGTTTGGGTGAGTTACGGCACACTAACACGTAGCATGTATACATCTGGGACCAAGACACTTTACCGGTAGTTACTCGCTTTTTTTGCCCTCCTGATATGCCTCTTAGCATATTGTTTCCCACAATTGTGTCAGCACAGACGTCCAACCCCAAGACCTTTGAATTTTCAAAAATAATGTTAGCAAAATAATACTTGTAAAACTTTTGCAAACCAGTGTGAATGCACCTTTAGTATGTGATTTGTGACCACATCTGCTTTCTGCTCTCCTGTTGCAGCAGCCTGTAAAATAAAACGATGGTTGGTCAAACTTTATTGAAATTTCTATAGATGATAAGAATGCCTAGAGCTCGCTTGACACTGGATGAGCAATTTGAAATGTAATATTTGCATCAGACCTTCAGGTACACATCTGTTTCTGGATCTGGTATGATATTGGCTTCCTTTTCTCTCCTTGATAATTCCACTAGCAAGTCTGGGCATTTTTGGTTTGGTAGAAAACGTTAGTTATTCAGTGGGGATGTTATTGATAGGAATTTTGACTTGTCTACAACTTTTCTTATTCTTACCGTAGCGGTGCCCTATTCCTTGACATTTTGCAGAGAACTTGACTGTCTCGCGGACCGTAAGTTCACCCATGTGGACATCATGCTGGCTGACATAAGCAGCTGATCTTCTGGCCTCAAACTCGTTCATGGTATGCCCATTGTAAGTTATAGTCCCTGTTGTCTTGAGATCTGAAGGGAGTGTTCCGGCCAAGGCCAAGAGCAGTGAGGTTTTTCCCGAGCCGGGAGGACCCAAAAGCAATGTCATTCTGAAAACATAAGGGGTGAGGAAACAGTATATATAGAGAGAGATAAATTTGGAAGTTAGAATATTTGGAGAAATTACCTGTGTGGCTTGATGATGCCACTGACATTATTAAGGATTGATATTTTCTTCTTCTTACTTGGTATTATGTGGAGAGCATTTGCCAGGCCCTGTTTTGTGACGGTCAACACCATGTCAGTCCACAGAACAGAATATCACGAAGGGAATTTTGTCCAGATTGTCTATATTAAAACTGCATTGACTAGTGGGTAGTCTACTTATATACTATATAATATAAATACGCTCATTATTGTGCTAGTGATGTTGCCACTCTGTTTAGTGACGGCGTGGAACAGAGCATGCGATGGCAGTGGAGAACAGCAGTAGCCAACTCTGCTTTATGTGACAGACTAGAGTACTTCTTTTGTGTGATGAGTGGCAAAGCTTTTTACCAACTTCTAAGCAATAATTTATGTGATCTGGAATCCATTTTTCATTTAACTTAACAGATTTGAGCATTGTGAACAACATACCTCCAGCACATTGGCGTAGGTGTTCAGGACGGTCGGCAGACCTCTGCTGCCAACGTACGCCTCTGCATCCACGTTCAGGTTCTCGTACCGGACCTCGATCTTCGGCAGCTCAATCCCCACTCTGCAGCGTAAAACGAAAAACAGAGGAGTTCATCACATCGCATCCGACGTATTTTGAATTTCATCTCAGATGTACTGTAGTATGTTTAAAAAGGCTTCGTTTGGCTTTGCGGTGGACATCAACTGGACTCCACTAGTCAATACGTACAGTAAATAACTACTAGTAGAGGACAAAAGTTAGATAGTACTGTAGAAGAGATTGCGACAGTGCTGGTTGAAGAGGATCTTTATCTTACCTGTCGACGCGGTCCTTGAACTTGGAGAGGAACCTCTGATGATCGTCGCCGACCCATGCGAGGCGCTGCAGCAGCGCGTGTCGCTCCTGCGGGCCGAGCTTCTGCACGTTCACCTCCCGGAGCTCGCCCTCGGGCATGGCAAGCACGGCCGTCCTGGCGCGGTCGTAGGTGGGCAGCTTCTCCAGCGCCGCCCACCGCAGCGCCTCCTCGTCGTCGCCGCCGCCGCCGTCCTCGCGCGACATCGACGCCGAGAACACGTTGCTCGCCGCCGACCACACCGACGAGCTCTCGCGCCGCAGGCTCGCCGCGAACGCGTGTATCTCCCCGGCGTCATCCATCCTGCCTAGACTGGACCCCCCCCCCCCCCCCCCCTTTGATCCGCGGAAGCAGTACTAGTTCGTTACTGCTACTCCGCCGCAACCGCAAGCACCTGGGATGGCTAGCTCGTGCCTAGTGTCACATTGATTCACGGGAGAGAAAAAGACGGACACTTTATATAGATGGAAAGGAGGTAGACTGGATGATGACGTACGGCATGACGAGTGTGCTGGATTTTGCGAAGGATTTAAATGTGCTGGATTTGGAAAGGATAATACGAACTCGTATACAACTTCGCGTGGGCGCGTCGCGAGGTCGTGCGGCGCAAAACGTCTTCTAGAAAGTACAATAGAAACGTGAGATAATTTGAGTCGACAAAGAGACAAATATACCATGCATTTAGAGGAGTCGCACGCGTATAGAAAGATTAGTAATCACGATCATCATATATTTCTAGGTATATAGTCACAGCTTGCAATGGTGTGCGATGAGATGGTATCTACTTCCTTCGAATTTAAATTATTGACGTAATTGATTTTTTTAGTTATGTTTGAATATTTAACTTATTCAAAAAATTTGAAAAATTATCAAATATATTGTTATGATTTATTTTATCATTAAAGAAAATTTTAACCTACTTTATAATATTTTATATTTAAATAAATATTTTAAATAAGATAAATAGTCAAACATAGTTCAAAAAAATTAACTGCATCAATAATTAAAATTCTGAGGGAGTAAAACTCTACACTTCCACGTGTTGCCAAATTCTCCTAGAATGAAATTGTTGGAGTTCAAGCAGACCATGTGCCACCATGAAAAGTGACCATACTTACCACAAAAACTACTCCTCCGTCCAACAATATAAGTATTTCTAGAGATTTGAATTTGTCCAACAATATAAGCATTTGTAGAGTGTGAACGTAATAAATGAAGAGTGTGAACGTAATAAATAAGGTATGGTTGGATGAGAAAGAAACTTTTTATGTGATAAAAATGAGGGTATGATAGTCTTTTTATCCTATCCTTATTTTGTATTGGGATTCTAAAAATGCTTATATTTTTTAACAGAGAGAGTATAACATTTTTAGATAGGTTCTACTTCTGCTCAGTACCCTCCATGCATGCAGTTTACAACATATTTTATTGGGGGTCTGCTTTTTCTGTGATCAAACATGAAGATTTGCTTGTTTGATGCAGTGTGCAGTTGTATGCCCTTGCAATGGTTAGAAAGATTCTTTTGTTTCCAGCGATAAATAAAGAAAACAAAAAGGAGATAAAGTTTCTAAATTATTGGAGCCACTGATTCCGATGCCCGCTGCCGAGGTCACAGGAAATCGTTGTCTAACGGTAAGGTGGCATCGGTACCCTCCGTCATGGATAAGGCCAAAACTGAAAAAATTTTCTCTGGCTGCTATATGAGCCCACTATGTCCAGGAAGAGCAGTTGGCTGAATTCTCACATGTCACAACTGGGGCAATCGGTATCATGAAAGTGATCCAGATAGATATATAAAACCTAACAAAAAAGCGGTTGGGTATGCATGGGCTGCTAGTGTTAAGGTCAAATTAAGCGCAGCTATAAAATTAGTGCGGTCTTTTGGGTTGCTTGTCTGAATATTATTATTATGTTATTTAGTTTTGCGGGTCTGCAATAAGAAAATAAAACAACTATTTGGAAATACATTTTGTACACTTAACTCTTACAATTAATTCTGAAATTAAACATGAAAACCGCACGTCTCGAATAAATTAGATCAAACATAGAACACCTGTTCTTTCATATCTTTACATTGTAATAACCAAACTTCTTTTATACGTATATTTTGATTTTGGGTCTAAGAAATATTAAATTCCTAGGTAGGTATAGTGAAAGCAGCTACTAGTCTTGTTTTTTCCCATTAGACTGGAGTCTAGGCAATAATAATAGAACTATGTGCTATAGCTTCTTATTTTTGTAGTGGTGTGTCATTGTCTTCCATAGTTAATTAGCATCCTTGCATTGTCTTGTCTGGCTGCTAAGAACAATATTATGGAAAGCAATCCACACCGCAGTGATGCTACGGTAGCGTGGTTCCAATTTATTCATTTATCGAAGTCACTCAGCGCCAAGTGCCGCACCGAGACCCGGAGAGAGACGGAGACATGTCCAAATCGTTCTCACGCCACTGGTAAGGATAATTACAGGTTGAGTGCAGAGCTGCATCTCAGCACTTTTGTCTCAACTTTTCGTGATGCTGCAAACGACCTGCAGCTTTGACGTCAGGTCAGACGCACAACCAGGTTGGTTGACTCCGTTGGTGCCATGTGTTATATGTGACTGCCCAATTCAGAAGGGAA
Organism: Eleusine coracana subsp. coracana; assembly: GCA_032690845.1. Lineage (NCBI taxonomy): Eukaryota > Viridiplantae > Streptophyta > Magnoliopsida > Poales > Poaceae > Eleusine > Eleusine coracana. The sequence goes on from CM064428.1 coordinate 59,808,379, forward strand.
AGCCTAATTCAAAACGGAGAAGACAAGTCAAATATGCTAAGCTACACTTCCTTTGCCGCTCACTTCGACGCCATTGATGTCATCACACTCGCAACTCATGCAAGGCTCCTTTCGGTAATGAAGGCCATGCCAGCAGCTTCGTTCAGGGCCCAACTGTTGGAGGGTGTGCTAGCTAGGCTGCTAATAACTCGGGGCTTTTAGCATCACACAGATGACCGCACTTTTGATTTCTCATCTATAACAGTTTTTTTTATCATAGATATATTTTCCAGAAAGATTGAATTGAATATGGTGCTGGAAACATATTTATGATGTAATCAAAAGATCGGTGGGGCATTTTTTTTTTTTTTGAATGGAAATTCCTTCCATTGCTCAGATTGGGCTGAATGGCGGGGTGCACTGCCGAGCTGATACTTTGTTGGGAGCTCGACATGATCGCCCGACCGCGGGCCTCAAACAATCATTTTATTGTTTGGGGACAAGCTAATATATTGTCAGATAGGTATACAAGTTTGCACTTTTTTGTGTTAATGGGTCGGTCTAAAACTTTTTTAATGAACTAAACTCCACCTCTACCCTATTTAATTAAGTAGAGCAAATGAACTAGAGACTTGACCTACTACCACCCATTGGGTAGCCCACCTACATCCCTAGTGTCAGACAATAGTTTGAATGTTGATGCACCAATGCAAATGTAATGTTCCTGCAAGAATTCTGGTGTTGTATTCGACTAGGACATGCTGAATGTTGGAAATCTTTTATACTTAATTAATAAAAAATACTTATTATTTAATATTAATAGACAAGTGTTTTCACATTTTGTAAAAGTAGCTGCCACGTCACCCGTCCAATAGGGACATGGGTGCCACATATGCAAAAGTGGGCCCAATTGTCTATTTACTATGTGATTTCGACCTCTTGTCGCCTATTCAAGAGGCAACTAGTTCAGAATTGGTGTCAGCCTTTTTTATTTTTCTTGGTTTTCATTTACAGGTACGGCTACTTAAGTATGATTAAAAATAATAATGTAAAGCCTGTATAAACTATGCTGATTTTATTGTTTTAGAATGAACATTGGGAAAAGCATTTTAACTTGAAAAAGCTCAAACAATATAGGATCATTCAAAATAAAAATCCATGAAAATTTACCAAAAATTTAGGTATTTTTCCTTAAATTATAGAAGAACGATGCCTTT